>OX421273.1:10247035-10977665 GCA_949125355.1 Agriopis leucophaearia
GTCTGTGCTCACAATCAGAGGTCATAAGTGGATTTCCTATTCCAAGAAAATTGGTGTTAATTACTAGCCTGATAAGGCGCAGTTTTCTCTGAGCTTGTTTGGTTTTATAGCATGCTTTTGCGTGCTGCGGTCACGTGTGGTTAGTTTCCTATCCTAGTGTAATAAATCTCTTACTCGTCGTAATTACAATGTTCTTGTCTGCTGTATGTTTTCATTAGGGACGAACACACGTAGAACCAATGTTTGATATGAAATTTTCATTAAGGACTTTTAGATGTGGGCATCATGACTTGACTTCAAAAATCTCAAATGCGTAATAGTTTACTATAAAGCAGCACTGCTGTTTATAGCTAGACAAGTTGCAGCGGGCTGCTGACTATAACGAGCCGGAAGGGTGGTATTAAATAAATAAATAAAAAATATTATTAAATAATAAATCATTTTAAAGACGTTTAATCGCCATGATGGCTGAGCTAATACTAACTTAAACTAACATGCGCACATTTTAGGAAATAACAAAAAGTAGAAAAAAAAGGTCTTTAGAATGTCTCATGATAATACAAGGGAATGAAACTTAGAAAGAAACATATAAATTACAATTTATTGCTTTGGTTTCAACTAAGAATTGTTTATTGACTATTGTTTCTAATTTCTTTGAAAACTGCTAGGAAGTGATATTTGAGATGTTCAAAAAGAGTTCGCACGAAAAAAAGGGTCAGCTCAACATAACTAGCTAATATAAGAAGAATATCACAATTTTTCCTTTGTTTTTGGTGAAAAGCTGACCCTGACCTTTCGGCTTTGAATATTTCGAAAATCCTGAAACACGATTATGTGTATTTTATCCCAGAAGTATACATTCCAAATTTCAACTGCCTAGCGTGAACGGTGTTGACAATATAGAGGTACAAAAGCTTGTTTTTAACCGACTTTCAAAAAGGAGGTGGTTCTCAATTCGTCAATGTCAATGTTTTTTTTTATTACCACAGAACTTTTGACTGGTTTAACCGATTTTTGATTTCTTGGCCAATTATGAATTAATTCTGATGTTTTTTTTGTGGGCCATACTTCAGAAATGGTCTCATGTAAATTTCATCAAAATCGGTTGTGTAGTTTGGTTGTGTAGTTATAACTGAAAAAAATATGTCATCCAAGTGAACAAAATTGCATATTTACTAATTTTGATGTCGGTTTTTAACACAGAAAATAGAAGTAACTAGAACGGAAATGAGAAGGAAAATCTGTCGCCAGGTATTGTGACAGAACCTTGATTTATCATTCTTATTTATGTCAACGCGTCGAACTCCGCGTCACAGTTGCTAACACAGTTGCATTAGGTTTATATGGGTGCAAATGGCTACAACAAATTTCTTACAAAAATGCCTTAACAGCCGTTTTAATTTAAACATTTTTTTTTCTTTTCTGTGGTTTTTAATGTGCTGCACTTGTTAAATATATTTTTTAAATAAAAGCTTGTTTATATTGCCATTCACCAATCACGTGACCTAAGTACGTATACTACGTGCCACTTGCACGTCAATGCACGTGCATAGCCCACCTACAACCAGTCCCACGAGCCTTCTCATTAAAGGATTACGTCTACCATCTCGATCGCATCCTCAACCCATTGAAGCTCTCACTCGTACTGTCTCCGGACTTATCAACCCCATCCGACGCGACGGCGATAAATTTACTTTCATCCTTTTCTCCACATTCTAAAACCGAATTTCAATTTACCATGAACAATAACTACCCATATAATTGGGAGTAAAATTACAGGTGAAGTGATTGATAGGTTAATTTTGATTTTTGATTATTGAATTGGTTTGAATTTGGAACAAGTGAAGTGTCAAAGGTTGTGATAGCGTTGTTCTGTCCCTGTCTTTCAGGTTGGGCGGCGGCGCGAGCTAGGGCGGGCGGTATGCAAATGCCTCGCGCGGTGGTGTGGGTGCCGCTGTGTGAGTGCCTTGTACCATTGGCCGCGCTAGAACGGCCAACTTCGCCACCAGTTACGGTTGTTTTTCGTTCCGTTTCTAATTAACTTCCGTATATTCTTAAAGTAACTTTTCTCATCTCGTTTCTCTCACTTTTTTGTTCTGCTTCGTTACGGCTTAAACGACGGCTCGTTATGTGAAATACGTTCGCGTGTGATATGCAAAAGTTGCAATTCGTGCATTTTTCATGATTGTTTATTTTTTTAGGAGCGTGCTCGGTTCTCCATCTTAATTTATGTAAATAGCGTTTGAGCTATCAAAGTTCTAAGTTCTAAGCTGACGTTCTTAGTGCCACGACAATGTTTGACGAGTGATTGCAATGCAAAATGGTTTCGGTTACGAAAGCCATTCCCGTCCACGTCAGTACTCTGCTTAAAATGTTACTTTTATCGCTTGAAAAGTGAGACTTTACGACCTTTAAAAATAAATTACTTGCCTGAGACGGATAATCTCAATTTCCAAAGCAGCACGAGTGAATATTTTATACTCGATTAGTGCCAACGAAGGTAAATACATCGTTTAAATTACTTCATTGGACACAGCCACATCTCACAATCCTCAGCTAAGAAATATGTTTATGATCACAAATTAGTTTTGTGTAAAGTTTAGCTATCGATAAAGTGATCATAAAATCATTGAAATATCAAAATACATCTACATCAGCTCGCATAATAAATCATACAATTTTAATTACAGCTGTAAAAAGGTTATAAAAACGAATCACGCCAAGTAATCGGAACCAAAAGCTCTGCGCTTGTAGTGGTGATAAATACGTGTACAAATTAACGTGTGCCAATAAGGTAGCATTAATTTTATAAAAAGAACAAACCTGAATTATGAACGCCAGCACGCAAGTATACGTGCCAGAGTGCAAATTCTTTTTTCAATCGTAAAAAGCGGGAATTAATCCTGGGTTTATGGCAACACCAAACACCTTTAATTGCTTCTTTGACAGACGTTGTGGGCCGGTTATCGGCCAGTCTTTCGGGTGTGGTCAGAACAAAATTGAACATGGACAGTTGGCGATATATTTTTATAGTTTTCCCGAGGTGTTGTTTTTATTATTGACCAATTTATTTGCAACATTCGTTTTGAACTGCAAATTAGAAAGTTTATGTGCGAATGACCGTCGAAATGTCGTAAATTATATTCACAGGTTAGCAACTCAAGAGGATGCGCGGTTCGCATTTCGAAAAGGGCATTTTTAATTAGCCCCCAAGTGATTTACAAGCCATCAAGAAACATGAATAAATCTTGATTTTGTAAGAAAAAAGAAAAAGAGTATGATTAAAAATATCCTTTATGAGAGAGGTAGTTCACCTTTTACCTCATATAAGTAAGTAAACAGTGTGGTTAAAATTAGTTTAAAAGGTAAAACATTGCTAAATGTTGTTAAAATTAAATAACACAAGCTTGACTGTTTATAAGTCACACAAGTTAAAAGCAGTATATTTTCATTTTATGTTACGTCAAGCTTCTTAATTTAACATCGATATTTCAGTGCCGGTTTATATTAAAACAATGATCGTGATCATCAAACACGACGGTTTCATATACAAAAGTTATCGATAAATCGAGAGAGGGTCAATATTTATTCGATTAAAACAAAAAGTGAGAGACGGCAGGCGACGAAAAGTATTCGAATCGGAATGCACTTTTGCATACACAATGCCCTTTTGTTTTAGAAAGTATTTCACATTTGAACCTGAGTGATTTATTTTTATATGATTTATAATATGGCCACCGCGCGCTGTTGTCGTGCGTCTGAGATCTCGACTTACTCGATTTATAACTATCGATACATCGGGATTATCGATTTTATGGGACAATGATTTTCTTATCTCCCCAACCAGAATCCCGTTTCTGTTTGATTTCAATTGTAAGTCCTAAATGAATAATGTTAGGTTTAACAAAAAATAAAACTATTTTATACAAACCATTAACAAAGGTTTAAGTGTTATATTACTTTACTACACTTACTGATGATACACAAAAATACACTGTATCAATCAATTCAGTTGAGTTCAAGTCGAGATTTCAATTCATTATTTATCTATTAATTAATTTCGAGAACTTTTAGTTAGCAATTACCATTTTCTGCCATAGATTTTTTTACAAATTCATTTAAAGTGTAAATAGTTCAAAGGTGTAAAAGTGAACTTTATGGCTGTATATTATAGACTTTAAGGCACATATATAATAATGATAACATGTGCCAACGCTGCTTCATTCTTGGTAAGTAAATGTATCTGATTATTATCATCATCATCATCCACAGGCTTCCTTATCTCACTGCTGGTTTTAGGCCTCTATCTTGCTGTGCCATTTCCATGTGCCTAATGCCACCATCATCATCGGTCCTGTGGTAATCTAGTCCAGATTTGACCTTCGTTGTTTACCTTGCCTCGGCCGCCATTCTGTCACAACACGATAAGTATGATGATAAATTTTTAAAAACTTCTAAGATGTTCTTTTGAATCTTAACAATTCCCAAAAGTTTAAAAAAAAAATCTGTAGAAAAATAGTGGTTCATAGCAAAATGTTATTATATGGGAATCCCCGCCGAAAACAATTGCAGGCAATGGCGTCTTATGGCGTCACAATATCTAACACATGGAGTGTTAGATATTGTGACGCCATAAGACGCCATTGTCAACAACACAACTAGCTTCATCATCATCATCAGCCAGAAGACGTCCACTGCTGAACATAGGCTTCCTCCATTAACCTCCACACTGAACGACATCCTGCCATCTGCATCCACTGGATGCCCGCGTCTCTTACAATGTCGTCGGTCCATCTAGGACCTACATAATTAGCTTGCTTAGTTATTATTAAAATAAAGGTATAGTAAACTCTGTAAAAATATATTGTGGCTATAATAGGCATTTTAACTTAACCTACGCGGGTGCCAAATGTTAACCTTTCAACCTATCTATCTGACAGTTGAATGAACTGTTTGTCTTTGCCAGACTTTGGGTTAAATTCGTATAATTATAAAGTTACTGGGAACGCAGACTATTGGCAACGGAACACGCAATGTCTGGGATCCATTGGTTTTCAAAAAGTAACAGTACTTATTGGTTTTATAAGCACTTAAAAAGTATCTATATTTTGCTTATAAGATTTTTTTCAAATTTGAAGTATTCATAATATAGCCATGATAGGCAAAGGCAATAGAACATTTTTCATATGTTCTTTACAGAAACAAAAGGTAAAAATAACATATAATTTTTTATCTTACAAATAAAAACTTCTGAGAGGTATATCTTAATCAGAATTTTAGAAATAACCCAATAGAAAACAAACAAAATCAAATGGCAACACTCTTTTTAATGACAAGTAATTTTACTAACCACAAAAATACTAATAAGGTAATTTTTATGGTACGTATATGTATTGTGTAATATAATTATAATTTAGTTACACAAAAAACCTGACGAGTTTTAAGTGACGACAATGGAATCGATCATGAAATCTATAAGTCATAAGAAAGGTACCGTCCCTTATTAGACGCCATATGAGCAAATGGGCTGTTTCCGTACAGAAGTTTCCTTTTTTGAAGCCAGCCACGAATTATCGGTTTACAATTATCCGTAATTACTCCGTAAACAAATAATTAGACGCGACAATAATTATAATTTCATAAATTGGACAGACACGATAATCGAAAGCCCATCGAATATAAAAGTCTTGACAGTACCTTAGGTGTCGCACTTGATACATACACGTATCATTTGTTTTAATACACGCATACATTTCGAATAATATTATGGTTAAAATGTAAATTTATTACACTAAGAATTTATTTAGTAAAAATCATAAAGCGATCTGGCATGGAGCTGTATATCTAATGATGCTTTTTATCGTATTTTGAAACTGCATGGACTGATAAAGACAATCGAAGATGGAGTCAGAATTTACGTTAAAGTCAACTGATAATATGACTCTATAGTTTTGACAAGCACAGACACAATAAAAGATTTATATATTTTTTATATTGTTTTTTTTTAGTTTATGGAGTTGTTCCATAGAAAATAGTCTTTGACATTTGACCAAATGTATAACAGCAGATAAAGTGAATTTGGTTTCATTCATCCTACGTGTCCAAACAAAAAAAATAAATCTAGTAAAACAAATAAATTTTTGCGATCAGTTTTTTGTCTTTTTTCTTGACCTAGACGTGGCAACATCAGTGGGGTTAGTACGAGAACTTGCGAAAAAGTTATCTTTACGTAAACGATAGCAAATATATGAAAAATTCCTTTCACGTCCGATAGAGGCGCTGTTAAATTTTTCATACATTTGGCTATCATTTATGTAACGATAACTTTTTCGTAAGCGCTCTTACTAAGGCCACAGTATAGTTTTGAAAGAGCTCACGCTCTGCATCGCACATCGGCCAGGCGCGCCATCTTGCTAGCGGCGGTGGCCAAATGTTTCCGTTTAATTTCTCCTTTAATTTGGTGTTTCCGGCCCGAACCAATCCGTCAGACGGCCATAATTATATTATTTCGGCAATAAATTATCGAATTTTGAATACAAAAGCCGGTTAAAATTATGTAGTCCTTAATTTTGGTTAGACGCAACAATGCATCAACTGGAGTTTAATTTTTTGGCAAAAAAATTACTTAAGTTATTAAATGAAACCAAAATTATTAAGTAAGTAGGTACTTTCTCCAAAGAATAAACGAATAAAAAGTTATTGTTGTTAGTTTTCGAAAAAATCTAAATTTTTTACTACTTTGGTAGTGATAGCTCAGTGGTAGGCACGTTCCAATCCAACGAGCCCCGTTAGCTAAGTTGTTAGTGTACCTGCCTTCTGCGCTTGGGGGCGTGGGTTCGATTCCCAGGTAGGACAAACATTTGTGTGCTGAACAGTTTTGTTTGTTCTATGTCTGGGTGTTAATATCTATTTAAGTATGTATTAAAAAAAAATTACGTATATCAGTCTCTGGCAGCCATATTACAAGCTTTGCTTAGTTTGGGGTCAGATGACCATGTGTGCAAAAATGTCCCAGATATTTATAAAAAAAACCGTAGAGTGTGGATTGAAATCCCAACAATTACATTGAGCTATCGGTAAAGGGAAACATCGTGGGAAAACCATAGTATGCTACCATGCTATGGCTTTCTAGTGCTCGGCTGGCTACCACCATCAAGTTCAAAACCTATCGCCTGTTCCTATTCCAGGCTTGGTTTGTTTGCCATCTTTGACTGTCACTTTATATCAGGTAAATCGCGGTCAAATGCATAGCCTATGCATAGTCAAGCGTAAAAAAAAACTTTTGCGCCCTTAGTAAGTAAACTACCCCGATTTTTTAGATTCCCCCCAAAAATTTCGGGATACAAAGTACCTAATGTTGATTAAGGTTCATCACAAGATGTATCAGCCGTAACTATAGTGTATTAACTATAATAACTGTAAAAATAAGAATCATTTAAAAGACTAAATGACAAGATCCACTTTGTGTCATTGTGCTGCAAAGTAAGTAAGAAACTAAATAAAACTGCCGCTACATTCGCAAACACTAGTCGTCACTAGTGACGCCAAGGTTTCAATCGCCACGAATCGATATTGAACGATTGTTGATTCGATTAATTTAGCTGGAAATTAACGCGGTGGGTAAGCACCGGGCACTCTATATATTTAAAACAGTACCTAAACTTGTATACATCAGTGTAACTTTCTGTAAAATTACGTACAAAACTCATTGCGATTCACGAAATATATTTATAAGAGTGTGCCAAATAAATACGGTTTAGTTATCAGAAATAAATTATTAATAATAATAAATAGTCAATAACCCTAATCGGACTTCAAAAACTGTGAACATCATCCTTTACTATGTCGTACTTTACTTCCAACATGACATAAAATAGAAATTAGCTTGCTAAGATGCGTGCGTGCTAGTCAACTGTACAAAATCAAATACTGTCTCTGCGTACACTGTGTGACACCGACGCCGTTACCATGGCAACGCGCCCCATACTTACAACGCACTAATTATGCCACACTGATTGCTTTTCACTTTTTTCCTACCCCACAAGGATCTGACGCCACCCTATCTTTGGCACGCGTGTTACTTTTTATCGATCGTGTGATTATCATAAAAGTAGAATTTATGGCTTGTTTGAAAAGATAGACTTTGATCTGGGATCAGCTGATTAGCGAAGTTTTAAATACTGAATCATTAAATTTGATCTTTAGTCGACAAAAATAAAAGTCCTTAAATCACTGTGCTTAGACATTGCTTATAATTTGTATAAAGATGCTTTTCGGTAATATACCTACCGCTTATTTTATTTTACTCTTGATAAAATCAATTAGGTTTCCCTAAATTATACGGAAATTTTTACATATAATAAGTTACAACATTATAATAAATAACAACAGATATTGAAAGATGTTCACTTTCCGATTTTATCGATAATTTTGTTGGACTATGCAAGCACAGTGACTTTGCATTCGATTGTGATGACGTCACGTCGATCGATTTGAGGAAACGGGTCATTACACTGTTTTTATTCGTCACACTGATTAATCATTTGATTAATTATACAGTTTCTATTAGAACGCGACGGGTTGCCGGTTTTTTGTGTTTTTGGACCGATGTTTATATAATGTGGTTAAATAAAAAGTTTGTTGTGTTAACGTTTTTTATTTATATTTACACGTATTTCTTTTTAATTTTGTTAAGTCATTGAAACATGCTAGCAATTAGAATTGGTTTCTAATTTGACACTTGATGAACGTACAAAACAATTAATAATATAACATTTACTTAAAACTAAATTGTTAGGGCTGTTAATTATAAATTATGGACATCGATTTTATCGTGACTGATTCGCGAATCAAGCTGACCGATCAGATGGCGCAGCCCTGACCTTGCCCAAGCAACAGATTATGCAACAGTTACTACGTGTAACATTGCCCAAGCTTACCCACACATGCGTGCTATGATCAAACATAGCAAAAATAATTTATTTTGGTAACTCTTACGTTACCATTAAAGGTTTTTATTTTATTTAGGTATCATAATTACTAATACTTAAATCATGATTATGACTTAATTTTTTTATACAATGTTACACGGAAAGGTGGTACTAAGCCGAAAAGAAGCCATTGTACTCGTAATTAAGAATAAATTTTACCATTTTACCAACCCTGATTTCGTGAAATGTTTGCTGGTCAATTCGTTGAGTGCGAATAGAACATCTAAAAACAGCTAAATAGACTTTTACAATTTCAGGGTTCGTCCAATAGTTACAATTATAAATATGACGAGTAGGTACTTAGTATCACTTTTTTATGTATACAATCACACTTATATCATATATGTGAAAGTTTGGATGGATGGATGTCTGGATAGATGGATGTTTGTTACTCAATCACGCAGAAACGGCTGGATGAAATTTGAAATATACATTGCTTTTGTCCTGGATTAACACATAGGTTACTTTTCATCATCATCATCACCATCACCGATTTTCATCACCAGGCGGGTGAAACCGCAGGGCGCAGCTATTAATAATAATAAAAAATATTAAAATAGTATTGAGCACTGAAGTGAGAATTTCCTTCTCTTTTCTGTGGTATTGAGAATAGCTACGAAATTTAGATCCAAGTGTCTAAAAAATAACAATGTGAACTCGATTATAGCAATCACAACAACTCTGCAATCGTTTTCGCCCACAACCCGAACAAATAACTATATCGGATATTGGACAAGTTCAATAGTATCGATTATATCACTTTTAATTATTTTAATGCGGGCACATCACTGCCCATTAGCGTGCGCGTGTGTGCGTTACACATCCATGCTTATTAAGAGCATGCATTCGCAACACACATAATTAGTGAACAGGGTCGATATTATTAATGAGTGGGGGGGTTACAGAGGGGGTAAGACGAGGGTGTGGATTGTTATCTATTCGAGCTTTTGTGCTTTTTCACATGGCTTTCGTTAGTTTAGTCGATACAGGCCTTAATTATAGGGGCTAACTGTCTTGAACACCTTACTTGACACGTTAATAGTGGCTCTGAAGTTGTCTTACTGTAATTATTGACGTTCAGTTGAACTTTGTCCGCTTGTATGTCTAGTTAGAATTAAAGGTGCATTTACTTTATGAAAATTTGATAAGTTGACTAGATGATTAAATATACTACTTTTCATAGAAAATAATTTTGTATTGAAGTGTTCCATTTTAGAATTTACAATTTTTAAATATTAAAGACGATTCTAAATGTATATATTGGTTGTAAAAACATTTCAATAATTTGGTGGCCGATAGGAGAGCATCCGTATATATTTGTTTATTTTTGGTTTTGAACTGTTGAATTCAAAATTCTGAGTGGCGTTGAGCTGTAATGGGCAAGCGTGAAGAGCCATCAGGCGAGCGACTTCGCTCGTCTCGTCACCCAGTATCATAAAAAAAAATAGCTAAGTGGCTAGGGCAAAATAGGGTAAAATAATAAACCAAGTTCTACAAATTTAGGTGTTATCAAACTAACGATACTTTATTTATTTTATATATTCTGGTATATTAAGCTAAAAACACCACCCTGAGCTAACATATTGCTAAAGCGCCATTCATCAAAGTTCAACATTGTATTGAGGCCTATCAGTTTCAACGAATCAGTTTCATCGTGAATATATTTAGTAAGACGAACATGAAAACTGTTCTTAATTTAAATTTTTCTTCTTAACTTTGTTGATTAATCTTCATCATCATAATAGTCGATGTATTGTTCGCTCACTCCTTGACGTAAACATCTCCGAAAGACCACCACAAGACACGATCTTTTGCTTGAGACATCCACTTGATCACCAGGTATCCTACTCCACGTTCAAGATCCACGATCTCCACTCTAGAATCCGTCTACGCCAGTGTTTTTCAGTTCTTCCACTGATATGGCCAGCCCATTACCACGTCAGCTTTCTAATCCTTTGAGCAGCGCCAGTTACTTTTACTTCTCTGTCGGATAATCTTATGTCTGATTCTTTCAAAGAAACTCTGAGCATAGCTCGCTTCATAGTTCGCTGAATGACTATATATCAATGGAGTAGCTTTATTTAAAAAAATTCAGTGTCCAGATGTTGGCTCCTTAGACTAATACAGGTAGATTGCACTGACCGAAGACATTCATCTTCAGGAACCTTACTTAATTTTTAGGGACTGTGTTTTACCTTACTTGCGCTTCTTTTATGTCAGTCAACTTCTTTAGCTTCATCACAGTCCTTCAAAGCCTCTCTTATGCTATGCAATTTGCCTTGACCCTGTGATAACCGTGTGATCTAAATTTAATGTAGTATTTAAATTCATTCAGTTCATTTTTCCAGTCGTATTTCCCAGCATTTAAAACGGTTAAAATTCAAGTAGAGGTACTAATTAGAGTCCATCGTGACTAACTACACCTTGCGTTGAATTTCTAATAAGAAGTAACGCTTCGATATACCAAACAGACATGTGAAGAGACGGCCGGTACTTCACTGATTAATAAGATGGGGTTGCGCCAAGCAAGGGGTACCAGGCCACCCCACAGGAACCCTCGCGCCTTACCCACGAAACAAAAAAAATGTGACTCATCAACACACACCAAGAAAAAACCACTCATACTAACATATCAACAAAAACCCAAAACTAACCTTACAGAGTTGTAATAGAGTTGAAAGTTGCTCGTAAAAGGTGCAAGATAGAGCCGTTGTTAAATAAACTAGGTCTCTTATAATCGTTCATTATCGCACACAGACGAAGACCATTCACGTATTGTCCAGACACGCATACAAGTATGCGTTAATTATATCGGAAAGTGGTGGGTAGGGGTGGTTGATTTGATTAATTCTAGCTTGAGTAGCCGACGGCCTAGTTGGGTAAGCTATAAACATTGGAATATTCCGCCCCGCTGATTGAGACCGATGTCTAATAGCTCATTTTTCACTGGTTAATGTGATCTATTGAAAAACCATACAATTCTAATCAAACTTACTTGATGAAAGGATTTTACCAAAAAAAAAAAACAACGTTTTATTTCCGTGGCGTGCTTCAAGATTACTGTATAAACTGGGAAACTCGAGAGCCATTTTCTACTCCAGGCTTCATGTATCATCTTTTACTACCCTCAATCACATCGTCACTTATACCATTAGGAGAGCTGTGATCAAACGCACAGTCTAGAAAATTATTTGTGGTAAAATTTCCGAATTCTCCGATACATTCACGAAAATTATCAATAAATCGTTTCAAATAAGAATGCAACTACAAAGCCACCTATGTTACAGACAGTACTTTAATTTTACAATGTAAATAGAAAGAACTCGTTCTCCAAGGTAAAGTCAAAATACAACCTCTAAAAAAATATACCTAAACAAAAATTTCTAACTGCAGAATCATAAACAAAACCATTGCACCAAATAGCAAATTCAAAAATTAAATTATGCCATCCGCAACCAAAGTTTCGGCAATTAATATAGTTTTTTGCAACGTTATTTCACTCTGTCATAAGTAAATAATGAAAATGTAAAATGATTTTAGGCTTCTAGTCGAGACTTCGCGTGCTTAATATTGCCGAAAAACGAGAAAAACTAAGGAACATTTTTATTATTGACTGAGCTCAACCCGATAAGGAACGCTGACAAATTGCTAACAGCTTTCAACAGAATTTTACGGTCTCTCGTTTCCATAGATTTGGAACTTTTAACATTTTGGTACACTAAATTCTTCGTGAAATACTTTTTTTAATTGCAACAGTGTAACAAAATATATTAAATCTGTGTATTTTTCATCTTTTGGCTGATAAAAGTTTAAAAAAAATTAGAGGTTGGCTTAATAGATAAACAAAATACTGCTAATTAATCCATAAAAAATTAACTGTTTTAGATACTTTATGAGTTTATGTATAAATAAATTAAAATTTTGGATGTACAATATTTATTACGGTTTTGAATTAGTAAATCTCCAACTGCTAACATCATTATCATAAGTTAACTCTAAAATCAATAATCCCTATATGGTTTCACCCTAACACCTCCATCTCGCTTAATATAAACCACGTTTCGAAGAAGTGTTATCTCCTTATGCAAAAATATTAGCTCGTGCCGGACTTTATGCAAATTCCGAACCTTAGCGCTGGCTATATGAATTTGTGTCTCGTGCGGAATAAAAAATACTAGATAGATGGATTTGGGTAAAGGTGCATACGTATGTAAATCCGCGCGTGGACTCTTCATATGCAAAGCGTCTAATGGCTCGTGACGACTTTATGTCCTTTCTTATGGTGATGATGCCTTCTGAGACAGATTTTCTGTTTTGACTTAGAATGTCATTGAATATACAAATTATTTTTTGTCGATGTAGGAAGGGAGATTTGTGGTATTATTTGAGTTATACGATTACGGAATTTTACGCAATGTTTAATCTCTATGTTACTTTAACTTTAGCAAATAAATTTTCACAATAGCAGGAAATATACACACAATTGTAACTGTCATTCCAAGTGCGACAACATGACGCAATCGATGGCATCGGAAAGTCGTTACATTTCACATGTAAACCTACAGATGCATACGTTTCGTCTGCTTCACACCTGTCTCCGATCCGTACCCCGGCATCGATCGACGACGCTAGCTATTCTCGAATTTCATATGTATCTCTAATTTCAATAACACCCTTCGCTACCTGTGCCATCTCATCTACATATCAATGTTCGCAACGTCTCCCAAATTTCTTTTCTCTTGCTAAAGTATGCAACGCCCGTGCTCCATATCATTACTGCTGTAAGAATTTCACTAAAATTGGATCGCCCTCTCGCGCGTTGTCATACCCTTTGGTAATAGTAACGGTTTCTTTTTCATAACGAACTTTTTTGTAATGTGATATTCTCGTTGTTTCCACTAAGGGTACGATTTGTGCAGGTCTTTGATTAGCAAGGAGCTCTTTGACGGTACTGTTACTCGTACTAACAAGGGCATATTCGATACGAAAGCTACGTATGTATTATACTTTTACGATTCTCAATACTGGTTTCTTTGGAAGATGATTCGACAGACGGAAATTATGATTTGAAGGCAATGCAACTGATCGTCAGATGCTTAATTTGTAACAATTATCTGATAAGTATCATCTTTAACCCTTCTTCCCACACGAACTTAGCTCGTTCAATAACCATCCTCGATACATCTCGACTATTGTAAGCTTCCTTCAGTACCCTCCAATGTGTCTACAATAACGTGCCTTGTATGTGCCTTAATGTATGCATGCAGTCAACAATAGTGGCATCGGCTGCATAATTTGATTAAGGAACCTTTGTCAGACAAGCGCAGGTATCAGATCGTAAAATTAAATTTGGACCTATCATTGGTTAATTTTTGGATTCTCCCAACCTCTCGATACTAGAAGGGTCCCACTGAGTATCATTCGCAACAATGGTGTTCAATCAATTATTATTTTCTTGCGCACCTTTGATGAAATTTTA
Organism: Agriopis leucophaearia; assembly: GCA_949125355.1. NCBI lineage: Eukaryota > Metazoa > Arthropoda > Insecta > Lepidoptera > Geometridae > Agriopis > Agriopis leucophaearia. Next base: position 10,261,505 of record OX421273.1, read on the forward strand.
AATTGTTCCGATAACGGTCGCCGCATTGTCGCACACAATTATTCTTGATACATTTGCATATATCAGTTATTGATTGAAAAAATATTCAAATGCAATGTTTAGAGTCATTCCATCGATCCGTTACGGTGCTCATAATTTAGGTTAACAATGGAAACTTGCAATTTTAAATGATGGTTTCGTATTTTGAAGGTTCGTTTGCATAGTGAACGTTATTATTAAGCAACTGTTAAATCTGTGGCGAAAGTTTTCAATCGCGGCGGAGACAAAGAATTCATTGTAGCCGTATGTATGGTACAAAACTCTACCCTCCTCACCACGAGGAGTGAAAACCTAATTGTTGCGGTTCTCGTTGTGAAAACACTGTCTCAACACACGTCACTGTTTCCTGTCAGAGCTCGCGACGCATATTTCTGAATGGCTTTTGTTCTTACTTGTACAATAACTACTCCCGACGTAGTTACTAACTAGATAACAAGTTACTTTCTTTAAAAAATATGAAAACATGACAACGGTATTTCAGACGTATCATACGCAAACAGTACGCATGGTCTAAAAATCGTATACCTAACCTCACTTTCATTTTAAATTACCTATTGAATGGTGTCGCATGAGGGAATTGAATTTTTTTTGCATCTCCACTTTACATGTCACTCTTTTGTGTGTACTGTGTGTACTTATGTGTGGGGTTAAGTGAAAAGGCTGTATTAAGCTGAAAGTGTGATATTACCCAAATTGCAAAAAAATTAATACATTAACTGTTCCATAGAAAACGGTCATTCATACTTCACAAAATATATGGAACAGCCGAGGCTTTTTTTCTCGATTACAGTTTTTGGTCCCATTGATTATAACCATTTACTAATAGAACATAACAATTGTTCATAATGATGGGTACTATGAACCCTTCTCTTAGTACATACACCCTTTCCCGGTAACCATGTATACATATACCTACGTATACGATTCTATTGAAACCTCGTTTTTATCAAAACCGGTTGATGCGTTTGGACTGTAGGTGCCAACACACAAGCATACAACAAGCATGCTTGCATGCATATGTACATACATGCATGCACATATCCACATGCATGCATGCACATCCTCACATGCATGCATTCATACCTACTCATTAAACACAACAAACGACAGATGACATCGATATCAACAGTATTAAAAGTACACGTATAAATAAATAATAGATAAACCAAAAAGCTGTGGAGTTAAAAATATGTAATTTCTTGGTAATAAATATAAATATGTACATTATTTATAATAGAAGACGCGTGGCGCGTCGTGTGCGGCGGTCTGCGCTAATACTAATACCAGCCAAGTACACGTATATCTTGATTATTTCCCACATACATTAACATACGAATCGTACAATTTAATATTTCTTTTGCACCATTATCTTTTTCCAGGTTTGTACTAAGTGTTTTGCATATCATTTAAATAGTTCAAGACAACTCGTTGTCTTCTGTTATCGTTAATTTACATAAAATTTGGTTGTTCAGGAATTTCAGAGTTTATCTATAGTGCATCGTTATTCCCATTGGTGTATGGTTATCTTCATTCTAATTTTAGTTGATTTCTAGTTTGTTGGATTGTATTTCTTTCAAGCAACAACAAATCGATGAATCCATATGATTATTCGCAAAGATATGGGTGCAGCTAGCAACTATCAAGACATAATATACAATAATGAATCTTTCATTGGTTTTCAAACCAATTGTAGCATATTTATTATTTGCGTTTACTTTTGTAAGTAAATTTAAAGAATCTGAGCAAAATATTAATTTAATGTGATGCCACCAGCTTGCTGGGTATTGCTGCCGATGCTGTCCTCGATCATTTAGATTATCTTAAGACCTTCAAAGTCTATGGATAATGTAAATATTTTTTACTAGCTTTTCTTCAATTTGCCCTGTTAGTACGTTATGTTGGTATGTGTGGGACTTATATCTTGCAACTGAATTTTAGACCAGTTATCCTCAACCGATTGAGCTGAAATTTGACACATTTATATAAATTGGGTGACAATGCAATCTTATGGCACTATCGAGCTGGTCTGATGATGGAGACAGAAGGTAGCCGTACGAACTTCTAAACGAAACGACATAACCTCATCGAGTTTGGGTTCGTTGGATTTGTCTTCCCAATGACTTTGAAAAATAAATTCAATATTGCGGCAGCTCCAAGAAGGCGGACAAAATATTCTCATCTACCATCATGATATAAGTATCAAATAAAAGGGTTTGCCGTTAATACGAAGCTTGTTTTTAAAAAGTAGTACTACCTATTTAAATTAATAATTTTATACGAGAAACACAGACATGAAATGTTGTATACGCATTCAATTATGATAAACCATTCTGAGTGTCACCACGGCATGGTGCATTATATTTCTTTGCAAAAGCTCAAAGCCTGTTTTGAAAAATGTTTATTTAATATTTACTTATTTTTATAATAGGCTAAATATAAATAATTTGCATACACTTTGTATACCCGAAAATTTACATACGTATCCACTGCTTAAGAAAAAGGGTACGACACATAGCACGTGTACCTTCTAGCTAGATAGGCCTCACGCCATAATATAATAGATGTAGCACGAGCAAGATAATTCGTGTGCAAAATAACCGCATATTTTTAATATCACTTAACATAAGGTTCCCTATTACCTAGCACCTATCCCTTTTCGATAGGCATTAAATTATACGTTTATTAAAATTTGCATACCAAAAAGTAGATCATTCACCATCATCAAAAATATTTATGATGTTTCTTCTTGCACGCAGATGTGGAATTGACTGGCAAAAAAACTCTCGAGAGGTAGTGAAATAGAAAATGTACATGTCCAAAAACCTTTATGAATACAACTGTATCTACTTAGTGGGTATGACTTGTGCTAGAACATAATGAAAATAATTGGCATATGGAATATGCATCTTACTTATGCAGTATATGAATGCATGCCGACATTTGCATTTCACGCCTCACATATCTGCATATCAGAATTGATAGGGCATGGGTATGGGATGACTATGGGAATTTGAGTGTTAATAGTGTGGTATGGGTACATATTAAAGTATACACGGAAGAAAAAATAATATTAAATTTTGTAACAACATTGATGAATGTCGTCAGCAGATGAGCAATATTATACAACTATGTTTATAACTAAAATCTAGGCTCTGACGTGAATTTGTTTCATTTAAATTGGTTTGTGACATATAGACGACCTAAAAGAGACCGCAGGAACACGCTGGATGCAAGCCGCTTCCAACCGGCTCTTTTGGAAATCGATGGACGAGTGGACGTCCTATGGCTGAAATGATAATGATGATGATGATTTGACACCAAAGTACCATGTAATTAGACTAGTGCTAATTTTAGCTTATATTATAGCTTATAATATGTGTCACAAAAATCCTAAACTCAGCATAATGTTATTTATAAAACAGAGCTGATGTTCCATTGAAGCCAAAATAAAAAAGTATACTTTATAAGTTGCGGCTTAGTTAATCTGGGCACTTGGTCTTTAATTTTAATTATATTCCTAATTGTTAAATTTTAACTTAAATCACAAATTCTCACACTTCCTTTATTATTACAATGAACGGGCACTATTGCATCCCTAACACAAAATATGCTAATCTCCATGAGCTAATCACAATTTTAATCAGAATCAGTCACTTTACACTCCGGGAGTGTCGAGTTTATGTCATTTCAAGATGAGTTTTGGATTTGATGACCAGTTCAGTAAGATCTGTTATAGGAAACGAAGTAAAGAGTTCCAGAGGGCTACATGAAATAGTCAGTGGTTAGTAATTAGAATGAGCAAGGGTGAATTACATTTTTTGCATTGTAACTTGTTTAATCATACCCACGCAGGAGAGAATGTATTTGAAAACATGTTTTTTAAATGCTTTGCCCTGGGTCATTTAGGGCTGATGATAATGATTATTAGGTTGATGATTATGATGACGACGATGATGATGATAATAATTATTAGCTTCACTTGTTACTAACTAACGAACTTAAAAAGTAAACAAATCTTGGAAGTCGATTTTAACCTATTTCTAATTGTCAAAGCGATGTAAAACTTAAGAAGTATATGAAATTCGGTTGACAGTACAGTAATTCGGTCCCATCAAACTGATTTGATGATGGATCGAAGAGGTTTCCCGGAAGACGCAGCGTAGATAGGCCTCCGACTAGATGGACCGACGACAATGTGAGAGTCACGGGCATCCAGTGGAGATGGCAGAGCAGATGGCAGACTGTCGTTCAGTGAGGAGGTAAAAGGGGGAGGTCTATGTTCAGCAATGGATGTCTTTTGATGGATGGCTGATGATAAAGATGATGAGGAGGAGGTTGATAATGAAAGTATTCAATACCAGTAAATCTATCAAGTTTGGGATCTTTTGGTTCGTAAGACTCTCATACCAAAAAACCCACTATCCACCTAGGCTTCATCATCAGAACCTTGTCACCAAGTATGACGACTGGAGTTTTTTTTCTTAACGTGTCACTAAAAAGTGTTTATTCGTTTTTAAACTCATAAATTCGGTTTTTTTTTTAATTATATTGGGTGTCGAGACGAGCGATGTCTCTCGCCTGGTAGCTCTTCACGCTTGCCCATAACAGTTCAACGCCACAATAGTATCTAACGTTAGTAATAGTGGTAGTTTTTAAACTAATTAACACGTTTTAGTTCGTACTAATAATAATTCGTGTAATGGTGCAATGGAAAAGACTAAGGACTAGCCAAATTTTAGTTTGCTATGCAACGAAAACTGCACTCAAATACTTTGCCGAATAACCCAACGCAGCTCTCCGTCCACAAACTTCAAAAGTTGCCAAATTCAAGTTTATTGATAAGTTTTTAAAATCCACCCTTCGTAGTTCATTTTAGGCAATGCCGATGAAAAGTTTGCCATTGCAGTACATAATTTTTCGTTCAACTTGATTAAATTCTGGCACAAAATTTCGTGGTAAATGCAAGCAGTTTGAATGCGACTATAGAATGTTAATTTTGGGTTATCAAAGGTAGATTTGAGTTGTAAAATTATATGGTGTCGGCTTGGCACTGCGGTCGGGTGTAAGTTACAAAGCTTTGTCTACATTTCTACGTACACCTACTTACTTGATTCTAGCTTAATGTTTTAAGCAGGGAAATTTAAAAACCTACCTACCTATCTTTTTGTTTCAGTTTTTTATGTCGTTTAACTGAGGACATACCGTCAACTAAAAAATAAAAAAGTTTATTATTTAGCGATTGTTTTTAAATTGTTTATCGTATAGTGTGGAATTACACTTTAATAAAACCGGCCAAGTGCGAGTCAGACTCGCGCACGAAGGGTTCCCTACTATTATCTATAAAAACGGCAAAAAACACCTTTTTTGTATGGGAGCCCCGCTTAAATATTAATTTTATTTTAATTTAATTATTTATTTTTAAAGTCATATACTAACTAAATATTCTGTGAATATTTCAAGCGTCTACCTGTTGCCGTTATCAATATCGAGCAAAAAAATCACGTTTGTTGTATGGTAGCCCTCTTAAATATTTATTTTATTATATTTTTAGTAGGTATTTGTTGTTATAGCGGCAACGGAAATACATCATCTGTGAAAATTTCAACTGTCTAACTGTCACGGTTCATGAAATACAGCCTGGTGACAGACGGGCGGACAGACGGACAGTGGAGCCTTAGTAATAGGGTCCCGTTTTACCCTTTGGGGACGGAACCCAAAAAATTAGTTTCGTACTAAAAAGGCGTCGTCCTCAGTCAGCTTTGGGGCCTGTTACGGTTCTGGCTGAGTAATTCATCCAATGCTTAGATTGGTGGCAAAGACAGCTCAAAATTTGGAAGCCAAAAGTGACCTTAGCTTAGTAGAAAGAAAACTCGGGGCGTAAACCTAGATGACGTGGATAAACAGAAGATATCACGCGCCGTATTTTATGTAAATATTGGCATAATTATCAATACATACTAGCTATAACACATTTTTATGGCACGTCATGTTTGTTTACACATCGCTAGATAACGAGTAACTGGGTGCAAACTGCTGCTCGGGCGCGTCTTGGCGGAGTTTTTGATAGGCTGCGGTTGGGAGGTTGGTACAATTTCCACTGTTTAATGAATTAAAGGTTAAGCCGGATAAAAACCAGCATTAATATTTATGTGAATTTTATAAATGGCTTCACCATTTAATATTCAGAAAATCTTTACTTACTGTTTGATTTCTAAAGAAACGAACTTATAAACGTTTATTGACTTTTTCTATTAATTACATAGAGAATAACGTACAGACGTACAGCAGTATTAAAACATCGTTAACATAATTACGTGTGTCGTACAAACAAACTGCAAGTTGCAAGTGTAAATGAGCGAGCAAGAAGCCCCACTGATGTGCAGTGCACTGGCAAGGTTTCCGTAATTAACTAGTAGGTAATTAAATACGCTGTAATTGCTTAATGCAATCATCCTTTGTCTCTCTGCGCTCTTTTTCTGCTTCACTGTTAAGTTTTAAAATGATATAATAAAACAGTTCGTAGTGATTATTTGATAGTATTTTTATTGAGAAATTAATGTCAGCGGATTATGTTTTACGGTAGGTAGAAATGAGTCAGGTGGTCTTTTAAATCTGACACAATCGTTAGCTTATGGTGGAATAGGGCCCATCATTCTTGTGTCCAAGCAGTGGGAACATGATAAGCTAATATTGGTGATGTTTTTTTTTTGTGTTTTTTAACGATGAATAGTAAAGGCAGAGGAGCTATGTGGTTACATAGCTCCTCTGACTTTACTAAGAGTAGGTTAGAATCAAATCAATGAATAAACTACGTCAGCTCTATCTACTGCTCTGCGTGGTCACAATTTTTTACTGAAGTGATTTTCTGCAAACATTTATTGATAGTAATTTTTTGTTTAGTTTTGTTACACTTACAGCATTTTTTTTAACTCGTATATGTCACCTCGTTTAACCACCGACTTCCCTGTTGGTAAGCGACGATGGGGTCGAAAATGGAGCATTTAGCCATTGAAGATACTTATTCACTCTGACCTTGAAAAGACGCCGACGAAAAGACGAAATACAAAAATAGGGAAGCCGGCAGAATTTTCTATTCCTTGGATGTATGGACTAGAAACGTAGAATCAAAACCCATCTATTACCAATTTAATAGTGCTCTTATAGTATTAAAGAGCCAAATTACAAAATGCTTCGTTTAGTTTTAGGTACTGATATTCAAGCATAAAATTAAAAAATTAAGTCGTAATTGTCAAGTCGAATTTAAAACAAGTAAACTATAAATTGTTTTTTGTGTCAGTAATTTAACGAAATCCACTCTCAAACTTTCCCTCTTTGAGTTTTACGAAAAACTACTTTTATAAATTGGAGATCGAGATACAACACCTATAGAGTCACAATTTCTAAGTGAAAACAGTAAAAAACGTCCGAGCGTTGTTGTAGTATACCTAGACATCAATTATATAGTTCACAATGACACATATACTTCAATTTAGACGTTATGTCAATTGCATAGTGTTCAGCGTTGCTTGTCCGATAAGGGAAGCACGTCATAGCACTGGCATCGCGCGGCGTTGTAGTGAGATCGCAGTTGCCTTACAACTAACCAGAAAGTCTGCGCAGTGCGTAGCGTGCGCCGAGTTTTGGTTCGGACATTTTTTGGCACGATTGTGACTCTGTAGGTATTATATCTCGACTATTGGAGGTAATAAAGACCTGGGACATTGCACACATGGTCATCTGACCCCAAACTTAGCAAAGCTTGTAATATGGCTGCCAGAGACTGATATACATACATATATATTTTTAAATACATACTTAAATATATATTAACACCCTGACTTAGAACAAATACTAATGTTCATCACACAAATGTTTGTCCTAGGTGGGAATCGAACCCACGCCCATCGAATAAGTTGATATATTAAGTTTTTCAATATTTGAAGCCGCTGTTTTTAATGCAAAGTACAGATCGATTTATTACAGAATTGAATGAATTATCTATTGATATTTCTATTTGATAGAAACAGTACGCCAAAAAGCCAGTTTGCGTTGCATTTTTCATCAAAAAATGTGAGAGGGATCTTAATGCAAACCTTCGTGTACTTGCACTATGATGTGAATGTGGTATAGTCATTTGAATTATCATAATTTGAAGACTCAAGACACAACGATCATAAGGTTGCTTGTGGAATACTTTCAGTGCTTTTTTCACTGTTCCTATCCTTGGTATCGAAGGTGGTATACCTCATATTTCTTATCTATTGCCATTGATTTCGCCTAGTAAACATTTGACTATTATATTATTTTATGAAGGAATCAAACAGAGCTGTCAATTTTATTTATTTCAATAGGCTATAGAACATTGGGATATGACGGACAAGGGTCGAGCTGACGGAAGCGGCGGACCGTCTGACGCCGGACCTCGTGCTATTCATTACGCGAATCAATACTAAGTGTTAAGTATGGAGATATCATGTTATTGTTATTAGCTTGTTATGCCCCTGTAAGGCAAAGGCCATCATACACTTTTTTTATCTATCTCCGTTTAGTGCCTAAAGGCTCCGTTTAGGTCAAAATAAACCTCTCAGTCTCAAATGCATATAATTTATAAGCGTATGCGGCTCATGTGAGCTCACCCGCAATATATTCATCATTACCTGCAACAGTCGAAGTTTCTTGAATTCCTTAAAAATTTCTTGGAATTATCATGGGGTGTGAAAAAATTTGGTGAATTACATTTATAATCTACAATCAAAATTATAATAATTCTTAATAAGTATGCGTGACCATTGTTGTTAGGCATTCCTATTCACACCCACACTGACAAAACGCACTTATTCTGTAACATGCCGTGGTCAGTCACAGGTGGGGTTCTTATCACGGTCGATCTCGCGACCACTCCGCTTTTTGACACTCGGCCCTATAGAATACTGATATTTTACCACGATAAAAATAAACACGTGTTTTGTTATAATCGCCGTTTTATCTGAAGTGCTTGTTAATCGATCGATGTCATTTTTTGACATATTTTGATAGATTAGGAAATTCGTTACGTTACGATAAGATTGCGTCCTATTAGTTTGACGATTAGTGGCGATGGCTTCATTATTATACGTCATTGCATATAGTGCATTGCCATCCAGGGTTTTGAACTGTTGAAGTTCAAAATTCTGAGTGGCGTTGAGCTGTTATGGGCAAACGTGAAGAGCCATCAGGCGAGCGACTTTGCTCGTCTTGTCGTCTGTATCATAAAAAAATGAATCTATTGTAAATATGAGACCTGACCTCCGATACCAAGAGACGTAATTTCTTCCTGTTCTATGCGCACAATACGATGTAATGTGTTCTTTAAATGTCACATTTTGCAACTCACGCTTCAGTTATTTTTCAAAACGATACGTCGCACCCATTTAAGAAACTATCATAAATCCCTTACCAACATAAACTAAAAGTACAATAGGGCTCACGCAATTAAATAAAGTACTGTATACGATCTGCTAATGTCTTATTTATGGGTTTTTAGAAGTCGAACATACACTTTTCACATGCTTAGATCGAACTTCAATCGCTACCTGAATAAGTATGCGCAGATTTATTAGACTGGTTACTTTGATAGTTAAAAACATCTATTTTTTACTTACCCTAATTATGTATTATTATTATGCACATTGCATATTTTATTTTCGAATACATTTAAATGTAGGTATGTACCTAAAAATAAGGTATTAGAGTTAAAAAAAATTAAATCCTAACTATCAAAACAACAATTTTGACAAAAAAAATATATAAAAGTGTTTAACTCTTTTTTTATTAAGCTCAAACCATTGTTTTTTTTTTAGTTGACTAAATTATTGGAACTACAACTTCCTTGTTTTTTGTAAAATGTAACCTACTTAGAGTAAAAGTCTCTTTGAGAGCATGCAGTGTGAATAGAAGTAATGCGTATTATTCTATAGAATAAGTTTATTTTAAGTTTGCGTAAAATATTTTCAATCACGCATCTTTGCTTACTATCAGGCGTCTTAGTGGCTAAATGTAGATTTTTACTGCTGAAAAACTTTGTTTTGCCAGATTCCAGATCATTATAAAGTTAAATATAACAGATATGTCCGAGGGTGGATTCACACATTCTTGAAAACCTTTTTTACGAACTTAAAACGTTGCAATTAACTTTATTAACATAAAACATCTTAAGATTTAAACTGTATCTTCCCATTACATTTCATTTTTGTCACCCATAGCCACGCAACAATTTTTACGGTTTTCGCTCGAATAGTTCACATCGCTTACGTTTTTAATATGCGTTTAGACACCCTTTCAACCATCACCGTGGTGGTAGCTAACTTTTTTATGGTATCGTATAACATGGCAGAAATGGTTATTTTACGGTCTCGGCTTTGCAGATTTTACTGTCATAACATTTTGAGATCTCGATACGGCGTGAATGATAAGTGTTATCATAGTGGCGTAAATAGGTTTTATGTGGAAATGAAGATCTTGTATTTATCAGGTTAGTTTTAGTATGCTTGGGTAGTTTTTTATTCCTAATACTGTTGACAACGCATTTAAAACATACCGAATGTGATGATGAATAATTATATTTATTTACATAAAAAAAAAAATAACACAGATATTTACAATTTAAAATTATGACTACTAATTAAATATTATATTATGTACCTACCTATGTACAAAATTAAATAAAAAAAGGATTAATCTATAATTCCTCTGTAGAGGGAAAAATCATGGATGTGGAGGGAAATGTGGAGGGGAAGTTAATAATAGATTAATCATAAAAGTGGAAAAAGAAAAAAAACATTTCCTACCTATTTTGTTGTATGTGTTTTCTAGCAGTTTGATGGAAGGTCTTGTTTAATGATTATTGTGCTGGATCCACTACCCATAGTCAATATTATTATTTCAGAGCGCCTGGTTAATGCCAGTGGGCTTGAGAAATTTGGTTTGTCCTTAGACATTCAACGGTCTATGGCCAATCTGACTGGTTTGTTTTGTTAGTTTTACCTTGTATTTTATTTAGTTAATAAAGGCACATGCAAGTTTTTTTTAATTTATAATTTACCTTATTATGTTATGTTTTCTAGTCAGTTCTAAGTAAGTTCGTATAGACTAATAGACCAGGGTCGATAATTTTTGAAACCAAAAACTTGGTTATTTGAATTTTTCACATAAATTTTGAGGTTATGTAAAAAAAAAATGTATAAAAGTTGTAGATATTTTTATTACCTACAACTTTGCCATTTAACTTTTTTTCATAGGACTTGTAGTTTTACCGGAAATCTATATAAACCATTTTTTACCCTTAATCCCAACTTCCCGAACTCAGATCGCCCGTAATTTATTTTTCCTTTCATTTTTATCATATTCCCCTCCTTTTCTAATGGGTTTCATCCTACTACTATTTTTTTTCACTTTTTACCATTTTTGAAGGCTTCGACCCTGGTATATAAGTGTTATTGTGCTAAATATGTTCTGAAGGTTAGGTATCCCAAGTCACAGACCAAATAATAGTTACTATTTCTGAAGCTTATAATAAAATTGAAGTCTATCAAAATGTAGAGTTTATAATCAACAAAGAATATTTTTTTCTTAATCCTCACACAAAACAAACATCATCAATTTCTTTATAGAAATCTATCTAAACCTTGGCATATTTGCTGAGAAGTCAACCAAATTGTAATTTTTCATACCGCAACTTATTTATTTTTAGTTTCATAATGTTTCTCAACCCTTGCATGGGGATTAAAAAGGTTATTGTTCGATAAAGTAGAGCAAGGGGCTAAGAAAATAATATAAATATATCACTTTACAATCCGAAGGTAGAGTTTGTACTTCATTGTGGTACCAATCAATGGTAACAGTAGTTCTTTTGTACAGTGATTCTCAAAGTATTCACCAAGTTGTGGATCGAAACAAAAACATTAAGTCAACACATAGACACAACTCTGAAATAAATTGATGTTAGTGAAAAAAATGTTTCAGAAATTAAGACAAAAAAGAATCTACGTGTTGTATTTTATTATTAACTCGCTACGCGCCCCGGCTTCGCACGGGTGTAAGCTCGGCCTTTGGCCTCGCTATGACCCGTTCCAGGAACACAAAATTTCATCAAAATCGGTCCAACCGTTTACTCACCGTTTAAACCTTCCCTGGACTACGACAAAGATTTCAAAACCAAAATCAGCTAAATCGGCCTAGAGAATGACGAACAGCAATTGATTTTTATATATATATAGATATAACTATTTAAAAGAGTTAACTCGTATTGACATTAAAAAAAATAATAATAGATAAGCTAATCAAAGCTAGGTTCGGTTCTCTTGACTTTGTTTTCCAAATTCTGGGTACTATTTCAGGACTTCTAGAATTATTTTTTTCTAGATAATTTGCTAATATGATCTTTAACAACAACAATACTAAACAATATTTTTGAAGAAAACCAACTTGGTTTTGATACATTTTGTACTGGGTATATACAGTTTGACAAACATAGTCTGATATCTCTCAAAATACGTTGACGATCAAACTTTAATCCTTGCAGCTTCACGCTCACTGAACACCGTTCAAAACAATTTTTGGCTTATTAAACTTATCCAGGTAGACACCTAGTTTTTTTCCATTAGTTATACAAACTTTTTTTATACTTTACGCCACTTTGAGGGTTCAATTCTACCCTTACTGTATACCTCAATCAATATTTAAAGTGTTCCCTTAGAATTTTTAGGGAAATAGTTTTAAAATAGTTCTTAATTAGGCACTACAGATACCACAACCTCAAAAACATTCTTATACCTACAAATCTTACAAAAAAAAAAACATAGAGAAAGAAAGAATCGAAAAAAACATCGTATCCTCTTTTTTTGGGCAGTCTAGTTAGGTAAAAAGTAGTGACAATTCGTCTAATTCGTCGATTCACAATACCCAAAAAATCGAAATTTGGTAAAAACCAAATTATTTTTTCTTAATAATTTCGAGAAAATAATTGTGTGAATTAATAAAATATGAAAGGGGTGTCAAATTTGAAACCGACAAAAACAAAATTGTAAAAATAATTATCCCGAGAAAGTCCCATCGACGAGAAAGTTTTCAAAGACTTAAGGGTGCGACACACTGGAGCCAATAATTAAGGCGTATTCAAACTGATCGGAAACTATAAATAATATAACTCCGGATCGACCGGATCCCTTTTGTGCACAAATACTAAAAGTTGCTCTAAAGAGTGAACCCTTTCTATCGATTGGATTAGTTTAATAACATGGTTTGGTATTTTCACCTCCTGCTTCACAGGTGGGTAATGTAGGTACGTATAATACAGAAAGAAAGTAGAGCACTAGCTACCCCCGGTGGTTTCGCCTGCTATCCTACAGTAATAATTTTTTTAACTGAATGCATCATGCATGCACGCAAAAATTGACTTTTTTCTTTTTTTTTAAGTACTTAACAGTTTTGTAGTTTTTTTTTAATACTCTATTATTTAATGAAGGTTTAAAATATGAACCACCAGCGTACAAGGCCAAAGTGAATAAGTATCTTCTAAGTCTGCGTGCTTTATTTTTGACCACATCGTCGCTTACCAGCAGGCAAGTTGGTGGTCAAACGCGGACTATTCAAAATAAAAAAATAAACACAAAAATTGTTGTATACAACTAAAACTTAATACGTCTAACGGTTCTCATTCGAGCTATTTCATTACAATAGAAAAAATAATCGAGCTTAAAATCTCAGCACAAAAAACTGTTACAATTAGATGTTTTTGTTCCTTGGCGTTTGATTTAAAGAAAAAAAATCTATAAGTGACAAAAATAGGAAGTACAATGACATGTCAGGTTAGGGTTGCACGACTTAGCTGTTTTTTTTTGTTTCGCCTCCCTTCAGAAGTTTTAGGTGTCACATTGGTGATCGCAATTTCTGACGAAGGTCTTTGTAGTTTTTTTTTAAGACGCAAAGTATCACCTTGCATAAATTAACGCTTGCGTTTAAAATAGAACATGAATATTCCCATGTCTATTTTTTTTGTGCTTTTGATCGGTTCTTCTCATTGTGAAGAGATCTGCGAGTGATTGAAAATTTAAATTAAAAAACAACTTACATGACAGTTGTTTTTTTGTAAGTTGTTGAGAAAATGTAACATTATCATAGTTTCCCACTGCTTTTACGTTTTACCAGATACAGCATAAACGATTTTTTATGCTCTAGTGCATAAAAGTCTGCGTTTTCGGCAAATAGTGCATAAAATGTTTATTATAAGATGTTTTGTTTGTAATACATTATTTTTACGTAGGAAGTTTGCCTGGGTCTTTAATAATACCCATGGATCACGGTATGATTAAAACCCCTGACGTAACTTTTGTCCAATAGATATAGCACATTGTTCATATATTAGTTTTAATTTTTGGTAATGAGAGTTGTTCCTCACACTTACAAATAGCACTGTTTAATTTCCTCGCAATTAAAGTGACAAGCCGAGTGAATAACTCGTGTATAGAACCCATTTTATCCTCGATTTAAATATCCGCCTTCGCCTTTGGCTCGGGCTGATAAACGTCTTGACAAAAATGTCTTTTTTTATGCACTCTTTGTTCAATCTACAAAAATGAGTCCGTAAAAAGTGTACGTTTTTGTGAAGTTTATTAATATTTTCCTTGGAATATCAGAAAATCATGCTATAATATGTAAACGTAATATAATATGCCACAACGTATATATTCTATACGTTAAAATTTCGTTTCATTATCGCAAGTAAAATATATCGAATTGGTAAACTAATATTTATAGCCTCCTTTAGTCTAAATCCAAGTGGACAAATTTACGACGCGCAGTATCAAATAAATCATTTATGGTGACATTTTAAATACATTTTTATATGCGAGCCCGATGTACTTGTACAGTATTGTAAAAAGTTACTTACTCAAGTTAACAAACGCCACATGATTTCAAGCTTTAACGAGATGTTGTTAGAGTATGAAATTGCACGCGTGTTTAGGAACTTTGAAGATAGATGTTTAGAGGCAAAATTTATAAGTAATTTGCGAATAAATCTTCCTTGCGAAGGGGAACTTTTTGCTATCTACAATATAAGTAGACTATTAACGTCATGTACCGATAATTGTCACACATATTTTAAAATCATCCCTCCGAAGATATTGAATTGAAAAGATATGCCCTTAAATGTTTTTACGTAGAATAGAAACTATTATTTTTAGAAAACGCAATAATGGTGCAGCTTTGTTAATTTTTTTCTGAAAAGATGAATTTTGTGAGAATATTTTTAATAAACTTTGATTTCTTTTGTTACAGAAGGTGAGTGGGGAAACTGCATATACAATACGTCTGTGAATTGAGAAATTAATATGCATGGACTTACTGTGAGTAGAATAAGTACTTTTTCGTATATTAATCTAATTTTACAGTTTTTTCATCTGAGTCAGAAGGAGTTTCGATCATATTTTTATGATTAAAATGCAAATGAAAATTCAACTGCTAGATTTACCGTTTTAACTACGGTAAATCTAGTAGCAGTAAATAGGCTATGAGACAGGTTTTTTTACAGGCTTAGTGAAAAGTATAATTAAATACAATATGTACTACACTGTTTTAAACTATCACGGTTGTTCACTAAAGTTATATGATTATTTACGGGATATTTACCGTGGTAAGGTTGTGGAAAAAAAAATCGGGAGCTCCTGCCACAACCTTACTACGGTAAAAATCCCGTAAATAATCATATAACTTTAATATGTACTACATTTAAGAAACTATTTAAAACGGCTAATAAAGTTCTGAGATCGAATCGATTAAAGTTTTTGTTCGTACTTGAAAAGGATGATCTGTCTCTTTCCCGCAAATAAAGTGTCAGTATGTAGTACTTACAAGTGACGTCATTTGTAATTATAGTGCGCTCTCTGTCTAGCAAGAGATTAAAACGCTTATATCTTCCTTAATTTTTAACACATTTCAATTTCATTTTCGATGTTCGACTCTATTTATGGTCAGTTTTATAATCACTTCCGTACCTCGACTGTCCAAAATTCTAGTAAATGAGGTACCATTTTGGGCATTTTTTACCACGGCTGCACCACGGGACGTCGCCACGATTCTCCAGACGCCATTCGACAACTAAAGTAAAACCCTATCGTATCTTGAATACGTAGGTATGGTTTCACAAATAGAATCGATAGTGTCAAACAGTCAATATGTACGTACTTATTAGGAAAGACTTTTTAATCTGTAGAGTATTATTGTTTGTAACATACTTCAGGGTTCAGGGTGTTTCAGGGAGGTTTTCTATTCAGTCGGTTTTTTTTTTAATTGGACTATAGTCTCACCTGATGGAAAGCGATGATGCGGTCATCATGGAAGATGATGGATGGATGATGTTTGACTAATAACCTATTAAACCTACGCTTGAACACTGCAACACTCGTAATTTTTTATGTATGTCCAATATGTACATCATATAAATTAATACTCAAACATTTTTGAACCAAAACACGTGATTCTTTTTTTATTGTAAATGTAGATTGTAGAGAAAGCTCTTGAGGCGGTTCCACAAAAATATTATTAACTTTGGCATAGTAGTTTTTGGTAGATGGACAGACGACCTAAAAGAGACCGCAGGAAAACGCTGGATACAGGCCGCTTCCGACCGGCCCTTTTGGAAATCGATGGGGGAGGCCTATTTCCAGCAGTGGAGGTCCTATGGCTGAAAATAATGATGAAGATGATTAGTTTTTTTTCGAACACCGGTTAATTCGGTAATTAATCATTTATATTATTTTTATTTGGTAATTACTATCAGTAATTTTGTTCAAGTGCTTATAAATTTTGAAGTCAGTTATTTTGCATATATGTATATTGATTTGATTATATTGATTATTTATTCTACTGAAGCACCCAAACTAACGATACAATACATTTTCAACGTTATACTTTTGTGTTGAACCTATGTTGTCAATCACTGATCAAAAGCGTAAAGTACCATGCAGACAGGAAAGAAGCATGATTGTTTTTACACCATCAAATGACGTAAAATAAAGGAGCACGCACACTGGCGATCGAGCGTGGCGGCGCATCCGCGGTATTGTGAAACCTAAAACAATGTGTTAGCGGACCCATATTGTGCTATTCGGTTCAATGCTCTATAAACATCCAATGATTGTACGAAAACGTGACTGATTTTTTGTAATTATATCATGTACTTACAGTTTTATTCAGTAACATCCAATATAGTTTGACTGAATTTTGCTTTGCTTAGTTTTCGCACGTGTAACTTTTTTTGTTGAGTAAAATTTATAGAGCACTTTTTAACATATATTAATTTAGTTTATCTAACATATTTTGTGAATACGGGAGTTATTGATATATTTAAACAAAAAAATAAGTACCCTTTTTAGGTAGGTAACCTAAAATAATTTCATCGTTTTTTTTAAACAAGCTTTTAGCTTTAGCAATGCTTATTGCACTCAATAGTTAATGCCACCTTCATCATCAGACCTTGAATATCACCTAGGGGTATAGTACTCATTAACACCATTCCAAAAATCCTTTCTCTAATGTGAGTTTTCTCTAATGTCAGCTTAACCGGCCTAGTTGGTGAACGCAGAGGGCGTTGGGCCAACATGATTTTGATTTTTGTGCGACAAGCGCAAGACCTTCCGCCTCTATTATCAGAAACATCATCAGCTCCATAGTACCATATTAATGCATTGTCATCCAAGTTACATAGGTGTACCAAATTTTAACTCAATTGAACGCCGGGAACTGAAAAAGTGGGTCAACTTAGGCTTGCAAGATTTACACTTCACATATAAATATACATAATATATTTCATACAAACACGTGAAGTTAAATAAAAGCTTGTAAAACGGTTTCGTTCATGGAGACGCGGGGAGTTGCGCGACGTGTCGGGCGGTGCGTATCAACGCGGGTCCAAACGCTGCTGCGTAGACGCTCTTTATTATACTCATAATGCCCAGGCAGTTTAAAAATGTCGATTATAAAGAAGGCAATATGTTAACAACTACTGAAAATATTAAGATGACCGACCTGGCCTTCACCTATTGGGCAGAGTAGTGAAACGATGTGTTACAAAAAATATTTTAATGTTCGACATCATCCAGAAAAAAAATAGATGACATGTGTACGAATAGTAGAGATTTTTCATTCTAAATGTGCACGCCCCTTCACTGTGTTTTTGTAGTATTTTGTATATGTAGAGTGGTGGAGGGGCGTGCACATTTAGAATGAAAGGTCTCTAACTCTACTTATCTATAAAGTTAAACATAGAAAACAAACTTAGCTATAAGGACAATCAGACTTGGGATTTTAAAACTAATGTTTGTTCTTTCTCTCCGTGCCCCGCGCTCCACCGCAATTATAAAATTGACAGCTTTATTCATAACTAGTGCTGTTGTCCGCGATTTCGTACGCGTAGATTTTCATATAAACTTTCAACTATTTTTTCCTCCCTTAATCCGGCCCTTGCGCAAAATAACATAGCCTATACTTCAATCTGGTCATAACTAAGTATATTCGTGAAAACTGCATTTATATCCGTCCAGTGGTTTAGGAGATATGCGTTATATATTATATATTTATGTACAGCACTAGTTAGTAAATAACAGCCAATCAAATCATAGACAAGTATCTTACACTTACTTGCGTAAGCTTACAAAATTAGGAGTTATTATAGTATGTTTAACTTAGTAATAAACTGTAGACATTCTGAAACCGCAGTCTGTAATAAGATTGCTAGAAAATTAGCTCCCGTATTTAAATCGTAAAATTTCATGG
This sequence comes from Agriopis leucophaearia, assembly GCA_949125355.1. Classification (NCBI taxonomy): domain Eukaryota; kingdom Metazoa; phylum Arthropoda; class Insecta; order Lepidoptera; family Geometridae; genus Agriopis; species Agriopis leucophaearia. The sequence goes on from OX421273.1 coordinate 10,280,354, forward strand.
CCAACACAAAGTTGCTAGTGGCGGACACTTTGTGGAAACATTAAATAACAAGTAATGAGATCATTACTCGATCTTTACTGCATTTCTTATGAAATTAGCCAATAATACCGTCAGAGGCAATGTATTCAACACATCTGTTTCTTAGACCACTCAAACTTCTCATTTAAGCTACTGTTCCCTTTTTGTTCATGCTATTTCAGTTATTTAGAATACATACAGGATGACACGGAACGATGGTATTTTGACGAAAGGAGGTCATTATGATCTTCATTATAAACATTATGAAGCTTTTAACCATTCATTATCCCATACCCTAAAAACCGCGAAAAAAGAACATTCACACTCATCGATTTGCAAACACATATAGATTTTGGGTCTATTCTCAGATAAAACAAACAAAGGGAGATACTCGTAAGCGTACATTTATCGTTCGTGTTCTTGATCGACAACTACATCCTATATCGGACAATATAACTAAATCGACCTACTCGTAAGTTGATCGCTGGTGGAATATTTTATTTAAGGTGGTACGTTTCACGTATGGCGGGAAATTCAAATTTCAAACAGTTTTTCTTGTAGCTAGGCCGGGTAATTATTGTAAATGATCATGATGTTTGCGAAAATTGATTATTAATCTTTACAAACTCACGTAAAGCTATTTATCTCCAATGCACATTATTGCATACATTTGTTAATAAACAATTTTTTTCTGTTTCAAACGATTTATTGACAAATGTAAGTAACATGGTGAGTGAGTTACTGAACTGTACATGATAAATTTAAAGAACAACCAACAATTTTCGCAAACACTGTATCATTTCATAATAATTACCTGGCCCAGCTTCAAGGACAAAAAAACTGTTTGAAATTTGAATTGCCCGCCTAACATGAAACGTATCACCTTAAATGTGGATTTTCCTCGCCTATTCTATAAAAAGTAACACATTCGTTATTTTTATTGAGTTTTTTTTTTTTTATGTAGAAAAGATCTACGTTTGGCCACCAACTCGCCTGATGGTAAGCGACGGTGTGGCCGAGGATGGAACACGTTGATCTAGAAGAAATCTATTCACTCTAGCCTTGAAGATGCCCAGATTGTAGTTGTCAGGAAACAAGGAGTAAACAAATGAGTACCTCATTTTCTGAAGTTGGTTCAAAATGAAACACATTCTATAAATACAAGCTATAATGTAAGGTTGTGATTACGTTAACAAGCGCAAACGTTGCGACGAGCAGCGCGGAAAACTTAGCCGCCCGCCCCTGTGTCACTTTGCCTCGGAATCGACTGTTTGCGCAATCACGACAATGCGTAATGACGATCGTTAGAGAATAGGGCTACAGTGGATAAGCTCGAACAGTAGTGAAGATGCCGCAAAAATATAACAAATTTGTTTCTTAAGAAATGTTTTTTTTTTTCTTAATACATCATCATCAACCGTAAGACGTCCACTGCTGAACATAGGCCTCCCCCTTTAACCTCCACACTGAACGACAACCTGCCATCTGCATCCACTGGATGCCCGCGACTCTCACGATGTCGTCGGTCCATCTAGTGGGAGGCCTACCTACGCTGCGTCTTCATGTTCGTGGTCTCCACTCAAGAACCTATCTTCCCCATCGGTTATCGGTTCTTCGAGGGATGTGGCCTGCCCATTGCCACTTCAACTTGCAAACTTTGATAGCTATGTCGATGACTCTGGTTATTTGTCGAATATCCACGTTTCGGATTCTATCGCGCAAAGAAACTCCGAGCATAGCTCTCTCCATTGCCCGTTGTGTGACTCTAAGTTTCTCCAAATGGCCAACAGTTGTTTCTTAATACATAACAATACAATTTATAATTTTATGTTGCACCAAAAAACCACGGTTGGAATGAGATGGCGCTCACACCCCCCGCGCGCTTAGAAATACAGATCACAACAATAAACAAATAATAAATATGAACTACAATTATAAAAATACAGCATCGTATCGCAGCATCGTTTGGTTGCCAAGCGTTAGCGTATGTGTTTTATGCACTTATGACTTACTAGCTGTGTCCCGCGGTTGCACCCGCGTGGTGATGAAAAATTGTGATTATGATGATGATGAAAAGCAGCCTATAATATGTTAATCCAGGACACAAACTTTCTATATTTTAAATTTCATCCATATCCATCCAGCTATATTAGTGTGAAGGAGTAACAAACATACACACATATATTCACACACTCACACACACACTCACACACACACGCATACACACACACACGCGCACGCACACACAGCAACTTTCGGATTTATAATATTAGTGTGATTTAGACATTTGACTTTTACCATCATACACATTTTCCGTCCGTCGTGGAAAAAAAAATACCAAACGTCACTCTCATTTTATTGTGCAATAATGTTTCTATTATTCCAATGAGACTGACAATAAAATTCATTCGAACCTGACGACAAAAATTTTAGCTACCGATTAACTTTGCTGGTTAAGAACGTAAATACTGGGGTCCACGGGCCCCAAGTTTGTTTAAAGCTCATGTACTGACCTTAATTTGTACAGAACTCTTCACTGCGTTTGTACAAGGTAATTGACATTATTTTCCAATTTCTCTATGATTTTTTCCTGCGTAATGAAATCGCAATGTCGTGCTCGGTGGCTCGCATGGAGTTAGGTATGTATTTGAAGACGTTGCTAGGGAAAATTAAGTTCAAATATTAGGTAATTTACTAACTTTGACAATGTTTTGTATACTTTATAAGTATCAAACTGCGTAATCACTGCGTTAAATTAGTTTAATAATTCAGATACGCCTTCATTCCCTTCTTTAGGGACAGAATAGGAGTACGTCGTGTATAGTACCTAAATAAATTATGTGTAGTTTTGACGCCATCGCTCAATAACGGTGAAGGAAAACATCATAAGGAAAACGGTGTGTCCAAGAAACTCAGAAGTTCAAAGACATTATATGACATTTATCAACATGCACTGGGCCAGCATGGTGGATTCGGACCCATCTTCTCTCTCCGAGAGAAGGCCTGTGTCTCAACAGTGGGAACATTAAAGGCTGACAAGGATGATGATAAGTAGGCCACATTTTTTTTTTTAAACATAATTATTTAGACCAAAGCACTGAATTTCCCTATCTTGTCAAAAATTTCAGATCAGGTCATTAAGAGAGTATGTTAATGTATATTACGGTTTTAGTCTACTTTTGGTTTGAACGTTCTTGAGCTTTAACCCAAAATACATTATTTTTTTAAATATTAATAGCTGCTCTCCGCGGTTTCACCCGCTTGGTGATGAAAAATTGTGATGATGATGAAAAATACTTTATGACATATTCTCATACCAAATATACATTAAAAAACATAATAATCGGTCTAGCAGTTTCGGAGGAGTGTGACCACAAACACCGTGACACGAGATTTATATATATATATAGACTTCATTCAGGCCTGAAAAAATATTTAGACATGACCTTTTGGAACTATTACTAGTATAGATTTCCTTGTAAGGTGTGAGTAGAAAATAAAACATGAAGTACCAGGCGAGCATAGAGAATAGACGGTGGCATTCCAATAACCAACGCAATCTATCACCTACTCACGGAAAGCGGCAGCTAACTCCCTACATATATAATTTAAAGCCATTAAAGACATCTGCAGACCGTAGCAATGAGCTCCGCTTACTTGGGATGCGTAACGTCCCTCTAGTGCCCTTTTTTGTGTTCCTACGTACGTGCGGGGGTGACTTTTTCAAGCAAGGGGTGAACTTGTGGGGTGTTCTTCATGTTTATGACTCCGTTGTCACAGTAAAACAGTAGAAAATGTCCGTCGCTGTCAAATTCGAGACATGAAGACTTTTTTTGTAATGAGAGTTACGTTCTGAGTCAACAATGATTTTCATCCTTTGATACCGTAAGCTAAGCTTTCTTTTTAATTCAAATATTAAAATATAGCACATATGCTGGAGGTTAGAATCGTAGCAGCTGTAACATAGTCTCCTACATTACACTGACATAAAGGTATTATATAAAACGTGTTTTAGCGACTTTTATTTGCCTACGTAGGTTAATAATATCATATATTTTTGGCTATATATAAATGCTAATAATTCCAAATATATCTTATTTTCTAAACAAAATCCACACAAATATTTCAAAACAAGCTGAAAGATTATTTATTTGACAAATATGGACAGCATAATTATGTTTACTTATTGTTACTTACTTTCACATTAAGTTTATGTTATTGACCAACATCATAAAATGCCTACTGGCCACTTTTTTTTTACTGTACCTAAATATTAATTAAGATACCGCTTAAGTGAGACGTAATGTTTCTTGTGATTTTATTTTTATTTTACTATGACACTATGACATAATTTCAATTTATTATTATTCAATTTTCATATTTTTTTATAATTTAATTCCTTTGTATTTGATCTTATTTATTGTTTGATTTGCATTATTTTAACCTGATTTATAATAATTATGATTAATAATTTGACATGTAAAATAACATTTTATAAATATATATGAATATGATATTAATAAAGATCTTTGAACCTTTTCATATGCAAATAATTTGATTGAAAAATAAAATTTATGAATCTACTACGGTGAGAAAAAAAGCATTGTGTTTTCTGACCAAAAATGACAGCCTCCGTCTGCGGTCAAGTGTTTTTAGATTCCTTAAATTACGAACTCTACGGATAAGTTAGTACCATAACAATTTCTTATTTTAAGCTAGAAATCAGAAATCAGAAAAGTTTATTTTGTGACAATGAAAAAACAATAAAACAAGAAATATTAATTTAGAAGTAGGTAAACAGGTACATTGTCACAAAAACAGACCCCAACTCAGCACAAAAACCGACCCCAACTCAGCATTAGACATTTTGGAACTAAGTTTTGTTTATAAAGGAGTTTTCTTACTGTTACTTTACTATAAGTATCTTCTCCAGAGTCATACCTCGTTTTATGAAAGAAACTCTGCGTAGAATTGTCGTTTTTTGTATCATTATCATCTCAATTCTATTCCGAATGTGGGATGTGAATGTTCTAAATTAGCATTTTATATGCTTTCCAATCATTACACTCGGATTTCCAAATTAAGATTTTTATCTTTTAATCGGTTTAAGACAGTCAAATTAGTTTCTTGACATGATTAAGCCTATAAGCACTTGACATGCTCTGAGTTGTAAAACTGATTTCGTGTTCCAAATTAATTAGCTTTTTTAACGCTCCAATAAATGAACTATTTTATTGACAAAGTTAGGCATGAAAGAGCTCAATACTATTTTAATTAAAATATTACTTAATTCGAGTTTTATTCTAGCTCGTATACTACGTATAAAGTAAGTTAATACATAAATTAGGTATACATATAGTATTGTATTAACTTTTGCGACTTTATTCTTATAATAATATTCTTTTAAATGTAGCTTTTTGGTCACAAATAAACTTTTTTTTTTCTTTTTTATAATTTATGTATGAACTAACTAGGTTGGCTACACTGAAACCGCAGTTGTAATTGTTAATTATATAAAGTAATTTCAAAATCAATAAGCCGTTATTATTAAAATGTATTAAGTACTTACTAGTATTTACATATACATACTACATTTCAAACAGATGAAACTTAAAATGTGGCTTGAATTTATTTTGATTAAATAAAAATAAATTACAAAAAGCTCCATCTCAAAAAAAAAAAAAAACTTACTGATAAAACGTTTCTATTTGAGCTTCGAAAGGTTTTCTTCGCATTTTCCAAAACAAAACACTATCGCTTATAGCCCTCAAGGTGGGTGTTAAAGCCGAGCGAAAACATTGAGCAAGTTTAATCACAACGTACCCTGATTAAGGCGACCCTCTGGCCATAAAAACATTACCCCCTCCCTCCACATGAAAAAACATAAAGAACAAACACAATGGGATACTGGCCAGTGCATCAGATATTGGTAGTTAGCCACATTTGATGTGATGCGTCTTCGCTGATTAGATTAAAACGTCGCCTTTAGTGTTATGGCTGGTTTCAATTGTTTAGCAGTTCTCTTAGCACTCTTGATGGATTGAAAGTTAATTCTATTGCGATTTTATTTGTTAAAAGCCTATCTAAAAATAATTAATGTTTAATAATTATCAGTTAGATGTTATACAGGGTTATTGTAACTAAATAACAACCTCTCGCATGTAGCTAGATCATCATACTTAAAACTTTATTTGGATAACAAAAATGGTATCAAAATGTTCCTATATATTACTTGCGATAAGGAATTGGGTTGCTTGCGATAAGTCGTTATTTAATTGTCAATAACCCTGTATATGAAGGTAAATCACGTTTAAGTTAAGTACTTGCAATCTGAGTTCCAATTAGATTTTTTAAGCACAATTCACATGTATTATTTAGCATTATAATAAATGGATGCTCTTGAGATAATCTGCTAAAATTGTACTGCATCAAAGCCAAACATTAAAATGGAAAAAAAGAAATGCTGAATAAAATAAAAATATGGGCACGTAAATACACAGATTAAAGGTACGCGTTTCCTCTCCTAAGCTAAGCAATTTCGAAGATGGCCAACAAAACAAAAATCGCCCTCGGGTGGAAATCTGAAAGCGTCGTGAATTGAGAAAAACATTCGTGGTACGGACGTTATGCCTAATGCACCCCCACAGAAATTATCGATTAGAAGCTTTTTTATGCAAGAGGGATTGCGTAGGGGAGCGCACCCGGGGCGAGCGTGGTGAAACAAAAAACGCGAGTGAAGAGTGAAAATAAAAAGTTTAAACAAGTACCCTGCAGTAGCCCTCAAGACGTGGAAAAATCAATAGTCGATGCCGCCTCGATGCAAATCTTGCATCCCGATTTGAATTTCAATGTGGTCGAAAATTTGAGCTACTGTGGGTCTGGCAACATTCTCCGATACGAAGTTTAATTTCTTCGCTTTCTTGAGCCTAATAGCTTGTCTCTCTATTTATACGTACCTATATGGTGTCGAGTATAAGATTTTTGATTTTAGAAGTTATAATAGTTCAAAAGCTGGAATGGCTGACCTATAAGATAGACAAACATGCCATCCAAAACTCGATATCTGCAACGTCTATGCAATAACGTAAATTGCAGAGACACCACAACAAAAGCTTAAAATAGCAGTAGCTATTTATTATCTAACACCGAACGTTTCCATAATTTTCTATGAATATGTAATTCAAAATAAAGCGTTGAATACGCAATAAACATTATGTTCTATGGTTTGTTACTTGAGTGCTAGACAACGTTTGGTACTAAGAATGAGGCATTAACGAAATACCTACATAACTAAATGGATATTTATGTAGGAACGACTCACCACGGAGTAGATAAAAGTGTAAGACCGTTTGTACATAAAGGCCACCAAAGAATCGGATACACAGCGTGCAATTTCGTCACAGACTTGCGACTCTTGCATTGCGCTTCAATGAAGTTTCGTATACGAATCATACAAAAGTCATAGTTGATTGAATCAGGCGTTACTTTGCGGAAGTCCATTTTTAAAACTGTTTTTCTGATGAATTTCTAGTGTAATTCCGCTTCTACGTCGCTTCAAAAACTCAAAATTAAACTCAATAAAATTAACATTATCAACAAATATTTACCAGGTAAATTTATCACAAATTCCTTATTGTACTTGAAGCGACGTAGAAGCGGAATTACACTAGAAATTCATCAGAAAAACAGTTTTTCAAAAGACATGAAATCGCAGAAGAATTAATTGTTACGCGAATCGCTGACTAGCGCTGTCTACCTACCTAAGCTTTATTCTTCAAAATTTTTGTATCCATTTATCGAACTCTTTTAACAAATGTCTTTATTAATTAACTTTTTATTTATAAATTTACTCTTTGGTTTAAGTAAAATCGACTCAAAGCCATGTTTTCAGTTATTATTATTTTAACAACCAACGTCGAGTAATACTTTTCTGTGCTGTCCCGTTAGGTTAGTTGGAACCAACAAAATCAAAGAGGTTTCAACAAAAAGTTGCCCGTCAAACGTAAAGGTAAAATAAAAAGTTCAACAGATAGAAACATCGGTGCCAATCAATCAAGAAACAGAATTGTGCGTCTCCCGTACGTCCTTAGCGTAGGTACATACTTTACCCAATTAGACCACCCTTGGGCTCAGATGTTCACTCTTCTTGATCGCTCGAGCGTCATCTTTAAATTTCCGTCGTTAAGATTTAATTTTTATCAAGGCCACCCTCAACGAGCGGGGGTCGGGAGGAGAGGCAACCTGTCGCGCCAAATATTTTCCTCCGTAGTTTTTTTCCCTCCTTCGATGGCACTTACGTCTCCCCTCTGTACGAATTTTTTTATCATTAAAACCCGGAGTGGGTTCGGCGAACTCGGCGTTGCCAACTCGCGCTGTCATAACAATCATACACAGCCTTAACTGTTGGGTTAGGTTTGCAACGCCGCATTTTGTGCGATACTAAATTTTTAACGTCCCTTTTTTCTGCGGAAGTATTTAAAAATTAAAAGCTATCTTATTTCGAGTCCGTGACATGTATGACAAGCAAGTTACGAATTCTTAATATATCAAAAGGACGAAAATTTACTAGATTCATAATAAAGAGGCTGGACTTAATATTTAGTAACTCATTAATAAGTAGTCAATATTGAGTTTGGCTAATTAGATTTAACTCTAGCTTAGAAATATTTATAAAAATTACATTCCTTTAATATTTAATGTTATTTAAGGCCAATCCCTATCTCGACGAAGCTGTTTACAACAATATTGGACACAATGTTCAGGAAACTGGATTGGGATAAGCACGGAATAAACATAAACGGAGAACTACTTACCCATTTACGTTTCGCAGACGATATAGTATTACTCGCTGAAAACCATGAAAGCCTGCAATCGATGAAAATGGTTTTGGACAAAGCAAGTTAAGAGGTGGGTTTAAAGATGAACGTGTTCAAGACTAAAGCTATGACAAATGGAGAACCCAAACCTATACAAGCGAACGGTATCATCGAATACGTCAATGACTATATCTATCTGGGCCAAATAATATCTTTCGAGGACGCCACAACAAAAGAGGTAGACAGGAGAATTGCCCTATCTTGGAAAAAATATTTGATGAATAAAGACGTGTTTAAAAGTAAGCTACCCATACATATTAAAAAGAAGTTGATTGATAACACCATACTTCCATCACTTCTTTACGGATGTCAATGCTGGGCCTTAACGAAAAGCCTTATATCGAAAATATCCATTTTCCAAAGGGCAACAGAAAGGTCAATGTTAAGAATTAAGCTTAAAGACCAAATCAGAAATGTTAGCATCCGGAAAACCACAAAAGTGCTAGATGCCGCAAGCATGCTTTGCAGGCTTAAGTGGAAGTGGGCAGGTCACGTCGCGAGAGCTACAGATGGGCACTGGAGCGAACGAATCCTGCACTGGTACCCTAGAGAAGAAACCAGGTCAAAAAGGCGACCCAAAACAAGATGGCGCGACGACATAGTCGAAGCCGCCGGAATCACCTGGATGCGACTGGCGCAAGAGCGACAAGCATGGAGCTGCATGGAGGAGGCCTATACCCAAATTTGGGTGCCCAAAGGAGACTAATAACTATTAACTATAACACAGTGAAATTGTATATAAACTATTTGGGAATAAAGGCTTTATTATTATTATTAAGGCCAATAATTGTTTCTGATTTCTTAAGCTTAAATATAAGCCGTTTTCACGCAAACACAGTGGCTGTTTTTATCGAAAAATATAATTAGTATAAATCCTATAATTCAGATGAAACTTTGCGCTTGTAGCAACTTGCTAAAAACGCAATTTAGTTTGTTTATTGCTCTAAAAAAATCAGCCAGGACAGATGCCTATATTGATAATCATTATTATTTATAAAAAAATACATTTTATTTCTTAATAATTAGTTAACAATTAGTTAATAATTAGTTAATTTTACTTTGTATATATATATTTTCTATTGTAGTATATAAATAGTTTTTAAATATTTATCACCAAATCAAAATTCATAAATTGAATATCCACACCAGCACTCATTAAAATGGAGTAGTTTTTGGGGAAAAAATTACGTTTGTTTAAAAATTACCAATGTTCCACGACCTTTTTAATCAGTAATATATTAAAGGGCGAACAAAACTTTTTATTGATTTGTGCTAGAACTTTCGAGAGCGACAACCTCAAGCTGAAATGATAGTAAAGTAAATAAATCGCTCCAAAACGCCACAGCAACAACAAACTCCTTCGTTAAACTAATCTATTAACCCAGAGTTTAATTAACAAACGTCAATGAATCAAGCCACGGGATGATATTACTAGTTAATTTGAGGCCCCGACCGCGCGACTAGCGCCCAATAAAGGCCACGGATGACACATTTACTCGCCCCTCATTTGCCACTCTAATTAATCCAACTTTGTGTTAATTACGAACTGGAGGAAGAAAAAACTATGTACGAATCATTGGCTTAACAAAAATAGCTAGGTGATAAGAAAAAGCAATCGTATTGTCTAGTGGTTAAGGTGTTATAACCTCATTTATACAAATTAGTGGATTCCAGGAATCGATAAACTTTGTATGGCCTACCCTGAGACTCAATGGAGTGACGATATACGTAAAGCAGATGGCATTGACAAGACAAAATGCCAATAATTCTCAATATAAAACCCGACTTCATCAGAACTGGACCAAATTGAAATGGGACCAAATGGGAAGCACTAGCTTTCAAATAAAAAAAGAATCATCAAAATCAAAATCAATCAAAAGTAATGCGGTAATAAACATTTTTAAAAAAACATTCGAATTGATAACCTCCAACTTTTTGGAAGTCGGTTAAAAATCGGGCTAAGTGCGAGAGGCAAGAAAGCCTAAGGCGGACTAGGTCTCAAATGAATGACGGGATTCAAATGAGTGATGAGACGAGTGTCGTTTGAGTGTGACACTCAAACAGCTTTTAAACAATGGGCGGTTTTCTGACAGCTCTAGGAACATAGTTCTGCAAACATCGATAGACGGCGCTGACGAGAATTGTTTTTTTTTTTTTAATGAAACCTACAATAATAATAATAATAATGTTCACCTCAATAGCCCAGACTTTTTTAATCCTATACCTACTGTACAATAGTTTCATATTCCCTTTTATACATATTTAATAGTTGCATGTATTTTATATTCAAAAGGGCCTCTTGGTGTTGGCTTCGGCTCCACCAATGCCCACCAAATGTCCGGGCTAGACCCGAGAATATATTTAAATAAAGAGAAATAATAATAAATCTTTATTAGAGCAAAAAACAGTAAAACAGTTAATACAATAGTGATTGCAAGTATAGGTTCACATGGTGTTGGTGTTTATTTATGAGGTTACTACTAGCTATAACTATACTTTATATATAATTTATAGGCACACTATTGTATTGGTGTTCGAGAACCCTGTATCCCACACTAGGAGGTCTCCTGTGTCGTGGGATCCAGTGCCTTCCACAATATAATACATAATTAGGATAAGGTGAACTTAGACTTTAAATACAAGTATCTATGGGAGGGGGTAGGTACAATTTAAAGTTAGGTTGGACAAGCTTAAAGGGGAAGTTAAACATAATAAGTACAGAATTATAAATACATTTTTCGAGACAATACAAGAAAAAGGTGACATTTTATAACACGGCTAGGCTAGGCACATCTATGTACCTACTAAATTGTGTTGTGTTGTGGATACTATACCTACTACAAAATAAAATAATGGACTTTCGAGAGCGGCACCTCAAGATGAAATGATGGTATCACTTGCAAAATATGGAATGAGCTACCTTCCGCGGTGTTGGAAACGTCACGAAAAGACATATTTCACCTCGTTATATCACTATCCCACACGTTAACAAACGCTTAAATAATAAAAATCAACCATTATTATTTAATACACATGAACACTCTAAAAGACACGAGTTTATGAAAATAATACAATGAGCCGACATGTTTTTTTCACGTTGGTGCCAATACTCGTAAAATAATTTTATTAAGAACCCACTTTTACAATATATACCTGAAAATAATTAACGAAGTAAGAGCATCTAGATGACACATTTCATTCGTGTCTGGGGTGTAATTAATCTGGGACGTGTTAATTACAGATCCACTGACACCTCGGCTCACCTCGATTCTTTCTATAGCTACCTAGTCTGTCTTTGTTTTTCTTTCGCTGAAGCTTTTTTAATTAAGGTTGGGAGCAATAAAATCTTGTTTATTGAGGAATAAATGAAAATAAGGCGAAATACAATTAGGTAATTAATGTTGGAGATATTAAATGAAATTGTCTCATTTTTATCAATCTGTCAGTATCTTGATAATTAATTGTATTTAAAATGATGCAGGCTTTTAATACCTCTTTTTAAATATAAAATGATGCAGGCTTTTAATACCTCTTTTTAAATAATGTAAGTTAAGGTCGTGGTTAAAAAGTCCTATTGGCCTTTGCCTTAGGTGACAAACAAGCCAACGGGCCACCTGATGGTAAGCGATCACCGTCACCTTGGATACCTGTAGCACCAGGGTTATTACATCTATGATGCATAATGTATCTATATTCACATCACATCATCAGCCAATTAACGTCCACTGTTGGACAAGGCCTCCCTCATAGAGAGGGGTGTTGCCATAATCCCCACGCTTGGCAGGCGGCTTGGGCATCGCAGAACGTTCACCGTGTACTATTAGGACGCTGCTGCCCATCCTCCGGTGGTTCTGGTCTGCAGTTTTAGGACATACCCGGGTCCCGGGGTATCTATATTGCCAACCTTTAAATACTTCTTAACAACACTTTTGAAGAACCCTATGAAATTACAAGGAAAGGGCGCAGGTTCTTACCGATGTTAGTACAATATATAGACTACTAATGACCTGCCCTGGCTTCGCACGGGTTAGCTCAGTTGGTAGTGTACCTGCCTTCTGCGCTCGGGAGCGTGGGTTCGATTCCCAAATAGCCCAAACATTTGTGTGATGAACATTTGTTTTTGTTCTATGTTTGGGTGTTAATATCTATTTAAGTATGTATTTAAAAATATATATGTATGTATATCAGTCTCTAGCAGCCATAGTACAAGCTTTGCTTAGTTTGGGGTCAGATGACCATGTGTGCAATAATGTCCCAGATATTTATTATTATTATATATAAACCTTTCGTGAATTATTTATTACCTACCTGATAGAGACAACCGCATCAAAATCCGTTGCGTTAGAAGTTAGTGGATATACAGACAGACAGACGCGGAAAGTGACTTTATTATTTACTATGTAGACAAGAAAAAAATATACACTAAATTTGGTCACCTGCATCATTATCATCATTAGCGCAATTCTTCTCATGACCCGCTACTTATGTTCGCGCAAGCGCTCTCCAATTTGTGTTTTCTAGACACTATCAATCTTCTGTATAACCTCTCTCCATCGATTCAAAACGTTTCATATCCTATCTGTATCATATTTGAGAATAACAAACATGAAAACAATTAGTTAATAGACTCACAACGGGCTTGTTGCAGACTTCCAGACGCTGCTTCAATTAATAACAATAATAATATACACACTGTTCTTGGAGCCAAAGTCACTTTACATTACGAAGAACAACTAACAAACTCGAGTTCCCATCAACATCATTTACTCAGTTAGCCGCTAAACCGCTGTAACAAACAAAATTAACCTAAGTAAAGTTGAAAACTTGTGGAAACACAACTCTTATAATCTTGTTAGAGCGCAGACGCACCGGCTAATCCACCGCCCATCAGCTAATTAATCCTGCTAAGTTTATTTCTTCAAAAAGTTTTCAAGTTGCGAGGAAGTAAGAAGTAATTTCAGGGCGAGGTATTAGTGGGGAGGAACTTCACACTTAGAGTCGGTGGGTAAACACTCATGACGTTTCCTAATTAACGGACGCAATTAGCGGTCGAGCTCGATGGACCACTACCCCCCTTAACACCCTAGGGGGTGGTGATAAGTGGCCCCAAGCGGAAAAAGTTAGGAGGAAATTCGAGGGCTTAACACGGGAAAACGTGAGGCGCCCAGACGCTTCTAGTGAGGGTAGTTGTAACGTCTGTTCCGGAGATAACTTGGTGACCTTGGAAAACTATTTTGGGGTTGGAATTGTCTGTCTGGAATTTTTAGCAATGGGACTTGCAGGTTTGATAATATATAAAACACTGTCAAAACAATTGATTTTAAAACTACGTAAGAGTCATCCTTGCAAGAATGAATTGCTTGATGTTTGAAAAATGGAAATAGATTGAGAAAAAAAAAATTACTTTATTTCCGTCACAACAATATTCAAGACGTGATCTGAACATTCAACATCTTAATTACAATTCGCCAAGTCCGAAGAGACCAAATGAAAAATAGCACTCGTCTGTACTCTACCACAGATAAAGTAAAAGAATAGACAAAGCAACTTGTCAGTTACAACAATAACAGCAAAAAATAACAATACACGAGGCTAGTTTCAAAAATCAATTCAAAATTTATTTATTAAGTTCAACAAAAATCCAGAGTGTTAGATACACACAAAGAGTGAAAAACTAATGCCGGTGTCATAATTATAGTGGCAAGATCTAGACACTGGTGATACATCACAAGCGTTGCAACGTTCAAGACGTCATTTAATAGATTGTTTTACTACCTATATATATATATATATATATTTATTTATACGTACCTATTAAACTACATGAAGACTAGAGTTTCTATATAACTTACTCGTACATAACAGTGATGTGAAAAAGCTTGAAAAAGTGGCCTCAAGAAATGGAAATTGATATTTCGTAAAGTGTATATGACAGGTTTAGATGTGAACCACCTATTATATTTCGGAGACACAATCACTGACAACTTGCATCATCTACAAAAAAGCATTTCTAAGTCTGTGTACCAAGTCTCATCTTATTAACATTCCGACCCTGTGCGTTTTCGATGAGTAATTGCTGCCTTAATTCGCGTCATTCATCCTTAAAATCGAGATATTTTTCATTCAACTTTGCTGATATTACATTTATGAGTAAAATTATTCTTCGTATCTATTTAGTTCCGCAAACGTAACGTAGGACGTGCTTCATAGAGAATAAAAACCAATGATTGGTCTAAAAGCGTGCCATACAAGAGGCTTAATATATAGAACGATGTTACTAAACCGAAAAGAATTCATTGTACTCATCATTATGAGCTACTTTTATTAATTGACCAACCGAAAAATATGCTGTTTTATAAAAAAATTACATTCACACTCAGCAACTTGTATGGAACAGCTGACCTGCAATGGTAGTTTTTTCACCGTCATTCTCATCCGGATTGAAGATCAACGACGGGGCCAGAAACAATCATCATCATCAGCCAGAAGACGTCCACTGCTGAACATAGGCCGCCCCCTTTAACCTCCACACTGAACGAAACCCTGCCATCTACATCCACTGGATGCCCGCGACTCTCACAATGTCGTCGGTCCATCTAGTGGGAGGCCTACCTATGTTGCGCCTTCCGGGTCGTGGTCTCCACTCAAGGACCTTTTTTCCCCATCGGTTATCGGTTCATGGAGTGATGTGGCCTGCCCATTGCCACTTCAACTTTTAATAACTTTTGCAAATTTTAATAGCTATATCGGTGACTCTGGTTCTTGGACGTATATCCACGTTCCGGGTTCTATCGCGCAAAGAAACTCCAAGCTTAGGTTTCTCCATTGCCCGTTGTGTGACAGCACTTTCTGTGTGTGTATTGAGCTCTGTGTGTGTGTGTGTTGTGTGCTGTTTGTCATGGCTACGCCATAATAACTATCAAAAATATTAAAGTACGATTATGTCGTAATTTACGCTTAAGATAATACACCGTTCGTAACTCCTCCGACCAAACCTACCCTGTAAATCTTGAACCATCTCCGCAAAAATGAAATAAGCAAGCGTTTTAGCTCATAAAAAACATCGTATCATTAAAACGCGGTAAGCAAAAAATCGTTAGTCCTTGTTTGGCGTACCGCGTCTTTCTCTTTTCCCTTTCTATGCTTTAATTTATTCCCCGAAAATATAAAAGGATTCCGGAGAAGGCCTCGTCGTTAGCGATATTGTAATTTGATTATTTGTATTTTTTCGGAATACTTTTAATCATTGGGGTGGTTCAATGGCTAGGAGGGGGGAGGAAAATCAGATTTCAATTTCAATTAGTGAAGGATCTCCGTGGAAAAATCCGAATAGACTGAATTGGTATTGATGAGTTTGGTCGTTAATATAAATGAGTCATTTACCGAGAGTCCAATCAGTCTTCTTATTTACTTTCTTTTGCGTTTCTGCACGCAAAAACGTTTGTTTGTGCTGGACTTAATTAGAAAATTGATTCGATGCAAACAAATTATTACTCGTATGTCGAAGATTGATAATCAACATTGTAGCAGCACGAAAAGCTGTCTACATAAATTGTTAAATGAAAAATACAAAATTCAGTTAACAGCTCCATAAGCTTTATTAAACGATTTTCCCAGAAACAATACAGGCAATAACCCACTACAAAGTTCTAGAAAATCAAAGCGAAGCACGTCATAACGCCACAGTACTGGATAATTAGGCAGTGCTCCGATTGGCGCACGCGAGCCACAAATAATTCATTAGGGCTTTAGTTCACCGCATACAATCACTTAGACTGTCATGCACGACGTTTAAAACCACCAAGTAGCGTAATTACTCCTGCACTGAAGCGCTCCAACCTGAAAGGTTAGATATAATTGGATAATAGAGCGCGTGTTATGCACTGTAATGACATGTAGTCTTTCATGTCGCAGTTCGTAAACAATACCCTTCGACCGCAAACGACATCCAATCCGTCCAATTTGTTCGCCGTCACGAACCAATTAGAAAACCGGACGTCAAGAAGCCGCAATTAAAAGGAATCCTCGAATATCTTCCGACTTAATAACTTCTTTGCTTGTTAATTCCTTGTCGCGAAGGAAAAAACCGGGAGTCGGATTAATTCCAAGTGCAAGTCGATTGTTTGCATAAGCCTCGGCACTGGGGAAACATCACCTCACCGCCACCGGCTTAAAAAAATAATTAAAATTCGTAATCACTCTTGACTCGGCCCCCCTGGGGAGCGCAGGAGTTCTTCTTGCCTTCGAGGCCACCGTTTTGTGAAAAACGTCGCATTTAAAAGAGTACGACTTCAACGTGCGTGCAAATTCGTTTATGTGACAATTCCAGTAATTTGTGTTACTTGAACGTTATAAAAATGACATTATTACGATCTGGCACGGAGCGTTGTTTAAATAGTGGCACAAAAGGCTTGTCGGAATGTTTATAGTCGTCTTAAAAACGACATACACGGTAGGAAAGTTTTCGAGCCGCTTAGTTACAGGTATTCCACAAAATTTTAAAGCTTAGTTCATCCTTTGCATGTTCGTCGGTAGTTTTCTAGCCTCTTAACAACATATTTCGGCATATTTCGATTACCATAAAACGTTCCGTGTCATGTATATTTACGTTTCATTATACGTACTTACGTCGGAGCTTATATGCATTAATTTCTTCACTCCACCTCGCCGGAAAGCAACGCTCCTACCCATCAATTTTGGAGGCCGGCTATTGGAGCGTAATTATCGAAGCATTTAAAATTTTGCCGCTAATGGTATGTAAAATAAATCGTAACAATGGGCAGAAATTTTCTTCGTCTATTCAAAAGAATCCGAGCTTATCACGGTCTTAAATTAATAAGCATTCAAGTCGAGCCAAGTAAAAATGAATAAAGCTCGTAACACCGAACAATGGCGTAATAAGCATGGTGCATTTTGTCTCTGAGAGCTCGCTTGCAAAACAACAATAATTCTTCTTTCCGTGAAAAGATTTTCAGCGTTATTCCACTTGCAATTATTATTATTTTTTCTTGTCGTCTTGTCTTGCCATTGTCTCGGTCGGGAGGTAAGTAATGAAGGAAATTGGGGGTTCTTGTCCCGAGTCTGAGGGACGCCAAGATTTGCGTGGCCGACCGCAGCTAATGCGGAATAATGAAACAGCTTTGAATATCCGAACTCAGCGGTCTGGATTTATTAGATTCGCTCAAACGGAATTAAGGCACTGCTAAAACTTAATTATAATTAGAATAGTCCCCGGTAAATTAATGATAAGTACAATAAAAATTAAACTTAAGTAATTAATGTTATATAAAAAGTTTTTTATCTGGTAATTTTAGATTTAAATAGGGACTTATACCCCACCTTAACCTACTACAATGGAGTAGGGCCCTATCGTAGTAGGTTCGAATACTGCTGAAAGTCCAAATACATTAAAAATTCACCAAAAAATATACATATATGCAAATGTACTAACATGAACATCACAATACATGATTGATATACAATAAAATCATTTATATTTATTTCATCAAAAAAACCTGTAACCACCCACATATTGAATCATAAAATATTTTTACGACTATAGCGGATGTTTAAAATAATTTAAAGTTTTCACCTGTATCTTATCCTTAATTTTATTAAGTTGTATTTCCATCTATGCCAATTTTACTACTACTGGTTGGTTGCAGTGATAAAATATTTTATCTGTTTTACAAGGACGCCAAATGAGAGCAAGTAATGTACCGAAGTATTTGGTATTAATAGTAAGTACTTATACTTTAGTAGTCGCTCGAAGAACCGATAACCAATGGGGAAGAAAGGTTCTTGAGTGAAGACCACAAAGCTGACGACGCAAAGTGGGTAGGCCTCATGAGTTTCTATATAAATGTTTAACAATCTTCGCTTCGCTCGACCAATTAAGAATATGGATGAATGAATTTAAAATATTTCAAAAATATGTATTAAACTATCTTATTTTATTAATAAACTGTCGTGAGAACCATTAACCATGTGAATAACCAGCTTAATCTTACGCGATCAATTCCCGTATAATTTAAACAAAATACAAATCTTTACTGAAATTTAGTTTTTAAAGTTATTTGACGTTTTTAGTAAATCTGTCCTTAGTTGTGGTCGGCGAAGCAGACGCTATCAAGAAGGTACCGTCTACAAATTCCTCTCTCGTCCCGCCCTTAGTAAACAAGTATTCAAGACTAGCCAAGAGCAATTCGTTTTTTTTTTACTATTTGTTCTCAGAAACTCAGACTCTAGTCCCCATTAGTCGGGTAGGTTTACTGGTTTAACTTGCTGAGTACATGCTACCACAGTAGGGGTCTCTTAGTGTCTCTACCTTCATTACAGAATCATTATAAACGCAAAAGTATGTGTTTTTCTGCTGAACAAATTTATATGCAATTTGGTATGGTAAGTTTTGTTATTCTTTACTCATATGATAATTTTGGGTCGCATGTCTTACGCGTTTGCCAGTGTCAAGTAATGAAATATTTTCAAGTTTTATTAGATATCGTCAAACAATTCATAGTCACAGTCAGAATCAAGCAAAGTAGGTCACGGTCAAGTCAAAATCATGCCCTTGTAAATTGGTGGAGTCTTTACTAGAGGCTTCTATAGAGTTTTGGAAACATCACGAAAAATGTTTCATATTGTTCTATCACTTTTCCACAATCGAGCACGTTCAAGAACACACAATTAATACTAATGCACCATAATGGATGCTGATGATGGTGATGAATATGGTAATTAGCGTTGTCTATCTTTATTTATACATATATTTTAACAAAATCGTAGAGACAAAACTTCTGTAATTGCAAGATAACAAAAAAAACATACAGGTTGCCTTAAAACAAGCAGCTAAACTGAACGTTAACACAGTTTTAAGAATTTTTGTCTGTTTGTTTGGTCGCGCTCGACTCTTAAACCACTGGACGGATTTAAATGCGGTTTTCACGAATATGGTTAGCTATGACCAGATTGAAGTACAGGCTATTTTATTCGCGGGCTCGTATAAAATAAAATTGGAACTAATGAAACTATGGAACAGTTCCGATGGAAGGTATTTTTTGTGATTGGCCCTTAAATGTTCCTTATTTAAACTTTTCTACAAAGCCATCATCAATCACATCCCATGATCCTAGCCGCAGTAATCCAGCGACCACTTGCGCCAAACTCAAACATTACTTTTGTAGTTTCCTATTTACATGGCCCCAAAGCGGGTTACTTCGTAAACTCCAATATTTCTTGGCTCATACTCGACCCTGTCACAGGATATTTTCGCACTTATAGGCAGAAAGTCATGTTCAACTCATGACATCAAAATACAAATAAAAAAATGTAAAGCGCATTACTGTGATCGACTGGACCGACAATTTTTTGTTTCAAAATGTCCGTAGTAGTTCAGATTTTTATGTTTTTTTTTTTAATTTTCCCGGTAAACTTTTAAATTCGAGTAAAACTGAACGTTCATTTTTTCTATGGGATTTTTGTATGAATTCAAGACCAAGAATGAATTCAAGATTATAATTTGAACAGTACAAAATATGTCGGGTCAACTATTTGAAAAAAAAAACATCTGTTTTAAATCATTCATTAAAATATTTAAAATCATAAAAAAATAAGTTTCTAAGGTAAATAAGTTTATTATAGTAACTTGTACTACATGAAACAAAAATAATTACCACAAGAAAAACTGACAGTTTGTCAAATCTTTTATAATCTGATCTGACTCTACCACAAACTACAATTTAGTATTATAAATACAAAAATTAATAATTTGTTCAATTCATTGTTAATTTACATGTTTTATCTATTTTGTTTTGATTAACTCGAGTTTTAGGGACGTAAATGTTTAGGTATGTGAAAAGTGTCTCTATTAACTAATCAAAATACAGAGTACCTAAACTACTTAGCTTAATATACAAAAACAGTAGCATTGCCCATGGACTGTTGCTTCTATTTTTTTAAGTTGTTATACTGAAGCCACTGTGTCCCACCTCACTTCGGTCTGCCATCTAGCATTTTTAATCTCGTTTCCCGGATCTCGGCGCACGTGGGCCTCGGTCCCTATGTTTACCTTTCGAAATAGTTTAACGGTAACAATTTGCATCTGTTTATGCGTAGACCGTCCTCGCTAGTTAGCTATCAGTCTTGGAGCTTTCCGATATCGATTTTCAGAAGTGGGCTTAAAAAAATAGGTTTATCATCATCAGTCAGAAGACGTCCACTGCTCAACATAGGCATCGCCCTTTAACCTCCACACTGGACGACATACTGCCATCTGCATCCACTGGATGCCCGCGACTCTCACAATGTCGTCAGTCCATCTAGTGGGAGGCTTACCTACGCTGCGTCTTCCGGTTCGTGGTCTCCACTCAAGAACCTTTCTTCCCCGTCGGTTATCAGTTCTCCAAGTGATGCGGCCTGCCCCATTGCCACTTCAACTTGCAAATTTTAATTGCTATGTCGATAGGTTACGTTTGTTTAATTTTTTACGTTTGTGTTGAAGATCCATTATACGTACGCACATAACGGTGTGTTTTGACAGCTTCACTTAGAGCCAGTTTCCATTCGAAGTTAGGTATGTTAATCATCTTCGACCATACCATCATTTAACAGTTGTAGTCAAAAGAAAAAAAAAGTATTTTTAGGCTTTGTGGTGACATTTTTTCATGAGATGTAATTGGACTTAAAATTAGGAAACTTCTAGTCTAGAACAATAATTGTTTAGTGTACAATTCCAATAGTAAGCAAATTTTTGTTAAAAAACGAAATAAATATATACTTAAACAACATTCACCGAAACATAATCCAATACACACATGGAGTGTTCCACAAAGATATGGGCAGGTTTGAGACTGGTCCTAATCGATAACCTTATAATGATTGCCGGAGGAACTGGCATACGAAATAAGGAGGGCGCTCAGAGGTGTCCGGGGGTGGCGGGAGGGGGAGATATGAGACGATTTAGATTTTTTCCCTCTTCTATTCTTTCGTTTTTTGGGGGAGCCCCCTCGGAAAGGGTGAGGAATTTAAGACGGTGCGATCGATTTTTTGCGCATGCATTGGTATTCTCGTAATGTCTTACTTCGAGATTAGAGTTATGCCTCTTCATGCGGCGCTCGGCTTTTGAGTGGCTTGCTTTCTTTTTATTCGGTTATTTTTCCGCGTTCATTGAGTGAATTGGAAGTGTGTATCTTTCTTCGTGTTATTTTAGTTTATTTATCTCGTTTGGGACTTAAAGTAATTACATAGACATTCAGTTTAAGTTATAACTATTACTGTATGTACGTATAGTCGTTAATAATTAAACGCTGAAATAAAATATAAAATGTGGAATGAGCTACCTTCCGCGGTGTTTCCGAGAAGCTACAACATGGGGCTCTTCAAAAGGCGAGTTAATAGGGTCGGCAACGTATTTGTGATGCCTCTGGTGTTACAAATATCCATAGGCGACGGTGGCTGCTTACCATCAGGCGGCACGTCAGTTTGTTTGCCATCTATGGCATAAAAAAAACGCTGACAAAAAACTTTAAGAACTTTAATAATTTGAAGGAAGACAGAGATTGTTGCAAGCCCAGGATGTTGAATATCATGGATTTGCCATTTGCGTGCACCCTGCGTTTCCATTGTTTTTACGTAAGGGACATATCCGTCAAATTTAAGATATTGTACAAAAGGCTGTCTGAACGTTAAATCTACAGTAAATAATAACTTTTGCATTTAGACTGTTAAAACTAGGATGATATTGGTACGAGTAGGTTATAATTTCGCACGTAATTTAGTTTTTTTGCCGGCTATTTTCAGCCAAATAATTCAGCAGTGCACCATGTATTGTGTTATAAACACCTAAAACATGACGAATGAAAATAAAAAAACTCAAACGAAAACGTTTTACCAGGCAAAATTCTGACAAAGAGGTAAAATATTGTCTGTGCCTTTGATTTATACTACAGTATTTCTATATCCTGTATGCTTTTCTAACTCACTCCTCGTATTGACATTGGGATGCTTAATCCAGTTAGATCATTGATCCTAGTTGAAATCCTTGCAAGAATCATAATTTTATAAGCCGAATATCAAACATTGTACTATACAAAAGTCTATTTTATAATTACTCATAATATAATAAATTTTTGACCAACTTCAGCTTCGGGTTCTAAATTCGGGATGGTTTTTTTTTTCGTACAATTTAAACAATTACTTTTTCTATTATATAGAGGGGAATCTCAAGGTGATCCCACAAAAATTTCATTAACTTTTGCTCAGTATTTTTGGAACCAGCTCTAATAATATGAATAATTTTGTTCGAGCGCTTACTAATTTGGTAATGGGTTTTTATGATATTGTTTTTTATTCATCATTGTTTGTATTATGTAAGCCATATTTTATTTTATATACGATCATTATAAATGAAATAAATAAATGTATTAAATTTTGTTTAGCCACATGCAGGACTCCTTCATGATAAATAATTATAATTTATTCAACTCTACTTGTAAGTCTTTGAATCGTGTCTCAACTAACAAAGCAGGCATTTAGAAGCACTATTTAAGCATTCAATTTCCACCGAGAAAGCTCCCTAACTACGTTCAATTTTCGAAAAAGCCTCCCGCCCACCACCTAATTAAAAACAAATTGACTGTTTACAAAAACCCGTAAAAGTGTAAAAGTCGGAAACAATATTTTTCTTCATTAATAGATCACCGGCGTCGCTCAAAAGACTCGCCCGGTTAAAAGGGCTAAAAGCATTTCGGCCCACAAAAAAGTCTCAATTAAAAACCTGACGGAAGCTTTTAGACGGTAATCCTTCAAATTGTTTCCAACGCCCCCTCATTAGCACCAAAAGTGTTAAAAAATAAACTTTTTAATCTTTATTACTTGACTGCTAAACGGTTTAAATGATTATACGAAAAGAATCTTATTTTTTAGTTAACCCTTTCGTAATTTATTAGCGGCCAGGGAGGTTGCTTTTAATTTTCGTCTACTTTTTAATTGAGTCGACTTGTCATAATTGCGGGGTTGGATTTCGGTGTGTCGGATTCGTTAACTTTTGTGTTGAGTGCTGACGTTCTAATTAATGCTTTTTCATCAGTTAGGTTGGTACTTTAGTTTTTTGATATGTGGTTTTTGTGGGCCGTCTTTCATGTTGTACTTTGTGCTGTGTGTTAGTTAAGAAATCAGTTTAGTCATACAAATATAAACCTAGCAACACATAGCAATGTGTTATTCGTAGCTCGGCATGCTCACCACTCAACCACATAATCACTAAAAATTATAAGCAGTTGTCAAGCTTCTAGCCTGTTAACAACAAAAAACACACACGCATTAATTTAACCACATACAAAATAATTAACTAATATAAATATTAAAATGTTAACACGTATAATTCGTTTTCCTCTACCAATCAATTCAAAATAACAACTAAGCTCACAAAAATACCGCAAAAGTAATTTATTCAAACTCCGCTCGGACCCCGCTAATTGTTATGCAATAAAACTCACCTCCAAATTCAATCCCACAAATTGTAACAAACAAAAAAAAATAACAAAATAAAAATAACTGAAACGGAACAAACTTCACTAATTACGCGAATAAATCCAAACAATCCGAAACTCCGTACCGGCGACAAACCGGCGAATTAAAAAGAAAAACCGGCAGATGGACAAAAAACGGGCATTTCCTTGACAAGTTTTATTTACCGCAAACATTGTTACGGAAAAACGGGCGGAATGAAAAAGTTTGCATTCATTAGAACCGTTAATTAATTCAAATGAAACCGCGACGGGACATTTGCATTTCTCGCTTCCCCGTTGTCTTGGGGAAGGAAAGTCTAAGTCACTCAAGTCTTTTTCTAACAAAAAAATTGTCGGCTAAATGGAAATTAAGCATTTAACAAACCAACCAATGCTAGCTGGTATTAATTAATTCTGTTAGGTTGGCAGTGGGGGATAATTTTAGTTACTGAAATTTATCATTAGCTGAAAATATTAATGCAACGATATTGGTTAAAGGCCTGTAGGAATCATACCTAGAGGTTTTTTTTTATAGGAGTCAATGCCGGGGCAATAGAATACGGCACCGGTGCCTGTAGTAAGAGCCTACTAAAAGGGGATCTATGGGTTCGGGATGGTCAAAGTTTGGGCTCTGGCCATCCACTTAAGCGTGCCCAGGGAGAGTACGTTTTGTCACCAATGTTGTCGCAAGTGGAGGGACTGAGACAACACGCAGTTGTCTCGGGAGGAGCCATAGCGCAGTGCTGAGGGCTCCGGTGCGTTCCTCTGGAGATCCCGGAGCCCTCTTGTCAAGCACTAAGACTGGTCACCGGGGGGGTTTTAGTGGGCATAATCCCACATAACCTGGCTGCACCCCAATTCAGCCGGGTATCTTTGGAAGATTTCCCCCTCGAAAAAAAAAGGAGTCAATGCTATGTGAAATATGGTACAAATTATTATCATAAACAAAGCTATTTGTTAGACTTCAGATACGGGTGGAGCTATTTTGTCAAATTAAGAGCAATATAATAACATCCACAGTGACTGAAATAGTAGCATTTCATTCTTACTAACTTTAAAATTTAAGGCTGTATGTAACTATATCACTCTTCTTAGTATAATCTAAACAGTATTTAAAAGTACCACCAGCTCCTATCCTATGTTCTTACCAGTTTTTTCACTGCCCTCTCAACTTTCATTGGCCAGATATCACCAGGGGTCGGAGAGTACAATTTATAATGGTGTAATAATTAACAAAGACCCTTGTTTCGAGATAACTCGGCTAATTATTCATTTTCAACGGGCAACACCGAGATTTTATGGGGTGACGGCTTGTAAATGGTGTTGTAACAGACATTATTCTCCTGTTTTATTCTTTATTAGATTCCGCTTCGACGGAATCGATGTTATAGATTAGATGGAAAATTAAGAATTGTTACTATTTATAAGATTTTTTTAAATTTTAGTCCACATTGCTCGAAGAACTGATGACCGGTGGGGAAGAAAGGTTCTTGAGTGGAGACCACGAACCGCAAGACTAAGCGTAGGTAGGCCTCCCACTAGATGGACCGACGACATTGTGAGAGTCGCTGGCATCCAATGGATGCAGATGGCAGGATGTCGTTCAGTGTAGAGGTTAAAGGGTGAGGCCTATGTTCAGCGGTAGACGTCTTCTGGCTGATGATGATAAGAAAAATACGTCAAACAGGTAGAGTAGGTACTCAAGTTTTCTTGTTTTTCAAGTTCGACGTTAAATTGATCAGTAAAAGTGATGTTTTTTTTTCAGCTCAACGGCAATGTGCGAGCAATTAATATCTCGCTTCTGTTTTCATAGAAATGTTGATAAAATACTTTAAACCATGTTACCTTGTTGTGCTATATATTTACACGTCTGAAAACTAAATAATTTTAAGTATCGTCAACATTGTTTGACTGTTACAGGTAATGCGTTAGAGGGCATATAAAACAGAGCAGTAGGACAACTTCAGTAAAATTTATTTCAGGTATTATAAGGTTGCCAGAGATCGCTTATAGTGATAAGGCCGCCAATTGTATCACTAGTTTTAAATTGTTTTTGTCTTATGTATGTAATTTCTGGAGTGAACAATAAAGAGTCTTCGTAATTTTATATTATAACAAGTATAAACTTCAGGCGAGTTGGTAGCCAAAAGCAGATCTATTTCCATAAAAAAAACATAAATAGCATCTACACGTACTATCATCAGTGGCCTTAGTACGAGAACTTGAAATGCATGAAAAATTTAACAGCGCCTCTATCGGACGTGAATGGAAACTGAATTTTTCATACATTTGCCATCGTTTACGTAACGATAACTTTTTCACAAGTTCTCGTACTAACCTCACAGATATAAGTACTATTATATTCTGTGGTATGATGGAACTCATATAAAAAGTTTTTGTAGGAAAATAATAATAACATTTATGGCAGCCTTACTTTAAATCTATGCTAGATGTGTTTGCCATCTTTACTAACCATCACATAACACATAACAGCTTACTGCTATCTCGCTCGCAGGGATTTAAAAGAACTGATGCTCTAATTATATATTGTGCGTTACATTGCAAATGTTTTATGACATTTTTCACATGGCTATTATTTTTATATTTTGGCAGATGAGGTAGTAAAGAAAAACTCAACAAAATACATTTCTTTTTTATCTCCTTCACCAAATTAAAAATATATTAATATGACAATGGCTTTAAAACATTTGCAATGTTAATACTCTAAAGAAAACGCCCAATCGGTTTTCAAAAATTCCAACTCAGTGTTTTTTATCATTAAAAAAGTGTGAAAAGATGGCTCTAGCTGGAAAATAGGCTCTTAACACCAGGAGAGTTGTGATCAAACGCCTATCCTGTTGACCATAAAAAGCTTTTAGTGAAGGTAGGTGTTGAAATACTGTTGTTATCATGTATGTTGATCTTTATTTGTCAATTAAATTACTACTGCGCGCGCCTTCTACTAAAGTGCCTCAAAATTGGTTTACCGCTCATATAAGGAATTTCATGGCTATTGAAGGTTGTTTAGTTTCTTAATTAGTGTCCCAAAAGGCGTTCCGTTTTGAACGTGGAATGTCGCTGCTGGGATTAGGGCTTTCCTGCCTGTTAGAGTAATTTTGTTTTTAATGCTGCACTTTATGACGCTTCATTGTTTTATGGACAGTCTTTTTAAGAGCGCGCTGCAAAGTTAGTTTTTTAACTGGTATAAGTTGCCCTTTTTTAATTATCTTCAAAAAAGGAGGGGTCTCAATTTGATTGTATTTTTTTAGTTTTGGTGCCTCAGATCTATGTCATTAATGAACTGATTATGTTTTTTTCAAATTGATTAGATATAGGTACTTACAGATTAGTTCCATAGCAATTTCATCAAAATCGACTTAGTAGTTTGGGTTATAAATCAACATAAGTGGAAAATTCGGTGGACAATACATTTGGGTGACAATAGTTATCACCGAAATTTTTTTCAGTCAGTTTTTTAAATAGATAATTATGTGAAGTCGGTTTTTTTTATTGATGTTTATGTGAAAATGACTCTGGATTTAATTGTTTAATTGCGGGCCTAGTTCTTTTACATTAATTCCTATCGGAACGTACGAGTGTAACCGTACGGATGTAAAGAAAGGGGGTGCATTCGATGGATCGCTATTTGGATCATATTTTTTATCGGTTCCATTCGGGATTTCACCGACGTGGACAACCTCCCAGGAACCGGTAAAAAATCGGTCCGGTTTTTATCTACGCCTCCAAAAAAACCCCTTGTCGATTGGTTTCTACAAAATCACTGTCGTATATAATTGGCAACTTTAGTGAATAAACCCGCTAAATATATAAAAGTGTACTGAATATTTTAGTACCTATAGTAGTATTTTTATTTAATTAAAATTATCAGAATAATGCTTGCAAGACAAATTGACGATAAAGGCAAGCCTATCACAAATTTATAAAAAACGCTGGGCCAAATGTGAACAGACCAGGCAAAGAATCTCTTCATAAAAAAACTATTTCAATTCATTATATTCTACGTTTAATTAATAGTTTAGTTTCTGTAGTTGAGTATTTTGTTATTGTTTTGTTTTTATTATTTAATCATTTTATTATTTAGCCTATTTTTTTACTCGAATCTTTGTAAAAATGACTTGTCTGTAAAATTTTATGTCATATAAATATTTGTGAATTCAGTTAGTTTAGTTTTATATTATGGTGCTAGGTTGTTAATGTTTAATTTTAAAGTTGTTTTCATTGCGTTAGTTCCAAATAAAACTTTATGATTTCCATCCAGTTCTGAGTCCAAAGAGAGAATAAAAAGTTTGTTATGTAAAATTGTGAACTGAAACTGTCAAACACGTTTTTTAATAGATTGTTACACAAGGGATTTAGGTGATTTTTTACACACGAGATATTTTTAATAGTTGAGCGTGTAAAAAAATCTGCTACTTGCGTGTGTAAATAATCTAATTTTCATCACTAGTGTAAAGTAAGACAAAAATAATTCTAATAAAACACAGTTTCATTTTTAATTTCCCGCAAAAAAAATTGCAAAGCACGAGGTTCACACCACAGAGTATAGTTTCTGACATGGTACGGACCTACATGGTCAAAGATTTTTTAATTTTTTTATTGTAGAATAGGCTAGCGCTTAGCCGCCATCACGCTTGCTTAGAAGAAACCGATTCACTCTTGACTTGAAGACACCCAGGTTGTAACTGTAGGGGAACACTCATTCAGGCAGTGCATTCCACAAACTAGCAGTACGCACAATAAAAGTGGAATCGAAGCGCTTCATACGGGTTTTCGGAATGTCAACCATAAAACGGTGTCGATTTTTCGTGCCCGCTCTGGCAGTCCGATAGAAAAAAGGGCAGGAGGGAATTAAATCATGCAGATCTGATAATGTCATGTAAAAAACTACGCTCAATGGTATTTTTTGAATGAGATTAGTTAGATTTTAAATTATTTTACCTTCTAGGGAGGCAATGTGATATTTACCGCGCGCATTGTGAGTCATTACTGACACGTTAGTGATGAAAAAATATTTGTGAACGCAATCTTAGCGCCCTCGCTCGTTCACAAATCTCCGAACAAGCGCGAAAAAAAATATTACCAAACAAAATTATCTCAGCATAAACGCCATGTACGAGGCTCGATCTGATAATGCGGCCCATTAATTTGAACAAAGTTCGCGTCGACACCGCCGTTCGCCATATAAAGGTGAGGCGACAAAATTTATAAGTTCGATTACTTTAATCTCGGTTAACTTATGCGAGTACAATTTCAAAGCTGACAAAAGAAATGCACGCAATAAATCGCGTCGACTTATCTGTTTGTATTGTAGGGTGTTGTATCTACGTGGGGTAATTAATATAATGAAGTACAGTGTGGTGTCACGCAAAGTTTTTGGTCGCGTGTCAAGTACGGTACAGTGCGACCAACTTATCTGTGGAGGAGCCACCACCGTTGTTTCAGAACAAAGTTTTAGAGCCTCCAGTGAAAAAATTTAGTTTCTTAATTTAGCCAATTCAACATTTATAAGCTGGTCGGGCTATACATGGTGACCGTTTCCTAAACGCTATTTCGGCCTGAGTTATGCGATGCGCTGGTATTTTGGTGTCTTTTTGTTGTCTTGGCCGGGAACAAAATGTTCCCCGTATTTATAGTGGTCATTAGATATGGAAATTATTTCATATCGCAGTGTTGCAGATTAACCAACATGAGTGTAATATTAGGTATTAGAGTAATATTAGGTGGAACCTCAGATCAGACAAACAGGAGAGATATGGGGCCTAAATCTGGCTTGATGCCTTTAGTCACCTAAGAGATGACCTTGCTGTCTTTTTTGCATGTGGGCTATTAAGTAGTTAGTTCATTGGTGTATCTACAAGTTTCTTAGTTTGCGTAGAAAATAAGTAAGGAAGCTTTACGTAATAATTATCAATATAAAAATCCGACTTCATAAAAAATTCAGGACTGGACCAAATTAAATTGGAACCACACGAGGAGCACCAGCTTTCAAATTAAAAAAGAACCATCAAAATCGGTTCACCCAGTCGAAAGTTCTGAGGTGACAAAAAAAGCAAGGCGAATTGATAATCTCCTTCTTCATTATCATTATCATCATAATCAGCCTATACTAGTCCACTGAATACTCAATACTCAATAATTTATTGCATAATTATTATGAAGTTCACATACAGATGTTAGGTAGCATGTTTAAATTAGGTAATACATAATAATAACCCTGATTGGGTATGGCAATATAGTGCGGAGCGGATCGATTTATTCCATAATTGATTTGTCTTCTAAATACTCGTTTATGCACTGCTGGACATAGGCCTCTCCCAAAGTACGCCACTCAGCCCGATCTTCGGCTTTTCTCTTATGGCGGCTCCACATTAGTGCCGTGAATTCACGCGCGAATTCTCGGCGTGAATTCTCGGCACAAGTCGTGCCCTCCACATTCACGGGATGTTCACAGTCGTTCGTGAAACCCGCCGCGAAATGGACGTAGAATCTGCTGCTGCAATAACTTTGTTTGCTGTGGCAACATATTACTATTTAGACGTCCAAAACAAGAAAGTTATTAAAAAGCGTTGGAAAAAAAGAAGATAGTGGTAGGATGGCGGATGACGTCCGTACGCCTTTATAGTCCGGAGTAAACTGGCGCGGGGCCGTGAATGTAGATGTGTACGCGTGAACGCCGCGCGAACGGGGCGCGAACCCTTTGTCGCGGGACAAAATACCGACTCTGATCGGAGAACAGGCGCGAACGCGCGTGAACACCGCGAAAACCCTCCACATTCACGTTCACGCTTGTTCTCGGAGCTTCACGGCACTAATGTGGAGCCGCCATTATGAATAAATAGACTGCCCCGGTGGCTCAGTTGGTAGTGTAACCTACTTTCTGCCCTTGGGGGCGTCGGTTCGATTCCCACCTAGAACAAACATTCATGTGATGAAAATTTGTATTTATTCTGTCTGGATGTTAATATCTATTTAAAAAAAATTTATGTATATCAGTCTCTGGCAGCCATATTACAAGCTTTGCTTAGTTTGGAATCAGATGAACGTGTGTGCATAAATGTCCCAGAATATTTATTATTATTTATTATAACTTTTACGGAAGTAATCCTAAAATCGTACAAAAAAGTATCAGACGACGTTCCATACATTTTGCATATATTTTTTTAAGACCTTTTTCTATGGAACACCTTTTTTTGTCACTGTAACTCAGCTTTCTCTCTCTTTCTCTCTCTCTCTCTTTTTCGCTCCTCTTTCCCTCTTTTTTGTCTCATACAGTTGTAAATCGAAATATGTGCCTAATAGTTATACAATGCATTATCTTTACCGAGTTCTGTATTTGGGATACATACGTATACCTATAGATATTATTTTACTAGACGGAAGTCGGGAGTAACCTTTTCATTTTGAATATTACTTTATCTTGAATTTATTGTATTGACTGCACATTTCTTAAGCATACTAATCAATTTAGAGGTACTAATGAGGACAATATAAATCGATGTTCTTAATCCCTGGAAGGCTGGAGTAATAAATAAAGGCATAAGAGCACGCGCCATATTTCTCGATTAAGTGCGAAAGTGAGGCGGTCGAGCTACAGGACGCGGGTTTGGTTGCAGTCTTAGAGAAATGCGATTATGTTTTACCTCGTACTACTGAATAGATACTACAAGAAATATCAATACAATAAAATTGTGACAAATCATAAGCGGCTTTACTTATAAACGTTACTTAAGATAAGCAATGCTTAGATTTCTTGTCTCGTTTTCATGTGTAAGAATTTCCGTGATCGAGAAGTTAACGGAGCAATTTTAAGGTTTGCTTAACT
This sequence comes from Agriopis leucophaearia, assembly GCA_949125355.1. Classification (NCBI taxonomy): domain Eukaryota; kingdom Metazoa; phylum Arthropoda; class Insecta; order Lepidoptera; family Geometridae; genus Agriopis; species Agriopis leucophaearia. Next base: position 10,312,597 of record OX421273.1, read on the forward strand.
TAAGTAATGTTTATAAGCAAGGCCGAATAAGTCTAGGGTTTAGGATTTAATTCCATAGATAAAAAAAAACAATACAAACTTATCTAGACGCACGGTATGACAATATTACTTTTAATTAATTTTCTTAATTTGTTTGCCTAACAATTTGTGATCGAGAGAATTATTTTCTGTTACACTCAGCATCTAGAAAAGAATTTTCACAAAAGATACGTTCAGTGTCAGTTTCCATTTTGTGTTTAAGTATGCTAAGATATTATTTATATTACACGGGAATTACTCACGTAAGATTAGGCTGAAATAATATAAATTAAAATAATAATATAATAAAATTTAATATAAATAAAATTTGTGAAAACCACGTCAGTTTCCATAATATGCTAAGATTGCTAAGTATTATTGAAAAATGTGTCTTATTTTTGATGTTACACACAAAATAATATGCTGTTTGTATAACTTCAGAACCTCAGATCAGACAAAGGAGATATGCCTTAGTACAATTATCTTATGTGTTCAAATGTCTCCATTTTTCATTAAATAAAATACTATACCGCTAAACTATTTAAGGTGAAACGTTTCACTTTGGCGGGAAATTCAAATTTCAAACAGTTTTTTTGTTCTTGTAGCTAGGCCGAGTAATTATTATAAACGATCATGATGTTTGCGCAAATTGATTATTATTCTTTACAAACTCGCGTAAAGTTATTTATAGCCAATGCACATTATTACATACATTTGTCAATAAACAAATGTTTGCTGTTTCCAACGGTTTATTGCCAAATGTAAGTAATAATGTGCATTGGAGATAAATAAATTTACGCGAGTGTGTAAAGAATAATAATCAATTTGCGCAAACATCACGATCATTTACAATAATTACTCGGCCTAGCTACAAGAACAAAAAAACTGTTTGAAATTTGAATTTCCCGCCAAAGTGAAACGTTTCACCTTAACGCAAAAACTGTAAATACGGCTTATTTAATATTTTTTCTCGCACACTACGAAACTTGTAGCGTGACCACATAACTAATAATCCACCCATATGCAAAAAAAAAGGTAACACGGTCGTCTGCTGGGTGAATTCGAATAAAGGCCATCAAACTTTATTTATCTCCCTTCTTTTTCTAATCTGAGTTCATAACTAACACTCATGCAAAAAGACTATAAATATTTTCGATTTATCTTTTAACCTCTAGCAGTGGCGCCATACCCTAGTTCATGCGCAAGCGCAACCGATACCGGGCGGTACGCTCGCGTCATTACCCGCGCAGGATTGGTCACGCAAATCAGATTCGCGCTGTCGACGCAATTATAATCAAGTACAGAGCAGGCTCTCGTAATTCTAAAGTAATCAAAGGCTTACACATCTGTTTGCGAATTGTGGATGTTACTGTCAGACGGGATCGTAAGCATAAATTGCTTGAGGTGGATTTTCATGACTAGTCAATTTATGCCATATCTGAGCGAATTTGAGCCATAGACTGTCCTTTAACATATTCTTCTGCTTATAATTAGTTAACTAAAGGTATTATTACCACATACTTTTTTTTATTTTATTTTATACGCCAGTATAAGTATATTTTAATGCAATAAAAGCACTTGAGGGAAAGACTTTTTTTCCATCAACTTTTTTTTAAACAGACACTCGTTTTTTTATGGTTGACAGGCTAGGCGATTGACCACAGCTCACCTCATATTAAGGGATAATGTAGTCGAGGAGAAGTGGTACCGCTAGTACCCTGAGGGTTATAGTTTGTATCGCTAGTGTCCTCGAGGGTACTTGCGGTACCAGTTAATATCGCTAACACCCTTGACACATATAAAAATTAATATCGAAAATTTTTTTTTAAAGTAAACTAATACAAATCAATTGAAAAAAACTTTGAAGAGTTTGTTATCAGTCATTCCTCTCGTATCTGTCATTCCTCCGTATCTGTCCATATTATATTTATTATAGACCTTTATGTATTTACTACACACACTGACACTAATTCAATCAGATTCCTTAGTCTCATTATGTAGTTGTAATTCCTCGGCAGTCAAATACAATCAAAATATCGATACACAATCGATCGGATCCTCGAAAATATGGCATTGTTGACGCCCGATCTACATAATCTCGGGTAAGCTCCTTACCATAAATAACGCGTGTAGCTAGTTAGAATAGCCTGCGTAGGCGCACAGCCGCAGATCGACAGGCCTATCCTGATTGTAAATCAGTGCCTGAACACTATTTGGATGGGGGCACTAAGTCAGAATGTTCACGGTTTTCAATGCAGCAAAGCAAATGACACACTCACAGTTCAAATTCAATTGAATTGCTATTTGAGGTCTCATTATTCAAACTCTTTCCTGAAGCTCTAGGTGGAAAAGGCATCCATTTATCTCACTACTGATAAACAGGCCAATTGGTACAAACTTGACTTTTAATTCATGGACGTACGCCGAAAGTGCTGTCTTATTTGCGTTATGTCCAACAATATTGGCCATAATATTAAAACATCATTACTTTTCTCTGTATTACTATTATTAATTTTCTTCAATTAAATACGTCTATGACCATAAATATCATCTAATTATAAAAGTATTTGGCATCTACATCTCAAAACACGAGAGTATAAAAAGTCCAAGAGAACTGACGTCTGTGTCAGATTGTCACAGTCGCGCCACGCCCTTTGCTTGTAAATCGCGCGAGTAGGGGCCATACCTTGAGCTAGAGCAATGTAGGGTTGCCACTATAGAATACAAGATATGATAGAATGTGAACTTTCTCTTCAAATTATATTATCAAAGTGCTATAAAAACAACCTTATCGTATAGTTCAAAAAATTTATGAGCAAGGATTGGGTTCAACATTTATGATGCGTACTCCACAAGTATATAACTCCATGTTATCCTCCTGGTTTCCGAAGAACTAAAATTTATGTGAAAAGATTTAAGATTTAATTTTGGTAAAAAAAAAACTTCTTAATGTCATTAAACCACAAAATTCATACCTTGCTTACATGCAACTACTTGTAGCTTTTACAGTTCATACTAATTTTCCAGGTAAAAAAGTAGGTGTCATTTGCAAAAAATGTGTATAGTATATACAATAAAGGGTTTATCTATATACATCTATGTTCAATGCACCAAAAAATCATGCTTACGGTGCAAACTATTTAAATTTCATCAAACTTTTGATTGTTAATCCATACATACAGAACAGTATTGCATTCATAATATATTTATTAGTGTAATTAATCAATACAACAATAATAATATCATCAACAATTTATCTATTATTATTTAATCAATTCTTATTTGTTCTATTTTTTGGTTTGATAAGCTATGCTAGCTAACGTCGTTCGCTGACGTCGGTCATATAATTCTTATGCGCGACCGACGTCAGCTACGCTTTAACTTTTAGCAAGTTTTCAAGGGAAGAATGAATAGCTTTTTACCAACTTGCCAACCCTACCCTTGACGGATGTTTCGACACAGCTTGTCTGTAGAATAAACACCTCTGATTCATACAACACAGGACAATGTTTTAGCTAATGGCTTTCTACAATGTCCTAACAATGCGAGTTTCTTTGGCTTAGATTGGCACTGATCGGGTTTCAATTTATTTACCTAGGGAAGTTAGAAGTGGGTGAGAGAAACACGGTATGAAGACATTTTGGTGTCATTATGTATTTTTATACATTGACCTCGTATGTATAAATTATTCATTACATAATTATAAATATCTCAGTTCTTGCATACTACAGAAGTTTTACGTCAAAGTACACCTGAACAAAATGTAAGAAAACTATAAATATGTAAGTACATAATCTAAAGGCGTTCCACTGCCAGGTGTCACTTACTAGAGAGTCGATGTGTTGTGTGAAATTTGCTACGGAAAAACTGAAAAAATATATAATAGAGCCAAATATAAATCACCAAAATTATAGATGCCCTTAAGATATATCTATACCCTCAGAAAACAAAAATAAATGGAAGGGTTAACCTACAGTTTCCCCTTTAGCACTTACTCCCTCCCACCCCTCGATCATCCATTCTTATACATTCTGATCACATCATTTACAGTTATGCGCTCAATATTGAAGTGTGCGTTTGTAGAACTATTAAAAATATGTCAGTATGTGCAATACATGTTTACCTCGCCCCCTTCAGTTTTTGGCAGACTTGTTTCGGTACTAGCTCGAGTTTAAAGGCAGATCCAAACTTTATATCATCAAAGTCTATACCTATTAACTTGTTCAATACTTCTAGAAACTTCCTTGTAAAAAAGAAAATAAACGTCTACATGCTTAGGTGCGATTAAAATTGACTCCACATAAACAAGAATCCCATAGACTAATAGAGAGATTACTGGTACTGTACTAACATTATTTGTGTAGATAGGAGACGTTTTGTTGTTGTAAATTATAATAATAATAATAATAAATATCTGGGACATTATTGCACACATGGTCATCTGACCCCAAACTAAGCAAAGCTTGTAATATGGCTGCCAGAGACTGATATACATACATATATATTTTTAAATACATACTTAAATAGATATTAACACCCAGACATAGAACAAACACAAATGTTCATCACACAAATGTTTGTCCTAGATGGGAATCGAACCCACGCCCCCAAGCACAGAAAGTAAATTGATAGCGAAAAAGCCGTCCCCACGTGCAGACATGTCCAACGTGTTGATTGTAATTTGTAGTGCGCGAGCGCAGGTAAAGGTGTGGAACTATTCTGGAACTTTATCCAGGCTTTTTTACATTTTACTTTAGAAAAGAGTAAATTTTTGCTTATTTGGCTAATATAATAAGCAAAAAATAGCATACCACATAGTATTAGTATACAGGGTTATTGATAACTAGCCAATAACCAACAACTTCTAGCATTCACCTTCAGCAAAATTTCTTCTTATTTCTTTCATACAAAAACAAAAATACTTAAATTAAGGCTTCAAATTGCAAATGGGAAAGAACGCGGGGCCCTGGGAAGCTTCGGAACTGACTCTTGCAATCATAAAATTATAACCAAAAATCCATAGAAACTTAAATTTTTTGTGAATGTTTTAAGTTTCGTAAAAAGTCAAGAACCAAAGTTGTTAAATATGTTTGTAGAGTTATAAGATGTTATAAGCAGATTATCTATAACTCTGTATGCAGTTTAAGATATTTCGACTTGATTGGCATTGCGGCTGGGACGTTATTCCGTATTTTAGACAAACGAGGGAGATAATTATGCCTTACTATTGTCGTTCATGTTTAAATTTCTCCGTGTTTTACCCACTTTTTTCACTATACCGTACCGCTAAACCACTTAGCGCAAAAACTGTAAGTACACCATACTTACCCATATTTCATGCTTACTAAGAAACCTCCAACGACAAGTGTTGCTCAATTTAGCGAGTGCGTTGCTCAATTTTTTCTCTTATCTGATTCCCGGATAGTTGTCCTCTGGATATTTGGAAGTCCTGTCGGTTTGGCAAATTTTTTGAAATGTTTATCACAAACATTTAAGTTTGTAAGTCGTAGTACATTATTATATCGATGACAAATAGTGAGTTATTTTTCTTTGTCAATATTAGGTTCCATATACTGTATCATTGCTCTACTAGGTATGGACTAAATAATTTAAAATATGAATCTAAACTAAAAAATAATTATCTTCATTTATATTGTAATTTACATTTTTGGTTTTATTATTTCAGTTTTTGAACATTTCCTTTTATCGAATTTATATGATAATGATTATGTTTTTGTAAAGGAACAAAAATTTTTCTTCCTCAGTATTGTCAAGCTAATGTTTTTTCCTATCCAGAATAACCGCCAAGCCTTTGTCTCCATTGTGGGTACTAGCATAACTTGCTCGCTGCCCTCGGGTAAGGATTAGTCCATCTCGGGAGTTTATGCAGGTAATACCGCGAATTATTGCACGTACCTAATTGGTACACGCGAACACACTTGACTAATGATAAATCCTGCAAAACGCAATTTATGGTTAGAAGGGGGTAACAAGTTACATTTACTTTACTTCTGCAGTTACTCTACTCTTTAAGTACTTAGCATAATGATTTTTCGCAATCACAAGACATTGTAATTAAAAGTATTCACTACCTAGCAAGATTTTAGTTAACCTGCAAATCCACGTTTTTTTAGGATTAACACTATCTTGTATCCGTCCTCATATACCCAGACTGCCCAAGTAGAAGGGTATTGGTTTTTGGGTGTATGTGTACAAGTTTGTCTGTCAGTATGATAATTGAGAAAGATGTACTAAATATCGGTTGTCATTGTAACAAGGCCGTGAATTATTGCATTTAGCTATTTGGCACACTTGACTAAATCCTATCATTTTTTTTTAAATGGTTTGAACTTTAGAAGTTTACAAGTTATCACATTTGCTCTACTTATAGGTACTAGCAGCACCTCGTTGTTGAATCTGCAATCCTACAGGAGTCGTATATCTTACGAAAACAAAGTAGCCTGTGAGTTAATCCAGGCATTATTTATTATTTCTAAACTATGTAATGCACTGCCCGAATACTGTACCATCGATTACTGTACCCGATTGTTACCATCGGGGTGTCTTCAATTCGCGAGTGAATCGGTTTCTTCTAGGAAAGTACTCCATCCTATATCACATCATCGCTTATTCAGGCGAGAAGGCAGTCAGTCATACACAATTATTTATCCAATAAAAAAAGTAAAAAAATAAAATAAAATTAGTAGCCAACCTTGAACGCATTCAAAGTAGCCATGTCATGGTGACACTTAGCATGGTTTATCACAATATGATGCAACAACATTTCGTATCTGTGCTGCTAACCATTGAGGAGTTCCCTAGTCAGGACCCAACCCTAAGTGCAGCAAATATATCATGGTATCGTAACTGACTATCATAATAAAATGCGTACCTACACAAAAATTAGTATCTAAGCTGTTGGCCGTGGAAGAGACCCTTTATCTGGAGCTAATCCTGAATCTCGATTCAGGTCATGCTTATGCCTGCCTGCAATGGTAGGTACCACAATTTCAATACTAAGACTTTCCTACTCGTCTTAAAGTGCCTGGTTAATAATATCTCCCCCAAACAAAAAGGAAAAGTTCGTTACCGCAAATGAATGTCTCGCAAACCTCGCTGAGACAAGACATTAAACAAAATACCATATACCAACGTTAATAAGTATCGGCGCAAACGATGAGCGCAAACACGACTCTGCGTCAATTTGCTTTAGCCCTGACGACTCAATCTGGATGCTTACAAATGAAGTTACAAATCAACGGAGCAAACAGCCAGTGGCTAGCCTCTAAGAACAAATCTTACCTATACATCACTGTGTAAACTTTGTACTGCGCCTTTTATGATGTATTTTACGCTTCAACTGTAAAGCTAAGACATATTCACGGCCCGTTTAGGAGTTAACTACGTGAGCATTAAGACGACAATGTCTGTGGGATGGGTTTAAAAGGTTTTCTTCAACTTTTATTTTTGCCTAATAACAAGACAATTTCTGATTGAAATGTTTGCACTAACATCGAGCAGATTAAAAATTCTGGAAAAATAGCTATAAGTATAATAATATTGACTCAAGGCCGTATATACAAGAAAAAAGACTTCAGCAGTGGCAGAAGTAAAATATTTTATTTTATAAATTATGCTATGAAATACAAGACAGTCAGTCAGTCATGTCTCATGTCATGATGTCAATGTACTTATCATTTAGAATTACATAGACTGTTAGGGTTGATTCTATGAAATCGCAAAAAATATCAGCTATTACATACATTTCTTTGAGTATTTCTATGGAATAGCTGTTTTCTTTTTCGTGATTTTAGGGTTGGTCCCATTTTTAAAATTTATCATAATGTTGAGTGTTAGTGTGTGTTGAGTGATAAACACTTCTTCACTTCGTACCGCCGTTCCGTATAACCCTGTATATATATGCTGTTAGTTTGACAACTTTATTTAGAAAAAACCTCCGTGGAGATACACAAAGTAGGTAAATAAATTTATTGCAGCTATACACCTAAACCAGCAAATCCAAAATCAGAATGACTTGTAGCGAATATGAATGAAGTCATTAAGGACATATATTTTTATATTTATTCAGTGTTTGAGATGATATTATGTAGAGTTTGGTGGGTGTGGCGATTGCATCATTCGATGACATCTTCGAATTAAACAAGAGCATTCCATATTGGTATAGTGAGTAGGCTAAAATATTGTATTAAAACAACTACCTATATTTGTCTTATAAACACACAGTGTTATCTTCAAATTTTAAATATTTTCTCTCAGCGCCAAATTCGCCAGATTTTTAATGACACTTTTGACATTTTTGATTATTTTCATAACTAAATGGTCATTGGCAATAAAAATGGGTTCATTTATTTGTAAAAGACTACATTTGTGTTGATATTTCATAGTTACCGATGAGCTAGCATCATTTAAATGATGTTTATTCATCCAGTAGGTTTATAGATAATAATTTTGCAATATTTCTTGATGTCTGCAATAAACAGAACAAAAGGGCATGATATAAAGACCTACCGCAGTGATACCTATTTTTACACGCTTAGTAAAGATGACTTTTGTTATAAACTTGATATTCTTGACTTTTGAAGTTCTTAACGAAGGTCAGTTAATAACTGAATAGCACAGATCCTTGCTAAATGGAAATCGCGGATGAGGAAAACTGAACCCCAACTAAAAGAGACTAGGTCTAAGACAACTAATATGTTTTGTGGTCTTTTTTTTAAATTAACGTCTCAAATTTATTGGAAAACTACGTATGAACTTATAGGTGAGAATTAATTATTTAATTTAAGTATACAAAGGTATATCAAATAAAAAAGTTTTAATTAATCTCTTAAAAACTATAAATCTAAATTAAGAAATTGGTGTATTTATATTTTTAATTTTCCATTGTCTGACTGAGGTTTTTCCCATCGATTGTGTTAAAAACCGTCATTGTGACGGAGTTAGAGGCTGCCACAAAAATCACCAGCTTTAAGAACTAAGAACATGGAATTACAGCGCACGAGCTTCATACAACTTCTTTATCATATTTCTGACAAGACTTATAGCCGCTATAAAGTATAGGGCTACCACATAATTCTATCGATAATGGTCGCACTCCGCCTACATAGGAATTAATTAACACGTGACTGTATAAAAACAAGTTCTCGATAGTCGATGTCAACAGTCGGGTAAAATGGAACGGAACTATAAAGGCATCGACGTTTTATGGCAGCGCTGGATTAGACTTGAATGACTCATTCTATCTCGTAGGGTGATCTTCTAGGTGCGGCTAAGGAATGTCACAAATTCCTTAATTAATTTAATGCCTGAGTGAGCGTCTCCACAATGTTTTGTGACAACAGTTATATACATATTAAGCGGAATGTCGTTTGACTGAATTCGTACTCGTGACAATTACGATTTTATTAACTGTCCTTTAAGGTGGAACGTTTCACGTATGGCGGGAAATTCAAATTTCATACAGTTTTTTTGTCCTTTTAGTTAGGCCGGGTAATTATTGTAAACGATCATGATGTTTGCGAAAATATTCTTTACAAACTCACGTAAAGCTATTTATCTCTAATGCACATTATTACATACGTATGTCAATAAACAAATTTTTGCTGTTTCAAACGGTTTATTGACAAATGTAAGTAATATGGTGAGTTCCTGATTAATAACTGTACATGATAATTTAAAGAACAACCAAAATTTTTCACAATCACTATGTCATTTCATAATAATTACCTGGCCTAGCTACAAGGACAAAAAAACTGTTTGAAATTTGAATTTCCCGCCAAACATGAAACGTATCACCTTAATATATTCGGAAATTTTTCGATAAATTCATTAAAAAAAGTCATCAGTAGATACGATTACTAAAAATATTTAATCATTATTCAAAATAAACTATACAAAGTACCTCAAAAAACTACCTAAGTACAAGAAATACTCGATACGGATGGAACTAATACTGATGACGCTTATCTTCATTTTATCGATATTAAGTCAAATTGTTTATTAGCCTCGCCCAACACTATCTCAAATACGTATAACAATATTGCCTTTGTGGTATTGAGCTACATTGTACTCGACAAATTTTTGGTCAGATATCGGAATGGATCGCGTCACTGGCCTCTATTTTGTGACCGTTGTAAAAGCACTATTCCTCAATGAATGGGCCGCGTAGGCCAGCGTGTGTGTGTGTGTTACAACACTACCTGTGTACACATAAAAGCGTTTCATGTGAGCGAGTCGGTTTTTTGTGAATGACCGGCGATATCCGGTCCTTCGTATCGACTACAGGTTTCGTTATCATCTCTCGGACACTGTCTAAACACAAGATATAAAAATTGTGTTTTATTGCGTTTTACAACTCTCCCGATCCATGAATATCGATGAGACGTATCGAATAAAAGAGAATTTTGAGAAAAAAAGGTCTGGAAGAGTATAAACGTAGGTGTCAATGCATCGCCCGTCCATTCTTTCTAAACAGCAATTCAAGGACTGAGACTTAAAATTTTACATAACAAAAAAGGACAGACAGTGAGTGGAGATCTGGGATATGTTAATTAGGTTTATTTTGATTCGGATAACGTATTCGAGTGGCGCGCTTTGGCGTGAGGCTTCGGCAAAAACTGAAGCAACGAATTTGTGGAATTGCGTTAGGGCGCTTAGTGTAACGCCACTACCATAACAATTTACACTATAGCATAGACCATTGAGACATTTTTTTACTCTACAATGACAAACGGCAGAATGGCAGAACTATGGTTAAATTATAAAATATTTTCTGCAGTTCAATTAACTTAGTTTGCTTTTCTACATTCAAGATCATCTAATCATGATTGAAAGCCAATTTTTCGCTAACATCTACATTTATACTTATTTTTTTTTTTTTGTAAAAATATTATTGCTAACATTGCCAAATAAGTGCGAAGCTCGAATTGGCTCATTACAAAGCAAATCAAATTCCAACACCAAACAAAAACACGCAGACGGAAAATCGAAACAAAAAACCGGCCACCCTCTCACCAAACGAAGACCGAGTTAGAGAACAAAACAGGGTCTTGCCTTATCAAAATTTAAATTTGGAAAAAAGCGGGGGCCGCGTCTCATTTCAATAACCGTTATTCGGGGCCCCTCCCGCGACCCCATCTCAAGACCCCCGAATGCCCCTACTCCCGAACTATACGTGATTGATGGCAGCAAAGAAACAATAGCCGCCCGAAGTCGCCAGCACCGCAAGCGAATCTTAATAAACGCTTTATTTTATTTGTATCGAATAACGAGACTCGATAATAAATGTTGATATCGACTTAGATTCGGGATTATCGACGCAGCTGTTGAGAATTTTAAAACACGTTGTTAACGATTCACATGTCCGAGCATAAATCTGTGCGGGTGAAAAAAGTTAGCACTAACTTTTTGCGCGGATGCGAACAAGGATTGCGGAGTTGGATTGATCGAATGCTGTGTAGTTGTATTGCTAATTGACAAGGCAAAAAAGTCGAATCTAAAACACTTTCAAAGGAAACGATCGAAGAAGTCACTGCAATGTATAATTTTAATCAAAGGGCACTTTATTATCTGCAACCTGCACTCATGATGTCAAGCGTAGTTACAACACAGTGTCATTAAATCCTTCCAGCGTCGTTTTGTCGTCATCGGCTTTCAAAACGTATGCTAAAGCACTACTTACTTAGTGTTACAATTATGCTTATTTTCCTTGCTGCTCGCTATTAGCTATGGTGTAAATAAAAGTAGTGAATGGACCCATGCGTGTAATTCTGCGACGTCCTCCATATGATTATTCGAGCATATCATTAGAGGTGGAAGCTTTTACTTGTTAGCGATGTGCGTTCTGCGATGCAAAATGAAAACGACATTAACCAGTAAGAGAATTAATGCTAAAATCGTTTCAATAATGTATGCGATGGATGGCCGTAATATTATTACACACGGACACTAATATTGCTGAACATTACATTTACCTATATTATTATTTACGGTATATTTACCGTGGCAAGATTGTGAATGGAGCTCCCAACCGCCGTGGCCGTGGGCCGTGATATGTTTAAACAATGTTTTGCTGAACATTAGTTAAGCCATAACATAGATATATGAAGTTTTTTTTTCTTAAATGTAATCATCTGAGGATTAAATAAATAAATATCTGGGACATTATTGCACACATGGTCAATTTATAGTTATATTTAAATTTATAGTTTATATAAGATGGATAATTTTAGCTTTAAGTACATCTAAGTAAGAGTGCATCAATGTCTTTCCGTAATAATAAACACCATATCGTATCATGATATCGTACCATTTTCTCCATGAATAGGGAAAGTTGTTATTATAATCATTATCATATTTAATAAAAAATAAGAAAATTTTACAGAAAATGACAAAGCAAAGATCTATATTAGTGTAGTTAAATGTAACAATGTTGGTAACAATAGTAACTTTTTTTGGGGATGATCCAACTATAACGAAATTTTCCTTATTATTATTAATATTATTATTTTTACTTTTAGACTTCAAGTCTACGTTAGCCCCATTAAACACAGCCCTGGTATTACAAAAACATAAGCTTAAAATTATACGGCTTCGTTCCACTGCATAATTTATACAACCTTGTACCTATAATAAATAAATAAATAAAAATAAATAAATGATTGCTGCTGATTGCTGATTCATTGTTTGATTTTGGATTTTGATTTTTCTTTTCTCGTGAACACGGTGTACGTAATTGCGCAGAAATATTGGAAGCTCCTTCCACATTCTTACCACGGTAAATATCCCGTAAATAACATGAAACTGTAAATATATGATTGCTAGCTAATTTTCCCAGCAGTGTGTCAGCCATGGTAATTCCAGTCTGCGCCGTCCATTTGCGCGAAAGCGTCTCCACCTGTAATTGCGGCAACAACCTCATTGTTAGACGGCAACCTGGCGGTTGCCAGCCACCATGACTTGCTGAGGAAGTCATCACGACTTAGTAGGAACAGCTACTTATACTAAAACATTTTTTTATGAACATTGAAAAATATTCATCAACATTTAAGAGCGTAGCTCTTGTCGGTGAAGTAATTTCCAGGCTTGACGGTCTAACTCTAGATACCGTAGTTTTTAAAATAGGCTTGCGTTTGACCGCCAACTCATCTAATTAATCGGTGATGTAGTCTACGATGGAGCACGCTTGCCTAGAAGAAACCGATTCACTCGAGATTTGAAGATACCTAGATTCTAACGATTGGGGAACACCCATTCAGGCAGCTGTAAGTTTACTAGCTTGTTCTTAAGAGTCACTATTAACAGTTTTTTTTATTATCGTTATTCGGGGGTAAGGTGTTATTCTAAACTTTTGACAGAAAGATTTTAACAAATTCTGTATAGAAAGTTATCAAAATTCGTTGCCCTTACAAAAAAAACCTAAATTGATCGAGGCGTCATTCGTTTACAACCATTTTTTTACCCACAATTAAAAATTTACAATACTCATCCTAATTCCGTTTTTTTTTTGGAGTTTGTTTTCAGCTTATAGAAGCAACGTGACTATAGAATATGAAATAGAGCAGGAATAGCAAAACAAAATATTAAATATTTTTTGTTTCTATACATTTTTAAATTCTATACATTTTTAATTTTATACATTTTTAAATTATGTTATATTTTTTATGAATATTTACTTCCTCTATCTCATGGTAGGTAGATGTCTTCCATTTTATCTCATCTTTGCTATATTACTAGTTTGTTAATTAATTAGTTTTAAATGTCAGCTTATTAAATTTATTTGATCAGCTTAAGTTATTTGTACAAATACCTATCCAAATTAAATGAAATAAAAAAGACAGATCCCCTTATTTATTGCAATTTTATTTGCTGCATGAGGTATACTGTTAAAAGCTTAAGCAAATTTAAGCTTTTATAATACATTACTTGATCAAAACCATTTCTTATTATTTAGATAAAACTTACCACGTAATCTGTCCAAGCTTAATTAAGATAATCCAAGACGCACATCAATTTTATTACTTCACTTTTATCTACATTCCTAGACTGTCATACAAGTTATGGATGAAAAACAACATTAAAATACAACCGTTTTAAATATTATCCTACTTCGCAACATTAATTGACTATAAAACGGAACATCTTAAAATTAATAGATTGGTTTTGATATAATCCATGTATTAACACAGAAACACAATCAGTATAATTAACTTTAAATTTAGATATTGTATTAATGAAGTATGTTAGAAGGCAATTAAAATTTTTATGTTAATAGTTCGGCAAAAGTTCGTCACTCGTTGCACAGAACTTGTAAAGTCAAATGGAAAACTCCGACGAAACAACACGCATATTTTATCACTAAATCAAGGGCAAGGGCGTATAAATAAGTCACGAGTGTATTGGTTTCTTCTAGGCAAGCGTGCTCCATCGTAGACCGCATCATCGCTTAACATCAGGTGAGATGGCGGTCAAACGCTAGCCTATTAAAAAAGTGAGGTTAGTATTAGGTAAAGTAAGGTAATGTTTATTTTCCTAAAGTTTACATGTTAATAAAGAGTATGGCTAGCTCAAGACCTATTTTAAAATCTATAATGCATTAAAATTTAAAGGTATTTTTGCATACAATATAGTAATATGTATATTAAAAGAATTGGAGATTATTTATAGTACCTACAGGCAATGACAGCGTATAGAAATACTACAGGCCAACATTTTGGTCACGAGCAGAATCAATAATATGAAATTTGTTAAGTATTTTATTTGTATGACGTTATTGACTGTTCTATTTTATTGGAAATTGAAAGAAGAATTTCTTCATATATTTATTAAGTGGGCATGTCAGTATTTAGAATCTTTATTTGCGTTCATTAGAGTAAAGGGAAATCTTTGCGTCATTGCTCTACATTTTTTAAAAGCCCCCCCTTTTAAGCAACCTCACGGGGTTTAGCAGTATTTTATGAAAATCTGTCCAGCTGTAAAGTTATGAGCTAGTTTCTAAATTAGTGTAGTAATTTCACACTTTCTTTGAGATTACTTAAGGCGCAGGGGTTGTTTTATTTATTTAAACTTGTTAGTGATAAGGTTTTTAGTTACGTACCAAAAAGTTGCAGTTACCTATCTGTTCTTATATGTTTCGTCGTTCGCAGTGTGAGACCAGTTCCACAATGATTTTTTACAGAATAGATTATACGATAATTAATGAGTCGAAATCGAAACAATATAATTTTTTAGATGGCTCGCCCGTCAACACGTACCGTTGTTAAAGAAATAGTAGCTGAATTGATTGGTTACCGTCTTTTTTAAATTTTAAAATTAGTAGTACTTTGTTAATTCTAAATAAAATTTTAAAATAAGTAGTGCCGTGGGACCGGCTTAAAAATGTACCCCCCCCCCCTTCCTTCTCTTCCCGTGGGTGCCGTAGAAATCGACTAAAGAACATCCGCCAGAAAATGGGCAGCAGCGTCTTTGGATTATTACAACATCTAACTGCTCTCGCCAACCCGCCTTCCAAACTTGGCTATTGTATTGGCGTATTGGCAATCTAAATGATTAGTGCAAGAAAGGCCAGGCACCTAGTCCCCGGCAGCCTCCCTATTCCTGGATACAGTAGCGGCCACAGAAGCGACGATGACTGGCCCTGGTAACATAATATACAAATTAACAATGAGGACTGATGAGAAGATGGTTGAACTGGAAGAAAAATGGGTAGGATACGTTGGGATATCTTGGGGCACCCAACAGTCCCAAGGTGGTGTCGGCTTTCTCGTCCAAAAGTCCCTCAATAACAACATTATCACCATCGACAGTGTTTCGAGCTGGGTTGTATACCTAATACTCAGAATATCTGACACATATTCATTGAAGGACACAGCATAAGCCATAGTTCTATTTGGAAATCACTAAAAAACCTAAATATAAACTCAAAATACATAAATATATATATAACAACAGCACTAGTAATGTCAAACTAGAATCCAGAGGTGAAGCAATAAGCATTGAAAGAGGAGTCAGACAGGGCGACCCCCTGTCACCTAAATTGTTTATTGCTGTGTTAGAAAATATATTTCAAAACATAGACTGGAAAACTAGAGGCATAAAAATAAACAACAGCTATTTAAACCATCTGAGATTCGCGGATGACATAGTGATATTATCTGAAACAGCAAATGATCAGTGGGATTAGAAATGAATGCTACAAAATCCAAAATAATGACAAACAGCACCAAATGGCCCATCAACGTAAAGGAAAACTCAATAGAATATGTCAACAGCTACATATACCTAAGTAAACAGGTATCATTTATCAAAACGCGCAACGAAGACGAAGTCGAAAGAAGATCAAATGTAACCTGGAAGAAATTTTGATCACTCAAAGAAATCCTGAAAGGTGACTACTCGATTAACCTGAAGAAAATTATATTAGACACCTGCATACTGCCCTGCCTGTTAAATGGTTGTCAAACTTGGGTATACACGGCAAGAGAGATTGGGTAAACAAAAGATCGAAACAACAAAAAGAGCTATGGAGAGAAGTATCCTAAATTTAAGAAAAATAAACAAAGTCAGAAGTGAAGTTATCAGACAAAAAACGAAGCTAACGGATGCCCTCACACAAGCCCTAAAACTAAAATGGCAGTGGGCTGGCCATGTATCACTATACACAGACAATAGATGGACAGTCAAAACTACAGGATGGAAGGGGCCAACTGAGAAAAGAAGAGTAGGTAGGCCGAAAAGAAGGTGGGCTGACGATCTACTACTAACAACTTTTGAAAAGTAAATTAAGGATATGGATAAAATATAAAGGCTTTATTATATTATTATTATTATTCATTGAAAGTCATTCAGGTATACGCACCGACCTCATCACACCCAGATGATGAAGTGGAGATTATGTATGAAGTACATTAGTAGAGCCATACAGACGTCCGGGACCCACTTCATATCGAGGACTTTAACGCGAAGTTGGGCAGTGCCCGTAGTTTTTTTTAAGAATTTCAGTTCTTTAGATACCCGAATAAAAGTTACCTGTCCTCAAAAGCATTCAACCATTCAGCTGTTCATTTCTCCGCTTGTACAATAAAAATCGGAAAGTAACTTTGAGTTTTCATTATTTAGACCAAAGCCTTTGTTAATCATATCTCACAAAAAAGCCTCCCACAATCTTAATAACGACATCGTCACTAATAACTTCACAAGTACACTAAATTGCTGCTAATAATTCCAATAATATTCTTACAGTATATCAACTTTAGACAAAAGTGACTGTAGGTATATAAATAAATAAAAGGGAAATGGCACTCACTCATTCAATGACTGACTCATTACGATATATCAAAAACTACATAAAGGATGTAGTGATGACTAATTAATAGTCCGTTAGGATAAACTATGCGAAAAGGCCGAGCTAAGAGAGATAAATTGATATTAAAATATAAAAAAGAGAGGTGAATTAATATAAAATATATTATGAAAATCTACGCATGCGAAGTCCCGGGCAACAGATAGTTCCTAAATACAGATAAGAATCTAGCCTGCGTGCATTACATATTAACACAAAATTAGGAAATATCTGAAATGTTTGTTTAAAATATATTTCATATTTTCTAATATTACGTATTTTTTTATTTAACAGCACTCTGTTTGATATGTGACGTTTAGTGTATATAGTTAATTTAGGTATACATTATAATTTTTATGAACATCACAATTCACCTGTTGCTTTGTACGTTGGAAGCAGAATCCATTTCGGTAAAACAGCAGAATCAGAGAAAAACAATCGTAGATCTATTCTATATATCTATATATATCTATATATATAAAAGAAAGTCGTGTTAGTTACACTATTTATAACTCAAGAACGGCTGAACCGATTTGGCTGAAAATTGGTGGGGAGGTAGCTTATAACCAAGAGACGGACATAGGATACTCTAAAAACGGCTGGACCGATTTTGATGAAATTTTGTGTTCCTGGAGCGGGTCATAGTAGCGAGGCCGAAGGCCGAGCTTACACCCGTGCGAAGCCGGGGCGGTCGACTAGTTTATAATAAAAAACCTTGTACCTAGAAGATTTTTGTCTTAAATTAATTTTCACAAGTCGCGTAATCTGAAGTACTGTTCCACGACCTCACGGTAATTCGGAGCCGATTCTAAAATTGTACCTGTTCGCCGTTATTAAAGTAATCACTTGGGCGGTACACACAAACAAACAAAAATTATGTGCAGGTAATTAAAGAAAGGGGTTCCATTTGATAATGGCTCGATAATTTCGTTACGGCCTTAAGTATCGAGCAATTTTCTAGAATTATATCCATAAGTGGGGAATTTGATTGCCTCTAGATGTTTGGGAGATATTCTATGATTGATTACTTGCACCAGTTGTTGGATAACTGTTTAAATGTGAGAACATTAACATTCCTCGCTATGTTAAACGAGTAGGTGCAGTCGAATAATTACATTCTGACATATTTATCTACATATACATGCATAAATTCAAACATACCGTGTCAAAGGTTATTAACGTATAAATATTCTGATCACATTAAATGTTAGTGTCTGACATCATCATCACTTTCTACTGAGTAATTTAAATGCCATTAATAAAATATAAATTAACGACTCTTTGAATATTCAAATATCAATCCGTATTTCGGATCGAAAAAATGAGGAATAAATTAATTAATTACTTCGTCAAACAATTAAATACGGTTCGGGGCGTGCGAACAAAGGGACCGAGTGCGATGCTGAAAATTTCATTTGGCCCCAATTAGGTTGTTCGGAATTGAATTTTCCGACTATTATAGCCGGGTACCGGGTTCCGGGTATCCGGCTACGGGCCGGTCGCAGCCTCCCGGGCCGACCGGGTGCGACATAGCCTGAGTACCCGGCAACAGGTGGCCGTTTCAAGCAATTAAAACCCTGGTTTTAATTAGCGGGGGAACTTGATTATTAGCGAATCTCGCCGAGCTTTACGGCTTTGCAATGGAATTTACACTTTAAACTTGGGGGAGTGAACCATTGCTACTAAAAACTTGTACTAAAACGTATAAAAAGTAATGAACAAGATTGAGCATACTAATTAAGACACATAAATTGACATTATTCTCTATCGAAATGCTATTAGCATTTGTATAAGTGGTGTAAGTTTTGAAATAAAGTGTAGATTTGCGAGTTTTTGACATTTTTATGTTGATTACGATCATCTTGATTACACACCTATATTTTTATTCTACTCAAACTTACAAGATTGACCGTAATATTGGGTAAACGATTATGGACCGAACCAAAGTCATTAGAATTTTATGTCATTCATCATCATTACAGCCTATCATGTTGCCTCTGCTGGGACAGGCTTTCTCTCAGAGAGAGAGAGTGGGCCGTAATCCACCATGCTGGCCCAGTGCTTGTTGGTGAATATCAGTTAAATTTGAGGTTCTTGTACATACCGGTTTCCTCACGATGTTAATTTGATTCCTTCGCCGTTTATCGCCTTATGGCATGGAAACTGCACTTAATTTATCTAGGTACTAAATAAGTCATTGATGCAGAGCCGAGAATCGAACCAGGTGCCGTCAGATTGTAAAGCACAAGTACTACCACTCGGCCACCATCGTTCGTTATTCACACTCAACTAAACTTATTTAACACCTGATATTTTTTTCGCGATTTCATAGTTCTATAGCGTAAGTTGTACACAATTACCTCCTTTCGGCTTTATGGTACTGTTTCGAGTAACCCTGTATAGATATCATTATACAAGCAAACAACAGACTTCATATTTATCGGAAAACGTAGACTTGTTGGAAACTCTCTAATAAAAAGTCTCCGAACAAAACAATATCATTCCAACGAAAAAATGTACTTTTTATCTACGACCAAACTATTACAAGTCCGACCCCCGTTCGTATTATGACATCTTTTCGTAAATACCGACACTCAACTTCTCGATGCTTATTCGATACTTAGCTTTTCTTGAAATGTCTGCATTTCCTTATCAAAAGACTCCCAAGGGTGGTGGGCGCTTTTTAAAGCATGTTGGTGTGAGTGGGGAGGCGTTCGTTGTGTATGTGTGCGCTTACCATGTGTGACTACTCATCTATATGTGTTAATGCGTTTTCTTTTTACCAATTTTTGGGGTGCCTCCGCTTCCTAGAAATTTGCATATTTTAAAACTGTTTGTTTTAGATGATAAGCATCGGAGTTAATGTTGTAGAACGGTTCCTGCTATTAGTTTTAAGACGTTTAAGTGAACGTTTATGGTTAAACGGTTTCGCATTACTACTATTTAGAACATTAACCAAACGAGTTTTATTTTCTACTGAAGTAGTTTTAGAGATATGAGTATCGTTCTATTTTTATTCATCATCACCATCATCAGCCATAAGACGTCCACTGCTGAACATAGGCCTCCCCCTTTAACCTCCACATTGAACGAAAACCAGCCATCTGCATCCACTGGATGCCCGCGACTCTCACGCTATTTTTATTAGGTGTGACAATTTTGATATATTTAACCCCCCTGAAAAAAGGAAAATATAACTAACATAATTATAGTAAGAATATAACGTCTTAATACGATCCTTAAGTCCTTAAAAATCGTCTTACGAACTTTAAAAAACAGTCCATTGATTCACATGGATGTTTGATTGAGTACAAAATTCAAGAAAAACAGTTTCATGCGTTTATTTTTATTTGATTGAAAGAGATATAAAACACATTTTAAACGTAGGGTTACGCGGAAAAGAAGACGAAGACGAAGTTACATTTGTTGCAAATTAACTTCTAGACTTAAATTAGTTTGACGGTATTCCTAAATTGTATACGGGTTTGGGTGGAAGGGAAAGCTAAACCGAAAGTGATCCATAATATCCATCAATATAAAAAACTTTTACTTATGGGACCAACCCGTAAATATCTAAACAATTATCAGCAGTTCCATAGAAAACGGTAATTTTAACTTGCCAAAATGTATGGTCATTTAGTACAAGCTCTAGATTAGTACAACGGACCGCTTTCGGCTTAGTAAACCTTTCCGCTTAGCCCTGAATCTTTAAGAAATATCGTCTAATTTATTATTGTAAAAAAAACTTTGGGACAACCTCTGAGTATTTTCAGAATTCAATTAACGAAGAAAGTAGATAGATAGAGATTATTTGATCAAAGGTAACCTTTTTCCTTTGATTTGGTAGCGTCTATAGTAAAATGATACCTAGTACAAGAGGTGCAACGTATAGGTCGAATGTAGGTGTAGCCTACAATCTAAAATGTAATATTTTTCTCCAAAATATTCTACACGACTTTGTTACACTAAATCTAAATTCTTTATTAGTTTTCCAAAAAAAATCTTCTTTAGTTAATTTAGGTATAAAATAAGCTATAGGTATTGACAATATCCTAACATAAACTAATTTAATTATTTAAACAAAACTAATAAAAAATCCTCACAAATGTATGCCGCACTTCGCAAGGACATGAGATACAACATTTCAATTTGCTACTATAGGTATATACCCTGTATGCTACTATATATAATTATATGTACCTACCATGGTCAAATAAATGATTTGATTTGATCACCTGAATTCATATTAAAATCATTTATTAAGTAAAAAAATGTATGAAACAATGGCCACCCTACTGAACGTCTTCGCTTCACACGATCGAAGCTTGCATATTATTTGAACCCACACTAAAGCATTCGATCTAGTGTGTGTACGGCCGCTATTCACGATTTTCGCATCTATGGTGTGGTATTGATTTCGTATTGTCGTTAGCTCGCGACATGTAAAAGAAAAGGGGTCTTGGGACGATTGCACACTGGTCCGTTTGGCCAGAAGTGTAGGATGCAATTGGGTTGGTAGATATTTGGCTTCTCGCGTCTCTTTGCTTTCTTGGTAACACATGTCTCTTTGTGTTTAGACATAGGTCATCAACCTCTTCATTATTTATGTAATTTAGCTCTATATTTTCATAGCAAAATTAGCAATTTTTGGCGGCATTTAGTATGCTTACTGAAATTTGTTGCGAATTTCAAAACAGTTTTTTTTGTAGAATTACTTAGTCGGTTATTTACTCGATCCGACGTAGATCTATACTCAATAAAAATACTAATTCAATGAAGCAGGGTTTAATCAGAATTCGGACGTTTTTTGTTAAGAACTCAATCACTGCAAAAAGTCTTAACATATCTCAATGCAAAAAACAGAGCACAGCATGTCTATTCTGCAAGCTAAGTGAACGCGCAAGTGAAGTGATAAGCTAAGTGAATGTGATTATTTCTTGCCTATTTCTGCAGATAAATGTCAAAACATCGAATTATAAGGGTAAAGGACTACAGTCAAGGGTGATCACTCGACATTTTGACATTTATGTATAGTAATCGTCAAGAAAATACACGTTCACTTAGCTTATCACCTCACTTGCGCGTTTACTTAGCTTGCAGAATATACCGGCAGAGGTGAGTGGTATCTTCTTATTGTTACTACAATCATAACATAACATATTTTAGCATCTAATCACATAAACAAGTTAAAAAGTTTATCAGTTCTATAGTCTTTTAAAAATACAGTGGTACTAAATACTTTTAAAATGTTTGATGTATGGATAAACCACTAACCAGTAGCATTGTATCGGCATTATATCGTCATTCTATCTTGGGTTCTCGTTCTAGTTAAATTACTTCTAACCTTTGTTCTTGTATTCAAATCTAGGACAGAGTCATGTCCATAGAAGTATTAGTGTGAAGGGGCAAAGCCCTGCCGGATTGGTGGTATCAAATTGCAATCGTCCTCCCACAGATCAAGTGATTCACGTTTGAAATATTTTATGTTCTTTTTAGCGTGTAGTTGTATTAAATTGTGAATAAAAGAATATAATTAAAAAAAAACAGTAGTAAATTT
Source organism: Agriopis leucophaearia (assembly GCA_949125355.1). Taxonomy (NCBI): domain Eukaryota; kingdom Metazoa; phylum Arthropoda; class Insecta; order Lepidoptera; family Geometridae; genus Agriopis; species Agriopis leucophaearia. The sequence continues at coordinate 10,335,531 of OX421273.1, forward strand.
CAAGATTTCAAGAATGTGAAGGAGCCCTTACATAGAAAAAGGGTCTCAAACACGGGCGGCCATTAGAAAAATGTCGCGATAGGATGTTCAATCATTTTGGTACCAATAAGGGGCGCCATCGATTTTGCGAAAATGTCAACGAAACGGTATCGAATATCATGGAATATTTTAGGGTGTGAGGTTTATTTTTTAAACTAGTGGTATTGTGAATAGTGTATAATAATAATTTAAAACATAGAGACTAAATATAATAGAACTAAGATTTTTAAACTATAGTGGTATTCAGAATAACGTATAATTGATAACACAGGGACCAAATATAATTGACTAAAGATTTTTAAAACTATGAATATCGGATAGCGATTAAAAATGTCTGAACCAAAAGAATTATTCGGTGTTATTAATGGGCGATTCATTTTTATTTATATAGAAGATTATATATTATTGATGTTGCGAATGTATGTATCCTGCCTAACCTGTCTCCTGGGCTGTCTATCTCTACTTTTAATCTTTTACGCCTAAATAACTTTTTTTATTTGGCAGAAATAGAGTGTATTGAAAGTCACATTAGTCAGAAATCTGCTTGACGAGTCAAATCTTTTAACTTGTTGTGATAGTTTACATTACAATTCTTAAAACTTTTTACCAAGATTATAATTAATATTCCCTACTATTCTCATTGTTTCAGGTAAGCTCCAATTTCTTCAGTTTTAGTTGTCGGTCAGCCGGTTTCTAAAGAAACAGAACAGGTCGACTAAACTAACATAAAAACAAAGGTAAACACTATTCACCTTCAAAAATTCACGGCCAAATAACAATAACAATTTTACTTCCGTGACTCTACTTCCATAAAATAACACATTAACTAGTTCCACTATCCGCTAAGAGATGGCAGCACGAGTATGGGAAAGTAGTGAAAGCTCCGGGTTCTTATAAAAGTTGGGGTGGGGAAATGTTCATGTGTGGAACGGACGTGATGTGAGAAGGTTTTTCTTTGCTTTTCCTTAAGTGTGAAAGGGGTTCTTTGTACGTGTTAGTTTGGACGTTTTCACATAGGGGGCGGGATGTGACACGTTTGATCTTCGTTTCGTGGGAGAAAAATGTTTACTTTATATACCTACAAATAGTTACATGATCAATGAGCTTACACATAAAAGATGATATGATTTAGTAATTTTTTAATTAAAAGCCATCGTAGATGTTCTTTGAAAGCTGAAAACAATCTATTCGCGTTTTTTACGGTTTTCTCACCTACGATGAAAAAATGTAAAGTAATTCCAATGGTTTCATTTAAGTAGTTACTTACTATGTACATCAGATACTCAAATCTCATGTCGCTACAAAAAAAAAAACTTATTTTCAAATGTCACTCCTTTTCAATTGAGCCAAAACCTTCTTCAATACATATTCAGTACATAACTTCTTAATAGGAGATGACTCTTTGGCCATTGGCGCAATTTGGGTTAGTTCTAAAATTATTTTTAATATAAGGCACTCAGGTGCCATTAAATAGAGTATGTGTTGACTTTATCTATACATAATAATAAAAACGTAGAGATAAAAAAATATGTGATTGGGAGATATAAAAAACCACACAGGATGTCTTAAAATAAACAGCTGAACACGTTAACACAGTTTTTAGAATGTTTGTCTGTTTGTTTGTTTGTCCACGCACATCTCCTAATCCACTGGACGGATTTAAATGTGGTTTTCACGAATATGCTTAGCTATATGACCCGATTGAAGTATCGGCTATGTTATTTTGCGCAAGGGCCGGATTAAGGGAGAAAAAAGGGTTAAAAGTTTATATGAAAATCTACGCGTACGAAGTCGCGGGTAACAGCTCTAGTTAAAAAAATTAAATATACCCGGCCCGTAAATTGTACGATACTATGCTTAATAATGATCAATATAAAAAACCGACTGCATCAGAACTGGACCAAATTAAAATGGCACTTAACGGGAAGCACCAAATAAAAAAGTCATCAAAATCGGTTCACCCAGTCAAACGTTCTAATGTCACAAACATAAAAATTTATAAATAAAAACAGGCTAATTGATAACCTCCTTCTTTTTGGAAGTCAGTTAAAAAACTAAAAAAGTCAAAAACATATTACTTTAAAATTTATAAATAAATATCTGAGAAATTTTTGCACACACGGTCATCTAACACCAAACTAAGCAAAGCTTGTAATATGGCTGCCAGATACTGATATACGTACATATATATTTTTAAATACATACTTAAATAGATATTAACACCCAGACATAGAACACACACAAATGTTTGTCCTAGATGGGAATCGAACCCATGCCCCCAAGCACAGAAGTTAGGTTCACTACCAACTGAGCCACTGGGGCAGTCGTTTTCTTAGATCTCACCAAGGTCATATAAGGAACAATTTCTACAAGGAAATTTTATATACAAGGAAAATTTCATGCTTCTAGACCAAGCGGTGTAGGCTGTGAGTTGTCGGTGAATGAATTTAAGATTTTTACGGAATAAAATCTTTTTTCAATATCTTAAAGATCACTAGTCCACAGTATAAACAATACTTACTACGTAGACTAAGCTCTGCAGTCAGTGAAACATGTGCGTTTAGCAGGAAAAGAGTGTTACGTCAGTTTACGATACACCAAGGTCAGGGGTTGGCCAGGAGGGTCAACGCCCGCATCGCTTTGTGACTGAATAGGCGTAAGGTCAGCGCCGATCGACGGGCGAAATTTTAAATCACGAATTTATATAAAAAGACAGTGTTCTGAGACAGGCAGGATGCTGCTATCGTACGTTGCCGTTAAATATGTTAAATTTAAAGAAAACGTGTCGTCATGGAGCTCTATGTCTATTAAAATTTATTACTATAAAAATAGGCAATAAAATGGTGGTCCACCGCAAGCCTATTATTAAATACTAGCCGCCCGCTCCGGCTTCGCACGGGTGTAAGATCTGCCTTTGGCCTCGCTACAAAATATAATATAGCCTATGTCACCTGGGGATAGTGTAGCTCCCCAACAGTGAAGAATTTTTAAAATCGGTACAGTAGTTTTTGAGTTATTTCGTTACAAACATCCAAAAATACAAATCAATATTAGTATAGATAACAAATGTTAAAAAAATGTGGTCATTGGTTTACAATAAATATACTAGAGCTAGTCTGGTAGGTACATGCATGTACTATCCAGGGCTCTAGTAGGCACATTTAAAACAAATCTCGTTAAAACTTACAGAGAAAAGGGATGCAAAGTTGACAATTTTACGAGCGCGCGACCAAATCAATACTATAATTTTACTTGCCATCGAAATAAAACAATGACGGTACATTTCTTGCGACTTGTGACAGTAGCATAGCAATAAATAAATATAATATTTCCCTCTACATTGTGGGCTGCAGTGTACCACCCACGATGCGCTCGCGCATGCAAAAAATAGCTTCGCTTCGCTACCTGTCCCACTGTTTGAATAGGTGTCAAATTGTCAATAATTTTAAATGGGTATTTCCCATTATAGGGTTAAGCGTCTGCAGATAGTTTGATCTGAGAAAGTTTGCAGGATCTATATTTATCTACATATTTTTCATCACAATATGGCGTTACGAACTTTCGCGTCACACTGTAGAAACTGGCTAAGAGGCCATGTCCTTTTGGATATGTCTATTGATTCTATATACATATCTTACTATCTGTACTATCGTTGCCGAGATGTTAATATCATTCGACTGCGCCTGGGAATTGATTTGGACTTTATTTACTTCATGATCATCATCAAAAGAGACCCAAAATAAAGAAAATGTTATTGACATAGCCATTGAAAATTTAAAACTATCAGTTGTCATTCAGTTAACTAAAAATCCGCCAGATTAAAAATTTTATTATGACTATGGAATATTTTTAGATGAACTAACGTGGACGTACAAATGCACGCGAAAAAATTACAAAAAGATTTTTTATTATCGTATCCTCAGAATTTATTATTCTGTGATCGTATCTGAGATCGTATCGTAATCACAGAATAAATCGTAATACTAGATATCGCATCGTGTTTGACAGCCAAATGAAAAACTTTTTGAAAAGCGTTTTGACCTCTGCTTGTCTGTTCACCTGTAATGTTTACGGATGACGAGGCAGTATGGCTTTACCGGCACTAGTCTGTCCATGCAAGGGGTGAAAAAATGCGCTACGTACGTTGTGGTCATAATAATATTTTCGTATTTGATTTTAAAGTCGCAGTTAGTAGATAATACAAATTAAACAATAACGAAATAAAAATGCATCATCATCAGCCTTGATCCGTCCACTGCTGGACATAGGCCTCTCCCAATGCACGCCACTGAACTCGGTCGGCAGTTTTTTGCATCCAGTTTTACCCGCCGTTTTACGCAGGTTGTCACTCCACCTGGCCGCAGGGTGTCCTACACTACGTTTACCTAAACGTGGTCTCCACTCCAGAACTCGCCTACCCCATCGGTTATCGGTTCTTCGGGCAATGTGGCCGGCCCACAAAAATGCATGCTTAAGGCATTTTTGGATTTAGCAAATATAATTTTTAATTAAATCGGCAAAGTCCTTTAATGGGCGGTAAATATTGATTCCCAGATCCGCCAGCCATTAAAATTATGTTAGTTCCGTTTCCTTCTTGCTTTTACCCGATAAATCTGACGGTGAATCCATCAAGTTGGCAAAACTGCACAAATAACAGAAATAATTTGGGAATGCCCTACAAGTTTCGTAGGTAATTGTTCTGAGTTACCACGATTGAAGTTGTGTTGCAACCTATTTATATTCTGAAGGTGGAAGAAGTTCAGTTTGAGGTTTACTGGCCAGGGTCCGAGAACCCCCTGAGCTTAAGGGGCACCGCCTAGCCCTCCGATATCTACGCCACTGGCTGGGACACAATAGTAGGTAGGGGAAGGGGGGGCAAGATGGGGTCCTTAATGTTTGGAGCGTAATAGAACACACATTTTGAAGTATTTTCAATATTTATTTATTTATAATTACACTTAAATAATCTATCTTTGAAAATAAGAAACTTCAGAAACTTTATACTAATGGAAAAGATGTTTTTTTTACAAATTTCGGCAAAAATGTCAACACCCCCATCTTGCCCCTTAGGTAGGGTAAGACGGGGTACCCTATGAGGCAAGATGGGGTATGGGAGACATATTCTATTTGTGGTTGCAAAACTCTTAAACATATACTGCCTCGTCGTCCTCGTCATCTATCCCAGCACAGCTACAGTGTGCCCAATTCCCACACGAGTGAGTGATGAGTCGAGTGTGAGGAGAATAATATAATAACCCTAATTTGGAACTAGCTTCATTAACGACGTCAAGGTTTTGGGTGTGGGTGCTGTGGTCATCTACCTAATATCAACTGCTGTACCACTAAATTCAACAAACTTCTTAAACCAGCCAAGGAATATAATTCAGTTGTCATCCAGCCAAAATCGCTGCAAACATCCCAATCTCCAAGCGAAAGTTTGTGGTCATCATAAACGTTGTCGAGGAAGTTAAAAAACTGTTCAACAGCTTGTTTATTAAACCCAGCGACATGTGCAACTGAAGTGATTTCTGGTTTTAGTATCGACAATTCTGGATCATCATCATCAGTCAGAAGAAGTCCACTGCTGAACATAGGCCTACCCCTTTAAGCTCCACACTGAACGACATCCTACCATCTGCATCCAATGAATGCCCGCGACTCTTACAATGTCGTGGGAATATCTAGTGGGAGCCCTACCTACGCTGCATCTTCCGGTTCGTGGTCTCCACTCAAGAACCTTTCTTCCCCATCGGCTGTCAGTTCTTCGAGCGATGTTGCCTGCCCAGTGCTACTTCAACTTGCAAATTTTAATAGTTATGTCGGTGGCTCTAGTTCTTTGGGGAATATCCATGTTCCGGATTCTATCGCGCAAAGAAACTCCAAGCATAGCTCTCTCCATTGCTCGTTTGTGACTCTGAGTTTTTCCAAAAGGCCAACAGTTAAGTACCACAACTCAGTAACATAATCTGGCAACACACACTGGTCAAAGACCCTTGTCTTTAGGCACTGTGGTATCCTGGACGAGAAGATGTCACGCAATTTCCCGAAGAGGCTGTAACGTAATTCTGGATGCCTGTTTAAAAATCCCTGAACCTAATCTTTGTCAGCTTCTTCTTTTTCAGAGTTAAAGAGGTGTTGCTTTCTATTTTTTATTGCCAGAGTGTATGCCAAAGCCCTTTATTCTTTTGTTGTACCTAAGTCCATAAAGACGATATCCATTAGATAGTTTTAAAGTTCTTTCTCTTCGTCATCAGAAAATGTTCGCTTTTTTGGGCGTAAAGAAATTTCACTGAAGTAACAGGAGCAGCAGGATCTTCTAGGGCTACACGAGCTGCTTTAATTTAACTTTCGATGGTCGTTTGTGGCACAGAATATGTTTTCGACGCTAATTTATACCCCATTCTCCTTTCAATTACATCATCTACCGCATTTTTCATACTCTGTTGACTCCAATTCTCCCTCTCCGTCTTTCTTTTATAATTTTTCATCATCCTATTTCATCCTAAAATAAGATAAAACTCAAATAACTTTAAAAGATCATGAAGTCAATCATAATTTTCTTCGAGGGGTAAGATGGGGTACCCCATACCCCATCTTGCCCTCCCATGCAAATTTTAATAAAATAGCATGTCTTAAAAAATCAAATCAAAATATGAAAACAAATATGTTCTTACCTGCTGGTGTAATCATTGATAAAGAAAAATAACTTTCATTCAGTTCTAGAAAACTTATGTTCAGGTAAAAAACACATGCTATGTATAACACAAAAATCACAACGAAATTGGCAAAAACCGAGTTTTTGGCGCTAGGGGGAAAACGTGTGGACTCACAAGCCGGTCACAGCCCTGACTAATAAACAACACAATGTCGCGTCATTATGAGCCAGAGCGGTTGTGATTGGTCTTTTGCATGGCCGATGAGACCCAGTACCCCGTCTTGCCCGCTACCCCGTCTTGCCCCCCCTTCCCCTATATAAGTATTTTATTTAAGTATGTATTTAAAAATATATATGTACGTATATCAGTCTCTGGCAGCCATATTACAAGCTTTGCTTAGTTTGGGGTCAGATGACCGTGTGTGCAAAAATGTCCCAGATATTTATTTATTATTATTTATTTACTTAAATTGAACTATTTTTTCTATTTCCTAAATACTGGCTAAATATACAACATAATTATGTGAAACAAAAACGTGAATTCAAAAGTGTTTTGACCATGATATTGGCAAGGGTACAATTTTTTGACACTTAGTAACTAGCGCCATCTATCGAGACCAACTGAACTAGTTATTGTTTTAATAATTTCCTTGAAAAGTCTTAATTAGAGCACGACCGCAACATTTTCTACAGCCTTCAACCTATACGAGGCCAGTTTACGAAGGTGCGCGTCTAAATATATTCAGGTCGTTTTTTTATGGTTGACGTGTTAGGCAATTCCACTTTTGTCAGTGCAGATGCGGTACAGTATTTGCGGTATTTTTCTTTTGTTATTTTCCGTCTCAGTTTTTCTTAAACTGTACGAATCTAAATTCTCTAATTACGTGCAGAACTACGTGCTTGTAAACTATTAGAAATAAAAAATGACGCTCTCTCGTGGATTGAACTAACTTCATATAAGGTACTATAGGGGCTAATTAACCTAGAACCTCATTTTCTTACAACTTTTATCAATCATAACTTGAAAAATGTACATTTTTATAGTTTGTCATCCTGCTAGTTTTACGTACCTAGGTAATTAAAGACATGTCCTAAACTTAAATTTATTAAAAAATCGCAAATCATCAACCAACCTTTTTTTTATTCGGATGGACACAATAAATAGCTTATTTCTATATATAACATGCTAGAAACAATATTAGTACTTTTTTTTTTAATTATGCCATGATTATTGAACCTAATTAGTACCTACTACTGGGTAAAAAATAACAAACCATAACAAAATAATTACAATTTTTAATGATCAAATTTTTAAGAAATTTTGTTGTTATATAATGCTGAAAGTAAAGCTCCGTGCTATTTAAATAAAAAGAAAATAGTGCAAGATAGTTTTCATATGAATACATATATACCTATATAGGTATTCATAATGAAATAAATACCTAATACCTATATAGTAAGGTATACCTTACTTATCTACTTAGGATATTGTCAAGATAAAGTCGCATCTTCAAATGTCGTAGTCATTTCTCAGCATTAAGTTGGAATATTGGTAACACCTGGGTAAGATTTTGTAAAAGTTTATATGGGACGCAACGCGGCTTCCTTGAAAAATTCTTTTGTGCTTTTTCGATTCCAAGTTTCTACCTTATTAAGTAGGTACCTAGGTGTTATATGAAATATGTGCTTTAGAGATTGGTACTTATATACCTATAACTACTTCATGCTTTTTTGCTTTATATATAATACTAGCCGTCCGCCCCGGCTTCGCACGAGTGTAAGCTCGGCCTTCGGCCTCGCTACAAAATATAATATAGCCTATGTCACCCGGGGATAGTGTAGCTTCCCAACAGTGAAAGAATTTTTCAAATCGGTTCAGTAGTTTCGGAGCCTATTCATTACAAACATACAAAAATAGGTACAAATCTTTCCTCTTTATAATATTAGTGTAGACTAGCCGTCCGCCCCGGCTTCGCACGAGTGTAAGCTCGGCCTTCGGCCTCGCTACAAAATATAATATAGCCTATGTCACCCGGGGATAGTGTAGCTTTCCAACAGTGAAAGAATTTTTCAAATCGGTTCAGTAGTTTTGGAGCCTATTCATTACAAACATACAAACATACAAAAATAGGTACAAATCTTTCCTCTTTATAATATTAGTGTAGATATATAATATTTCTGGGACATTATTGCACACACGGTCATCTGACCCCAAACTAAGCAAAGCTTGTAATATGGCAGCCAGAGACTGATATACATACATATATATATTTTAAATACATACTTAAATAGATATTAACACCCAGACATAGAACAAACACAAATATTGATCACACAAATGTTTGTCCTAGTTGGGAATCGAACCCACGCCTCCAAGCACAGAAACTAGGATCACTACCAACTGAGCCACCGAGGCAGTCAATGGTCTATATGGTCTTATATAGATAGAAACTCTTTATTGTCTACACCAGAAATAAAAATTACTTACAGATAGAAAATACTACAAACACACAAACATGAAACACGAATATACGGCGATAACAAAACACGATAAATTTTAATCACCGCAAAAAAATATACTTTTTACTGTTTTACACACATTCTTATTTTGCGAGATCTCATGATAACACAGTTCTCTGTTTTTTGTAGATATGACTAAGAAAATTGATTTTTCGCTTTCTTAACAAACTGTGTGTATATTTTAATAGAGTTCAATTTCATTGAACGCCTGAGCATGAAAATTTTTTGTTGTAAAAATGCCTATTGTGAATCTATTTACTCACACTGAGTATACTTATTTTTACCATTGTTAAGGTTACCTTGACTATATAGGTATTATAGGTACATTTCTACGCGCAGATGAAAAGAAACAGTCAGGACGCGGTCGTAAAAGTATCAAATAATAGCAAATATACTACGACTTCAACTAAAATTCTGCACAGGGCTATCCTAGAAACTAATTATGATTATATAGGTACGTACCAAACTAATTATTAGAGAAATAATTATTTGAATATGCACTAACTTTTCAGAGAGCTAGCAAATAATGTTTCTATACCTCGCCATAGAGCAATGGTTCTTAAACTTTTTGTAGCCACGGACCACTTTCAATGTTTCAGTAACACTGCGGACCCCTTGCGAAGAGAATTTTAAAATAAGAAAACAGTGTTTCCTGACAATTACTTGAATTTTGGTTTTGTTTATTTAAATAACAGAACTGCATACTTCAAACTAATTCTAGTAAATAAACCTCGGGAATGTGGACCCCTAGCACTCGCGTCATGAACCCCACTTTAGGAAACCCTGCCATAGAGTCAAGAAACTTTGATATTACAATTAAATCGCTGATAATGATAACTTTATCCATAATTATAATTACATGTCAACAGTTAAAAAAAATCATTAGAAATATTAACATTAAAAAAAAAAAAAAAAAAAAAACATTCTAATACTGTCACTACCTGACTCCATTCGCATTTATTTACTCTAATAGCAATAAAATTGTAAAAAATTTGAATAGGAAATACAAATTTTGATTACTTTCGCTAGGTTTTACACGTAAGACTGTCAGCTATATAGGTAAACGATATACTTCAGTGAAATACTAGGTAAAAGAAAATGTTTATGCAACTTTTTACGATGTTAACGGGTAGGTAGAGCAAATAAACGAATAGAAATAGTATGTAATGCTCGTATTTATTTACGCACTCACAGTGCAAGAAAGGGACAGAGTCCCTTCCTTATCCGAACAAAATCTTTAAACTCTATCTCAGAACAAGGCAATATAAATACGTATGTTTTAAACTATCACGGTTGTTCACTAAAGTTATATGATTATTTAAGGGATATTGTCTTCCCGTGAACATGGTGCATGTAACTGCGCCGAAATATCGGAAGCTCCTTCCACAACCTTACCACGGTAAATATCCCGTAAATAATCATATAACTTTAATATAAATATGTACTTAGTTTCTGCAGTAGGTGTACTAAATTTAATTATATTTGTCACTAAGCTTGTTGTTTTAGATAGAATAACTTTTTATTGTTCACACCACAAATTACATTATACACAATAAAACAGCTTAACAAAACTAGCGCAACAATCGGTGGCCTTATCGCTAAGGGCGATCTCTTCAAGGCAATCTTAGAATGGAGAGGATAAATACAGGAGGTAGTGAACCTAACTTCAGTGCTTGCGGGCGTGGGTTCGATTCCCATCTAGGACAAACATTTGTGTGATGAACATTTGTGTTTGTTCTATGTCTGGGTGTTAATATCTATTTAAGTATGTATTTAAAAATATATATGTACGTATATCAGTCTCTGGCAGCCATATTACAAGCTTTGCTTAGTTTGTGGTCAGATGACCGTGTGTGCAGAAATGTCCCAGATATTTTATTTATTATTTCTACACTAATATTATAAAGAGGAAAGATTTGTACCTATTTTTGTATGTTTGTAATGAATAGGCTCCGAAACTACTGAACCGATTTGAAAAATTCTTTCACTGTTGGGAAGCTACACTATCCCCGGGTGACATAGGCTATATTATATTTTGTAGCAAGGCCGAAGGCCGAGCTTACACTCGTGCGAAGCCGGGGCGGACGGCTAGTATTTTATATAGAAGTGAAACTTAAGCCTATTCTAATACCTAGGCTTAAGTTTGGTAAGTAGGTAGGTAGGTATACCTAGGTACTTATTTTGTACCAAATTTCAAAAGGGGTTAACTTACAAACGTATCTCAAGTTAATCTATGGTAAAAATTGCGCTCTCAACTTCTCGCTGTTGACAATAGTCACACGCGAAAACGAGACAGAACAATTTAGAGTATAGATTAACTTGAGTAACGTTTTAAAGTAAAGCTATTAGTATCAAGAGATCTTTAAATTGATATCTTCATTGGAAATTTAAAAAAAAAATTTAGTAGCTAGGTATTGACATTAAATAATAAATAAATATCTGGGACATTATTGCACACATGCGTCATCTGACCCCAAACTAAGCAAAGCTTGTAATATGGCTGCCAGAGCCGACTATGGCTGATATACGTACATATATATTTTTAAATACATACTTAAATAGATATTAACACCCAGACATAGAACAAACACAAATGTTCATCACACAAATGTTTGTCCTAGATGGGAATCGAACCCACGCCCCCAAGCGCAGAAAGTAGGTTCACTACCAACTGAGCCACCGGGACAGTCATTTATTGTTATTTTTTATTAATTAGGTAGATACTGATTGTTTTTATTATTTTTATTAAGTAGGTATATCAAATTATTTATATGCATTAGGTAATTAGGTATTAGTTATTCATTTATTTCAGATCAACAGCAAAAACAGAAAATATTTGTAGGTATATTTATTTTTCCAATACAATGATTACTTAGGTAATTAATTAACTATTCATAGAAATTTTTTCATTGTGAATATTTAAAAAAGTTACTTTTAACTTTGTGGTAGGTATATAGGGCGTACAAATAAAATACCTACCTACTATGAACTATCTATCCATGAGGGTAGATCAAGTTTGGGTTATAAGACGTTCTTATGGGGAGTAGCAAATAAAAAAATGTGACAGAAAATATTCACATATTTTTGATATGTATACCTACCTAGTACAACAAATAGTACCTACACATTTCGCTACTTAAGTAAAGGTAGGCACTTAAGTACTTAGGTAAGTAGATACCTAGTAGGTACCTACATACCTACCTATCTACCTATAGAATTTTTGATATAGTTGGTTTATAATCTGTGGCATTTGACATACCTACCTAATAGGTACTACCTGCATGGCTAATTGTGTTCCAATGGATATAATATTTAATTAAATCGCTAAATATTTATTTGGTATGTATAAGTATTATAATTACTTATTTATTTTTATTATATTCCTTTTAAATTATAACAACGGCTGTCTACTTTCATAAATAAATGTTAATTTGGAAAAAAAATCCGTTCCGTTGTCACGCCACATGCCACGCTGATGCACCGTCTATGTTTTGGCCAATAAAAATTTAAAACAAAGTGATGAGACAATCAACCTATAAGACGCAAAGAACACCGATGATCGTTTCAATCGCAATCACAGAATCCGCACAAAAACAATCGGTGAGCGCGAGCATCGACAATTAAATCGCGTAATTAAATCGAGGCGTGGCCACCCGTTAATGAGGGGCGCACATAGGCGGCGGCGGGAGTAATCAACATTAAAGATTGGCGGGAGATGCGGCCCCCCGCGCCCGCGCTTCTCATTACTTATACAAAATACTTAAGACGAGCATCGTCCCGCTCCGCGCGCTAATAGCTCGCGCCCACTCTCTATCGCCGTCCCGCTTCGCCCGTGGAGCGTAATTAGGGCCTTGCATCGGCTCGGCTCGCACTAGCCCCGCCTCCCGGGGCCCGGGGGCCGGGGAGGGGGCCCCAGGCGGGCGGGGGGCCCGCTCCGGCCGCGCAGTGTGCCGCCGACCGTTGACTGTGCTACGTCGCGCACGCCGCGACACCAACCCGAACGACAAAACAGAAAACACCAACAACTTTAGTTCCTCATCGACAGTTCAGTGCGTTTTTGGTGTAATAACAAAGTTTTTATGTGTTCTGACTGACTTGAAGTGTTGTTCGAGTTGATTCTAGTTGGATTGGACGTGTGATTATAAAGTGACTGCGTGCTATGCCGCAATTACGAGATTAGCTGCGTTCTGCGGGCGATGCTCAGAGGTTAATATCTAGCTTTAAGGTTTCTGTGAATCTATCTGAGAGCAGATTTGGTGTGATAAATTGTGTTCTAATTAGTAATTTGAAAATCTTGTAAGAAAACTCAAAACAACAAAAGCTCAGAGGCTGTGAGCTATCTGCTCTACATTGTCAAAACTCTTTAGAGTTCTAGGTTGAAATTTTCTCTTTTCCTAATCTGTTGTTTTCCTTCCAAAATAAGTAATTTTGGTCAAGATATTGAAAACATTATCTAATAATCTAATAAATTATGTGATAGGTAGGTACTCTAGCTAGAGTGACCTAAAGGGTCAATGCCATACGAAAGATGCTTCCAACATTCCAATAAAGTTTTTATTTGTTGTTTTGATACAGCAGTTACAAATTAATGAATTCATAAACTTAATAATTTTAAAATTAAGTAGTTAACACAAAAAAGGATTCTTATTTATTTATTTTTTGGAAAAAATGTTCGCAGCTTTTCTTGAAAAGCCAGCAAACGGGTTTTAGGTAGGTACGTTAAAATTGAAAATAATTACAGTTTTTAGGTACCTACCTGTATGATATTGTTTCACCTTAAATAATCCAATTTGAAATAAGACAACAACTTTCCTAATAGGTAGATATTGTTAGAAAAACAACACTTAAATTTTGCTCTACCCGCAAGAAAATGTCGAATAATAAGGATATAGCAAAGTCAATATAAAGAAAATTACGCGTTGTGGTAAATGGAAAAAAAATTATTACATTTTATATTAGTTTGACAGGTAGGTAAATATAAGTAAGTAGGTAGTTATTTATTGATTTACGGAAAACAAATAGCTTTAACAGCTTAAAACTTAGCAAGAAAAATATAAACAAACCAACCAACAAACAAGCCTTAATAGTTTTCACAAACATACTTAGGGTTGATGTTAAAACCCTACCTAAAGAATAATTTTGATTAAACACGTGCTATGTAATTACGATTATATTATTGCCGGTGACGCATTGTATACCCATGGACAAACATACATGAACAGTTTTGAATATTCTAGAAGATAATAAAATTATTTACCTATTTACCAATCAGCAGTTAGGTACTGCTGAATGCCTGAATATTAATGTAATTCTAATGGCAAAGGATATACCTACGGGCTTAGAATAAGAAGTACTTATAAACGAATCCTACGGGATAAATCTATTTAAGAATAAATTAATACATTTATGCACGTCTTCCATCACCACACTACGCATACGTACAAAAATACGGTGGAAGGGCGTGCACATTTAGAATGAAATATCTCTACCTAATTACCTATCTATGTTTAAAACTATTAAACTTTTATTCAGATATAGGTACTCGAAATACAAATAGAAGTAATATATTTTTTCTTAAAACTAGAAAAACAATATAATTTAGGAGATTAAATCAACCGTAGCAAAGCAAATGATTAAATAAATAACATCACTTCGACATGAAATCGAAAAATCGTAGAACAACAAAGCGACGAAAATTCAATCACCCCTACAAGTTTTTGCCTAATACCTACATAATATAGTGTGCTTCGAATTTTTGCGTGCGATTGGGGGCGCTGGTGGCGTTTCACGCTAAAGAAAATTCATTTTTCGTCATAGAACACAGTAAGTTCCAATTTTGGCCACGCGCAGAGTTATTTGGAACCCACTCTTGTTCGAAATTCAAACAAAAACGCGCAGAATAAACAGACGACGCGCGCGCTTGCATTCTCGCGCAACGGGCGGCCATCTTGGATCCAAATCATTTTCATATCGATATTCCTGACAGATAAATCGATTAATCATAACAGTGAGATAGAAATCTCGTACAGTAGGTATTTAATTTATGATACGCCGAATAATAATTGATTAAAGTGCGTAGGCGCAAGAGATCGGTGCGAATAACAACAATGGCGCCACCGGCGTCGGTATGGTAATGTAACTCCTTCAAAACATTATTATGCACTTATTTATGAATAGAAAGCAATGCCACCTTGTAGAATGGAAATTTTGACTTATTGGAGTGCTGTTTAAAACGTCATAAAGAAAAGTGACCATCAGTGGCGCTAACTTTTAATTTAAAAAAAAAACATTTCGGTGTATACCTTCCTCCCAAGAATACCGGTTTATCTAATGTGCGCGTTAATAAGTAATATTTTTGTATCAACGAAAAAAAAAATGTACGAAAATAATCAATGTTTAATAGATAGGTATATTCTTTTATAAGACATTCTTTTAAAAAGGTTATTAAACTATATTTAATTAAAGCCAAATAGGTATTAGGTAAGTATATGTACTTACTCGTAAGTACGTATAAAAATGATACTTAATTTAAATATTAATTCAAATCAAAATAAGGTTTTTCAAATAAATAAACCCGTCTTCTAAATATGTTTAAGGCGCAGGACAGCTCGAATTAAACTAATACGTAATAGAAAAACAAACAAAAAAAATTATTAGGTCCTCCTACAAAGACATATTTTTTTTTAGTTTTAATATTTTCTTGCTTCAATTGTTTCTAAAAGCTCTACTTGTCAAATATTGTCTTGCTTCAATTGTTTTCAACAGCTCTACCTGTCAAATTCTTTATTAATTACCTACCTAGTATATAGGTAGGTAGGCTACAATTATTATTAAGTAATATTAAGTTAAAAAAATATGACATAAATATTATTAGTTTAAATATTTCCTTTCTTCAATTGTTTCCGACTGCTCTACCTGTCAAATTCTTTATTACTTACTTACCTAGTATAGGTAGGTAGGCTTTAATAATTATTAATATTGTTATGAGTTAACGTTAACACTAGAAATTTTCTTACCTAGGTATATAAAAGTAAATACCTACCTATACCTCTTACTACATCATTATTTGCTCTCATATAAGGTTCAATTAATTTAATAATGAACACTTTCAAACGGTTTTGAAAAAATATGACGTACGATTTTAATATATATATAATTATTTGACTAGCTATGCTTTGCGGTATCACCCGCGTGGACATTCCCTAAGGAACCGCACACTTTTCCGAGACAAAAAGTTTACAAGTCTGACGTCTCTCGAACTCCATAAAAAAATTACACAACAAACTTCCAGAAACAGTCGTAGATACTCTGAGCTTAGTATCATTTAAATAAACTGAAAAAATAGTTGATTAGGTATTCAAGCATTTTATAAATATGAAGATTTATTTTTATGACATTCCAATAAGTCTTACCTAGCTCTTAATAATTTATTATTTCATTGTGATAACTAAATTTCTATTATTGTTAACTATTAATATTGACTTTTAATTTTCTAATTACCAATAACGTACCTATGACTATGACAAACATCAGGTTGATCCGTAGTTCAGTTGAGAGTAAATGAAGGACAAACAAACTAACAAACACACTTTCGCATATAAAAGAATAGCCACCAGTGTTACCACATTATGACTATAGCAAAAAACTAATATTTAGCCTGAGTCCCAGCATTGGAAAAGTGATAGGCTGATATGATCATAAAAAAAATACAATTCAGGTACTTATAAGAATCACTGTTAGGTATTAAATACACCTGAATATATATCTTATACGAGTAATATAATGTAATTAAAAAATGGAGTAATTTTGAGCGCCATTTTTGGGCTTGAAGATCTTGCTCGTCACTTCACAGCATTGAGTTTTCTGATATGTCTATATTAGTATTTTTACTAAACAAAATTTAGTGAATGCCTTGTTATATAAATAGTACTTACCAATTAAAACTTACTTTTTCTATTGCAGCACACGAAAAACCATTGCTAAATACATTTTTATACATTGTGATGTATTTTAACATCATTATAATATATTTTTAATTTAATTTTGTACATTTGTCTCATACTTTACTCATACGTACTACTCATATTTTTATCGCGTTTGTCTCGTTTTTTTTTTTTGTAATTAGGTACAATGTATAAAAATGTATTAGCAATGGTTTTACGTGTGCTCCAATAGCAATTTAAGATAGACGAACTTTACTATTTATTGTTCAGACCAGACTGTGCTATTAATTATTCTTAATTTGAAGAAATTAAAATAATAATAAAATAAATTATTTTGAGATGAGACAGGATAAGGTGCTGTTTCTCATCCGATCTGTTCTCACATCCACAAATTGTATACCTCAATAGCCCAGTTTTTTTTACCCATACTGTATAATAGTTTCATATTCCTTTTCATACATATTCGATATTGTATTTTGTACTCAACTGGGCCTATTGGTGTTGGCTTCAGCCCCGCCAATGCCTTTCAAAGATCCGGGCTAGACCCAGAATAAGTTTATAATAAATGATATAAAAATGCTTAAATAAACTTATAACTTGTTAAAATTCAACGTGGCAACTTCTCGTGTATACTAAGTTATGTTATCTTATACTTAACAAGATAATTATCTAAGTAGTAAGCGTAATTTGTAATTTCACGTAAAACCATTTTCGTGTGCTGGTAGGTACTAATAAACAGTCAGACCAAACAAAGATGGTTACCCTATCTGTAACCAAACAGTAAGATTTACAGCAGCAGTAAAGAACATTAGCAATTTTAATGTGATGAATGAAAACATTGTGGTAATAAGCCGAGGACCTATCTTACTCTGAAATCTTTGAATTGTCTAAACAAAGGAAAATTCTACCAAGAGTATGTTGACGGCCGTATTTTGAGGATTGCCTCAGTTCCTGTCAAGATTCCCTAAGATCTTTTTATCTGTAGCAAGATGCATAAATGCTTATCTAACTAGTGAATATTACCTATAATTACTAAGTTGTACGCCCCGGCTTCGTAAGGGTGTAATTTTGAAGAAGAAAAGAGGTGAAAAATGTGAAAGCCGTGTAAATTTATTTTTCAGCGACTTGGTTGCAAGATACTTATTGTTTTTTTTCTACTTACATAAACACTTAATTAATTAACACTTACTTAATTAATTTGGGTTGTATTTTATAAATATAGGTATATATACCTACTTTCCGTGAAAAAATATCTAACTGATGGTGAAAACTGCATCAAAATCCGTTGCGTGGTTTAGGAGGAGTTAGCGGATATACAGACAGACGTGGAAATCAACTGTATTTTATACTATGTAGATATTATATGATAAAAAAAGTTTTAATTTAAAATCATATAAAACCTGGGCTAGATTTTCTCCTAGGCCAACAAAGGCCGCAGAAGTCGAGAGACCAATAAAATTGTTCAAGTCAATTTAACCAAATGTTATGATAAAAATTATAAACGTATTTTTGCTTTATAGGTAGGTAGGTACCAGCCCTAGGTAAATCCTGTCATATTTTAACCATTTTGATTATGCACTTGTTAGGAAAATCATGGTAGGTATCAAAAACAGAAACAAAAAATATACGACATGTAACTGTCGCTTCGCTTCATACAACTCACAAGTGGCGCTATCTATCGGGAGGTAGTAGAACTAGGTCGTTTTCGTCTGACTATTCATCACAAGCTCTTGAAAGATAGCAGAGTGACAGATAGCTTTGATTGACATGCTGATAACACGATACAAGGTGTTTTTGTAATTTTTTAACAATGTATTGTTAAATAATGAAATACATATTTGATACATTACTTAATAGCTCATTAGAAATCAGTGCCGATTTTGAGGTACTGTTTTCATGACTATACCAAATTTGATAGATTAAAGGTGTTTTTAGGGGGAACACCTAATGTTTAATTTTCTGTAGAAAAATAAACAGGTCTTAATTAAGAGCTGTCATTTATGTTTTTACCAATTTATTTCTTAAATATACGTTTTAAAACCCAATATTATGCTGTTTGTGTTTTTAATGAGATACCATCATTTCGTTTAGAATTAATAGTTATTAAACATGAGATTCAAAAGAAAAAAATCTTTTTAGTGTTTTATTTTAATGTTCTAATGTAGATACGGCTATTTTGCTTACTCCATCTGGTGCGAAATTTCGTGAGCTATCAGATGCGGGAAAAAACATTAATTTCATTTTTGAGTTACCGCTCTTGGGCTTATGAAGAATTGGTACCATTGGAAAAGTTTATTCACCCCCTCTAGGTGTATAAGTCATAGGTCCAGAATTTCATAGACATTTTGCGTGCACATATAGCGGTCGTTTTTTTTTTTCTTAATTATGAAGTTGTTGTTGATGGTGTCTCTACATATTTCTACCGCCGACAAGTCACAGGGTTATCTGGAATCTAGAGCATGCTAATCACTATTGTAATGTAGAGATATCTACTTACTTGTATGTTCATATGAGATGTTACTTATTTATGTATTTAGGTGAAAAGTCGACGCTGTTTTAAACTATCACGGTTGTTCACTAAAGTTATATGATTATTTACGGGATATTTACCGTGGTAAGGTTGTGGAAGGAGCTCCCGATATTTCGGCGCAGTTACATGCACCATGTTCACGGGAAGACTGAATGCATCTGGTGCATGTAACTGCGCCGAAATATCGGGAGCTCCTTCCACAACCTTACCACGGTAAATATCCCGTAAATAATCATATAACTTTAGTAAAAGTCAACGTTCTGGGACGAAAGATGTTTATTTTTAATAGAAAATAATGGTAACAGGCTGACTCATATGTTTTTAAAACAAATCATTTAAATAATACCTACCTATATAAGCACTTAATATACAGTATGGATTTAATATTAGATATTTCAAACACATGAGAACAGAAATATCTAATTGGGCTTCTTTAACTTCGTAATAACTTTCAAAGTTTTGTTCAAATTTAGGTACAACTAGTAGTCGGTGATTCGAGTCTAATTTATTATAAAAAGAAAAAACATATTAGCAATAAAAATATAGGAAAATTATGAAAAGCCAACTTATTAAATACATGAGTTAGTAGATACCAATAACAAGAAAATATTGTATCTTTTCATAGCCGTTGACTCTACCAAAGACGTAGTAGCAATACTAAGGGCCTTACTTAAAAACGTTACTCAAGTTAACATACGCTTATATATGCTCCGTCTTGTTTTCGCGTGTGACGATTGCCGTCAGCGAGAAAGTGGCAGAGCATTTTAAAACATAGATCAACTTGAGTAAAGTTTTTGAGTAAGGCCCCTAGTCTGTGACTTTACCTAACATATAGGCACATAAGTGAAAATAAATTAAATTATATGTCATTAAGGTAACGAAAAATCAACTTTCACGCTACATTGCGACGTAGTTAAAATTTGGACAGACGTCTCACATATTGCAAGTACTAAAGGTTTCAAATATTGAGTCACAACCGAGTATGTTCTGATTACCCTCTCTTAGTAATGTTGGTCTATGCTACGGACATAAAGATAAATCCAAACACACCTCGCACTCTAAAATCTGTGAAGCCGTTCACGTAGACTATAGGAGGTCTCTCAACAACAGACGAACATAGGTCCATACAAACATATTTCTGTTACAGAATAAATAATAGTACAGGATAGTCGGGTAAAAATACCTGTGTGTGTACCAACCATTGTCAAAAGGCCAATGTTTAAATCATTAAATATTTAACACTCCACTTTTTTTGTTCCTACTATTAAGAATAATTAAGCGGAGAGGAGCTCATCTCATTTTCAAAAATCTTTCAGAGCGTCTGATTAACGCGACGCGTGACCAAAATGCTGGCGTGTATCTGGCTCAACGTATAAGCATTGCCATTCAACGTGGTAATGCCGCCAGCATGCTGGGTACGCTGCCAACTGATAGTGGGTTTGAGCATTTGGATTGTCATTAGATCTTCAACGGTCTATGGACAGTCTAACTGTTTATTTAGTGTTAGTTTTAGCTAGTATTTTGTTTATTTAATAAAGGCACTTGCCATTATAAAAAAAAAAAAAAAAAAAAAAAATAAGAATAAATTTGTTGCATAGAATATTTTTGCATTTCATTTATCTAGAGAATGGTAGTAAATGCTGCTAAATATAGTTTTGAAAAACAGTAAAATAAATTCAGCCTTTTTACATTTTATTTATATTACACGGGAATTACTCACGTAAGATTAGGCCGGTTACTCCGACTATAGCTAAAATTCAGCCCTTTTCTTAAGCGAAAAATAATATGGTGTGAGGACTTATAGGTAAGTAAGTACTTATTTGCTTGTCTCAAAGATTTTCCGACGCATTCACTCTAATTTTATAGGCAAAAATGTTTCAAACATGATACCAAAGCATTCATCAAATTCATGAAACAATCATGTGGAACGGTGAAAAAATTGTTTTTCCTACGCATAAAGATGTGACCGCTATTATTATACACGTGTTGGCAGGTCACCGCGACCTGCACCGTTTACCTATTTATATAACACCTACCTGTTTATAGCACACATTTTCACAATAGCCGTTAGTCCATTTTTCAAATAGGTGGGTAGGTGTTCTATTTCCGCCCAGCATCGCGTTCGCATTTTAAATCGAATGTCAACAAACATGGCGGCAACAGCGTCACACAAATCGATTTCTGAATTTTTAACGCTGCGTTCGAATTCAAAGAATCTCATTCAATAACGCTCGAGCCTTTTTTGCATGAAAATTATGATTTGAAAAACGAATATAAAAACTTCACAACCGTTACTGTAATCGAGTCCTATGAATAAAAACGTACAAAATTCTAAACGATCTTTTGGGCTGACTTCATTATAGCATTGTGTATTGAAGCGATTACAGAGACAACTTCCCGACTCTATTTTCTCGTTTAGCGCAATTTATCAGTGTTGCCCGACATCAATAAGTTTTTCGTCGATTTCGTACGTGCTTATATGGATATGATAATTTGTTTCCGGTGTTCGCAGCGCGTGCGCAAGGCACGACAAACTATTACATTCATAGCGTTAGCACGATTTGCATTTGAAATATTTCGTTTGACTCGCGTCTATGAAGTACAATGTGGGATAGACGTTTTCAATGAGAGCAGTATGTCATATCAAATTTCGTGGTACATTTTTCAGCGGCCCGTGCCGGAGGTTTCTTTCGATGTTTATAATAGGGTTCGTTTTGTGGCGCACGTGCGTGGATAATGCCGAGCTTTCTGAGCACTGTATAGAGCCGTTAGGCTTATCTAACTCGTGACATATAGGCCGATATACGTGAAATATGTCGGTGACTGTTGCAATAAAGACGCGGGACAGTTTAGATAATCCATTACAAGAGTTGGAGAAAGCATTTCAACCTAAAGCTAGAAATTTGTGATGTTTATTTAAAAAAAAAGAAAAAGAAAATTGCAGCTCATGAGTAAAGTCGTCAGAGGTTGTTAAATTTTAGATGCGTTTGTAAGCGAAAAGAGTGTTTTAATTATTCTGCAATTAATGAAAAATACTTAGAAATTTTCTTCTAGGTATATAGCAATTGTTTTGAATGCTGACTTGACAAAAATCACTGGATGAAGGTACCAAAACAACATTTCATGGCAAACGTCAAGTCAAAAATGTAGAGTTAAATTATTGAGGTAATGGGAAAAAATCTTGAAATCTATAGATGAGCTAGGTACCACATTTTTTTCCTGTTATAGCAAGACATTTTGCTTTATGAATAATTACCTAGTAACCTACTTCAAATGTCATAAGAATACCTAAAACAATATCAAAAGTGATAAATAGATGTCTAAATAATTATAGATAAATACTCAGTCTTTTTGTTGCAACAAAGTCTGATCATAAACCCGCTCAAAATTCGGGGTGAGCATTTCTGCCGGTGTGGCGTAAACGTGGCGTGGCGTGGCGTGGTGGATGCTTTTGTTTTATTGAATAATTGCCAGAGGTGTTTCGGACGAGACGGACTGGTTCCGCCAAGGCCAGCCGTCGAACTTGCGCTGCGCCGGACCATTGTCCATATTCTGAGCGGCCGAGATCGCGTCCGATTCCATGCGAAATTTAAGGTATCCACAAACTTTTCGATATTCGATGAGAAATTTAAGATAGTCTAATCACGATTCAATTTTCAAATAATGAAAATTTGAAAGTTATTACACTTCATAAGTATGATCCTTAAACATAAATAAATAAATATATACACATTATATAAATATACAGGGTATAACAGAAAGGTAAAGTAATACTTAAGGGGGTTGGCCTACCCATCAAAGGGAACAACTTGTAGAAAACAAATTTGCTAAATTTGAGAGAGAAAAATTATGTCCTCATACAACATGGATCACGAGATCGGTTACATGGTCGGGTTTTACATGGTATAATATTAAAATAATGTATCAGTTGTTTAATAAAATATTTTTTATTCTGTTTTCTACTTTAGGGTTTTCGGAAATTTCTAAATCTCCCTTGCACAAGAATGTATAAGTATATATATGTACATACATGGAAAGTGCCATGAATTTCTTAATTGTAGAGCTAATTTCTAAAATCAAATGGCAACGATTCTGGCTAATATAACAGCACTAAAATAGTAAGTGTGTCTATTCATATTAAATTATAATTTGGTTTTAAAAGTCATCAAGTAATTAAAATTGACACCAATGAAATAAATGTTTCCAAAATATTTTATACCTATAGAAAAGATTTTTGTTAGGCTAGGCATGATTCGAACTTAGGCATGGACCCGGGTATGTCCTAAAACTGCGACCAGAACCACCGGAGGATGGGCAGCAGCGTCCTAATAGTACACCGTGAACGTACTGCGATCCCCAAGCCGCCTGCCAAGCGTGGGGATTATGGCAACACCCCTCTCTATGAGGGAGGCCTTGTCCAACAGTGGACGTTAATTGGCTGATGATGTTATGTGTAGGCATGAACTTAACCTTCGTAAAGCTTGCATAAAAATGTAGTAAAATATTTACAAAATATTTACGCAGATTACAACTTAGTTATTTACCAATTTGATAACTTCCTTTGCTTTTAAATAACGTACCTGAATATGTTATTAAATGCAAAGTTATTAAATATTTCACGGTAAATTTCAATAAACGCCTCGGGTTAGGAGGAACATTACGACTTTTTGGTATCGAAATGTCATCTTTTGAGGATCGATTAATAAATTGTTTATTTAGTGAATAAGACCGTCACTAATAATGTTTTTTATAAGTTTTTATGTGAAAAATGCAATATTCCTGGTTCTATTTACTTATACAAATAATAAAATGTATATAAAAAAGCAAATAGTAAATTACTAAAATTAAACTCAAAATAATTCTGCTTGAAAGATTTTTAATAGAATCATAATTATCAGCCATGCATTATCAAAGCAAATGCACGTGGTAGAACGTCTACCTTATGAGCAGAAAGTCTTGGGTTCCATTCCGATTTACGATCGTTCAAAATGATGATTTTGGGCGATGGTGACCGAGTGGTAGCATGTGAGCTTTACAATCTGATGGCACCTAGTTCGATGCTCGGCCATGCACTAAAGACTTACTTACTACTTAAATAAAATATGTGCAGTTTCTATGCCATCGCCCAAAAACGGCGAAAGTTAACATCTTGAGGAAACCGGTATGTCCAAGAACCTCAAAAATTACAAAAACGTACTTTGACCAACTTGTACTGAGACAGCATTCTGGATATATAAGTATATAATTTTTTAACACTATGTACTTGTATCAAATAACAACGCAAAAAAATCGCACAATCAAT
Source organism: Agriopis leucophaearia (assembly GCA_949125355.1). NCBI lineage: Eukaryota > Metazoa > Arthropoda > Insecta > Lepidoptera > Geometridae > Agriopis > Agriopis leucophaearia. The sequence goes on from OX421273.1 coordinate 10,360,520, forward strand.
CATAAACACGCGAAAAGATATTAATCGTCAATATACGCTTCTAATCCGACGTATATTGCTCTATATCTTTACTGATAACGACGAGTAACCAAAGCAAATATTTTAAAATGCTGCCTGGTTTTAGTTATGTTTACCCTTCGACCAAAATAAAATGAATGGACGGGCCCAGTAGAAGCGCATTTTTGAAGATTACAAAATGAGCGCCAGCGCTCATTTCGTTTCAGTCGGTCTCTAGACGTAGGAAGTGAAACACGAGTCTATTGTTACGCGATAACGAAACATCTGACAAAATTATGAATTCGTATGCTTTACCGAAGTGTAAATACACAAATAAAACCGATATATATATTTTGTAACAAATATACTGTACATTTTTATAATTAGGTGTTGAAGTATATGTCCGACGGTTTTGACTCGTTTTTACTGATCTAGTTCAATGGTTAGGGCCCGTCCATTCATTTTATTTTGATCGAAGTGTTTACCTAGTATTTACAAACACCCTGGCTTTTGCCATTTTAATTAGTATCAGATTATCGCATTCGTATCATTTCTTCAGAGAAAATGTTAAATTAGTATTGGCTTTTTTATGCCTTATTTAGGTAGCAAACAAAGTAATGGGCCGTATGATGGTTAGCGCTCACACGAGGGGCGTTGCAAATACATAACCGCCCTTTAAGATTCTGTTAACAGCCCTTTCGAAGAAGCCCATCTAATTATGTAGGAACTCGGAAATGCCGCAGGCCAGTATTCTATATTATTAATCATTTAAAAAAATAGTACCTATTAGCTGCAAAAAGTTGTGATATTACAAGTTTCTAGGATGTTTCTGTTGTCGCTCAATATTTTAGCTCCTTGCATTTGTTTAATTTGTCAATTTCAAGAAATTATAATAGAATTGTGTTGTAGTCAATCATTCTTCTGTGATGTAATTATAGGTATTCAGGTTACTCGATTTTTACAGTTCACCGCTTCCTGTTAAAACAATCAAAACTCTTTTTTTTTTTTTGCTTTTCCTGACCTCTATTCATATTTTATGTTGTAAAAGTTCTAACAACTTTCAAAAGCTGACAAAGTTTGTTATTCATTTGTCGCGACTAAAAATTAATAAAACCACAAATACCAAAATGTTACAAGTGAGGACGCACCTTTGCATTTATATGACAGACAAAAAAGTATGACAGACAAGATTACCAGCGTAGATTAAACATATTGTATACACTATAGATAGCCATTATAAACGTGGTTATCTTCCAATAATTAGCGATAAGTTCCCGAATCGTTATCGAACCGAGTTTGCTGTTAAATAATCGATAAACGGTCATTGCTGTGACAAGAAAAAGTTTCATTCATCATGAAATTGTTAGAAAATGACACACCTCTAAGTGGAAAGTGAATTAAAGTGATATCAGAATGAAATCATCAATTAAATGCTATTAACTGATAACAGTGTGATTAGTTATTGAAACGAAACTTAACTTCATAATGCTGGCTTATCTAAAGCTTTATCTATGAAGTCATTTCCGCTCTGAAAAATGTGCACTCCAGAAATAGTATGAAAGTTGTTTCATGAAATTTGTATTTTTATATTTGTATAAATTCCTGTTTCATAAATAATGTAAAAATAGTTATTAATAAAAAAACCGACTCCAAAATTAGTAAAATACACAATTTCGGTTAAAATATCGGAAACTCAAAACGGAAAAACTTAATCATAACTTTCCGTAACTATGTATTAATTCAAATATTGGTTGCAAATTGAAAAGTCTAAAATACTTATTGCTCTACATAAAAAACTTAAATATTTTAATAAATTAACCCCTTTTTGGTCTCCAACCTGTCTTTCTTTCTACCGTTCCCTCTACGAAGGTTTTTATGAAGTTATGCCGAATCTAGTGACCAAACATATTTTTCCTTTTAATCTCTATTGTTACTAACAAAATTATTTATTCTTATGCGTTCAATATGTGCTTGTTTTTTGGTTTTATTTTCTGTTCAGCTGGTCCTTACTATCTCTACGCCACTAGCACTTCATTTCAAATGTTACTTTTTGTATGTGTCCGTACAAGAAAATAAATTATCAGCAAGCAGAAGGTTTCCTTTAATTTTAACCTGTTTGTACAATAACCTATTTTGCAATATCGGGAAGTAAAACGACATCATAAAAAAGTTGTAGAAGCTCAATCGCCATAACAGCTACATTGTATGCATCTTTTCCCAAAGACGCCGTTCTTACCTTTTTTGCAAACTTCACCTTCACTAACTACGACACAATCTGTGTACTGCCCTATTAACTCGCCTATAGCACTTCTTAGTGTGCGTGTCGACATATATCTGTATAGAATACGAGATACAAGTGTGAGTATCAAGATTGGTGCACACCAAGACATTTTACCGAGATTGAAGAAGTTTACAACGTTAATACCGCTTTTTATTTGATGATAGAGAATTCTCATTAACATCGACACGAAGTAATTTATATAATCTTACCCAGAAATAGCCCGCGTAGCATTTTCTGTACTGGAGTGGGTGTCTTCTAGTTTCGTTCTCGTAGTCGTCATCATTTCTAAATGAGATATCAAAATATACACGTATAGTAAATAAATTATAGGTATTTTTTTCAGGGACTTATCGATTTTAGGTAACGCGATTTTTTATTAACTCTTGATTATATGTTTAAAACAATTCACTTTAACATTGTTTTTTTATTTAGACGAGATTTTTTTTGAACTAGAATTAAATTATACTAATTATTTTGTAAAAGATTACGTAATATTATTTTTATTCTGTTAAACAACCAAACGTTTTTGGTTAAATATACAAACTGTTGCAGCCAAAACAAACAAACAAAAACTGTAGTTAAGACAATCTAGGCTTCTGTCAAAAGTTCTGGCTTTTTACTGACTTTTATTGCTTCTAAAGTTTCCTCTTGGTATATTATTTGTTTTAAAATGGCAGGGGTGGGAAAAGAGGTTTATTTACTTGTATGATCTTGCAACCCGTTCTTGCATATTGCACGATGTATGTCTCTAACATTAAGTCCATATCGCGAAGTGAGTGAATCATTTCATTATGCATGCGTAGTGTCACTTTAATTAAGTTTTTTGTGTTCCATGCAATTGTGGCGGACATTTGTAAGGGTCGTTATGAATGTCCCTTTATTGTTCAACTCAAGTTCAAAAATAACTATGATGCAGCACAACTTGAACAAATTCAATACAAAACTCTCTTTACGCTCAGAATCACAAGCGTTCTTGTCACGATGACTAATTAGTATCAATGTAAAACCAAAAAGGTATAGCTTTCCTCATAAAGGTGCTTCGTGTTTTTGTTTTTTTTTTATTCTCCGGACATCTTCTTAAGTGCACTCGGTAATTTTCCATATCTGTTATGGCACATTTTAACACCTATGTATTGCGCAATAAAAAGGACTAATTTCGAACGAAAAGGTGTTTTACGATCATTAATTTAGAGTACAATAAAATTTAATCAGCTTTAATTTGTCGCTTGTATAAGTGTAAGCGGTCGTAAATCGACCTACTTCGAAAATTCCCCAATTTTATCGATAATTAAAATTGCCGGCAATTAAGCTAGCTAACTAATGCTGTAATTACAACTAATTGTAAATCACACTGGATTAGCGCCCGTTGCGGCGTTTTTATAAATTGGATCTTTATCTTTGTTTATGATTTAATTACAGGTTAATATTAGACCTCGTTATTTCGTATTGACTGCAGAGGTGTAAATTTTAATACACGTATATCCTGCGTAATAAAACGAGTGGCCGTGAAAGCTGTTTTGTTATTCGCAATTAACCATACAAGTAATTAAGTTATAGCTAGTATGTATTACAAAATATAAAATGTACCACCTCATTGGATGGTAGTAAAAAAAATCTTTAAAAAAGGAAGAGTGTAAAGATGCGTGCACACGGATTGTCGTCTGAACGCCATGAGCGCTGCATCCGACGCACATTGCCCTCCCAATCTCGGCCCGGTCCCATTGTTCAGGGTTGCCAAAAGCAATAAAAAATACCTTAAAACAATAGCACCCCGCGGCGTCCACTGCCGCGAAAGATGTTCACGATAATTATTTTAGAAAATACCCGCCTTTAATAGCTCCTTGTCGGGAACAGGTGTGGTCACTTATTAATAAGATAAAGGCATTAAAATTATAGGTGGAATTCGATCCTGCATTTGCCATAAAAGTGATGTTCATTTGATATTATTTTATAATTTATGGTTATTGAGAGTAATGCTTAGAATTATAGTCATGATGATGTTGCGCCATTACTACGTCGTTAATGGTTAGTGACAAAATGGAATTGTCACTAGTTCATCCCAAGCTTGGTTGCGTCCGCTAGCATTAGTTAATCGTATTTTAATAACATTTTCGGTGTCCACGTAATTACAGTTTATATCATCAACACTCGCTCCACCACAATTAACTTCAATTTTTTTGGAAGCGCGACAATCACGATTTGATTGCCGTCGTAGAAATCGTGGACATTCCACTCCCGTCACTAGCAAACGATTAAATGTAGGGGCAGTATTGAGGAAGTACCTTAATAAATGTAGGTCGATGGAAATTGTCAGTTAGCACAGAATTGACGATTTTAATTCAGGAAAGAACTAAAATTAATTTAATTAAGGAAATAATAAAGTAATAGTCTAATGATAAGAAAAAAAGAAGAGCAAAAAAGTTTATATCGTAACCACGATAACTATTTTGAAACAGTTTTGTGTTTCCAGTTTAGTAACTGGAGATTTTGTACCATGCTGGTAGATCCTTTTCTAGTTTTCTGTTGGCTAGCTACTTACTTTAAGTTGTAAATTCAACTCAAACACAAATGCCATAAAGATGTGTGTTTCGGCAACCTAATTGCCAACTCCCAATCCATGGTATTCATTGTTTATCATTTTTGACCACATCTTACGTCAAGTGACCTGTGGCGACATGGATTTCGTATTATTAAACGTCCATTGGACACATCCACATTCATCTACCTCTCTACAAAAATTAAGTTCATTCTCACTAATCACTCTTATACAGCGATTTTGTTTTGGTCACATTTGCTACTTACATAATTTGTGTTGAAAAAAACGATGATTTCATGTCTCACGGAAGACTCTACAGATCGTATCATGTAAACTACGCTTTACGCTAATCGCTGTGTCCATGACAATTGTCATTATGATAACAATTTATTTCATGAATCTTCTCATGGTTCTTAAAAAGTCAAAAGACCTCACACTATGATAGCCTTCAAGATAGGACTACTAGGAAAATTGTTTCAAGCAACATTAGACTCTAATGCGTATGAGTAAATCTTGATTTAGTTTGTGAACGACATTTTAATTGATCTGAAATACTACGTTGGTTGAATTGATTAATTAGTGCTGTCCCTGGGACACTTTGTCGACAATTAATCTAAATCCGAATAACTTAAGTTACAAATTGAAATTTTGTACAATGTACGTTTTTGTAGTGTTACAACATTCAATGCAGATATATTACCATTTTAGTTTAATACTGGTATCAATAGCTGGTTGACCATAACACTATTACGATAACCAGAATCGAAGTTTTCATTATAAATAAAAGTTCGAATAACATTTTTAACTTACAGCCCATTCATCAATATATACATTTAGATAGTCGAGGTTTTGTTACGATCTCTACGCGGAGGTCGAGAGTTTTCCTTTTTCTAAGCATTTGAAGTAGGCAGTGCAGTGTAAGTATCGAAAATATTTATAAATATTCATTTTTTATCGACATATTTTATCGATACTTATTAAAGACCGGCTACCACCTCGCGTCGTGAGGTGAGAACGATGGTGCCCCCTGCTGGGCGCGTTCAGAGTGAGACGGGAACAGAACGGAATTCAAAATGAAGTTATGGCTTTCCATCCTTTTTTTCTCTTGAAACGTTATTATTTTATTTTAAGCATAATCCCGAGTCTCGTTTTGAACCTATATCATTTATGTAAACGCTCGTGTTATTTGTGATATTAACTGCGATGTTTTACAGTAAATTATTTTAGTTGACAACAGTAGCATTCGCGCGTGAATTTTACCGAGCAAACGAGTGGATCTACTCTATGAAGGCCTCTTCAGACTTCACTACAATATACCTATCACATCATAGCTTTCTCCGCACTGCCTTCCGCCTGCCTCACGCTATTCATATCAGGATAATAATCATGTCAAACTTTTGGTACGGACACATTCATACTAAGCGATATGGTGTAAAAGTGAATCTGTGGGCGAAGTACGAATTATCGCTAAGTAGAGTTCGCGCAAAACTTTATGAGCCCTCTGAAGTTAGGCCCGAGGCCTCCCCGACGCCCTGTCCCGTCCCTCGGATACCTATAATGCGTACTGCGCAGCCACTAAGGCCTAACTTCAGAGGGCTCATAAAGTTTTGCGCGAACTCTACCAATGTATCAAATTACTAACAAATTTCAATTTCGAAATTCTAAATTTGTACGAAAATCCGTACTTCGCCCACTGAACGGAGGCTCGTAAATTCGTGACCTTAATCAATAGCTTTGCACGAAATTGACATGACGTCACGTGGCGGTCTATTTTGTGGTCGCATATAGCCGCTTTGGCGTACGGACTGCTACGGAGTAGCTTAATCTAAAGAGGTCTTTGGACACCTTCGGTCGCCATTAGCTCGCGAGTTGGTCAAACAGCGACTACCAGTGTTTGTAGTCGCAATGCAAACATGAACGAGTCGACAGTAAAGTTTGCGTTACGCATCACTAGCTCTTGTTTGACGAAACGTGTTCACGTGGAGTAGTACCTACGGGCGCGACCGCGGAAAGGGCGTCCACTCAACCTCGTGTCGATAAATATACTCTATTTGCCTAGTTTTTATTTATGAAGCAAAGGGGGCTACCACTATCCCAAAAAAACATTATAATTTTAATATTACGCAAAAATGTATAAGGAATATGTAATATTAATGACGTACCTACATAACAATATTATTAAAATACTAGCTGCGCCCCACGGTTTCACCCGCGTGGTGATGATTGTGATGATGAAAAGTAGCCTATGTGTTTATCCAGGACATAAGCAATGCATACTCCAAATTTCATCCAAATCCATCCATCCATCCATACATCCATCCATCCAAACTTTCACATTATATGATACTAGCGACCCGCCCCGGCTTCGCACGGTTATATGTATGATTATATACATAAACCTTCCGTGAAAAATTATCTAACTGATAGTGAATACCGCATCAAAATCCGTTTCGTAGTTTTAAAGATCTAAGCATATATAGGGACGGACAGACAGAGGAAAGCGACTTTGTTTTATACTACGTGGTGATTAATGAGATAGTTTTTACATAAGTTTATATATATTGTTGTAGAAAAGTGTACTGGAGTAGATACGTACTTACGTACGTAGATATATGTACTTGTACCTATGAAGTTATTAATAAAGTACCCGGGTATGTCCAAAAACTGCGACCAGAACCACCGGAGGATGGGCAGCAGCGTCCTAATAGTACACGGTGAAAGTACTGCGATCCCCAAGCCGCCTGCCAAGCGTGGAGATTATGGCAACACCCCTCTCTATGAGGGAGGCCTTGTCCAAAAGTGGACGTTAATTGGCTGATGATGTGATGTGATGTGATTGTATTGAATAAGACAAAGTTAAATGCATGATTGAAATAATAACGCTGTATAAATAGTGGTAGCCCTGATTCCAGAAAGCTTCAAGTCACACTGACATTTTAGGTAAACTATGCGTACCTATCTAGTTTTCCTTGATGCTGGTCCAGAACTGGGTCACCATCATTATCAGCATATCATGTTCCTACTGCTGCGACATAGGCCTTCTCTCAGTGAGAGAAGATGGGCTCTAATTCACCATGCTGGCTCAGTGCATGTTGGTGAATGTGATGTCTTTGAACTTTGAGGTTTTTCGATAGGTATACTTACCTATGTCATCCCAATGTTTTTCTTCGCCGTTGATGAACAATAGCATCGAACCTGCTCATAATTTATAAGTCAGTCATATATTGATATAAGTACTAGCTGTTCCCGCGATTTCGGCCGCGATTTCTTCAGAAAAAAATAGACTATGTCCGTCCTCATGATAAATACTTTTACCTCATTTTATCCAGATTGGTTAAGCCGTTTGGCCGTGATTATGTAGCAAACAGACAGACAGGCAGAGTTACTTTCGCATTTATAATATTAGTGTGGATTGATGCAGGGTCGAAGATCGAACCGGGTGCCGTCACAACTAGGTGCCTGAAGAAGGTTATTGAAGTTTCTCATATTTATATCATAGTTAATCTTGATAACATCATTGTTATTTGTGATAGTATAATTAACACTAACATCTCATATAATTTGTAAAAAAATTCTTCTTTAAATTCCATCGATTCCATTTAGGCAGTCTTGACTAAATTATTCGATGTTTACATAAATCCAAGACATTAACATAATTATATATCCGCCATCCAACATTTAAAGTGCAGACCAACCTTTTAACAATTAAACTATTGTTATTAGTTAACATAAATTCCCAATACGTTTTCCATCAGACTTAACTATCATATTATGTTTAATTCATGAGACGCCCATATTGTTTCCAAAACTAAATAATGTCATAGATTTAATGCAATAATTCAGATTAAAACTGTATTAAGTATTATGTCATTCTCCTAATAGATTTAATATTCAAATGTGAGTCGTGCTCGTTTCTAATGTGTTTAATCAATCATAGGTCCCGATTAATTACTTAGATACGCGCGTCAGTACTTACTTTGATTGTGCGAGTAAGTCAACTCGAGTAACTAGAGATATAAAGATTCCATTGTCCGGTTCCGAGTAATCAAAAGTTCAAGGTTTTTTGAGATGTTTATTAATTAGTCGTATGGAAATAACTAGTTTGTTAATCCGGGCTAAATTACTATTGTGGAGATAACAATAACGTGACCTGAAGCCAAGTGTATCTTATTATTTAAGTAGGAAGCTTACGACTTTACTAGCCATGTTCAATGTTCTTATTTAAACAGATCTACTTAAGTAATGAGGAAAGACTCGGATTTAAGTTTTGTTGTTTTTTGTATCTTAGTAATTGGTAGCTTAAGATCTAAAGCGACAAGTGGATCAAATTAAAAAATGACTCCAAAAATATACTTGAGAGAAGTATGTAGTGATAATAAATTAATATACTTACTTAAGATTTTTGGTATTAATAATGGTAGTAAAAAAACGACACGAAACGGATGGTTGGCGTGTGACTGCCAAGTGACCGAAGAGAGTAGCAGAATAAATCACTTTAAAAACCGACTTTAAAAATATATGAAAAACTTAATAAGTGCCTTTAAAATTTGAGGGTCGCCCTCTATTTCCCTGGGATCCCAGCACCAGATCCTGACTCTGTGACAATGGGACCAAATCGAAAGTATAGGTACCCTACTGAACTAAATAAAATTCTTTGATATCGGTCAATAGTTGACTGAGAAATCGGTGCAACATACATTTATTAAAAAAAACAGTGGAACAAAGAACCGTCTTTCTTTTTTAAAAGTCGGTTAAATACGTTCTTTACGCTCCTTCAAATTTAAGTTATGCAACAGTTGTTGTAGTGTCCCAATGCCGTTTTACATTAATCATCAAAATGTTAACGAAACATTCATTTGCATACAATTAACTGAATAAAAACTTGTTAATCTACAATTTATCTATTAAGATGCATAGTTTATTAATGACATCATCGTCATTCAAAATTAAAATTGACTCGAACTCTAACTCTCACTTCTAAGCTTATAACTTATGGCAATTTCTAATTTTGAAAAAAGTATGCTGACTGTAAGACCAACAATGCAATATTTGATCTAGTAAGGATAATTTCAGACTGAGCTATACTATTGTGCTATATAGCATAACAAATAAGGAAGGAGCCAATAATATATAGTGCAGTTAAGAGTGAACCTGTCCATAATAATTGTAGTATTCCTTCATATTCATCCTCATTCATATCCATTTTTATATAAAATTTGTAAACTTTTTATCGGTTAGTAAAACTCTTTGGGCACACGCTCCGCAAGTCAAAATTCAAAATTTGAAAAAGGAAGAGGGAAAGCCGTGACGGCAAAGAGGGTCGTCATTCGAAGGGGATTCTGGAAACAATCTTGAAAGGAAGAACATCAAATGGCAAAATGGTGAAATGTTTTGAATATTGATGCTGATCTGAACTCCGCGAGTAATAGTGTTCCGCGGCTCTGAACCTAGAGGAAATGTTTCGAATATTGATGCTGCTCTAAACCTGGAGAAAAGAGGACCGGCACGCCAAACCGTGAGTCCCTTAGTATTTTACCATTCTTCGACCTGGAATTTGCTCCGCTGCCGTCCTCCTACTTAAATCCTCGCTCAAACGACCTCCGGGTACACGCAAGAGAAGCTACGACCTCCGTACCTCTTCCGAAGGCTACATCTCCGGCCCACTACTTCGCCGGATACCTGCCGTGCGGAGACTGCGGAGCGCTTAGGCCCCTTAGCCCCTTAGCTTTCTTCTTTATATTACTGTACTGTACTGGTCAATTAAACTTATCTATCCGATACCTTGTTGTTTTCCTTACCACCCATTAGGATCTGCAGGAACTGATAGGCAGGCTTAATTTTTCAACACCTAGAAATTGTCGCGGGACGCCTGTTTAAGCTAGCAAACAGGCGTAACGTTACAGTTTGGCGCCCTTCTTAAAAACCCACGTTTCATGCTCCTTAATCTCAAAATTCTAAAACAAACCTTGCCCAGGGAGCTCCGTTTCGACTTAATCTTTCGGCTTTAACATCTACATATATTTATCTATACATCTTTACCTATTACTCTCACTCCACTTCATTCTTAACACTAAACCCTACACTTTACAGTACTATGTTCAACATTATGCTACACCCCCACGCACATATACATCACTTACCTGATTGCCACTGCAATCTACATCCATTCTTCTCTTGTAAGTGTTAAACCCTCGGGTCACTTTCAAGTTGGGGTTTGGAGTACTCTACGGCGTGCTGCAGGACAATATCCTGTAGTAAACGTTCATGCAAGTTTCCATCTACAAGAAGGTGTACTTCTAGATCTTCGAGGTCGACTAACAGGTGCACTGTAAGTTCACGGAAACTGAAGTCTAGACACGCATAAAACCTTATTACGCTTCATACATAATCTTCTTACACGTCTAATCAAACTATCACATTTTACCAACGATATAATAAATGGTAGATGCGGCATAATTTTACCATTGATTTAAAAAAGGTAGACGTGGCATAAATTTACCATCGACTTATTAATGGTGGACACGGCATAGATTTTTCCATCGACGTATATATACATGGACGAGACATCTCTTTAATTCGTTATTAATATTATAACGTTCGTTGTAGGTACTTTCTACGACAATCTTAATAAAATATAACGCTCAACATACATTTGCAGCGTCTTATTTATTTATTTTTTGTTAAGGGTGTTTTGAATATTATAGAATACTTCTATAATTCTATAATATTTTAACCCGAAACAAATGCGTATAAATAATTCTTTAATCCTTAACTCTAAACTTAACGTTTTTAAAACTTAATCATGGCTAGATCTATCAAATATTCTTATTTGAATAAACACGAACTTGAATATGAAGTGTCTATTAGGGCTGAAAAACCAACAGATACTTTATTTAATCTTAAAGAACAGATGACGAAACTTTGTCACATTTTTCCAGAGAATATTAAGTCCTCTTCTTTACCTCTTAAGTTGGACCTCTCTCAAGCAGAGGTAACTCTTGAATACATTGAGACTAAAATCTCACACATCGAATCTTCTGGAGACAAAAGTGGTTTGAGAAAACTCGAGGCCTTTGTAAAACATCTTTATTACCGCCTGGACCGTCTTAAGGCGACTTCATCCTTGATTGAAACTTGTTCAAATTTAAGATCACGGTTTTTCACACTTCAAAAACGCTTCGATGTACTAACTCTTGATGATGATGGAAGGTTTTCTTCTGAAGAGGTGTTGGTGGAGTTACACAGCCCTCCTCCTCAGGCTCAATTTGACTCTCCCACGGTTTCTTTAACCCTCCCTACTATAACCCTCCCTGCTACCCTCCCTGCTATTCAGCCTACCTCTCAACTTAAATCAACTCCTGAAGTTTCATTCACACCTCAGCCGAGTATAACGGTTCCGTACTCGTCAATGCCTCAAGTCTCAACAATGTTTCAAAATTGTCTTACATCGGACAATTTTATTAAAGATTTGAAAACTTTTTCTTATAATGGCGAAACATGCCCTAGAACATTCCTTCAAAAGTTGGAAGAATTCAGGATTTCTAGAAATATCACGGAGGAGATGCTTTGTAAACATGCCTTTGAAATTTTCTCTGGAAATGCACTTCATTGGTTCCGTTTTATTTATCAACAGAACCCTAATCTAACATGGAATGATATTCATATGTTACTGATCAAAGATTTTGGATCAATTGATTATGATTTTAATCTTCGACAAGAGATAATGAAAAGAATTCAAGGCGATTCAGAGCCCATTATCATATATGTTTCCATAATGTCTGGAATGTTTTCACGACTTTCAGAGAAGCTTAGTGAAGCCGAACAACTTAAGATTATCCGTCATAATATAAGGTCGTGCTACTCTGTTGTTTTGCTTTGTAAGGAAATAACGTCAATCAATTCTCTGGTCTCAGCTTGTCAAAGCTATGAACAAATTTATTTTCGCAAACCTGGATGCGGAGATGCTTCTTGTGCTGCTGAATTTGCTTATCATTGTCCTTCAACTTCTAAGACTTCTTCAAAGATGAGTTATACTAATGCTGTACAAAATAATGTGAAGCCGCGTACTTCTTCACAGACTTATGAGAACTTAGTGGAAGATTTTTGTTTTCGTTGCCGAGTTAAAGGTCATTCTTTAAAGACTTGTACCCAACCTAGATATTTGGTTTATTTAAAAGTGGCCGTAAAGGCGTAAAGATCACTAATTGTCCTAAATGCGCTTCACTAAACACAATCTCAACTAAAAAACTAATTAGTGACTTGAATAGTTCCTTGAATGGTTCTTTGAATAGTTATGCCACTAACCTAGGTGTACTATCTGCCACCTTTGATAAAGTTCAGACTACACACTGCACACATTAAGAACGCTGCTCACTACAACATGAGACACAATTTTAAAGAGTTTAACGTAGGTGACACAGTCTGGCGTAATGTCAAGTGCACGGTAGTTGAGAAATTATCGCCACTTGTCTTTGTCCTTGAGGATCCTAATGGTGTGAGAGGAAAATGGCACGTTAAAGATTTTAAAATTTAACTTTTCCAAACTATTTATCTTTTGTAATTTCTTGGTATAAATTCCTAACTGTTGTAAACCAGCAAAGTCTAAATTATTTATTGTAACTTTTCTTAATTAAATTATTTTCTATCTAAACTTAACTTTTCATAACTTTGCTTAAATTCAGTTTAATTTTTATTACTAGTTCTGTTTTTTATACTATTCTGTAATATCATCTTTAACTTTAAAAACCTAGACCTTATTTTTTTATCTTGACTATGTAAATCACCTCATCATCACTCCTCGTCATTTCTGGTTTGGCAATCTTCCTTATCATCTGAGCGGTGGCACAACTCTTTAAGAAAGCCGAAGGTGCAATTTCGTATCATTGTATACTATCACTCTCCTTGTATATTCTTTTAGCAGTAACTTAGCTTTAATTTCGAATAGAGCCCAGGCTAGGACACGTTCCCCTGTGGTTTCCTATTCAACCTTCCTTGACTCTTAATCCTTGAGGGACCCTAAGTCCACTTAATCTTAAACCTAGACCCTTAATCCTTGATGGACCCTAAGTCCAAATTAATCTTAAGCCTTGACTTCTCTTGGATGGAATCTAAACCCATCCAGGATCTTGGGTATACCCAGACTTGGACACGTTCCTCTGCGATACCTTACCCCTGTAAATATTTTTTTTATGGGTCTTCTAAGCGGTGCGGGTGATGACACCCCCAAAATAAGCCCTAACATTAAACTTCGATATCTCCTTGAAGGAGTACGTGCCATCGACCTTGCAAGCGTGAGCCGTATCCCCTACCTCTGAATGTATGAATGAAAGTGAAGAGTGAATACCTTTGAGAGAAGATGAATACATGTGTCAAGTTGATATCCTTAACCTCAAAATTACATGATTTTATTAAAAAAAAAACTTTTTTGGTAAAAAGTTTTTTTTTTTCCGGGGTTTTTGGGGTAATGTAGTATTCCTTCATATTCATCCTCATTCATATCCATTTTTATATAAAATTTGTAAACTTTTTATCGGTTAGTAAAACTCTTTGGGCACACGCTCCGCAAGTCAAAATTCAAAATTTGAAAAAGGAAGAGGGAAAGCCGTGACGGCAAAGAGGGTCGTCATTCGAAGGGGATTCTGGAAACAATCTTGAAAGGAAGAACATCAAATGGCAAAATGGTGAAATGTTTTGAATATTGATGCTGATCTGAACTCCGCGAGTAATAGTGTTCCGCGGCTCTGAACCTAGAGGAAATGTTTCGAATATTGATGCTGCTCTAAACCTGGAGAAAAGAGGACCGGCACGCCAAACCGTGAGTCCCTTAGTATTTTACCATTCTTCGACCTGGAATTTGCTCCGCTGCCGTCCTCCTACTTAAATCCTCGCTCAAACGACCTCCGGATACACGCAAGAGAAGCTACGACCTCCGTACCTCTTCCGAAGGCTACATCTCCGGCCCACTACTTCGCCGGATACCTGCCGTGCGGAGACTGCGGAGCGCTTAGGCCCCTTAGCCCCTTAGCTTTCTTCTTTATATTACTGTACTGTACTGGTCAATTAAACTTATCTATCCGATACCTTGTTGTTTTCCTTACCACCCATTAGGATCTGCAGGAACTGATAGGCAGGCTTAATTTTTCAACACCTAGAAATTGTCGCGGGACGCCTGTTTAAGCTAGCAAACAGGCGTAACGTTACATAATGTATGGTGCGCGATATTGTTGTGCTATGAACTATATGCTATTATATTATAGCGTAGTCTGAAATCAGCTTTTATGCTAAGCCGAAATAAGTTCATTATACTCACCATTATAAATATGAACAACTTTTATTATGGGACCAACCCTGAAATCGCGTAAAAATATCAGCTGTTGCATAGAAAACGGGTATTCTCACTTAACAAAATTTATGGAACAGCTTATTTTTTTTCGCGATTTCAGGGTTGGTCCCATAGTAAAAATTGTTCATAATGATAAGTATAATATATATAACCCTTTTCGGCCCTTTATATCTCTGTATAAATTTAGGTACATTTCAGCAACAATGACAAACTAATTTTAAAATGTATTAAAACAATATCTAATTTAGATTGCAACAAATGTCAAGTAAATGCATCATGATTATCAGCCTATCATATTCCCCTTCTCACTGCTGAGACACGGGCCCTCTCTCAGAGAGAGAGAGGATGAGTTCTAATCCACCATGCTGGCCCTTTGAGGTTCTTGGACATACCGGTTTTCTCAAGTAAATAAATATATTACTTTAATAGTGAGTTTTGATTTAGTTTACTTTTGGTTCGGTAATTTTTGAACACTAATTCGATATCTATTGTTTTATATATCGATGCAGCAAGTTTTTTTTTAGTTAGTCTAGTGATGGTTAAACTTCTATGTGTGTAAAAAGCATAGTTAACAAACAATACATAAAAATAAAGTCTTGTTACTCTTAACTAATAGGTAAATAACATGAAACACCCATCACAGTTACTTGGTAAAAGATAAATTCTGCCATTGCGTTTCGCCAGTTTTTATAGTCAAAAATCTAAACGAGTGAACCTGCGCACAAAAATCTAGCAACATTATAATTATGAAGTTTTGATTAATGCGGCCGCCGCTCAGCGATAATCTACTAGAAAATTAATTAAAAGTCTCCGATTGAAATGAGTGTTACCACATCGTTTATGAGACAGAATGTGCCAAGTAACGGTGAGCGATGTACCTTACTACCGGTTTTACACGCGTCCGGTAATTATGGCCCAAGTGTAGGATCATTTGTCGAAACTGTGCTCAATTGAGATTCGAGAGCGCTCATAACCTTTTGTTCCTGGTTATAGTTCAGTTAAATATCTCTACCTATGACCCTGGAGCGAATGCAGTTTTGATATCACCTGTGCTTTTTGTAAGAGCCAACTATACAATAGGAGGACTTACGACCGGGTCGTATGCCAAGTCTGGGGATCTGACCTCCCATTTAAGCTATCCCAGGAAGACAACGGCGCAGTGTGGCCGCACCCTTGGGACTCCAGTGCGTTCCGTTAGACACCAAGGAAAAATATAAAAAGTACAATAAATGCTCTTGCAAATCATGGGTTACACACCTAAGACTTGAAAAGACGGAATGAAAATTATATTAAACAACAAGTTTTCTGATTTTCCTGTACTTATTTCAATGATGGCAACTATTTGTATGTAAACAGCGTAAGCAAATCATGTCACGCTTTTTGATTCGCTCAACTCGTCATAGGCAATTCTCATTCAGTCCAATAGGTAATTCATTCACAAGTTCAAACGTATGGTCAATTTCAAGGCTAGATGGTGTATCTTGTAATACCAATAGACATGAATAACCTCCGACGTTGGTGGCGAGCTACCGGTTTTACGTCCGAAGTCGACCATTATCTACGGACAAAGTTTTGGTGTCACAACATTTTTTTGTGGCCACACAAAAGATATTATTTATACGATTCTGCAATCCGATATCGGGTCTTGTAAACAGTTTTGTTAACGTTTCCTGCGCAATGAAGTTAACTTCACGCGTTGCGTTGCACTGATTTCATTTGTTATTCATTGTTTCTCCTCTTTTAGGCCTCGTTCACATTATAGACGCAAGTGGGATGCATTCTACCCAGTGAGCACTTTTATTCTCAGATTAATTTGAAACGCCATTTGTTAAATCATTTACCGCTTTTACTCTCTCGTTTGTAACATATTTTAACAGTAATGTCAATATTTTATAATTTCTGATTATTTATGGTAAAAAAAAACTACCTTTATTTAATAATAAAATAAAATAAACGTAGAGTGATTTTCACGTAAAACGCATATAAGTGCGTCTACTATGTGTAAGTAAGCTGTATGCTATATGAAAATTAAGCTCCAAGGTTAAATCCCCTATTATGAAACCTGCCGTTTAACAAATAAAGGTACCTATTTAGTTTAAAGACTGAGTTGTTATATCAAACCACATCTGAATCTTGATGAATAGGCCTTGATTAGTCATTTAAGGAAATGAGTCACTTAGATTGCTAAATGCGCAAATCAATGCAGTATGTGAGGTACTTTCTAATAGCTTCAATATCCTCAATTGATGGTAAATTTGTCTTTAAAAAGATGTGCAAATAAAAAAAGATTACAATAGGTATTACATAACAGATACCAAATATTTATAAAGATGACATCACATTACTAACATCTGAGTATTAGGTAATTCTTCTCTTGTAATTGACTTCCAAATTTAATAAGTGTGTAACGGACTTAAATACCGAGTCATTATCTAACTATTAAGGAAGCAAAAACACAAATTGCCTGGAATCCAAACCCTGACTACTATGTAGTTATTTATAGAATTTAGTAAGTAGATATATACATAGAAAAAACATAAATTTTATTAATGCATAACAGATAAGCTTATATAAGATTCAAACCCATCAAACCTTTGTTAACGATAGTTAACTAAAAATCTTGCGCATACGCAGTTCTAATAATACTATGACTAAAATACTCAATCTGAATTTGAAGTACGTTTGCCACCTGCATATGCGGCCGATCAATAAAGATACAGTACAAGTCGTTAACCTATTAAACAAAAAGGTGTACGTTTATAAGCCGAGCCATGCACGGCCATAAAGCATGTCCACGTGTGCTTAGAATAATTACGGCTCGAAGCCGGCCGGTGGTTCTGTCGAGGCTGAATCACGACCGCTGACGCAACGCCTGCTGAGACCAAAACACGCGTTAACACAGCAAAAACTGCCTCAAACAATATTACAATACCGAATTCTAATATGAATACTGTTGCGAATAAAAATCCAGTAGCCGCATATTTCGAGTTAACGCTCTTCCATTTTAACATACAAATCCGGCCGACGGAAGTATCACGCAGCGATAAATAATTTACGACCTTTATAAACACTTAAAATACCAAAAACCATTTTCCATTCATAAGTTGGAGCGGAGCGAAGTCTCGAACGCACGAGCGATACTCATAAAACCTGTTTAGATTTTGATAATTTTATTAACGATCGAATGCATGGAACGCCGAATTCGAGGTTCTCAAAAGTCTCATATATTACGGCTTTAACACAAATTATACGAGTTTAAAGCCACAACATAGACTGCGCGTGGGTGTCTTAATGTTAAAATGTGTCATCTGTAATTATACGATCCAGGGAATTTTAATGTCTTCGAAATGTCGTCTTCTTTATTACAATAGCAGCTTAATAAACTGGATCTATCGATCCTATCATGTCATATTTCATTTAGAATAATAAAGCTTAAGATCCATCCAGACCAGTCACAATCAGTTGAAAAAATTGAAAACACAATGCATCTAATAACGTGTAGACCATAATTATTTAGATAGAAAATTAGTTTTGTGACGATACGCCTCACAGGGTCCGTGTGTAGTGCAATTACTGTTGTCCATTCACTTTACATCATTACCGAGATTTCTACGTCTTCTTTTATACCCGTCCCACAGTGCGCGAGTGTCAACGCAGTGTGTGGCGTAAATAATTTCTCTTAGTTCTCCCATCGTTCATTAGGGGCACATTGTCTCATTCCGAATGATTTTAATGGCACTACCTTCAAAATTTTATTACGACGATTTAGTGCAATTGCCTTCTAACGATATGAATTATGCTGTCTCGATGTTTTATTTTGGTAACGTCATGGTAGGAGAAAATTTGAAATTAGTTGCAAATAGGAGTTGTTTACCGTCCTTGGTTACAAAGATGTGCTAAAACATAGGTACTTTACAATTATTTCTTGCACGCAGGTAGCACCATTAGTGAGCGGTTATGTAACAACAATATCTACAAGTGATTCGCTAATCATCCGTCTATCGAAATGTTAACACTTCAAATTATTAGCACAAATAGGAGATAGATTGACGGTGTTTATTGCTACACAGAATCAGTTAGACAAACTGCTTCGGGATTCTAATAGATAGAAAACGATCTATTCGTTGCGTCAACGGCAGATTAATTAAACTTCTTACAAAGAAGCGAACGACTGTCGAGTCTCGACGGAGTACGGACCAACTTTAATTAGTAGTTTTCCATTTGCTCGACACCTAGTGAAACCCATTTGACTTATTTAGATGACTGTCGCACTGATTCCTATTAAATCTCAGAAGTCAAAGCCTTAATGCCTTTAGATAAAGTTGAGTTTGAAGCCTAAGTTAAGAGCTAATTTAAAGACATGGGCTTTCAGATGAATTCATTGGTCAGGCGGAGTGTTAACGCAAGAATCACGAATGGTTCATTTTCAAATAGTTTAGTCGCAGCCATAATTTGATAGTCTTTACGTCGTAGGAAACATGTAAATTGACTTTTATTATTTGTCTTTGAACGTGCATGCTAATTTATTTTTTAGGTTTAACGGTTTCATCATCTTGTTTAAATATCACGATTGTAAGTATTTAGTAGTCGGTGTGTGCTTATTATATTTCAAAAACGTTATTACAGCTTATATTTACACAATTTTTCAAGGCTTTTAAAAATTCCGTGGCAATATATATATATTCAATTATTATATATGATAGCAGGATAAAATGTAGCAACACTGTAATGTTACATCCTTTAAAAGCGAGTTGGCTATTGAAATGTGCATCCAGGACGAATGTGGGAGACCATCGTTCATATTTGACGTCTCTACATATGGACATAATGTCGTCCATTTAGTGACCCCTTGCACTATTATTGTCAAGTTTCATTCGAGCAAGTCATTAATGTAAACTTCAATCGATCATTTGACGACCTCCGTCCAAGTTTCTATTGTCATTTCCATTTTGTCCGGCATTTAGTCAATTAGCGACTTTCTACAAATTGAAATGAAGTTTCACGGTGAACAGTTTTGCAAACAGTTGTATCGAAGCTGTCTAATTTTAAGTGGCACCGTTTTTGGTGTCGTCGTAATGTCGATAATTAAATTTTGTCAAAAGCCCCGTCTATTTAATAAGTGTTACACGAAAAATCCAGTTTTGTCGCAACGCGTCATGCAATTAGCATGAAAATGTGTTAATGATACAAATTTGAAATAGGTATCAAAACGTCTATTCGTAAATGGCGGTTGCCTCTAATAAGCAAACTTAGGAATAGTTTAACATATCGTACTTCTTACTTACTATAAGACTTTATTAGAGCAAAGTTTCTAAACTTTTGTAATAAAACTACGAAAAGTAGTTGCTAAATTAGATGCTAGTATCAAATTGGAATTTAAAAATAAACCGACTACGGTCACGCTTTGCATTCAAAAGACAGTTACCAACCTTCTCCCAGTTTTCAATATACATCTAAAATGTAAAGTACCCAGTAACGGTAAAACTAATTATAGTTTCTGTAACAAATCGAACTCACGACACTTCAAAGTAAGACGATGGAAAAACACAAAAAATGAGTCGTGAGGTGAACACATTAAAAATTGTGGTTGCTTGTAAAAAAGAAATAAAAGCTTAAATGACGACACTTAATGTGATCTAAAATGTATCAGTCCCTGTATATTCAAAATTTGAAGTAATGGCAAAAATTTTAAACTAGGTAACATAGGTATATACGTAAATAATGTAAAACGTTTGAGAAAGTTAACAGAAGTAGGTAGAATAGTTTATTAGTTCCCTTGTTAAATTGGTGTCGTGATACGATTTAATTGAGAAGTTACGAAGTCCTACGTGACAGTACAGCGTAGGGCTACGTTATGTTGCGACAAAAACTGATCTCATTTAGTTTCACCGATGTCAACAAAACGTGAAAGGCAATTTCATAGTGCATTTTCCGTTTAACACGCTTTTAGTAGCACTTTGCCCTTTCTATTGTTATTGTTTTTAAACGACTTCCACGAAAACGTTTGTAGACTCGAGTGAAGCTTTGGATACTTTGGTCAGTTATATTTTTTGAAAAGTTTCGACAGATGTTCCATTCAATAATCGCAACATTTACGGAATATTCCCAATTAGTTCCAAATGCGGTAAACTATACGCACATGTGACATTATCACTATTTTGTCTTATTGTTCGGCGAAAATATGAACCCACACAATTTGGGGAATTTGTTATAATCCGCGCCGACTCCATTGTTATGCATTGTTGCCTATGCGGGGACATTCCTGGGGGAGATAGAGGGCTTCTGATGAATATGATTCGTGATTCTGAAACAGTGATTGATCTAAAAATTATATTTGCCAATTATTAAGAGAAGAGGATTTACGTAAAATGAACGCTTATTTATTTTAAAAACGTATTTAGAATACATGAAGGGCGTTGTGGAAAAGTGCAGGTGGAAGCGCTTCGGGCGAGGAGTGGGATGGGGATCGAGACGCTTCGCGTCGTGCTGAACCAGAGCGGGTTATTAATAATCCGCATTCACGAGTCGCACGAGCGAGCGAACGACCGGCCTGCGACGACATTCCACACCATTGTCGCGACTCAGCGGCTATGGCGACCGCTCCGCCCGCGACACTCTTCTCTATTCACACCGATAAATCACCGCCACCTCTACAATGCGAGCATTATTTACCTCTAACGACAGACGTCGATTAATTAGTACAACACTACAGATAAGATAACCGGGAAAGCGATCGCTTTCAATTTCCTCTCGAAGGGCACTCGGCGTAAAGTGCGCGTTAAGTGCGGACAATCGGAGATAAAACGTGCGAGACGAGACTCCCTTAATCCGGTGATCGAAGATTGCGAGAAAACGTTTTGTCGTGGGGTTGGTCGCTCCACTCGCTCCCATTGTCCGCGCGTCTCTAATTTGATTGCCCACACACCGGCCGTAACGTGGGCGACTTGATGCTTGGTTCCCTAATTAAACCTATGAGATGCTAATGGGACTCATTCATCGCAAGGTCAGATCGACTCTCGGCATCCACGCTTGGAGTGACATGGCTTTATTACTGATCTACATAAACACGCATTCTCCAGCGACAGAGCGCTCCGACCGCATACGTCGACATTGTTTAGATGCGATCAATATTGAACTTGGTCGTATCAAACGAGCGAATAATGTTTTTTCATTTTATTGAATCAACTGTTGTTGTGTCGGTCTCGCCACACGCGATGGTTGCCCAGACGCAATGTCATACTACTCGAGTACTTTAAATTGATTGTAATGTGAATGTGTTTGAACGGGTGTGATTCGACTGAGATGCGTCTCCCAGCTTTCATTACGCGTTCGCGTGGTCATTCCACTTTGACCTCAGGAGACCACAGAGCATGTCTTTTACTAAATTTAGAGATATGTTTTATATTAGCAACATTATAAAGGTATTAGCGAGAAATGCCCGAGGCTAAACACCTATCTATGGCATCGTCTCGGTTAATACGCTTATTAAATTATGTCGAAGCAAAAAGCGAGCGGTTCGTTCGTTTAGCTTTAGGGAGTAATTAGCGGAATGAGTCTTATCGCCGATCTAATCACTGCCTGTAATTATTGGGTTAGGTCCTGGCTCACTTGCTCGTGCCTTCGTGCCCTTCTCGCGCTTACTTTGTTCAAGTTTCTCTACTATGTTGTTAAATTATGGCAGCGATTCTAAACGGTTTAGTAATAATCGGTGACATTATTACATAATATATTAATCTGCAGTATGTCCTTATGTGATGAATAGCGCCGAAGAAGACAATAGAGTCTATTGTAGGCAAACATGATTGTTGCAATTGAATAGTAATAGGAATTAGGGTCAAATCTTATTGATTAGCGAACAAAAATTTGTTAACAAGCATGGGACCGGCCGGCCACCGCCCGCATACATAATGAGTTGACTTTGCATATCAATACCTATTTAATATCGACATGCATCATTTCATTTAATTGCACTTCCTGAACATTCGACGCTTAATTCGACATTTTGACCATTTTAAATAAACCACACAGAACTGTTAAATAATTTATAATCACCATGTACATTTTATACGTCAATTATTTATCTCCGTAACTTTAATTGACGTAGAAACGTTCTCAAATATGCAGTAAAATAATGCCTGAGGTTCTCCTTATATGATACAATCGGGTACAAAAGCCGGACCCACTAAGCTGCTACCAAAAGTAGCCCACGATTTTTTGTCGGAGGTGACTCGATCGAGTAAACGAACGATTTGTTTACTTATATCGATACGTCATAATTAATAATGTTGACTAGACAATGGGCTGAGTGAACTTGGGACGACTTGATTAGACATAGGATAAAAATGACACGACCCAGTTTCCACGGATCCCTTAATCAATAATCCTCTAGACGTGACCAAAGTGGGAATTCTATGGGCCAGGTTAGAGGTACTCGCCTAACATGGGAGCTGGAACCTAGATTACTCTAATCAATAACGCTCTCGATTCATCATCGAGTCCGGTGAACTACCGACAAGGAATAAGTAATCGAAATATATTATAATCTGTTTGCTGCAGCTTTGCACACATTGTCCCCTCAATGAATGGAACCACCGGCGACTGGAATCTGTTCAAAAGTGTTAAATCGGTTAATATAATGATGATGGATGCCGTCCCAACCAAACAGCCCGCAGCGGGGGTGTTTTACCCCACAATACAAATAAAATATTTTTATTATTAACTATTTTCTCTCCTTATCGCACCCATTAAACAGCCCAATCATGCACTCTCAGTCGCGCCGTTTAATCGAAATCATATTTCTGTTTTGTCATTATGGTATCACGTTTAAAGTTCCTCTCTTTTGTTCAGGATTTCGAGTCGTCGGTTTCTTGTTTCCAATGCAGCTTTGATACTTTTTTTAATCAGTCACAGCGGCAGAGAAATATGAAACCCGGGAAGGAGAGAGGTTTTAAGTTATTTATGTTACATTTATGACCCATTCATTTAGTATTAAGTTTATATATTGTAGGCTTTGATTAAAGTTTGAATTCTCTGTTGCAGGTAACGTATGACTTCACGCGTGACAGATGTCGCCATCTGCCGTGCAGTAGCAGAATCTCAACCTAAGTACACAAGTTTTTATTGCCTACCGTGGATGATTTCTATGAATGAGGGGTCGGTTCCATAAAAAGGTGCAACCGTGTCAAAAGCGGACAATATTGTTTAAAATTTAAGACAGACACACATGAGTTTCTCCCATCATCGCTGTCTTACCTGTGGGGGCACACAAAAAACGCCGCAGGTAGCCCATTTGTTTGTTATTAATTCTCGCGTCGAATCTCTTTTTTACTGTCGACCAGCCTAATACTGTGAGAATATTAATTATAATTATAAACGAGGCTCGTCGCGTTCGTTATGAGGTCCTCGTGATCTCAGTTTTAGGTTTCTAAATATAAATCCGATCATTTATCATGCGACACTGTCGGTTTTATCTTGATTTTATATATTTTTGTGTTCATTGTTTTCTTCTTGCATGATTTTGAATTGGGCTTCATGATTTACAGCTTTGGGATTTCTGTAATCAATCGTGTTTTATACCTCATAATTCATAATTATTGTAAGATTTGGAGATAATTAATTTGGAGCCTTTTTTAAATTAATTACCTCCTACTTCTTCATTTTGTTACAGAATATAATTTCCAAATTATTAATATAAAACAGTTTGGTTTTGCACTTGAATCAGTCAAAAACTAGGACAACATCAAATCAAAAACAATTATATGCCTTAGAATAAATAGAACATTGCTTTTGCTACTTACTTATATGCTATAATATTCTGCTTGATCAATATTCAAGAATTGCCTTAAGATAAGAATGAAACCATCAAATAGTACATTAGTACAACGTCACATACGAACGTGAAAATGTGGGTCAGCATACGTGAATCCTAATAAATGCCCAGCCACCAAAACTTATAAAGTACTTTTCTTAAAAATATCGTGGATATTCATGTTTTTTTAATAAATACCTATTTAGAAGTAATTTCATAAAAACTTGCTACATTAAAAAAAATACATTCACAAATGGCTTTAGCTGGTGGTTATGAGCCAATCACAAGCCACAGTCATAACCTTCTGGTAGTATCAATTTTTTTGCCTGAAAAGTCTAAGATACCTCTATGCATTTGCCTCTTTTAGTAGAAAATCGTAATCTACTTAAAGGCCAATTACGCTAATTACTTAAAGGCCCTTAAAGTCTAATATTCTTCCAAGTGTGTTCTTCAAATTACGGAGACTTAAAATATTCATATTTGAGAAAAGTTTCTAACACACCTTGTCGTAAGCACCCGAGAGACATTTTATAACAAGCCACCATTGCAGTCACGGTGTGCGCACAGACCCATTCGTCGTCTTTCAAATTATCAGAAACGCCCGCGCACGCTTTCTGCACACACTACAACATAAAAATCGTACTTAGCGACTACGATGGCCGACTTATACGACAATAGTCATATGCACACTAAGCGGTCGATCTAATACGTATTAATTTGATGTGAGAACGTTTTGCAGAAGCTGGGCCCTATCATTATCTCCAGCTTTTCCATACGTCTATAATATTAAAAGTATATTAATGTTTACTAGAATTATATTAGAGAGAGCAGTTAAAGCCATATGACAGGGAGTTTTCATTTACTTATCTTGTGGAAAGTTTCATCAGCATCAGATGTTCAATATTTTAAATTAAAGTTAACCATTTAAGTTTTAAATTTCGAGTTATTTTGTCATCGTACAGATATAAATATTTCCTTAAATAATTTTTCACAGATTTTAATTCAAAGTGATGATGATGAAGTTATGTTTTCTACTCATAATAATTGAAATAGCATACCAATGAACCATATAGGTAATTTTCTGTCCTCATCCTAATAAGTATGCTCGGCACAGCACGTTTTATCTTTTCACTTAATCTGATGTACCTCTGTCATCGTTAATTCCCTTCTTACGCATCCAAATCTTCTAAAAGCCCTTTTCACTTCCTTTTAGACCAGCCATGTTAGTCTCAAACTTTTTCTCCTACTACCAGTGTATCCAACAGTTTTTGTAGTGCAAACAACAGAGACTAGCGAAGCGGATTTCTTTTCATAAAACTGTTAATAAATTTAAAAAAAGCCTAGATGCGAATCGCTTTATCACTAATATCCGCCCAAAGCCTTCCTACGCCTATACGTTCATAAAATAGTGATGGTCAATTACACTATGCTTATTGCAATAGACCCTTTGACAATGATTTGATTTGATGATGACAATGATGACAATATTTGGCTTCAGCATCTATATACGTGCTCGACAGCGCCCTGCGCCATAGAATAAATTGATGTAACCTAATCTATTTAAATAAATTCTAAAACTATTTACTTTTCAAATTACAAATTAACCTTTATCTCACATTCAGGTCAAAGTTTTAGTATCGGCCATAACGTGACGGTGTTGGCACATACATCGATAGAGCCCCCATGCGGTTGCCATTTACCGCACTCGCGTTTTTTTACTGTCGGCGAATGTACAAATAAAACCTTGTCTCATCCAGTACGTGCTTCGGCCACACAAGAATGATAGATCAGGTAAAACTATATCGATAAAGATGTAGAGCCTACATTTTATGGATCTGAGTCAGATTGAGTTGAAACACTTAAATTGAATGACATAATTCATGAACTAAAGATTTATATAGTTAGGTTCTATATTTATATAGGATTTATATAGTTTAGAGACTTCATTCTTTAATCTTGTTAAAAAAATATATAAGCCCGTTTCCCATCCAGATATTCTATAAGCACATATTTTAAAAATAGGCAGTCAAGGACTGCCGACAGAAGTGAAAACTTAAAACTGGAATAACTGTCACATTAGCATGTTGGTGACGCGAACTCATTTCTTTTGCCCTTAATAAAACGTAAAATCGCTCAACGCTGATAAAGAAGTTTTCACTTCAAAAACAGTTTAAAAATCACTGAATGTGAATATAATAAAAAAAAAATGACTGAGCATTATCTTTAGAATAACAGCAATTATGATGTTGAAATTTCATATATCGACGGGGAGATCGATTTTATATATTGAAAAAACATTTTTTTTTTTTTCCAAAAATGTTTAAAATATGCAAGCGAAATAGCTGTTGTAGGAACTGGTTTAGAAGACCGTCTCATTAGAAGAAGGTGTGATAGGTAAAATCAAAAATGTACCATAGCTGATATGAATAAGCCTTAATGACTCTAAATAACCATACTGTTGACCAGTCTTTAACGTAACCCGGAGCTACATTTGTAAAACAAATATACAACTACTACTAACAGGATAATGATGCCTATTAAACTTATCCGAAACGAATCACAGTTTAGCAAAAGTACCAAACTGACCTTACAATAATCGACATATTTATATCACCTTGACTTACCAAAAGTATACGAACTGTACCTTTAACCTTTTTCATCTATGCAGATTCGTGATCGTGACAAATTGAAATTAAAGAATCTATTGTCATCCTTGACATACGCTCTATTTTAGACAAGGCATTTGTTTAGTTTAGAAAGTAGCCGGTAAATGCCGTACGCGAATCCATAACGCTTAGGTGTGTTCTTAAGGTGTGGTATGGTAAGAGGTCACCATTAGCTCCTTGGCTAATTTATCACGATTCGAACATTAGCCGTCTATCGCCCCCCGTTTAGATGCGAATTGTCTGTGGAAAGCACCCATTGTGACCGGTGAAATTTATTTTCTTCGCGCCCCGTGGGAATGAAGCAATTATGTTAGGCCGTTACATTGAGATATCGGATCGAATTTAGTATTCTTTGTCAAATCTGGATGGCCTATTCAAGTGTCTAACGGAGATAAGATAAAAAAACATTTCGGGTAAATGTTTAGTTTCACCAAACGAGTTGAGTTTAACGTCTAATTTTTCAACGAAAAATCGTTACTCTGAAAAAAACAGCCTCTTCCACTTAGCTCAGCTTATAGAAGTCGTGGTTGATACTGAACCTTAAATTAGTAAGCTTTTACAATCTTTCTTGAACAAAGCCTGCGTAATCCTGTTAGTACTGTATTACGCTGTACCATCGACAAAATCCATCCTTGGCTGTACTTATAATAAGGATATATTCTATTGATTTCGACCTTAGACAGCAAGAAAATATCCAGACTAAATGTCACAGAAGTCGCATAAAGCACTCACATACTCACATCTTCCGTACCTATGATCTGTGAAACCAAGGAAAACGCTCTCAAGTAAAATAAATAAAAGATGTCGGGTGGAGCTCGCGATACTTCTCAAATTGAATATTAGATTGAAATTACGCGCTCGGGCGGCTCTCTCCTCCGCCTTTTGTTACGGGAATGATACATAAAGCGCGCGCGCATTCAAACACAGCAATAAGAATTTTAAATTAGCATTCTTTTTGTGTAGCGCGCCACCCTTCCAGCCCGCGCCCCACCGTCTTAATAATATGGAGAAATTGAGTTGTTATACACCCTTTTGGAAGGAGGCGCGGGTGCAACGGCACACCTCGCGGAGAAGCCTTTTTGTAATTGAATTTAGATATTCTTTCCCGGATATAACGACAGGGAGGTGGCCCCACTAGTTCCGCGGCTGGGGTTCTACATAAACTGCGATATGAAAGACACTGTCGCGCGGTATTATCATTCTTATTATTTTAGAAGAGTTTTATGGTGTTTTTTTTTTTTATGGAAATAGTGAAATCACAAACACCTTGCTTGATATTTGCCTTGCCATTACTATATTAATACTGGCTGCTCCCCGCGGTTTCACCCGCGTTGAAAATACTAGAGAAACTGGTTTTTTTTTTGTTAAAATAATTCTAAAAAACTGTTTTTCTGATGAATTTCTAGTGTAATTCCGCTTCTACGTCGCTTCAAGTACAATAAGGGCAATTTGTGATAAATTTACCGCGTTTTGTAATAATTGCTTGCAACGTTAACAGAACTGCATTTAAGATCTGTAAATTCTTATCACATGCTTGTTTCAACATCATCACCTCATTTCCACTCAATACTAAGTATTCAGGAGATGAATACATCTTACTTCCATCGATCCTTTTCGTTCTGAGCCAGTCCTTAACATGCTTTCTATATAGACCTATATAAAAGCCTTCTGACATCAGACCCATTGCTGGTCATACGTGGATGAGATTGACCCGAAACAGAGAGCTATTGCACAAAAGAGAAGAGGCCTATACCCTTATTGGGTTGATACATGCTGAAGGTGATGATAACGAAGAGCATTCTACCACACTTCTGGTTTATTTATTATCGCGTACAAGTATAAGTCCGTATTAACCACCATCTCGCCTCTTGGTAATGTGGTCGAAGTTTTGACTAGAATTTGATGTTCGTGTACCGAAAATAGGTTCTATTAATTTGATCAGCCTTCCGAGAAGCAACGTTGGCATCATGACGGTCTGTAATTACTGAAGGCTATTAACATCGTCCGTGTACAAACATGGCGGTTGATTGTAGGTTTCGTTTTAATTGCGCACACGCATCGCGATACAGAGTTAGAGCTCTCTCACTGATTCCAGTGATGTATCGGTGTGCCGTGAGAATTTTGATTGTTTATTGATTCTGGGCTAGATTGGATGAAGCTGCTGATTAAAATAATTGAGTAATTTTGAATCAGCATACTTATGACCTCATGATTATCATGTTAGATAAGTTCTAATATCCAACACTGAAACTTTCTTTTGCTCTTGTCTGGGAAAGTATAGGTTCTGAACGCATAGTTTCTTGTATCGCTATTTTGTAGTAACAATTTCTAAATCTAGGTAGCAAATGTAAAAAAAGCTTTTAGAAAAAAGGATTGTGGGTATGCCTTGTGTCTTGCGGCGGCGTAGTGTCAGGTCGCTCTCTTCCCTCAAATATGGTTGAGGAAGGCGATGGCTGGCACATGAGTCATACTCGTGATCGGATGCTGCTTGCGGGTCGCTGGTCTGCTCGCGGTATACACACAAACTAATAATAACATGACCAAATTGTTTTAACCTTAGTTTAAAATATAACTATCTTTCCTCTCCCTATATTGTGTATAGCTAAAGTAAATTCGTTTAAATTAACAAAATTGTAGTTACATAAGTATAACAAATGTCACGGACCCCGGTAACAAAGTACGTAAATGTATCTAGGTATACATACATATATATGTACGTATATCAGTCTCTGGCAGCCATATTACAAGCTTTGCTTTGTTTGGGGTCAGATCACCATGTGTGCAATAATGTCCCAGATATTTATTTTAATTTTATTTATATTGTTACAAACTTGAAAAAGTAGTAATTGATTTGTTATTTTTAAATTATTTAGGAACATCATCATCATCAGCCTGCATCCGTCCACTGCTGGACATAGGCCTCTCCTAATGCACGCCACTATTTAGGAACAAAATAAGCTATTTCGACACTAAAAACCCTTGTCAAAAGTACCTGTAACCGACGAATTTTTATGAAAACACTTATGATAGTAGAAGAAGCGAAAGATGCTAGGGCCGTAGCAAGTGGACAGATGTGGTCTCTCCTATCCCAATGGGAAAGAGGCACATAATTTTATAACTTTGAGCGGCACTTGGAAAGGAAATGATATGCTACTCTGTATGTATGTGTACCTATAATGTAGGTATAGAAGTGTCAAATAACCCCAATCTCGGAAAGAGTATGTTTGCTCTTCGATATCTGAGTGCAAAAGCCGGCTTTTATGCGCTAGAGGATAAAGTAAATTGAATTTAGAACATCGTGTGCACTAATTTTGTTAATTCAAAACATCATTAAAATTATTTACTACTACCTCCACGGTGTTGAATTTATCATACAATCTTTTTTAATTTGATAAAAACTCAGACTCAGAACCTTCTTGGTGTACTTTTTTTTATCATTTCCTCGCTGAGGTGGGATGAAAAGTTACGTGTTGCTCTCGAATGCAAAGAGTTCACCTCGTGCTCGTCCTCGTGTTGATTCCCCCGTTAACGCTCAGGATTCTAATTTTAGAATTCTTCGCTTGCTCGGTCATCAAAATTGAACAAGCGGTTAAAAAGCAACTTTCCACTCTTGTATAACAAATAACTATTATTTGTTTTACATCTTCATAGACCAAACTAAGTAAATTCTGTCTCCATCATCTGGAAGTGTGTAAAAACAAACCATGCTTACTTCGAAACCTTTCACAATCAATTTACATGCATAAAAAAAGAAAACAAAACTGACAATAAAAACGTTGACAACTCAACAACAACTGAACTCGAAGTAATTATCCATTCAAATTCGTCTGTCAACGATTTCGTCCAAAATTCCCACAATTGTGACCAGTAACTGTTACCCGTTCCCATCTCCGGACATTAAATAATAGTTAAAGTAAGCTAATTTTACAGTTTACTGCGAGTGTAAAATGTCCCCCTTTTTGGTCTCCCCCCTGCTTCTCTTCCACCGGTAGATTTTGAGTCGTCCATTACGAAAGTCAACACATTACAAGAAACTACTGAGCCTTAACTCGCTTAAGGTGTGGCGCAAGTGACAAGCTTTTCGTGGTGTTTTATTTTTTCGAATTCAATTCAATTACTGATGTTTCTAATATAATTAAATCACAAATCTTTTTAGACATGCAGGCAAAAAACAAAAACTTAGAATCCTCTTATAAAAAGCCACTGCATTAGAAAGTAGAAGTACCTGGATAAGGTATGTAAAGTCTGAACGGTTTTTTTTTTCATACTGTATTATTTTACCTAGTGAATACAAGAATACAGTGCCTACTTATATAGGTATCCTCTCTAGTTGGAGATGCTAATTCGGTTCCGTGCACAGCTAATGTCTTTTGACTCGAGTAAAGCTTTTAACTACGTAATTGTTTCGACATTACGATTCTTCGCCTCGTAATTATCGACGACATTACTGAGCTCCTCCGGCCCTGTGAAACTTTGTGGCACCACAGTCGTAAAATTTAACCTCCACTTTTATTTCCTTTTGTCTACTGGCTGGATTCCGTTGACGTTCTTTTGTTTATATATTAACCCTGAAATTATAAAAAAAGACAATCATACAAATTAACGTTAATGACACATTTCTCGAGAATGTTAAGTTGGCGTCACGCTCATCGCAGTGAAATAAGATTAAGACTAATTCGAGGTCTCACAAATTATAGACGTAGTGCGGCGGATGTCGCCGGCGAGGCATCGGCGCCGGCGCAGCCAAAACCGCACGTCATTGTTTTTTGTGGAGAGCCCCAAGGCGCCTCCGATCCGATCCGACACCGTCCACTAATTAATTATTTCACGTGTATCGATCTTTAATTACGAACCGATCGAACCCACCCGTTATCTCTCTAATGACGCCCGCCAATTTGTCCGACGCAATTATCTCACAAATCACATGGACCCACAAAAACGAATAATGATATTAAAAAATATTAACACGGGTCGGGCATTACCTCGCGTACACATTAATAGCAGAAAGCGTCGAGATCGAATCAATCTTAATCTTGTACAGAAACGTAATCCAGATTTATTTATGACGGAGCAGAGCGTGTGCTATTATACTCGTATCGTCTGCGGCAATTTGCTTCGGAAATTGTCTTAATCAGCCGCTCAAGGGACTATTTATGTATAATTATTTCCAAATTCGACGCTGCGTTTGATGCCTTTCCGCTCTCTATGAGTTAGTTCAACAAAAAAGTCATCTGTTGCAACAATTAAGTTAGAAAAAAATAGATATAAGTATCGAAGGGTCCGCAATAATTACAGGCGCAAATTGACGGTTCCTAAGAGGCAGACTGTGCTGGCGCCTGCCAGGTTACCTGGAGTCTTCACGCGATGCCTGCACTCTGGAAGTCTTGTCGAAATCAAATTCTTCGTATTAGAATCTTAAGTAAGATTGCTTAACGTCTATCATAATAACATCTATTAGAGCCCACTTCATATTATAACTAGACATCGGCTACCAATAATGTTGAATGAAAAACTACGTCGTTCCATCGAAGCTGCCTTTGAGCCACAGCGATCAAAGGTTTTACCCACAATGAGTGCCGGCGGGCACCTAACACAATTAGCTTCAAAAGCAAATAAATCATAAAATCATCCGCTTTATGATCTCGATTCAGAGATTACTTTGTGTACTCTCAAGCTCTATGGTTTACCAGACGGTATTTTGTTCGAAGTTAATTAAAATGACAAATTAATGAGAAAGCGACGGAGGCTCGTTAATGAAAACAAGTTTCACGTTTCACACCTAAATAATGCTTTGTAATTACAAACACACTAGAGGTTCACGAATTTGCGTTGTCACTTCAACGTGTGAAATTAGAGAGTCGTTTTAATTAATGACTTTTACTTGATACAAGCGAATACAATATACGTTTCTATTCGATTAATTAGCTGTATGATGTAACAAAAGAGTGAAAATTAATGCCAATGAGTTACGAATTGTTTTCTTATATTACGAACTGTCGCACAACATCACATTTGCAGAAAATGTTATCTCCATTCATGTCAGCTCTAAATTGTGATAGTAGTACATAAGACGTTATAGCTTGAGGACTGAACTGGATTCAAGTGTCTCAAATATGTATCTACAACAAAACGTCATTAAATTCTTAGAAAACTCTTCTCTATCTCTTTATATTGGGCTTTTCTTATAAGATGCAAATTTTAATGTCTCCTAAAATGTAACGTTTTTCCAAACTTCACACTTTGAAATCCTTTCATGTAAGTAAGGTTCGCTTTGCCCGATTCGTGTTAAACATGACAATTACCGTATTTTAACCAACGTGGGCAAAAAGGGCCATTCCCATCGCCTGGGTTCAAACTATTACCATTAATGAAGCTTAAACTTAGGCCCTAACGGTGGACATTGTCGAACGCGATCCTTACCATGTAGTAGCAAACCTCGGCTTGCCGTTCCCACGTCTAACGAGACTACCTCCATTACGTGCAACGTTTTACATACATTCCCCACTTATAATCATTGTATTAAGTAAATCGTTCTCTCGGACTTCGTTTAATTTTATTTTCATTAATCGATTTTCGACATTTTTAGTCCGGAGCCTGACAACGCCGGCTTAATACCTTATTTATTGTAATTCCTCGAGCCGACTTAGTAGATGTTGTTTAATGCGATTTTACGATGTTTTCGTGAAGAAAGCACTCGAGGGGTAATTATTTAGCAGTGTTTTGCGGTTTCGTGGGGCGAGCGGCTGGTGAACTAATGAGGGCCTTCGTAATAACCCACGATTATTAATATGACGGCAGTTACGGCTCTTCTTGTTACGATACGTCTTGCTTTCAGAATCGCTGTTTGCTTTACACTTGCCGCCGCAGCTTTCCGCTTCTTAGCATTCGTTACTGCGAGTGACGCTTTAATTTCCTCACTTGTGACAAACGTAGCGATTTCCATTCCCACTGTCCAGAGTTCTATTATTTACTGCACATAATTTACACTGGTTTAATGATTCTTCAACAAAATATTCTATTCAGTTTTCGAGCAACACCGTTGGTGCAATAAAGTAGTGCGCCCCGCAAACGTCACAATTTTAACTAGTAAATTCTCATTGGAAAGTGATACATGAATCACGAACTCCTATTCCGTGGATACGGTAACAAGTGTGTTGATTGGCCTCGCACGGCTTTTGGTTTTGCTAATTAAAGGATTTATCGCCGACCCGCTATCACCTACCTACCTATCTTTCATTATAATTTTCTAATTTCACTTCCATTGAATTACAATTCCTTTTTAGTCGAACAAGCGAGATTAGCCGGTGATCATGCACGTTGCTGTCCATAAATTGGACATTGACAAAAACGGCATTCATTCGTAACTATCAATAACATAGAGGGAGCCTCATTAATGAATTGAAAAGCTCGCATCTTCATTATGATGGGCTCGATAACTATTGTAGACGAGTTGGATGCGGGAGTCCACATGTGTGAGTGGCGGAGCGCGTACGCGCAAATTGCGTCAGTGTCAGCGCACACATATATGATTATTTCCGCCGTACTTTTCTCACGCTCACACGCTCGCGTATTCGTGTAATTTGCACTCGAATGTGGCTAACGTCATTATGCGAGTGTGTGTGACTTTATCGGAAATTAGTTCTGCATCGGGCATCGGGGTAGGTATTGGTGGAAATTGACAACGCCACTGATTGTGAGCGATGGGAACGCAGCCACGTGCGCCCACATTAAACATTTACTCCGTAAAGTGCCACCGCGGAATTTTTGCAAAACAGAAATTACAGACGATTCAACCTTTTTAATTCGAACTTTTCCTCGTTTTAATGATATATTCTCGCGTTAACGATTGCGTCTTAACTAGTCAATGTGTATTTTTTGTCACGACATCGTTTCTAATTCACGGCACTTTATTCTTATTAGAAGCGTAGCCGATAAATGTACGCGAGATAGTTGAATATATGCGTAAAAATAATGTTAGTGGCAAATTATAGCATTACAGAACATTCACCTCGACTCTAATTACCAGCTCTTTGCATAATTTCCATACACATTAGCACTGCGAAATGATCTACAAATTGCTGTAGCTCTGGAGAACCACAATAATTATTATCGCAATTATGTATATAGTATTTTTTTACTTGTCACTTCATATTTTCTAATAATTACTTTACAACTCTACACATAACCAACATTTATAGCCAACTAATAATTGTAGGTTGAGATTCAGCTGCCTTGAAACTCATAAAAAAGTTTTATAAAGTATAAGGTAGCATTATGAAAATAATAATGTTTCGGTTAAGTATTAGTTATAATTATTATTTCTTAAATTTACTTTTTTACTTGTGCTAGGACTGATTGATTACTATTACTGATGCTGACTGATTGATTATGACAAAGCTTTTAAGATGGTGTGTATTTTCGGAAAGAAACGGTGAATAAAATAACCTCATTCGACCGAATTCGTAATTGTGAGTGAATCGGTTTCTTTTAGGCAAACGTGCTCCATCGTAAACCGCATCATCGCTTAACATCAGACGATTTGTCGGTCAAACGCAACCCTATTTTTTTCTTCTAATTGTAGACCACTTATTCTTTTTCAATTCTTACTCTTACACTTGCCGCTGCAGATGCAATTTCTGAAAATGGACAAAAAAAAATTATATCGCAAAAACATAACAATGTAGTTATTTGTATGTTTTATATAAGTTTTTAGTGTGTTTACTCTTTTAAATTCCTTGTTATAAATTACGTCAATTTCAAGGACTCTACACTCGGCCGTTGCTAAAGTAAACAAACAAAGGCGCGGCCACACCGCATCGGTTAGGTAAAGAAAAAAAAAATCAGTTGCCAAAAATATTCTAATTTGAAGCTTATCAGTATTTCCTGTATAGACTTCATCTGTTATAAAATGTTATTAAAAAAATTATAACACTATCTCTACACACATCCTGGTTTAATATTAGTCAGAGTGATTAGTTTTGCATTTCGCAATGTACGTATGTGTCAATTAGCCAGTTAATTGCGATGAAATGTCATAATTCTAAGTATTCGTAGGTAATTGCTGAATCGCTAATCGTATAAGGCTAGTCAAGGAAAACTTGTATGTGTACTAAAGATATTATATGTATTTGGCGTTCAAACTATTATTTTTACAGTTATTAACACAGTTTAAACGAACACTACACACAATAAGAAAAAAAATCCAAGAAGAATCTATTAAGAGCCCTCTCACATTTTTTTACAACGAAAAGAGCAACGAAATCTGGATTTTTGACAAAGATTCTTTCAAATAGAAGGATCTATAGAAAATTCAATTTCTGTAATAAAAAGATCAATCAATTTATTATTAAAAATAACGGCTTAAAATTTTAGAAAATCTCAACATATCAACTACCTACAATTAACAAAAGTAGTTTTTAGTAAAAGTCTCAGAGTTTGGGAGTGAATATCGTTAAATTACTGACGTAAAATAAAAATTAAATATTATGGTTTACTTGTTTTATATTAGTCTTGATAATTATGGCTTCATTTTTCCGTGTTATATCCAAAAATCCATATACCCAAAATTTTACGATTGCATTTTGTAATACGGTTCTTAACAGTTAATAAACACGAAACCATGCCCTGTCTATTAACAGTTAATCAATAGAACTGGACTATCTATATTAATAGACACATCATCATCAGCCCTGAGTAGGCCATTGTTGGGTAGAGGCGTCCCTTTGTTTAGCCACTCGCCCTGGTTTCTCTCTCCAGTTGCATTCATAACTAAGTCACATCAGATTGCTAGTTACTAGGGATTTTTTTAATATAATTTTAATTCCTATGACCAATTTTTTTTTCACGGTTTTGGTAAAAGTATCCGGTGATGTAGTACTGTAATAAGAACGTAATTCCATATTATTTTATAGATTACTGCCTGATTTGGTTTTTGGCGAGTCATATTACATATTTCCTCATTGTATTAGAAAAATGTAGATAGGTGATAGGTAGATACAATTATGTTTTCTCAGTCATGTGACAAAATTCGTCTATTATCTTAGCTGTCAACTTAAACATACTATTTTAGCGATCGTTAGGTAGGTATTTGTAGGACAAGTACCGCTGATAACGTTTGAGATAACACAGATGACGGCTTAATCTCGTTTTTAACGAATTTTCATTCTAGATTACCTGTTTTCGTTATCAAATATTACTTATTTAAACAAACATGCTTTAAATTTACCAATTTAAGGTTCAATTTTACATAAAAAAAATATTTGGAGATGTGCAATGTATGTTTGTCGAGATCTAAGTTTGTCGGTTGCTTAATTGAAATAGTGTCAGCGTTGACAGCTTGTCGAACGGATAAATTGATCACAGTTGTTTGCTCAAATACCAAGCTGATAACGACCACGTACTTATTTTAATTTGAGCAGATATCTCACCTATGGGAACTCGTTCGTTATCAGTTTAAATAACGCGTTCTCTATCTCGAGTTAAGACGTGTTTAATAAAAGTGTCTAATACCCGATAGAGCAAATATTTGTCGTCTCACGAAATCTATTAGTTAATCTATACGGGGGAATCATCGGTATCGGAGGGAAAACAACGCGGAGTGACACAAGCGATCGCCCAACCCACTTCCGGTGACGAGGACGCTTCGCAATCCATTCAACAGTCACCTTCAGCTAACTGGGTGAAACTGGCCCGTGAGAAATAGGTGATTGATTACTATTTGGAGCAGTCCGGATCATGTTTATTTTAAATGGGATTAATGGCCATGTAATTTTGTATTTGCATAGTTATAAACAGATTGAAGTCGAAGGTTGTCATCTTAACAGTGCTAGTGCACAAAAGACGCAGCTAATGATAGGTCGTCTCTTGTTGCAGGAGAGCATGTGATGCCGGCCTTTGACGCTCGGCGCCATGCCCACGCCGCTGCAGCCCGGCGGCACCGCTAGCGGCCCGCCTCCGGAACGCAAGCGGCGCCGCAAGCGCGACGATCCACAGAGCTCAATCGCGCTCGAGCCGGACGACGACGACGGCGAGATGAGCCCCGAGGAGGAGCCGCGCAACGCACCGGCGGCACCCGCAGCACCTGCGCCCGCGCCCTCCTCCGCCCCCGCACCCACCTCACCTCCCGCCGCACCGGATGCCGTAGACCTCACCTCTAGGAGAGACTCACCTCTGCTATCCTCAGACGTCGAGCGCTTCGATGGCAAGATCGTCTATAACCCTGACGGCTCGGCCTACATCATCGAGGATCCTGAATTGTCTGAGGGCGAGACCAGTCTGTCTGACTTACCCAAAATAGAACCGGGATGCATTGTTGACAGTCGAGACAACAATGTTCTAGAAAGACAGCTTGAATTCCCTCAAATTGCCAGCGCTTTCTACGTATCGAGAAACCCTTCTTTATATGGAGCGCTGTATGGAAGACTAGCAGCAGAACGTGCGCGGGCGCGACCAGATGC
This sequence comes from Agriopis leucophaearia, assembly GCA_949125355.1. NCBI lineage: Eukaryota > Metazoa > Arthropoda > Insecta > Lepidoptera > Geometridae > Agriopis > Agriopis leucophaearia. The sequence goes on from OX421273.1 coordinate 10,399,606, forward strand.
GCCCGTCATGCACAGCTATAGAGTATTCAGCTTTCGAGGAGGAAAGGATTTTCTGAGACCACAATCGCCACCAGTGGAGTGCCCTGTCAGCGTACCAGTAAAACCGATCCTCATGTGTTTTATTTGTAAATTGAGTTTTGGCTACGCTAAATCATTCGTAGCACATGCGCAATCGGACCACAGTTTATCGTTACTTGACTCTGAGCGAGATGCGTTAGCAAGAGAAAACGCGTCTGCTATCATCCAGTGCGTTGGTAAAGACAAAGAAGCTTTAGTATCATTCTTAGAACCTGTGGGAGCTGCTGCGCCACCGCGTATGTCAGCGACTGGAAGCCCGGCGAATACGTCAGAATTATCGAGTCCCACAATAGAAAAACGACCAGATTTGACAACTCCTGATAGAGAAAATGATATGATGTTACCCAATGGAACATGCGATGACAGAAGACCGAGCCCAAATCAATGGAGACCTCCTAGGTCGATAGCCGAATCTTTGATTCCCCAACATTCCTTGATCTCTGTGGCGCATCCTCATACTATAAATGCCTCAGTCCAACATCGGGCGAGTCCGAACTCATCTCCACCTTTTCAAGCGACACCTCCTGCTTTTCTATCTGGGACGACGATAGGTGTGTGTCCTGATCATCTTGGAGGTCGACCATCAGGCGCAGACTGCCCGAAATGTGAACTAATATTAAATTCAGGAAGATTAGGAGGTCCCCTAGCTGGTATGCATAGTCGGAATTCCTGTAAAACCCTGAAATGTCCAAAATGCAATTGGCATTACAAGTATCAAGAAACATTAGAAATACATATGAAAGAAAAACATCCCGAAGCCGAAACGAGTTGCATTTATTGCATAGCTGGTCAACCGCACCCTCGGCTAGCTCGTGGTGAAACTTATACATGTGGGTATAAGCCATATAGATGCGAAGTGTGCAATTACTCTACTACGACGAAAGGAAACCTTAGTATACATATGCAATCAGACAAGCATTTAAACAACATGCAGGAGCTTCAGAATGGAGGAAATCCAGGTGAAGGAAGTATACCTCCTCCACCACAGCATACTCCACCCGGTCCTCACAAACCACCTTTACCGCATCATTCTCCTTTAGGTCAAAAGCCAAAGCCCACTTTCCGTTGTGATGTTTGCAATTATGAAACGAATGTTGCTCGTAATTTGAGGATACACATGACATCAGAAAAACACACACATAACATGCTTGTACTGCAACAGAATGTGAAGCATATGCAGACGTTATCTGTTTTACATCACCGGCAGCAAAGTCAACAGCAACTGGAAAGTCTCCTTCATTTTCATGGAGGTGATGCTCCGCCACCTAACACAGAGGCTGCTCTTGCAGATATGGCATACAACCAAGCTGTGATGATTCAACTTATGACTGGAGGACCTGGTCCTTCTCCTCCTGAACTAGGTGCCCATCTCGATGTTGGTTTGAACCCGGACGCGATGGAGCCACCACCGGAACCAGCGGACCCTGAACCCGAAAGAACTTTTCACTGCTGCATTTGCAATTGTTTCTCAACGGATTCCTTGGAAGCGTTAGGTCACCATTTAGCACAAGACCGTACAAAGATTAGAGAACAAGAAATCCTAGCATTGGTAGCTGGACATTACGTTTGTAAATTGTGCACGTACAAGACAAACTTAAAAGCGAATTTCCAGCTGCACTGCAAGACTGATAAGCACTTGCAGAGGCTGCAGCATGTCAATCATGTCAAAGAAGGAGGTCCGAGAAACGAGTGGAAGCTAAAGTTTTGTGGTGGTGTTGGAACTGGTGGCGCAGGTGTGGGCGGTGTGCAGGTTCGGTGCTGTGCCTGTGATTACTACACGAACTCCGCTCATAAACTACAACTTCACGCGGCTGGAACGAGACACGAAGCTGCCACCCTTCTACTGAGACACCTGCGAGACTGTTCATCAAGGATCCCTAGAGAACGTCCACGAGTTTACCGCTGTGCACTTTGTGGTTTCGGCGCTCCTCATCGACTACCGCTACTGCAGCACGTTAGATCTGTAAAACATTTACAAATGGAGCAAATTCACCAACTGCAGAGGCGATCGGAAGGCAAGGACCCGACGCCAGATGTCGCCGAGCTCTTCCAGGTCATCTCTCAACCTACAGAACTGACCAGTCCATTTGACCAACAAGACAATGGTAAGTTTAATTTAGTGGTAATTTTCATTTTAAATTGTCATACACGACGAACCTCCTTGAATGTCGATTAGGTGACAACTTTTAAAATTGATTGTAGTTAGGTGTAAAGTTTTTGATAGTTTTTTTATAAACTTTTGTCTTTTCATGTTCAATAGACTAGTAATAAGGAAGTAGCTTATTTGTGAGCAGATAATTTTCCAACCGTGACTAGTTCATTGTTTGTGTATTACCTTCCTCGAGACGATATCTTTGTTACTTATAAACTAATGATAATTAACTAACTACGCAACTAAATGGCCCCTAAACTACAAAGAAAATGCACACAAAAACCCAATCTGAATCGGAAAGCGATAAAAGTAAAAAAAAGACAAATCGGCGCGTGCGCACGATGAAGGTTCTCGCTCTTTCCGCTAGATGTCGCACGCCGCAAATACTTTTATCAGCAAACAGTGGTTACAAAATATGTATAAACTTCTTATTTATTACTCTCGTGCTAAAGATATTTCGAAACATTTTTCTATAAAGCGTGAAAATTCCATTAAAATTAATTCAACCGAAACCATTACCGGCGTTCGTATCGATAAAGTAATACTGAGTGGACTTATGAATGTGATTTCGAAACGTCACTATCGGTTTCCAATTTAAAGCGATTCGTTCCTTAATCAATTTTACTCTGAGTTTTTACCAACCGAACTTCTTATTGTGGTCCGTGTCACTAAACATACAGTTCGTTTCGTGTTAATCCGTGTAGGTAGGTACTTTTATGATGTGCCAGTGAATATTATGTCAGTGCGTAATCGGGGCCTTCATTATCGAGCAGCGGCGGTCACTCCGTGTTCAATCTAAGAACCAATCTCCATTTTAAGCGATGAGCATTTAGCGAGGAATTCGTAATCACAATAATGAGATAATTACACACGGACAAAATTTAATTTAAAGCGCTCAACATTAGAACAGGTTTCTTTAATAACGTACGCCTTACACGGTGTCGCCACAGTCAGATGCCGTCATTGGTCCGAGGCGACTCCGCCCCGCGAGCGAGGGAGACGGACAGAAGATTTGAATTGAGAACGCGAATTTTCCATAAGTACCGCACACGGGACAATGACTCGCATTACGTATGTGGCGGTCGCGCATTAAGGATGATTGGCCTCTTGTGATGAGGCAGCTACATCATGGTACAATGTCGTCGGCCGCATCTCCCGACGCATGTTTATAGCCGCGGTGAAATACGATAAACTCCGAGAGAAATGTGGAGGCGAAAGAAATCCGGCATACACCATTGTGTCTCTCATGTTTATGCTTATTACTTATTTTCACCTTATTGAGAGCGCAGTTTATACGATCGATTTTGATTATGAATTTCAACTTTCAAAATTGTCTTATGCGCTTCATTGTTGTTCGAGACGGTGAGATTACTTCTGAGTTCACACGCACTAAAATACTACAACATTATGTTCTTCAGTATTGTCTGTCAACATCGCCTTGGTTGTAACTTGTAAGACCCCCTCGCTACTTCATTAGTTACTATCTCCGTCATCAGCACCTTCAAAACCAGAATTAAAACCGGTTTTATATTCAATAGCTCGCATAAGCACCCCAGGTTATGTTTTTGCGTGTCTTCAAAACGTTATAAAAATACAATAATATTGGATAAAATTGAGCAAGTTCTTCTTTCAAATCTGGCAACTCAACTTAGTACTGTAAACTAATACCAAACTCCGAAACTGTAGTCCAAATCTGGCATGAATAAATTTGATCAGTTTGGTTTTCGCTTTACCCAATTGTTTGTAACGTTTAACTATAACCTTTAGCTATGTAAATTTAAACTCTTTTGATATTTATTAACATCAAATGTACACAATTTATACATACACAATACTCGAAATTCGAACTGACCGCAACACCTCCGTTTCTGGAAGACAGTAAAATGTCCAGAACCCATTGTATCCTTGACGCCACATTGTAAAAATGCTGACCTAAATCTCGCAAAACAAAACTCGCACTGCACAATACTTACTTTACGACGCTATAACGATGTGGTGTTTCCTTAGAAAAGACCCTTTGTCCATTGACAAAAAGCGTCAGAGATTGCATTTATGCAGACGAGGTCCCTTTTACCTGGTCCATTGTTCTATGCTCCTACCAGACGGCCGGTCGGCGATTCAACATCATAAATAATTACATTCACTGGTCACTCTGGCTTGGAATTAGGGTCAGTTGCGCTATGATTATTATTACGTCTCGGATTTACTTTATCCCTCTCCCCATCATTAGATGTAACGGTTTTAGCTGGTTAAAACTATGGAACGGGTTCCGAACAGGGGGCAACTGGTTTCAAATTCACTGGACTGTGAGATAATTTCTACTTAATTAATTGGAAATATTTTTCTTCTATGAAGTTTTTGCATTTTATATAATATCTATTATCTATAACTGGGTGCTTAGTTTTCTTTTTTTTTTTTGGGAGCTCACCTTGTTTTCATAAGCCTTTCAGAGCACCTGATGTCGCGTGACCAAAATGCTGGCGTGTTTTTGACTCAACGCATAAGCATTACCTTTCAGCGTCGTAATGCCGCCAGCATGCTGGGTACGCTGCCAATTTGTAGTGAGCTTGAGCATTTGGATTGGCTTCTGACCTTCAACGGTCTATGGGCAGGCTAACTGTATTTGTACTGTTAGCTTCTATTTTATTTACCGCATCATTCCTTGCCAGTTCATCATTCAGTTGCCTTTTTTTCATCTAAAAATATTATTTTTGCGAGGAATATAAGAATCTTTTGTTTGCGGAATTTGCTCCGGATTATTCCTTTCCATTATCTAGTGCGAATACAATAAGTAGACGGAATGGCGGTTGCTCATCTAATAAAGTATAATTGTAGCGTTACATTAACGAATCACCGTCCCCCATCGGCCGTTTCTTTCACCTTCCTTATTTGAGCGTAAACAATGCAGCCCAGCGTCTTTCACACGCTGCCGCGGACTTATATCCCTGGTCAAATAATAATTGCACACTCTCATATCTTCACCACTACTATCTCGCTCACACCCGCCGTCACATACACGTCAACTCTCCCAATGCATTTGATCCGATGCGAAACGAAATATTCGAAACCTTTTGTAATAATGAACAATGATTGTTTGCTCGTCCTGTATTTTCTTTGTGTGCAAAATTACAATATACTTGTTACGTTAGCATTAATACATCTGTGAATGTGTGCGTACGGGATGGATAGCTTTGTCTTGCCGGGACGTCGCAAACAAAACGAGTCCGACTAATAATATAAAAGAGAAGAATTTTATTTTTAACTTCAATTCAGAAAAGTAACAAACGCTCGCACCGAACAATAGTCAGCTTCGTTTATAGAAATAATCTTTTTTGTAGATAAATCTTATGTAGACGTAGGTAGACGTTATGGATTTACGGCGAATAGATGTGTAGCCATTCGGTTTGCAGATTCCTTAGTAGGAGGTTCGTTTGGTTCCATTTATTTTCGTGAAGTGTATTTTGTAAATATTATTAAGAACTGTTAAGTTTACATATTTGTTTTCTTTGTCTACAGATTCTAAAGAACCAATTGATCAAAAACCTGAGCTAACTCAAGAGCAGAAGATGATGCGATTTTTAGAACAGCACCAGCAACAGCAGCAACAGCAAGGACAAGAGCAGCTAAGTCAACAAACTCGTAATGATGAAGATCGAGAGACTCCTGGGCCACATGCATGTCCTTACTGCAACTATAACTGCAGCAGTGAGACCCGCCTACTCGCCCATGTCAACTCCATACACGCTGACAACGCTCGGCATTTCATCTGTCCGCTTTGCCAAGACGCGTTTAAAGATCGACCATCACTAGAACGACACGTGATGCAAATACATTCAGTGAACTCCGAAGGACTGCAGAGACTTCTACTTCTTGTCGATCAAAGCCATTGGCTCAATGGAACGACGCAATCGCAAAGAGATGAGTCCAGACAAGGAGATGAAGAGCGAGAGATTTCTTCGCCAAGATCAGAGGGGAGCACTGACGGAGAGATCGAACGGTGCTCTACTTGTAATCGCACTTTCAGAAATGTGGATGAATTATGTCAACATCAGAACGAGTCAGGTCATCTAGAGCTGAAACAGACGCCTCAAGGACCTGGTTACTTTTGTTGGAAAAAAGGATGCAACAGATATTTTGACGCGGCGCATGCGCTACAAAATCACTTCAGAGAAGCACACGCCCGCAATTCCATCACTAACATGTCTGTTTCTGAAAAACATGTATACAAATACCGCTGTAATCAATGCAGCTTGGCTTTCAAGACGATAGAGAAGCTACAATTACACTCGCAATATCATATCATCCGGGACGCTACCAAATGTGTTTTGTGTGGCAGAAGCTTTCGATCTGTCTTGGCTCTCCAAAAACACGTTGAATCGTCTCATTCTGAACTATCTGAAGAGGAACTGGCTGCATTCAAACGGAGTCTGGCGTCAAACCCCTTGTTACAAGCAAATCAAAGTACAGCTCTAGATGCCGCTACAGCCGAGTTATTGCGTAAAGAATTAAGAACACCAGATGATGACATGGCTGATTTGGAAGACAGAGACTCTAGTGCTACAGTTGCTGACGAATCAGGTCACAACGACGCTGAAAATTCAGACGATTCCATAATTTACAAAGATCAACAGTTTTTGGAAGATTACTTGAATTCTCAAGCGATGGCGGAGGATTCCTACAATGACCCCACAAGGAAATATAAATGTCACAGATGTAAAGTGGCATTCACGCGCCAATCATATTTGACTGCTCATAACAAAACACTCCTACACAGAAAAGGTGAGAAGCTTACATATCCGATGGAGAAATATCTTGACCCCAATAGGCCATTCAAATGTGACGTATGTAAAGAGTCGTTCACGCAAAAAAATATCTTACTCGTTCACTATAATAGCGTGAGCCACTTGCATAAATTGAAACGAGCTATGCAAGAACAACAGAATAATAACAACCCTCCCGTGTCGCCCGGAGCGGGCTCCGCGCCCTCGAACTTAACTCTAACGCCAAAAAGTACATCTAGCGAAGAGGACGATAGGAAACGTTACAAATGCAATATCTGTAAAGTTGCATATACACAAGGTAGCACTCTAGACATTCATATGAGATCAGTATTGCATCAAACTCGCGCGGGCAAGTTGCAAGAACTCGCCGCGGCCGGACATGTGGACTTATCTCGGCCTTTAGTAGAGCAACCGGACAGAAACGACCCCGCTAAAATTTTACAAGACGTCCTGTCGCCGAAAAATACATCCCCTTCGTCAACAAGCAGTGGGGGCCCGCGTTCGTCGCCCCCCGCGCGGCCAGGTAGTCCGCGATCCCCGCGCCCAGGTAACGCCTCGTGCGATCGCTGCCACGCGTCATTTCCTACCGGGGAGCTACTCGACGCACATCGCACGACCTCATGCCCGTTCGGCGATGCGCGCGCGCAGTCGCCGCTAGGTGAAGCCGAGGCAGCGGCGCTAGACGAGATGGTCGCCAAGGGCAACCCGCCAAAACGCAACTCACAAATGTATAAACAACTTTTAGAGACCTTCGGCTTCGACCTCGTCATGCAGTACAATGAGAACCAGCGGCGGAAAATGCAAGAGGAGCGTGAGATGGCGCGAGTGCCGAGTCCGCCGCCTCCGCCGCCCGAGGAGAAGCCGCCAGACGGAGAAACGAAGTCAACCTGCCAGCACTGCAACAAGGAGTTTTCGAGTGTGTTCGTGCTAAAAACTCATTGTGAGGAAGTGCATAAAGATAAAGTTCCCTTGGAGTTTCTTGAACAGTTCGCGGAACAATTTAAATCTGAGTATGAGCGGAAGTCAGGTGCTCCAAACTCGCCACGTGCCGCGTCTCCAGCGCCACAAGGTGACAGGTCCCCGTCTCCGCGCGGTGATGGGAGCTTCAGTGAGAACAGCAATGCGCAGGGAGAAGCGCAGGCGGGCGCTCTGTTAGCCGCCCAAGTGCAGGAGATGCAAGCAGCGTTGAACATGATACAGTTGCAGCAGTTGGGGCAGCTACACCCGATGGTTGCGCAGATGCTGTCTCTAGGACTACCGCTGGGTCTGAATGTAGGCGCCCTGGCTGCGATGAACCTGCAGCCGCCCCTGGTGCCGCTCATGTTGCCACCACCTCCATTCGACTCGATGTCCTTCGGTCACGACGCGCAGCTCAAGCAGCAACAACTGATTCAGCAACAGCAGCAGGTCAGTTTTCACTTCTAGAACTATCAATTTATATATAGCAGTAGTGAGTTTCTTCAAATTATATAGCACTTGCGTAAACTTGGTCCAAGCAATATTTTTCTCTGGCAGCTTCAATAACATTGTAAAAAAACTGAATAACATTTTCTTATAATATTTCACTGATATCGAGTATCTGTTACGGTCTTACGTTCAAAAATCTAGCGAAAGAAATCAGAATTCGTGGTTTTTATTCAGCTTTTTACAATGTCATTGCAGCTGTCTAAGCAAATAAATGCTTGAACCGTGTTCAGTATACAAATACATGTATACATAGTAAAAATAGTTTTTTTTTTGTTCTATAAAATCGGAACTACTGATATATTATGTATCAGTACTATTCAGTACCCTTTCCTTAAAGTCTAGGATAACAATTTTAATTTAGAACATCTCTACTTTTTTAAGTCGGCTATTCAAACAGCTGCTCCCCGCTATTTTACCCACGTGGACTTTCCCTCAGAAACTCTACATGTTTCCGAAATAAGAAGTCAAGTCCTCTGCACACTTGCCGGCCCTCCAACTATCTCAATGCAAAAAATCACGTCTCTCCGTTTCTCTGTTGCTACGAGAAAAACAAACAAACACACTTTCGCATTTAGAGTTCCGTACCGCAAAAGAAAAAATGGAACCCTTATAGGATTACTTCGCTGTCCGTCTGTCTGTCAAGACAAAGGGCATCAAAACCTATAAGGTACTTCCCGTTGACCTAGAATATGAGAAATTGATAAGAAGCATGGTCTTGCATCCATTTTAATGGAAAGAATCAGAAAATTCTTAATTTAAAGTTACATAACATTTATTAAAAAATAAGTTATAACAAACTTAAATTTTTTAGTTGGTTGGTTAGTTGGTACCTGTTTGCGAACTACAAAGTTAAGTTTGTCCATCAATATTTCAACTTTTTTAACCTGTTTTCGTTGAGAATCGATTCCCAGCATCGATGAATTAACTGCAAAAATATTTATTAAGTCAAATTAAGTAATTGAGTCCTACTCATACTAATTCATATTCACATATATAGCATTGCTAGGTTTTCCATAACATTAATATTTTAGTAGCCGTATCGTACCCTTTTTACGTTTTAAATCTGATATGAAACTTTGGAGCATTATCATTTTCAAGGAATATATCAGTCCCTATATTAAAATTTAAGTCAAGTTTGTAAATATTTACTTAAATAACCACGAGGCCACAGAGTGGTTATTTTTGTCAGTTACTGTGTAAATTCGATTACGAGTGAGAAGGATATCAACGAGGCTTCTAAAGATAAGAACAACGATTGAACGTTACCTATCTGTTTGCATAAAGCAACAGAGAGCCTATTGTTACGCCTCTAGGGTCGAGGCATTATTATTAACAACGAATTCTGTTATTATTCAAACTTACCTGCCAGTATCGAGAGCCAATAGTAGTCGTAGATAAATGAACCCTTTTAAAATTTAACTCCTTTGTTAGTTTATACAGACTCGTTCTTAATTTTGTATATTACTTTTAAGGTTAATCGTTCATAGCTTATCGCGTTGAGCCTAACAATGATTTTGTTTTGTTTGCAGGCTAATGCTGCAGCTGGACAAAAACGAGCTCGCACTCGCATCACCGATGACCAACTAAAGATCTTACGAGCTCACTTCGACATTAACAACTCCCCAAGTGATGAAGCTATCGCAAAGATGGCCAAGCAATCTGGTCTTCCAACCAAGGTAATAAAACATTGGTTCCGTAACACGCTTTTTAAGGAACGGCAGCGCAACAAGGACTCACCTTACAACTTCAACAATCCTCCATCGACCACCCTCAATCTTGAGGAGTACGAGAAGACCGGCGAAGCTAAAGTGACTCCTTTAGACTCATCAGCTAGTTCTGACGAAGGTAAACCACCACCAGAGAAGAAAGCCAAGATTGAAGACTTGAGCATGCAACATCAACAGGAAGTCAAGACCGAGCCCCACGATGAACCGTCTATAGAAGAAAAATATGTTTCGTATGACGATAGACATCAGGAAGATAAGAGCTTTATATTTCCTCAGGTGCCATTACAAATACAAAGCCCTGCGCCGATGATAAACAGCTCTGATCACCATCATAATATGTCTAGACCGCAGACTCCGACGCATATATCACTAAACTCATTAATACAGTCTCAACTTGATTCGATACCGGCGACGAGTATACCTCAACCACCTCATCCGTCGATGCTACCGCCAAAAATTCAAAACTTCACGTCCCCAAACTCCGCGCCCCCGAACGTCCTACCTTTGACCCCAAATCGCAGCCTCAGTCCCGGCAGGGGACCGGCCGATTTCGGACTTTCCGGGGGCAACTCGAACGGATCCAACAGCTCGGGGTCTTCTGGCAAACGCGCCAACAGAACTAGGTTCACTGACTATCAGATTAAAGTTCTGCAAGAATTTTTTGAAAACAACGCATATCCTAAAGATGATGATCTTGAATATCTCTCAAAGCTATTGGGTCTGAGTCCCAGAGTGATCGTGGTCTGGTTTCAAAACGCTCGCCAAAAAGCAAGAAAAGTATACGAGAATCAACCTGCTGCGGATCCACCAGCAGGAGCAACAGACGATGCCAACAGATTTCAACGTACTCCTGGCCTCAACTATCAGTGCAAAAAGTGCCAACTAGTATTCCAGAGATACTACGAATTAATAAGGCATCAGAAAACCCACTGTTTCAAAGAAGAAGATGCTAAAAGATCAGCCCAAGCTCAAGCTGCAGCTGCACAAGTAGCTGCGACTCTGAGTAGCGAGGACTCAAACTCGAGCACAGTAGACCATCACCCTCCTCATGTGCCGGTGTCGCCAGCTCCTCCTCGCACCCCAACTCCAGCTGCACCTGCGTACCCAGTGTCACCTGCTCCACCGGCGCCGCTTACTCCAGTGACACCTTTATCACATCAGCAACAGCAACGCAATGATGATAAAGATGGAAATTTTCAATGTGATAAATGCAACCTAGTCTTCCCAAGATTCGATTTATGGCGAGAACATCAACTCGTTCACATAATGAACCCGAACTTATTCCCTACTTACCCACCAGATTCCCCTTTTGGGATTTTGCAGCAACATGCACAGCTACAACAGCTCAACGCTCTTGGAAGTGAAGAAGCTCGCCATCCTCTCGTTGCTGCATTAAATCAACAAGTAGCTAAAAGAAAATTCGACGAATTTGAAGAGGTCGACACTGGAGAACAACCGAAAGACAAACGCCTAAGAACTACAATACTGCCTGAACAATTGGACTACCTCTACCAAAAGTACCAAATTGAATCTAATCCATCTCGAAAGATGCTTGAGAATATTGCACGTGAGGTTGGACTAAAAAAAAGAGTGGTACAGGTTTGGTTTCAAAACACACGAGCACGTGAGAGAAAAGGACAATTTCGCGCACATGCACAAGTTATCAACAAAAGGTGTCCATTTTGTCCAGCTCTGTTTAAAGTGAAGAGTGCCCTTGAGAGCCATTTAAGTACAAAACACGCCGATCAGTGTGCGCGGGGTGAAATTAACGTAGACGCACTACCGGACGAAGAATTGAGTACGGAATCGACACCGAGCTTTGGCTCACAACAAAGTGACAGACAGCAAAATTTTTCCCAAGGGGGGGCTCCCATGTTGCCCCCTATTTTTCCGCCCTTTCACTCAGACATGGAGAAATTTATCAAGCAGTACAGTGAAGAGTCAATGAAACGCTATGTGACTGAACTGCAAGCGCACGCCGCAGCACAACAGAATGGCGGCGGGAACAACGAAACGTCTGAGAGACGCCCTGAACATGGAAAATCGGAGATACCTTTAGACCTCAGCAAACCTGTTGATCTATCACGACCTGGATCAGATGCAGACGAGCGATCGGATACTGCGTCCGAAACAATGGAGTTCTACGAGGAGGACGACCCGACATCACCGCTGCCGGGCCAGCAGCAAGTGCCGAGACAGCAAGGCAAACGTTATCGTACGCAAATGTCGTCCGTGCAAGTGAAAATCATGAAATCACTTTTCGGTGACTACAAGACGCCTACGATGGCAGAGTGCGAAGCGCTCGGAAGAGAAATCGGTCTGCCGAAGCGCGTCGTGCAAGTTTGGTTCCAAAACGCACGTGCCAAAGAGAAGAAAGCGCGCCTGGCGGCTGGCTTATCGGAGGTTTCAGACGCACCGCCGCCGGAGGAGTGCCGCGTGTGTGATTTCAAGTACAGTCATAAGTACTCAGTGCAAGACCACGTGTTCACGCGAGGACACATCGCAACGGTGCGCGCGCGCATCGAGACCGGCTCGGGTGGTGCGGATGACAGCACTCTCGCGCTCATGCAGATGGCGGCGCGCCTGGAGAGCGGCATAGGCGGCGACCTCCACAACGCCTTCCTGCGGCCGCAACTCGCTGGCAACGGTGAGTGTACAACTTGACCACGGTCCACCTCGCTGAGTGCTTTACAGCTCTTAGCGATCCTGGATCAACATATGTAGAACCTAGCAGCGGCGAGCTTCGCTCGATTCTGCCCCAGTGACTATCGTTACTTTTTTTTGAGCGATTGCAGAGAACGTCGTAAATCGAGCGAAGCTCATCTAGTGCCGTGACGGTCGTAGCTATTTTCCTACTAGTGAGTCTTTTGTAAATAAATGTTTAGGTGTAGCCGAAGTAGTTTAGCGTATCTCTGTGCAGTGTTGGTATTTCGATTCGTCCCGAACGAACGGGCTCGGAGCTAATGTTCCCAGAATATATGCGTCAAGCCGACCGTACTGATGCAAACGTAATAGAGGCACGTACAGAACCGATTCAATCTCAGAAATTATTTCGTAATTCAAATAATTACTAAGTACTTTAAAGCTCGAAGCATGGCAGCGTGCCAGAAACAGTAAAAAACATTGCTCAATCTTCAAATAATGATATGGCTTTGAAATTAGTGTGAAATAGATTATTTTTTCTTCGAGTGTCGTTGATTTCTTTGGTGGTTCATTGGGAGGTGGTATTAGTTTCGTGGGGTATCGGGTTGAGGTGATGCAGCTGCGTCGGAAGGTACTTCACGGGCCGGTCGGCGGTGGAAGGGCACGCGTTGTCATCGCCTCGAGAGGCGGGCCGCTGGTGGGCTGGTGGGCGGCCACGCTAACCCGCCACCATTCAAATGCAAACTAAACACAACAATGGTAGAAGTTAGGGACGCGTGAAGGACGTTGCATATCTAATGATACCGATCTGCCGCATGCATTTCGCTCCACATGAATAATCAATTATTTAAATGACGCCAATCAAAAATACTTTCTCGGGAGATGCCCATTGTCTCCGGGTAACGGGCGCGTTGAAAACCAACACTGTACATTGATATAGACTAGTAATCTGTTGCATAATATTATTTCTTCATAGTTGTTCATATTTAAAACTCCTATTAGGTATTAGCGTCTCGTCGATTGTTGTAGGATTGTAATGAAAACCAAATTATATATTTTAGAGAATTTAATCGTTTTAGTTATTGTGTAAAGTCATAGCGAAGCCTGAAGTCTATATTACTATTTAAATAAGGTGCCTTGTAGGATTCAAGTGTTTGTAAATTATTTTCTGAACTCCACTGTAAATAGTTAAACGTGTAAAAGTATACTATTAGATGTAAACGATAGCGCATTGTAAAATTATCGCCGACCGCTGTTTTAGTGTCTATAGATAGATGAATAAAATCATATATTGTTTGTTTCGTAGAGGCATCATAAGAATTTGTGATATAACTTGTATCTAATTAGTTTATTCGTGTTTCGGGATTGTCTCGACGGCACGAGAGCTAAAGTACGAAAATATATACAGACATAACATTAGAAGTTTGTCGAATTTCATATGATAATGAGATCTTTCTCGTGTGGGGTCTGGGACGGCTGCAGTTTTTGCTATTCTTTAGACACATTTACATAAGAGTGGTTCGGAATTGGGGAGTTAGGCGATATGCAAATATTTTCTCCAAATTTAAATATTGGCGAGGACTATGCACGTCGCGCGTGCTACGCCTCCTGTGCGTACACGTATGCTATGCGCACGCGCCGCGGGTGTGCCCTTATACTGCCGTTTGTTACGTAGAAATACCCCTGTATCTAAACGTCTTGATACCTATTGATCTTTCATATGCAAATACGATTATATAACTGCCTCATTAAATACAGCACAACACTATTTACTCGACCGACATAAATGTGTGTTATATTCCAACATTTTAAATTATTGTAGATTTGAGCTTGTTTTATTTGCATATCGCTTTCTGTTATCGTTTTTTTCTTTTATGCTATGTTTGTATTTATTTTTGTTCTTTAGTTTTACTTTTTTGTTTATTAATGTAGACAATGGATGTGTTTACGTCTTAGCATCGGACTTATCCGATGATATTGAATTTGCCTCTCCAATACGACTTCCAATAATTTAATTTTAATTTGTATAATTTAATTTTAATTAGTGCGATCTGCATTTACTGTTATTCAGATGACGTTATAATAGTTGTTTGAGACAAAGTTCTGTGCCAGCCAGTGAAAGTTTTTTGGTGTCATTAGACTTTGTAAGTCTAATTATAAAGATTGAAGTCTTGTAAACTGAATAGTATTATTATAATTATTATCTACAATTATTTTATTTGCAGAATTCGTTGAAATAAATGCAATATTTATATTATTGAATTATGTTTTTTTCTTTTGTTTTTATTTCCTTTGTTTCCTTGGTTTTTTTAGTTGCTTATCTTTTGTTTGAGATGTTAGGTGAATACAACAAAAGAATAGAGACAACGATGGTAATTTTTTTATGTGTAAGTATCCAGCTAAGTCGAAGAATTAACGAATTACTTTAGGGCAGGTGAGCAGAGCACCGAGAGATAATTAAAGTCGTGTTGAGTTGCATACAATCTTTACAACACCTTTTTGGAATTTGTACCTGGCTTTGCTAAAACAAAGACGCCTTTGTTTATAACTTGTTTTTTTTTTAATGTTAGATATTTTTGAAAACATTTTCTTTGAAATACAAATAGTTTACGCATTGTGGGAGGTCGACCTTTGTTTTATTTGTAAGGTATCGTTTCATAACTTCAGGTAACGTTGTATACGTAACAGATTGCTAGTCTATTGCAGCGACTTTGTTTTAGTAGTTAGAAAACGATCGTGACGGCACTAAGCTTTGATTATCTAATTTTTCATGCTCACTGCTTATTTTCACTCTACAAGTAATATTGTTATAATTATAGCATTGAACTTTCTGGTCGTATATACCTCCTACTAATTCGTTTAGATCACTACGTTTTCGATCTTTATATGTTTTTAAATACATAACCGTAACAATACGTTACGTTTTATAAACAGTTAAAATATATACTACAGAGTTACTCAACGTTATGACACCTAAATTTCAGTTCAAATATTCCAATACTTGAATAAGAAGTAGATCTGTTGTGAAAAAAGTGTTTTAGATTATGATTTAATTATACGAAAATTACTCGCAATTCGAATACCCGATTAGACACACATCCCATCATCAGTCAGTAACCACTGCTGAAGAAAGGCCTCCGTCTAAGGCTTGGACGCAAACGTTCGGTTTCCTGATTAGGTTTCCTGACCGGGATTGCAGATAGAAGAACCTGAATGATGCAACAAATTGTTCAAAAAGGTGCACATGTTCATATTTTTTCCGGATGGAAAAAAACCTAACGTTCGTTACGAAATTTTCGCTGTGCGTTCGGATCGTAAGAACGCAGCAGATCTATACTACGTACGTACTGGTCGTATAAAATTCCTAATACAAAAATCCGGACGTTTGCGCTAGTCTCACTGAATTCCGAATCTGAATTTTTGATCAGGAAACCGAACGTTTGCGGCCAGCCTTAGATAGAGGTGTTGCCATAATCTCTCTTGTTGCCCTCACCTCGATTATAGTGTCAAACTAATTCTTGTGTAATAATAACAAAATTAGTGAAAACACATTTAAGATCACAAAAAAGTACATATACTTACTCTTAGGTCCAGAAAGGTCCAAGGTTTAAGTTTAAATGGCCCCCACTAAGTATCTCTCTGTTTTCAAAATATCTTGGGGTTCCGGGTTTGATTTTTCGAAGGTCTCAAACTTTTTCAATAGATTTTGGACCTCTTTCGACATGATTCCATACGTATATTTTATAATTGCCTGCTTATTTGAGATAGCAATATCTTAAAAGTTAGTGGTAAACTATTTTTAAAACAGATGTCCTAGACTAGAAGTTAGACTGGATTTTCTTCAGTGTCATTTACAAAATTATGGATGTTTTTCGCAACTCAAAATAACGAAAGATTTATAATGAATTAATAAGCTTCTATAGTTAGGTTACATTATGTTTGAAACTTACAGTAGGTAACTAACATCGATATTCTCAATAATACCTTAAAAAACAGCAAAATATATTGTTGATTTTGAGGATCTGAATAATATTCGTAATAGGCGTGAAAACAAACAAAAAAAATTCGCTGTTAGGCATAAATAGGCCGCATCATCGCTTAACATCAGGCGAGTTGGCGGCCAAGCGCAAGCCTATTCTACAATAAAAAATATATTGGGATTAAGCTTCTCTACATTTCCGTCTCTATCAAATTCAAAGCAACAAAGCAGCATAACCATCTTTAAGTAAAAAGGAAATTGGTAAGTAACTAACCTCTTCTAGCGTAGCTCTTCTCTGCTAGCGTTAACGCAAGAAAACAAAATAGTTCTGAAGTCTTCTTAGCAATTATAGCATTCGTCGTTCGCAAACGAACGTTTTGTAATGGAAGTCAGTTGATGAACTAAATAGAATAATAATCTAAGTTAGTATGTGTTCAATGGTTATACTCGACCTAATTTGTATTAAATCTGACAGCTGCAGTGTGTATAAAGCTGAACAAAATCCGCAAATTTTATTCACTTTTTACCCAACTACGGCAAAAGGAGGGTTATGAGTCTGATAGTCTATGTATGTATGTTCATGTGTTCCCTTTCTACGTATTTTTCGTTGAACGTAAGATTATAGCTACTAGCCGAAATATTAACAGCAATATAAAATGAAAATGTTTTTCATATAATGACATTGCAGCTGTCAGTACTAAAAAAATTAGACCAAGTGTAATTTATGTCTGTGGTGGTTTTATCTTTACAAAATTTTAAGTTTTATTATTTTATTTTGAGGTGTTTAGGTACTCTTCGATAAAGTTCTAAAACATTGATCTAAATAATGGACACCCACACAACAGATATAAGCAAGTTTATTTCAACATTAAAATGTAAATTCTGCACCTTTTTCTCGATCGACGAACAATAAAGATATTTTTTCAGCCTCCCACTCGGTAACTCAAGGGTTTATTACAAAAAAAAAATTAAATTACCTTCCAATGCACAATGAATAAGACTGAGTATTTGATGAAAAAAAAAGATCCGTTATTGAACTAGCTAATTATCTCTTTGTATTTCACAATATACACGACGTGCTTACCAGAAAATGGCCTTTTTGTACGGATACAAAAGATTTTTTTGTTTAGAATCGATATCATGAAGGTAAGTAGATCTGTGTAAATGTCTTGGACAGTAAAGCTAAAATCTTCAGTACCTACAGAGTACAGGAAAGCTACAAAATAATGTACAAATTACAAAATCGTTATATTAAATTAAAAAAAAAATGTGGTGCTCAAAGAATCACTGATGTAAAACCTGGCATCTAACAGTCTGCATTCATTAAACAATAGCAATGCCCCACGGTTTTAACTGCTCTCTTACAGGAATCGTTTTTTTTAGGGATAAATAGTACCTAATGTGATTTGGGTATAAGATACCTCTGTAGTCTGTACCACATTCTATCCAAACCAGTTCAGCAGTTATGGAGTTGAGTGGGAACCAACATACGTACACACGAAAACAATTAATGTTCTTAATTTTTCCTACATAAACACTTATGAATAATAATAAATATTCGGGTAATTTTTGCATACACACGGTCATCTGACCCTAAATTAAAGATCTTTCATTCTAAATAATAATAAATAAGGTGTTAATAGTGCTAAGATATCCAAATTATTTGTAAATAAGTTATGTATCGCTGTACGTTTTTCGAATAAAATAAAATAAATGTGCACGCCCTTTTACCGTATTTTTGTAGTATTTTGTATGCGTAGTGTGGTGGAGGGGCGTGCAAATTTTGAATGAAAGATCTCTACTATGGCTGCCAGAACTGATATACATATACATACATATATATTTTTAAATACATATGTATTAGCCATAGTAGAGATCATTCATTCAAAATTTGCACGCCCCTCCACCACACTACGCATACAAAATAATACAAAAATACGGTAAAAGGGCGTGCACATTTATTTTATTTTATTCTACTTAAGTAGATATTTTTACAGTTCAAAAAGAAGAAGCTTTAGTTTTTAATTATATTTTAGTTTTACTTTTTCATCATTATTAGCCTGCCTGCCTTAGCCCATACATAAGCCTAATATTGGAAGTTACTGGATATATTGCCGAATCCCAAAGCGCATTACTTCACTTTGTCTGATATTCGTCTTTTCTGAGTCATTGCCAGTTTTGTTCTCACTCACGAGTCACGGATTCTCCAACGGGAGAGCTGATTCAAATTTAGTTTTTTTGTTTGAAAGGTGAATCGAGACTGTTCTTGACTATGAAAAAATCAAGAAAATCTCAGACCAGTTTGAAGATCATCAGCTCTTTTAGTCGTTTTTTTTCCTATAATATATACACACATACATCATCAGCCAATTAACGTCCACTGTTGGACAAGGCCTCCCTCATAGAGAGGAGTGTTGCTATAATCCCCACGCATGGCAGGCGGCTTGGGGATCGCAGTACGTTCACCGTGTACTATTAGGACGCTGCTGCCCATCCTCCGGTGGTTCTGGTCGCAGTTTTAGGACATACCCGGGTCCAATTTATACATCTATTACTTATTACCATCATAGTTACTCACTAGCAACGTCCTGTGGTTTTGCCCGCTATCCTACAAAAAGCCTGTTTTAATCTAGGATATCAGCTACAATTGTACTAAATTCTATTTACATCTGGTGGGTTACCATATTCTCAAAAACATTGTTATAATAACCGTACATTGAATTTTGTCTTACTCTCTCATTAGCCGAGAGAGCGAGACAAGGCTCAAAGATTTATTATAAGAATGTATTTAAGGTTATGGTTCCCTAGTCAATAATTTCAGAAATGTTGATCTGGGTTACAAATTTTGTGCCTCTATATACCATATGCATACTATTTTGGAACTATTCAAAATAATATTCGCTAGCCTAATTCAAAGTGGGAGTGTTAAGACCTGCACTAACATCCCGCTTGGAGTGTATTGTGTATTTGTCCCTGCCAGCCTACACAAACCAGCTGAGCTCCTTAAAATAACGTAGCACGGCTATGGGTCGGATTTGCTAACCTTTTCTCAATACAAAAAATAATGTGATACTCAAAGATTTTTTTACATTAACAGTTAAACTACACAAAACATCGAAAGTCGACCTTAAACAAACGTGTGGTTGCCATTTTCAAGCAAAAACTCTGACTAGGTTACCTCTAAAATGACATTTTCACGCTTGTACGCCTTAAGTTTAATATAAAAAATGTGAATACATTGAATTGAAATTGTAAAGTTTGAATGGAGATGGTTTTACGCAAATTTCGCGACACACCGTTTTATGTGCAGCTGCCGATATGCTCGAGATCCTCTGAAGCGAATCAAAGATAACGCATGTCAAAAGTTTTGACGTTGTTTTTGACATCTGCTATAGCCAAATTAAGTAGAGTTAAAGGTAGAGATATAAACCGAAAAATTAGGATTGTGGTACTAATAAAATATTTTTGTGAAAATTATTGTCTCATGTTCAATAATAGTTTGATGATTATATTTATACAAGCTTCGTTCCACGGTTTCATCCGCGTTGTATACTCGTAGCTACTGAAATTAAAATCAAAATGTTGTTTATTGACGATTAATACATTAAATATCATGTACAGAATAATTATGTACTTGAAGCATCCTTAGTAGGGACAGCAACAAAACTTCACAGGATCACTTCCTGGGCTAATCTGAAGATTACCAGAAAATTGCATCAAATCGGTCCAGCCTTTTCGGAGTCCATAGTCTAACATACATACTTACACCACCTACTATGTATATAGACTTATTTATTTCAGACCAACAGCAAAAAAAACCAATATCCTTAATTAAGTTTTTTTTTAAATGATGAAATGGGCTAGCGTTTGACCACAACTCACCTGGTGGTAAACGACGATGCGGTCTAAGATTAAATTAAATTTAGAAAAGTATAGTTATAAACAAAATTACGCACATAATAGATAAATAGATTAATGTAGCGTAGGACACTCTGAGTATTGATAGAGTGACTTAGGACATTTGATCAAACAAACGAGGGAGATATGGTAAGATGGCGAGTGCGAACGCATCTGGCCTAAATCAGGCTTGATGCCTTTACTAAAGTTATATGATTATTTACGGGATATTTACCGTGGTAAGGTAAATGCACCGTACATATGCAAGCAATGCGTGAAAGTACATGCACCATGTGCACGGGAAGGCGGCTTCCCGTGAACATAGTGCATGTTACTGCGCCGAAATATCGGGGGCTCCTTCCACAACCTTACCACGGTAAATACCCCGTAAATAATCATATAACTTTAGTGAACAACCGTGATAGTTCAAAACAGTGTTTTGATGCCTATAGTTAAAATCACTCTGCAGACGACTTTTCCGCCCTTTATTTGCATGTGGACTATTAGTTCAATACGATGGTTCACTGTGGTGGTTGTAAGTTTCTTAGGGCCGATTTCACCATCAAAGTGAACGCGATCAACGCAAAACTAAACTGGTATAAAGTGGCTTATTGAGTTCAAAACGTCAATTTGGGTTTCACCAACATAAACTGATCGCAGTTAAGTTTATGTTGGTGAAACCCAAATTGAAGTTTTGAACTCAATAAGCCACTTTATACCAGTTTAGTTTTGCGTTGATCGCGTTCACTTTGATGGTGAATTCGGCCCTTAGTGTGCGTGGAAAATTAATACCTATAAGTGTGCCGAAATTGTAGCGGTATTGTGAAAACTGTGTAATCATGAAGACATTCAAACACGAACGATAATTGTACTGAGGCGCTCTCTCCTTTATTTGCCTGTTTTTATAGAATAAGTGGCTAACAAGCGATGGTCCACCTAATGGTAAGTGGTCACCGCTGCCTATAGACACCTACAATAGCCAGGGCATTGGCAGTGCGTTGTTCTGATGTAAGGGCTGATAGGCGGTCTGAGAGGCCAACTTTAGAAGAGGCAAGTGTCCAACAGTGGACTAAGATAGGTAAACTTTTATACTTCCAACAGTCTGTAGGTTATCCTAACGATTTTTTTGTATAATAAGCTAAGGTAATTAAAGTCGAGTTAGTATGTATTTTGTTTAATTAATAAAACTAATTGTCTGCTAAAAAGGAAAAAAGATAGGCTAATTAAAATAGTGATGATGATGTTATTTATTCTCTTATAAATATTGCAGTCTCCATGGCTCTGTTGTCCAAAGTCGCCACCTAGAGAAAGACCACAATGGACTGATTGATATTCAGCGAGATTTTGTTTCAGTCTTCTCCAACTGAAAAAAGACAATACAATTAAAGAGTTGGTAAAACTAACTTAAAACTTAAAAACCAACGTAAGCAAGAAAGTAGAGTATTAAAATAATAGATGTCAATAATCTGTTCAGACTTAACTAACTTAACTTCCTTGCTAGAGTCGTTTAATCTCTACATGGTATAAAATGAAGTCGCTTTCCGCGTCTGCCTGTCTGTATATCCGCTAACTCTTCCTAAGCCACGCAAGATTTTGATGCAGTTTTCACCAACAGTTAGATAATTTTTCACGGAAGGTTTATATCATATAATAAAACCTAATTAAGCTTTAATGTAAGTAGAAAAAACAATATTTTGCAACCAAGTCGCCGAAAAATAAATTTACATAGCTTACGTTCACCTTTTACACATATTTTTTCTTGTAAATTACACCCGTGCAAAGCCGGGGCGGGCCGCTAGTTTATTTTATGGTTTCGGGTGACGAGCAAGTCGATAGCCTGAAGTGCCGTGCTTGTCAATACCTAAGCATAATTATTTCTTAAGTTTTTGCGATGATTACACATTGACATTAAACACTTTTAACGGAATTTATTACGTGTATTTTACTATTTTGTCTACCTGTGACCACGAACTCTGCATAGTAATCGAAACGTCAGGAATTAAAATAATGTAAAATACAAGCGATATTTGATTTGACGTCAGTTAGCAGTTGATGTGCTTAACATCGTTCCTTAACATCACCAGTTCTATTCCTCACCAGTACTATACAGCTTTCGAACCATTAGATATTAGCCGATACCATCTAATTTTACTGGACCATGTGTGTGGTCTAATGTGTTTGTTGTTGACAAACACATAGTGACATCAATACTTGAACTCGCATTGCTCTGCGGATTCTGCTAAATGGTACAATCAGCGGTTAGGGCCGCAAGGGGCTCGGCCCTGGAGGCTCGGAGTCACGTCGGAGCGTCCCAACCCATTACCCGCTCCAAACCGTATCGACAAATAACCGCCAATTATTGGATCGCTCTACAATCTTTTTACAATTTCTTCTCAGCCGGCCGTTATTATATTTCTATTAAGCCTTTTTTGTAATCAAACTACTAATGATTCGATTCTATTTCCTAGGCGGACGTGCCGTCTCCGATGTTAATGACACACCATAATTAGATCCGGATGGTTCGAGGACGTCGACCCGGCTGCGGTGCCCGACCGGTAGATAATAGCGAAGTGTCAATTTTACTAAAAATATGGTAATTTACAACGGCCGCCATATTGTTTCCTCTCGAATTTGTTGGGCGACACGCGGCAGGCCGTAATAAGAAAACCGTTACGGCGTAGTTAGCGCGGAGACGTGTCGTTGGGTGCGGAAAACAATCAATTATCTTGCCATTAGAAATTATCTTGCCTCCTCTAATTTAGCAGCCAATTATCGTGTTCCGAAATGGGAAATTTAGAACCATTTGGTAACGGGGCTCTTCGTTTAGAAATATTCTTAGACCATTCGATTGGACATCGTCATCTGTCTTCTACATAGTATAAAGTAAAGTCGCTTTCCGCGTCTGTGCGTCTGTCTATATATCCGCTAACTCCTCCTAAATCACGCAACGGATTTTGATGCGGTTTTCACCACTAGTTAGATCAGATAATTATCAGTTAATTTTTTACGGTAGGTTTTAAGTATAATAAAACTTATACCCGCGTGAAGCCGGGGCGGGTCGCTGTCGCTAGTCTAATATAATACCTACCTGTTTCCATGCACGAGTAAACGATCGAATTAAATTTTGAAATTATTGAGTAATACAAACATGGATGCCTACTACAAAATTCCTGAAATCGGGAATTTTTTATACATAATAATTGTTATAAACAATGATTTATTCATAAATTTATCTGAAGGACAAAAATACACCACACACACCGGCACAAATACCGGACAGAGTGTAAAAAATATAAATAAATGTAATATGCAGAAATTATGATGAAATGAATTAATCGACAGTCGACTAATAAAGTATAGAGATATAATAATAGCCTTTAAGAGTAGGGATTAGGAAGGGACGTTCTTTTTCTTTCCCGCAAAGGGAGTGTCAGTATGGAGTTTGTATGGCGTAGCCTCAAGTGACGTCATCATGTACGGAGAATGTACGAAAGTTATATGAATAGACAAGTTGACGGTATTTTTATTCATCATCATCATCAGCCAGAAGACGTCCACTGCTGAACATAGGCCTCCCTCTTAAACCTCCACACTGAACGACATCCTGCCATCTGCATCCACTGGATGCCCGCGACTCTCACAATGTCGTCGGTCCATCTAGGCTACCTACGCTGCGTCTTCCGGTTCGCGGTCTCCACGGTCGGTGTGATTTTTTCATTACCTTAGGTATAATTATTATTTTCAACTGCTAATAGAGTCGATCGACGAAAACTAAATTAAAATCATTTAAAAATTACAAGCATTTTAATTTCATGCTAGACATAGCGCACTTTATTAAGATAGCTAGACCAAGCCCAAAATGTAAGTAAAAGCAAAAAGTACCTTAACAGTTAATAGTTTTATTCTACTCTTCATTCGTTTTTGGAAAATTTTGAGTGCTAACCTAATATCTGTAGTTTAAAATATTTGATCAAAATGCTATAATAGTAGTTAGCCAAGTTTCCGCCATGAATGGCGTTGACTAAACCGCTTCATACTTTAGAGACCATGTTTCCTCTTAGCATCCGAAGATCGTGACTGCGGTCTCCACCGTGTCAAACGACAACGCTTGCCAATTAGAAGTTCACTCACCCAGTCAGGGAGAGATGAAAAACGAGCGTGGCAAAGTCATGTTTCAATTTGTGGAATTGATTTGTGGTATCAAACTTGTGACGTATACGCTGAGTTTGTATAATATGTATATACAGGGTGACTGGTAATCAGTCAGTATCTTCTTAATGTTATTTAGTTAATATCGTCTTAATTTAATGTTTTTTTTTTCTACTTGTATTTTTTTTAATCTGATTAATTAATTTTGTCACATCACACTAACCGCTTATAAATATTTCTTCTGGTTAATGTTGCGATTGTTCCGTGCCTTAAGGGCCGCTCAACAGGCTTCAATACGTGAAAATAAACAACTTTTGTTCTACGACTTAACAAAATTCGCGGGGAATAAAACTGCAGTTTCATATACGTAATAATTTTGTCGGGGATGAAACTTTTTTTTTTTTAAACAAATATACAAACTAACAAACACATTCGTTATATATTTTCATTTTGAATCAAACAAGGTTTCAAACCTAAAACGGAACAGAAAAAATACTTATACTTAATAAATTTTCTAATATATCGAATATTTATAATGTTATTTTCTCTATTCGTTTTGCTTAGATACTATCACATCTATTTTAAACTATCACGGTTGTTCACTAAAGTTAAATGATTATTTACGGGATATTTACCGTGGTAAGGTTGTGGAAAGGTCTTCCCGTGAACATGGTGCATGTAACTGCGCCGAAATATCGGGAGCTCCTTCCACAACCTTACCACGGTAAATATCCCGTAAATAATCATTTAACTTTATCACATCTATCATTAATATTCAATTCTAATTTTTTATGTACCTATATAATTTTCACGTTATTATTGTGTTGATTAATCTTAATTTTTTTAATGTGTATTATAGTTTTCGTATATTAATTTTAATAAGCTATGGATGCTAATCTGGACATTAAACTATTTCATTTCATCACATAAATACAATCAATCATTTTATATCTTCAGAAAAGTTGAAATGCGCAACCGAGATAGAGGATGCACAAAGCATAGACTCTTAACTCCCGACTCGTACCGCTAGATGACTCTGCAAACTAATTATAATTAAGTGCCGTACTTAATTCGTCTTGTAAAATGGTAGGTTAGAGGAAACTAAGTACAGGCTTGCAGACAACCCATTACCTGTTAATAAACAACGGGAAGAGAATGTCTCATTATGTACAAAGTCGTGATTATTATTTAATCGGCTCCGTAACAAAGACAGCCAACAAACAGGCTCGGTTAGCTGCAATTATACGTGGTGTACCGTTCGCAATTATTTTTATGGTTAGCTGAGAAGACAAATTGTAGAAAACAATTATTAACTTGATGAATTCTAATTTCAACATAGAAAAACTGTAAGTAATTATTAAGCGCGTAGAACTTTATATCTTTGTTTAAATTATTTTCCAAACTTACATCAAAATCTATATCTATCTATACATATATATATATATTCTTAATAAGTGTGGTGTCACGTCTCGAAGACAGGCGCCAGCCCAACCGTAGATATCAAGATATGTTTTTATCAGCTCCTATGATCGATGATATTTGCAAATAAAACACGGGCAGCCTTGGTAGGTGACTAATTCCGCATATTAAATGAGCAACCTGTAGCTTTACAATTATTTTATTATAATTCTTCGCCATTAAATTTTTAAAATGTGACGATAAAAACCTAAAGGAGTTAACGGGCTTTATTCACAACGTTTTTCAAGTTCCGTGAAATATTGACAAAATGCAACCTGCAAATGACTTAACTTTTCCTTAAGTAATATGACGTTCCTTCTTTTAGTGTAACCTTATTCATTAAACGGAACACTTTTAACGGATTTTATTGCGTGTATTTTAAATTATATTAATTCCTGACGATCAAAAAACAAAACAATAAATAATAATTGATTGATGAATGTTTGATTGTTCAATAAACACTTTGCAGTGTCCGTGGTGACAGTAAGACTAGATGACAGATCTCTATAGAAATGTTATAAAATTATTTGCAAATGACTTTTAGTTACAACGTGTCCTATTTACAAAGTGGTCGCTCACAGTGTCAAATTTAATAATCGGGACAACCTAAAATATAATTTTAGGTCTTCTTCAACGTCAACGATTTATATCTTGGAGTACCGTATAATGTCACGTAGTTTGACAGCTTGAACTGTCAACCTCAAACCTCCAACGCTCGCAGCAAACTCTAAGTGCGGGCTTCTACTTTCTTGTCAAAGATCAAGTCTGAGAACCATAGGTAAGAAAAGGATACAAACGTCCATGAGTTAACCTTAGAGCCATAAGAAGCTTTCGCATAGAGCTATTGGAAGGTTTCCCTTCATTAGGCCTTTCATTGACCAAATGGGTCTACCAAAGGGAGGACCCATTTGGTGCAGCTTGTAGTCTAAATGCAGAGGTTACTTTAATAGTGACCATATTTAATAAATTTCTAATTTTGGTTCGTACATTTTTGAGCATTGACAATACAGTATGAGCATTGTAGA
The DNA here is from genome assembly GCA_949125355.1 of Agriopis leucophaearia. Lineage (NCBI taxonomy): Eukaryota > Metazoa > Arthropoda > Insecta > Lepidoptera > Geometridae > Agriopis > Agriopis leucophaearia. The sequence goes on from OX421273.1 coordinate 10,426,962, forward strand.
TTGTAGAGCATTAGAACTATGGGAAGTTCTAAATGTCTTTCAACCACTTATATAAATTAGAGCAATTATTGCTTACAAACAAATAAAAAGGTTCCTGCAGGGTTGCCAGGTGGTCAGGATTTTTCAGGAAGACATTTCATATGATGTCCAGAGTCCTGACAAAATGTCCCGTCAAACAGCTTCTAAGTAACAAAACAGAAATTTTAATTCCCGTGCGGTTTCAAAATTACTCCACTTCACTCACTCCCATAGAAAGGAACACGCGTTTTTTTGTAATTTTTAATTTACCTATGTTATGCACGATTGTCTTAATGTGCTTTAGTCATTATTTTATATGTTAACAATAATAAGTAACATTTTGATTTGTCATATTTATTTTTCCGGAAGTAATCCCAAAACCCCGACTTTTTTAAATTTTGCCTAGATATTTTAGTCTTCCCATCTGGCAACCTTAGGTTCTTGTCAATGTATATACGTACCTAGTCAATTTTATAGTGTTAGTTTTTGTAGTGCTTGTGTTTTGTTTAGTAAATAAAAGCACTCGCCTGTTTAAAAAATATATATACCATAATTATAATTCCAGAAAAAGTATAGAGTACAGGAGTGGTATATCCCACATAATACAAGCTCATTTACTGAGACAAGGCTTTCTTCCATTTTTTTTAATAGTATAATAGGCTGCTCTAGACTATGTCATCGTTTATTATAGTCTGATGATAAGCGATGGTGCAGTCTACGATAGCGCAAACTTACCTAGAAGAAAACACAAAATTAGTTTCTCGTGACTATAAGACATCCAAACTGTAACTATCGGAAAACATATTCAGTCAGCGCATTCGATAAGTCCACCAGTTCGCACAATAAAGTGGGATTGTACACAAGATATGCTAGTTTATCCAGACCCTACCCGATCCAAATTAATTCCATCGACAAAACAAGATCGTACATGTTAATTTATAGATAAAACACTAACGTCATTATTTAAAGCGAAGAACCGTCGACTCTCCGTATTTAATCTATATCATACGATAAATATTATTATTAGTATAAAAGTGTGAATGTTTGTTTGTAATTTGATAAAGATAAGAAATGCCTTACAAATAAATAGCGAGACAAAGAAATCGTTCAACTGATGCACATACAATCCTTGCCTTTAAATACTACAGTGCTATCCTGAATTAAGAATTACTTTAAGGCTGCGCTTATTGTGTACAGCTATCTCTATTGCACATTTTCAACATGTTGAAAACATAAACATTCACTAAGCTCCTACTTGGAGAATAAGAATAAAGTAAATTTCTGGAGAAAAAAACCTACTTCATGACTGTACCCACATGCACAAATTTAAACTAAAATGTACATTGGCTAATGTTTCTGTGATGACAGTTAAAACTGAGGTTGAAAATCCTCATTAATACTATTGCTGAAAGGAACCACAAACCAATACGTCATTAGTGTATTTTTGTTTTTGTAGTTTTTTTCTTTTCTTCACAAAGCATTTTTTCTATTTCGATAAAATTTATATGGGCCAACCTCTGAATGATGACCTACCAAACAAAAAAGAATCACTAAAATCTTCCCTATTCCGTAATTTCAATCAATTCATAATTGGCGGAGCAATCGCGTAACAAACATACAGTGGATTTGAGACCCTCCTACTTTTTTGAAGTCGGTAAGAAAATTGTTGGGCATTATTTTACAATAAAATTACAAACGTTTTAAAGAAAAATTTATGTTGATATGTTTTTACCTTATCATACTCCTCCACCGTCCTATACCTGAAAGTCAACATGAAACCCACACTGAACACGAAACGGCATACTATTTGCAATATTATTCTGAATATAATTCCCCATTCTTTTATTATTCTCAAGCAGTTTAAAATATAAATTCATTAATAAAAATTGTTAAAATGCGTGAGCGAGATGGCCGTGTGCTTTAAGCTGCCCTTTAACTACTATTGACAACAAAACAGGCAATGTTGTCACTCAATGGACACAGACATTCGCACAGACGGCGAAGTTCCCCCCTGTTCAGCCCCAAACGAGTTCGTAACTATTTGCACACCTTTGATTGTTTCCACTTGGTGGTTTTGCATGGAAAAAATTCGGAACAGTTGAACGAAACAGCCTAGAAAAAAGTGCTCTTCAAAACCTTTGCACGGCATAGCACTGGACTCATCACCCTGAAATATCACCTGATTCACAATTGAGAAGCGTGCCAAGAGGCTCATCAGCAACGAAGCCCTAGTTCAGACTAAGCTTCTCTTAGTCTTGAGCATCGGCGCAGTCTATCGGTTTTTTATCGTATACACTTTGGAGAGTGTGCATCAGATCTGCATGATTTAATTCCCTCCTGCCCTTTTTTCTATCGGACGGCCAGAGCGGGCACGAAAAATCGTTAACGCTTTATGGTTGACATTTCGAAAACCCGTACGAAGCGCTTTGATTCCACTTTTATTGTGCAAACTGCTAGTTTGTGGAATGCACTGCCTGAATGGGTGTTCCCCGATAGTTACAATCTGGGTGTCTTCAAGTCAAGAGTGAATCGGTTTCTTCTAGGCAAGCGTGATCCACCGTAGGCCGCATCATCGCTTAACATCAAGCTAGTTGGCGGCCAAGCGCAAGCCTATTCTACAATAAAAAAAAACATTGCCCCCCTTTTTTTGTAAAACATTTTTATAGTGTTTGCACACTACTTATTAGTGATTGGTAATAAATGATGTAAATAATACCTACGTTCCCAGCAGAATCTACAAAATCCTCTATTTATTATGCTACTGAAAAATTTCTAACGCCTACCAAATGTCACTCGAGGATTCGACAAAATCAAAATGTACAGTCGGTTCTGCTTCTGTTTTTGTTTCGAATTTTATACTAGACACAACATCCATCTATTTGTAAATCTACGTTAAAACACATGAAACGAAAAATTTTAAAACTTGCATACCAGATCACTTTTGTAAAAACCACACTGAAGAATACAAGATATATGTTAGTCGCGGGCTACCTATTTTTCAGAAAACTCAGGAAACTGGAACATTCCGGGTGAACCTGCCGACTGCGGTTAGTGAACTATAAAGATAGAGTTCTGCCGAGAGTACACTTTGATAGTCAGATGTTGTTGATTTGCAGCTGCCACCATTATTCTTACCATTCCGTTTTGTACTTTATATTCCTTGCATATTAAATGAGTAACAAAATCATCACAAATTACCTTAGGATTTGACTGTGAAATGTATTTGACTTGTTATGACTGCTACGATTCCATCCAAAGGCTATATTAACACAAAATTCATGGTGGAAAAGTTTAAGAGTGAGTTTGTTTTGTGTAAAATTTGCCAGTAATATGATGAATGGCATGGTTAGAACAGTACTTTTTTTATTACAATGAGCATTACTACTAAGCACAGTGATGGCAGGTAGAGTAAGGTCTGGGACTCTGCAAATCACGAGTGAATCAGTTTCTTCTAGGCAAGCGTGCTCCATCGTGGACCGCATCATCGCTTAACATCACGCGAGATAAAGGTCAAACGCAAGGTTATTACTAAATAAAATAAAGGTTTTAACAGAGTATTTGCTAAGGTAAGGTAAATGGAGCGTTGGTCATTGAGGTGCGAGCTGTCAACGATATCTTCACCATCGCGGGTCGAACCTGGACTCAATTAGCACAGGTATGAGGCAGATGGCATAGCAAGAGAGAAGCCTATACCCAGCAGTGAGATAAGCAAGGCTGTTGATGGTAATAATTACCACTAGTAGGTCGTTTTTTTTAGTGGCGTGTACAGACCTAGCTGATGAACGCATACGGGCGAGCATAGGCGAATGCGGCACTAGAAATTAGCAAGAAATTAATACCTAAGCTAGAATGTGCACGTAAAATCAAATTTCAGTCCAACAACAGTGGAGCTTTTTGTCTCCTTCTTTCAGGAAATACTTAAATACATATCATCAGAATATGACGTTGCCTGACAACGATATTAATTACCCGCCAGAAAAGAACATCTGTCATATTTCTGTTCACTATTTTGATTTTTAATGTTATTGAAACCTTTACCAAGCAATTTGATTCCACTTTTATTGTTCGAAACGCTAGTCTGTGGAATACGCCTGAATGTGTATTTTCCAATAATTGAAATCTAGGTGTCTTCAATGCGAGTGAATTGGTAGGGCATGCGTGCTCTATCGTAGACTGCATCTTCACTTAACAGGCGAGGTGACGGTCAAACGCAAGCCTTATACAACAAAAAATATAGTTCATTACAAAAATAGATTTTTTAATGGACGCATTCTGATTGGTTATGATATGCTCGGACACTATCACATTTGTGTTTTGTGGCTCACAAAATATTGTATTCGGTAGTATTTTTTTACGTTTGTTCACTAGGTTCGAAGCTTGTTAAATTGGATACTTACTATATTTATGGCAAATATAAATCTATGTAATTTTTTTTTTATCCAAACTTATCCTATTCTTCGTCCAAGCTTTTATTTGCTCAGCTGTTTAAAATAACATTGTAAAAAGCTTAACAAAACCTTTTCTTTTAATATTTTACTGAATTATAATCAGGTAACTATAAGTCTACCTTTCAACAACCTAGCGAAGGTGATCAAAATCTAATTACATTTGGTTTTCATGCTAGTTTTTGCATTGTTCACCTGCATATTATATTACTGATGAATCTAGGTTGTTAATGTTGATAATACTCAACACAATAAATAAACAGAATCATATTTGTGTTTCATATGTAAGTACCTTACTAACTACTGCCAGTTGTGATAACTAAATTGAAAACCAATGATAATTAAATCAACGTATTGTTTAAAAATTACGATCTTGATTGTGTAGCAAGAATCAGTGTTGAGAACTTGTCTGGACCGCTAAAACGTTGCACGTTTCAGTGAAAATAAAATTATACCGTAAAAAATAGCTTTTAAATGAATAAAATTTATAATATTTGATTTAACCGATCAGGTTCGTAAGAATTTAGCTTTAAGATGTCATATTACTAAAAATTACTACGCGTTGATGTCTTTTGTATGAAAAGAAATTAATAAAATGTTTTTTTTAAGCTTTTCCAAATACAAACCATTTATTGAAAGTATACAATTTTGCAAGATTATATTAAAAAAAGGATATTATAAAATCCTATATTTTTTTTTTAATTCTAATTTTTGTTTCGGGGTTTAGTCGCTATGTGATTATGCCAGCCCCGTTTTACAAGGCAACTTACACAGTCAAAAGGGACCAAAGTCCCTACGTTATTATTGTCGACTAACGTTTTATGGATCAACATTATTTACTTAATTTAGTGTTGATTTGTATTAGCTAATAAAACAGCGTTTTTATCATTCCCTTTCTTAAGTCGTTTCCTACAAAATTGAACAAATGGTTCCAAAAGGCACGAAGAGTGCTACATTTTAGCCGTCCACAATTACCCAATAGGAAGGGGCCCGCATATCCTCCATATCCTAATTGAAACCTATTGCCCGCGCTAAATAGTCCAGATTGGAGCGAAGCGCATTGTCCGCTGATTGACGATTCTACTGCGATACGAGGGACCTTATTCTTGCGCTAAACGAGTTTTTTTTACATTTATTATTTAGTAATAGGCTTGCGTTTGACTGCCATCGCGCCCATGTTAAGCAATGATGCGGTCTACGATGGAGCACGCTTGCCTAGAAGAAACCGATTCACTCGTGAATATACATATACATATATAAATTATAATAATTTTTTATTCATTTCCACAAGGTATGTTGCTTACAAACTAAACTAGAAGTAGTATTAAACCAAGTACTTATCTATACATAATTATCTAAATAAAGAAAGTTATACATGGCTTTTAAAGTACTTTGTATCCAATAATATAGTAAATTTAGTTCTACTTGTAACCCTGGCCCTTACACTAGGATTCCCTGTATTGCAGAGGCCAGTAACTTAGTCTGAAGGACGAAGGATGTTGCTTTATGTAAAAATCTATCACATCAAGATAACACTCTGGTGTAAAAATACGAAAGCAACGCCGTCTTGCTATGAAAAATTCAACAAAACACCAAAAACAAATGAAGAAAATATATTTCGGAAACACGAAGTCAAACATTTGTTATTCAGTAATTTGTTGTGAGAAGCGGTTAAATTACAGCCTTATGATTATATTACGTATTTGTTACTCTTTTAAGGCTGCTCCGATCTTGCAGTGACATTTTGGTCAGGAAATAGCGTACGCCAAGAGTATGAACTGACACTTTTCAACTCCTACGGGTAACGGCACAGTATGACTTTTCAATGGTAGCTTGCCTTCCTTAGGGGCAGGAGGTCTTGAGTTCGATTCCCGGCAGGGCAGATGTTAGACTGATTAATTGAAAAATCTGCTTTAGATCTGAGTGATCATGGCATCATCGACACAGATAATCCTAGTCCTTGGGACTAGGATTATCTATTATTTGGCTGTGAGACATTTTATATATTTTTATTTCTTTACTATTTATCACGGAAAATAAATGTGGGGTAATCTCGAGTGTTCCAGACTACTCGTTAAATATCTTTTTTTTTATAAATCGTTCCTAATTGTTTAACAATAAATATCTCGATAGTTCTAGCGATATATATCGAGTGTGATATAATATCGCATGACGCAAAAATAAAGTCTCAGTTAACCAGATAAGGAAGTTGAACGGGATATCGGGCATTATCAGTGACATGTTACATGTTACGTTCTAAGTCGCGGACGGGATACTAGGCATCATTGTTTATTGACGTTCTGTTCTAACTGTTCTAAGTGCTTGATAGCCGTGTTAATGGATGTTGATGGGACGCTGCAACACTGTTGCCTTCTCACGCTTGCTTCAGTCCATTGAAATAATAGTACTTAATAAAAGGAGTGCATTAAGTAGATTTGTTGAATTACGCGTTGCTCTGGGTTTTTTTGCCACTCTATTATCTTGTTATTTATTGACATTGTTCATGTATCTTGTGGCAAAATAATTATTACACTTTTTTTTTATATTCTATAAAAGCCCGTACGCCCGTACACTTCTTATTATAAATATTCTATTTGCATTTTCATTATCAATATTTTTTTATCATCGATTCCCATTTATAAGGTTGCATTAACAAAATGGTCGACTTTTGTTTGATAATCAACATTGAATGAACAATTATTTTGCCGTTATACTTATCATAACTATGACAAAGTATTTTAGATTCACTGTCAACATTATAAGGGTAGTAATTCAATATGATGTCATATAGCCAGTGAAGTGTAACAAGTCCATCAGAAATTGCTCCCATTATAAAAAACCATATTGTCGCAGAATCGGACTTGAGTTCAAGGGCTCTTCTCACAATATGCTGGCCTCATTATGAGGGCGCTTTGTCCTAAGAACCAGTTCTTTTGTTGAGTCCTTTTATTTAGCAAGCAACGGGACTTACAATAAATGTATCAAATCAAAAGTGTCCCCTCACTAGTTTCTTTCATGGCATCTTTAAACGTGACTTCAACTTTAATTAAAACTTTATTGTTTATTTCTTGATCTTTTGAAAGCAATCTGACCCTATTTTCGTTATTAGTAACTAGAAATTGGTATTATGATAAGTTACTATAAAAATAATTTATTAATTTACTAGATAAATGTAATGTTTTACAATAAATGTTCGTCATATCTTTTCCATTTGTTGGTGTTCGTTTAAGATTTACAATTTGTCATAATATTTGTTTTAATCCCTAATTTCTAAAGTACTTAAGATGGAAGTAGTTGCAGAAACGGGCGTACGTCTTCAAAGCGATTTGAACCCAAGCTTTCTTTTAATACGATGCATACAAAGATGCGTTGCGTGACGGCAGAGGATGTTAGACTCGATCGCGACGTTTTATATTTTGTACCGTATTATTAGAGCCCTTTCGTTGAAATTGCTTTGAGAGAAGATCCAAGATTCGACTCGTCCTATGACGTGTCTTACGTCTGATGATATTATTGATACAGTTAAAACATAATTTGGCCGTCCTCTACTTAGGAGTATCTACATTAACAGTAACATTATTTTAAATATTCATTACGGCTGTCAAATTAATACAAAACTATAGGTGCCGAATAAAGCTATCGTCTAACAAATGAATGGCAAACCGATTTGCATAAACAATCCCTGTTTCCAGGTTAGCTAAGAATAGGTTTAATTACAGTTTCTGCAAACTCACGATTTGCTGCATACCAAGTTGTTATTATCGCGTACCACAGAGTTATAGTAGTGAAAAGTGTTCTGTGAGGTTAGTACGAGAACTTGCGAAAAAGTTATCGTTGCGTAAACGATAGCAAATGTTTGAAAAATTCAGTTTCCTTTTACGTTCGATAGAGGCGCGGTTCAATTTTTCATACATATTGCTATCGTTTACTCAATACTCAATATTTTATTGCAAACATATGTAGGTACATGCAGGTCTTAAAGTAGGTACATGTTTATTAGAGTAATACATATGACCCTATTTGGGTATGGCAACACTCGGAACGGAACGATCTATTTAAATTTCCTCAAAACTATCGTTGAAAAATTCTTCCAAACTGTAATAACATTTGGACTGTAAAATAACTTTCAATTCATTTGCGAACCTAACCTCTTTCTCGATCTTTTAATACATTTGGCAATTTATTAAATATTTTTATGGCCATTGTATTAGGGCCAGAGCTGTGTATTACAAGACGGCATACAGAGGGCATTACAAGGTTAGATTTTGGTTCGACTAATTTATGCCTAAATTGTGGCCTAGTACTGCGTGATTTATCAGATACCCTTTTAAAATAACGTAACGTTTACGTAACGATAACTTTTTTGCAAGTGCTCGTACTAAGGCCACTGAAAAGTAAATACAACAGAATGAGAGGATTATTCATATACGTTATAAAAATATTCGTAGGGAAGGAAAGCAGTTTAGTCTAAACCATTTTTAAAAGGCCTAAGTATAAGTTTTTTAAAGACCTAAATGTTTAAAGTTTTTTAGGGCTCTTAGAATTTACAAAAATTTTCATAACGGTTTAAACTTTTTTTCTATACCAAAGCTGACAAAGTTTGTTGTTAACAAAATTACCATATTTTTTTTACTGATAAGTGAATTTCATCGTCATCATCATATCTGCCTATCATGTTCCCAGTGCTGGGACACAGGCCTTAACTTAGAAAGAGAAGATGAACTCTAATCCACCATGCTGGCTCATTGCATGTTGGTAAATGTCACATGTCTTTGAACTGTTGAGGTTCTTCGACATACCGGTTTACTCATGATGTTTTCATTCACAATTTTTAAGCGATGGCATCGAAATTGCACAGCTAAAAAACACTGCATATACCAAAACTATTTGGGCTATTATACAAAAATCAGTTTATTTTTATTTATTTTTATTTATTATATACACAAAACAAATTAACTGCCAATAGACCATTGAAGGTCTAGAAGTAATCCAAATGCATAAATTAATTAATAACTAATTTGTAAAACTACTAACTAATTACTAATACAAATATTATACCAATACATATAATAATATTTTAATACTATACTAATTTGTTTGTGTGTGTAAATTTGTTCCTAATAAAGTTGTATTTTCGTACCAAAAAATATTAATATAGGCCCAGTATGGACGTGAGATATGTATATTCACTGAAGTGAGAATTTTTTTCCCTTCTCTTTTCTGTGTGTATATTTATAGTTCTTCATTTGTTTGACATTTCATTCAACAGTAAGTTCTTCCCTCGGTAACAACTTATTAACAGTCGATTTTAATTTGACGTCCCGAAGGATAATTTTCGAAATTACACAGCGCACCGTGTCTTGCAATTATTCGTATAATCGTTTAAGGATTGCTCATTTATACAGGTTCCTTTTGAAAGGTTCGCGGATGTCTATTCGTTGATGATAGAGACCAGTTTAGACAAACAAGAGTGATAATACAGTAAAGTGGCTAGGTGGGTGTGAACGCAGGTATCAGGCTTGATTTTTTTAGTCGATGTAAACGAACTTACTGCCCTTTTCTTTGCATGTAGTTCATTAGTGTCACTACAAGTTTCGTAAATTATGCGAGAAAAAGATTAAGTGTGCTGTACTTACAGTTTTTGCGTTAAGGAATGTAGCGGTATAGGGAAAAAAGGGCTTGAAATTGAAAACAAATCCTTGAACACGAACGATATTTGTACTAAGGCATATCTCCCTTGTTTGGTAGATCTGAGGTAGACAACATGTAACAGTAGAGTGTTGTTTTTAGTTTCTATATACTCGACAATTGAAACACATGAGTGAACCATAAGGTGAAAAAGAAACTTTTTTTTAAATCACGTCAATCTGTTGTTTTGTTGGTGCGTGAAAGAAGGACAAACTGATAAATACACTTTCGCATTTGTAATATTAGTATAAGTATATATCATTTATCAACATCATCAGTCCTGGGAGACCCACTGGGTATAGGCTGGCCTTTGCTACTCTCCGCGGTCTCTCGCCACTCCTCTACCACCACCTATCCAGTCGTTTCAGTTTCAATAACAGTGTTTTTTGACCTCATCCTTGATTGGCTCGTGGTAGCCGACCTAGTCTCGGCCATTACGTGGTTCCTACTGAACACTTTCATCATAACTTCTGCCCATTAATGATATGATATGATTATATATCGTAGTATTTTCTTTAGCATACGTAGTCCAGACCTTGTCGTATTTGAATTGTATGCAAGTGTTTTGTGACTTACTTTCTAAATCGATTTTAAGGGCCTTACTTAAAAACGTTACTCAAGTTGATCTATGTTTTAAAATGCTCTCTCAACTTCTCGCTGACGGCAATCGTCACACGCGAAAACAAGACGGAGCATATTTAACCGTATGTCAACCTGAGTAACGTTTTTAAGTAAGGCCCTAAGTGATCAACGGCATTAATAAAACGTTTAATTTGAAGCAGTTTTTTCACATCAATCGGATGTTTAGTTCGTCGAACACAAAGCATAGACGTTCACAAGTCAGCGTCGCGTGATTCCCCCATTGCTATTTGTTTGCACAACCATTACTCAGTTAATGAGTGCTCTAATGGGCCCTTCGTGACGCAGTAATTAATGCTTAGCAATGTACCGATTGACAGACTCAAATGGCTTCGCGGAGTTCCTACCAATAATTACTAGCAAGACCTTGCAATTCATCAAGCCATGTAAAGGTATATATTTAATTCACACACTCATAGTAGCTAATTAGACCCTATCTTGTCTTTTGTCGTAGTTAATATTGTAGTTACAATGCATTGCGTCAGCGATTTAATTGGCGAATTATCGCAATTATTCGCATCCATGGTTTGAGGGCGACGGATTTCACTTCTGACCCAATATAGTGTTGTAATTGAAAAATTAACTGCGGTGTACCTCTCTTACGGTGTACCTTTTATAAGTTGCTGTTAAACGATAAAGCTACTGGTTGACTTGCATCGGCTTTTTGAGACGCGATAAATTAAGCGTCGTGATACCAATTTTGGCTATTGTTATTTAAGGGTAGGTAAAATTCTGCTTACTTACGCTGTTTAGATGCAAATTATAAAAACGCCCATAAATATAATTATAGCATTTTTTTAATTGTTTTTTATAAAGGATCTTTGGCGATATTGCACCATGCCACTCTAAGATATTTCTACCTGTAGATAGGTTGTGCTCGCCACCATATTGACTAGACGAATGCAAGGCACATTATCATACTCGTTACAGCTATCTCTCAGTAACGCACTCCGAGTGTCCGGCAACACATTTTTTTTATTTTTTTTTTATTCGGTTATAGGCTTGATCGACTTCATGGGAGGTTTAATAAACGGGATTTATCCCCAAATTTTCCACCATATCATAAGAAATTTTTATTTCATAGCGAAATAAGACCACCCTCGATATATGTATAATCTATTCAATAAAAAAATATAATTGAGAACATCCTCTTTTGAAGATAAAATTAGCTGGTATTTGATTGACTGCCACCTTGCCTGATGCTAAGCGATAATGCGGTCTACGATAGAACACAGTTGCTTAGAAGAAACCGATTCACTCGCGACTTGAAGGCACCCAGTTTGTAATTATCAGAGAACACCCTTTCAGGTAGCGTATTCCACAGTCTAGCGGTTCGCAAAATATAAACAAATAAATAATAAATAAATATCTGGGACATTATTGCACACATGGTCATCTGACCCCAAACTAATCAAAGCTTGTAATATGGCTGCCAGAGACTGATATACATACATATATATTTTTAAATACATACTTATATAGATATTAACACCCAAAAAGAACAAACACAAATGTTCATCACTCAAATGTTTGTCCTAGGTGGGAATCGAACCCACGCCCCCAAGCACAGAAGGCAGGTATACTACCAACTGAGCTAACGAGGCTAATAAAAGTATAAGTAGAATCAAAGTGTTGCGTAAAAATATTAACCATAAAATGGCGTCGCCTTTTAGTACTTATTCTGGCAGTCTAACACAAAAATTTGCAGGATCCAATAGATCATGAAAATGGGAAATCAGTTGAAGAGCTTATAAATCAATATATTTTTTGTGGTACCTATCGCCTTCGACCAATTAATGCCGATAAATAGCGCTATTGACACGTTCTCATTGTTACTCAAAATGAAACCTTGGACTTTAAAAAATCGTCAGTCAACAACAATGGTGGTAGATTTGTCATTACATCGGAACGTGACTGCAACCAAAACAGCGGACCACTGCCGCTGCCACGCATGACATGCCTCGTTTTATTTTAATATCACCCACATTTTTTACTCTTTTCCTTCAATTTCGCGTTTTTATAACCCTTTTTGTCTGGAAACGTGACGCCTTCGACTGACTTTTCATAAATGTCTGAACGTGTCAAGGTATTATCATTGCTTACGATGAACATGACCATGATTGGTAAAGTCTGCAAAATTGTGTAAATAACTCATGAAACTTTTTAAATCATGTGCGTGACTACGTGTGAGGTTATAATAGGAAAAGTTTCCTTTCTTTCGTGATTAATTTTTTCTACAAAGTTCTGACTTAATAGGTTAAATATATACATGAGTTGGTTTTAAAAATATATTCCAAGGGTTGGCTGTTAAATTTATTAGTTTAGGTAGCAACTTAGTGTCTAATATTATCAAAATTTTGACTTGCCATAACTTGAAATAATAACATCTTTTATTTTATCCAAAGTGTTTCACATAATTAAGGGTTTTTTTTTTGCAAAAGAGCTACACTTTTTCATTTAACGGTGAAATATGTGAAACTAGTAAAACTTTTAGTACAGTTATTGTTTGAGTTCAAAATGTCTCCGTTTTTCACCCACTGTTTTCATTATATCGCTGAATCGCTTAACGCAAAAACTGCGGCAGCGCATACTTGCAGCGGCACTAGTAAACTAATAGTTCACATGCAAAAAGGGCGGCAAGGTCGTTTGTAGGGTGAGCTCAACTAAAGGCATCAAGTTTAATTTAGACCTGATTCGTTTGCACCTCCCCCCCCCCCCCCATATCTCCTTTATTTGTCTGATATTCCTATGGATAAAATAAAGTATTGTGTCTTTGATATCGTGATTTCTTTTTGTTTCATGTACCATGCCATGATGCCATAAATAGTATGAGTAGGTATTATGTATAATCTGGATGTCTTCTAATCACGAGTGAATCGGTTTCTTCTAGGCAAGCGTGATCCATCGTAGAGCGCATCATAGCTTAACATCAGGCGAGTAGGCGGTCAAACGCAAGCCTATTATTAATATAAAAAAGTTAATGTTATACTAATTAAGCTGCCCTTGCATACTGAGAAATAAATAAAAACGTAGACTCATTTGTTGATATCTAAATATGGTCAGAATTTCAAAACGAGCTTGTTTGTTGACTATGCCCGGCAAACTTTTTATGCGAATGCATATCAGTGTAAGCTGGAATATTATCTCTAATTTACATGACGTTACGGTTCTAGAATTATCATGACTATTCGATTCCTTTGAATATCTAGTTTGAAACGCTCTAGAACTTCCACAGATCTGTTAAAAGGAAAAAAGTCTGTGTGACTCGACTCTAAAGCTGGTCGTATGATAGAGTCCACCTGTTAGTCCTACATTTTTCTAAGAATAGTGAACATTTTTGTTTCACATGCTAAGTACATATCGCCGACACAACTTTGATGTCATTTAGCGAAAACAATGGAAAGATCTGCGCACATTCGCGCATGCTAATTCGTACATTTTATTTAAATTAACTTATTCTTATTATAAGCGTGTCTTTAGTCCAACTCTTGTTAAAATTTATAATGCTATTTTTGCGCCTAAATGACTCATGTGGGATTTGAATGGGTTCTTTACACTTGGATCATCGGTTCTTTATTTACTGGTGATTTGACATAACGTATGTCTCTTGTGACGCGTTATTGAGTCATTTACCTTTCGAGCTGTGTGCTATGGTTGTTATATGTTCCGTTATAAAGATGCAGATTTCCTTCACGGCTTAGCACCATCTGCCGTTACGTACCGAGCGCCTTAATACGTGCGATTTGCATCGGGCGTACCTTATGAGCTTTCCTGGTAGTTTTCGCCATCATAAAGTGATCAAATAAGTTATCAAAGGCTGCAAATCAGCCGCGGGGACTTTCTCTCTGTCGTTAAGATTCTCCACGGTGCCTTACCGTGTGCATTTCTGACGTTTTGCCAGCTTTTAGTTTGTTTCTAATGCTAATCTCTAATGGTAGGCTGTGACTTCTCTGTCGCGCCTAAAGAACGTGAAAGTCTAACGTTCCTTTAAAGGTAAACAGTACCTTTCCTGTCTACGTCACATGTGCTGCAAAATTTATAAGTGAGGTGTTCGATTTAGTGCCCTTTTATGAAGCTTTCGTTAAATAATGTAAATAATACAAAAACACGTAAACATTTGTTTGCACGCGCGATATTTAACGATATCATTTAAAAAATTCAAGTGTCGCAGCTGCCTGCTAAGTAGCCAGTTTTACGATGTAATGAAAAAGTCTTGTTAAGGTGGATAATACTGCAATCGGGGGAAAAATGAAAAAATGTAGGTACGTTTTAAGATCATTGGTATGCAAGATGCGGACAGACAGACAAAAGGCATTATAACATCCTGTTCCCGCGACAACACTCAACTGTTATTATTGCCCTAATGACTAAAATTTATAGCTCCTTAAAATCAGCGTGCTGCAAATATTAAACCTCTTTTTTGCAAGGGAAATGCAAAGTCTTGAATGAATCAGGACCTACTGTGAAATTATTGTGATGTGACGACAGTTGGAGTGTTTTCTTCTTTTATTGAAAACGCATATATGCGGATAAACCTTCCTAAAATAAAAGAAAGAAAGGAAATACATTTATTCATAGAAAAAACGAAAATAATAAAAAAAACTATAGGATAGAATCAATGTCGAATGGGTCCGTCTCGGCATTAATGCTTAAAGTCTAGGACTATCAGCAGCGCGGGTTTTCAGACGAACTCTCAAGAGTTTACAGTAAACTAACACAAAATTATAAAACATTTTTTTTACCACTACTAAGAAGCGTTAACACTGTAGTAAAAACATCACCAGTCAGTGAAAGTGTTGTCATGAAATGCATTTACTTATATCAATACTATCTATTTAAGTATGTATTTAAAAATATATATGTACGTATATCAGTCTCTGGCAGCCATATTACAAGATTTGCTTAATTTGGGGTCAGATGACCATGTGTGCAAAAATGTCCCAGATTATTATTTATTTATTTATTATTTAATACAAGTGAGTCCCGCGGTTTCATCCGTTTTTCCAGGATCAAAAGTAGACTATGTGTTAATCCATGCAAGATATAATATACTTCTATACTTTGTATTTAGCATACGTGATTCTTTCATCGGCTCATCGAAGGGTGTATTATTGCAGGTTCTGCATTTGCCCATCGAAATAGCAAACAAACGTATTAGAAACTTCTTTGTTCGCGTATTCAGGGAGGTTTTTTATGCCATAGGTGGTAAACAAGCAGATGGGCTGCTGATGATAAGCAATCACCTTCGCCAATAACACCAGAGACACCACAAACACGTTGCTGACTACTTAAGACTATATTAACTCGCTTTTTGAAGAACCCCATGTTGTGGCTTCTCAGAAACACCGCGGAAGGTAGCTCATTCCACATTTTGCGTGTTTGCGTGAATCGCACAATTTGCGATTTACACAAATCAATTATTATGTTTCTGTATGAGTTTTCTAGCTTGAGGACATTTATGTTTTTTTTAAAACAAACGTTTATCTAACTACATATAATAATTAATAACTATACATACCTATAAATGAAAAATAAAACTTAGAAACTAAACTAATTGGGGGTTGTTTATCTATATCTTAATACTTATATTTTGGGTACCGTTCCTTTTTTAGGGTTCCGTACCCAAAGGATAAAACGGGACCCTATTACTAAGGCTCTGCTGTCCGTCCGTCCGTCTGTTCGTCCGTCCGTCTGTCACCAGGCTGTATCTCATGAACCGTGACAGTTAGACAATCTCCCATACAAAAAACGTGTTTTTTGCCGTTTTTATAGATAATGGTACGGAATCCTTCGTACGCGAGTCAGACTCGCACTTGGCTGGTTTTTTTAATTTATAGATAAGTGACAAACATACTACTTACCACCTGATTGAGGGTAAGTGGTCACTACCGTTTATAGATACCTGGGGCATTGTCAGCGCGTTGAGGACCTTCGAGGACTCTTTCACTTTTTCACAAATATTCGATTTCATTCATATCAACATACTCGTAAACAGGAAAACGATACTTATTATATCAGTGTTTCTGAGTGGATCCCGTTTATGATCTCGTATTGGGAGGTATTGTCGTTTGCGTTAAGATATTAAATATGGTTATGATTCTCACTCTCATAAGGGTTCAGGTCTTGTCATAAAAAGTGCGAAGGAAGTGCCTAATTGCTTCTTTCAGTTATGTAAGTTGATCTGCCGTCATATTGGAGAAAATAATCTCGTGCACTTAATTTTATATTGAAAACAATTAAAAATAATGATTTGAAAATTAATAAAAAATATATTTGCATTTTTAAATTAGTTTTGTTAATAAAAGTGCCGTTAATTTATGGAATGGACTTGGCAACACTTTAGTTTTATTTTACGCAAATCGTATTTATTCTAAATTATGAATGCAGTTTTTAGCAGGTACAAGTGTATTCCGTTGTAGAGTACTTAATCGATTAAAGAGTTTTTATCTTGAAATTATAGTATACCTACAACGCATTAAATTGAATAAAATTAGCAAAACAAAAACCATATCAAAATGTATCATCCTTTCCCAGAAAATGCTACACCAAGTTATCTGATGAACACATATATTTTTAAAGATGATCATTTATATTCGACGTAATTAATATTAATCTTTCATTATTTCCTATAAATATTTGTTTACTCATATTGACTCATATAAATAATGATCAAAACTCATCAACTATAAAATAAAAAATGAAAATTACCTTTGTTGAACAAATTGCCACCGTACGGCAGGGTCCCCAGAATGCTGGCAGCATTGCCCTGCTGGATTGCTAGGCTTAATTTTTGAGCAATGCATGCACCAGCTATGGGATCCCCCAAGGCAAGA
Organism: Agriopis leucophaearia; assembly: GCA_949125355.1. NCBI lineage: Eukaryota > Metazoa > Arthropoda > Insecta > Lepidoptera > Geometridae > Agriopis > Agriopis leucophaearia. The sequence goes on from OX421273.1 coordinate 10,444,585, forward strand.
GCCAATCTAGTCGTTATAGCTTTACAATATTTTTTATATCTGATGACCACGGGCCCAATGTCTCAACAGGCTATGCAAAAAAAAAACATATTAAACCATTCTTCATAAAACACAACAATAAGTTGTGGCAATTGCTTTATTTATAACTCAAAATACAACAAAAAGCAACACAAAAAACCATAATAGCACCTCGTTAATTAACCAATAATTTATCACAATATCCCCATATCCTTTAAAAAGGCAATTTATGTAACTTTCGTGGATCAAATAAACTGTGGGCGAATTATTTCACAAATCGACAACGTGATAAATAACGCAGGTGACCTATACTCGGACATCTCTATAGGTCTTTAGTCACTTTTTCAAGAGTCCTTATTTGTAAGTAAGTAAACTTAATTAAAATTTAACACTTAAGAAGTGGGAGTAAAATACAACAAAATATGTGAAGGGTGAAATTGAATGGCAACAGTCTCGAAACATATCGATTTATATTTTTAATAGACTGGTAGGTAAAAAAATATCAGAAATCAGTGAAGTTTATTTTGTGACATTGAAATAAAAACAATAAAACAAGAAATATTAAAATAGAAGTATACAGGTAAAAAACCGACCCCAAATCAGCATGTTGCTGGTTGTACACAACCAGCGCTGGTATTCTGTTGGGTAATATGCATTTAATTCTATTAATGATATGTTTTGATACTATATTACTATAATTGCTCGTCATTATATTACATCACGCTCACATAAATATGTATTAGATATGCGAAAGTTACTTTGTATCTCTCTCAGTTTCTTACCTTTTTACGACAAAATGGCAGAACTGATCTTTGGCTAGACTTGGTAGCTTACATCATTAAAAAGACCGATATCCTTTTATCCAGGCAAATGGTGGAAAAGAGAAACGTAGGTACAGATGTTGTAAACTTTAATTAAAATTACAAAAATACTAAGTTTATTAAATTTCTGTCGCAAATTAAAAGTGACTCAGCCCTAACAGTTCTGCCCTTGCAAAACTTTGCATAGTCCATAATTTGCATACAAAAATACAAAAGTATCCCTCTAAACGCCAAACCGGAAGCACAAACCAGCTTAAGCACTTGTAAATATTTAATTCAAAATTTTCCGATTTCGACGAGAGACACCGCACAGCTGCCAAGCCATTCAGTTGGCGAATATTTTCTTTGACTTTATACCCTGTGCACAGTATTTATCTGACTGACGATCCACTACATCTGCATTTAAAGACTTTATTCACGGGCGAACGTACTCCGGGAGCTTTTCTATTAAAATGTATTTTGTATGACTCCTGTAAAATAAAGGTAAAAATCTTAAAATCATTAGAGACTTAAGTATTAGAATATTTAAAAATATTCTTCAAACTTTATTAGCACAAAAATGCTACTATATAAAAATGTTCTGATATAATGTAATGTAGATTAAACAATTGACATAAGATCGAGACTAGGTACTATAGGAAAAATAAAATTAATAATAACTAATATAGGTAGTAATTATCATGTTTTTTTTCCTATTTGAGGTATAAAATACAACTAAACTAAAATATGATTTGGTCAATATTCTGACATACAAATAATTTTCTTTTTTAACTTTAACAAACGAGCTTGAGTCCCACACAGCAGACTGGTATACCATAGCACAGAACAGAGAGGAGTGGAAGAAAGGAAGGGAGGCCTTTGCCCTGCAATGGGATGACCACGGCTGAAATAAAAATAAAATAAAATAACTTTAACAAAACCTAAAATAAAATAAAATTACTAACATTTGAACGTCGTACCTGGCAAGGACATGAGATACGTTTCCATTCGTACGATCTTGTATGCTACTTTATATGTAAGTATATGTACCTACCATGTTCTGACAAATAAATACTTTGATATGAATGTTTGTTTTAAAATATTATATTTAGGATTATTGTCATTATTCACAAAAATATTAGGGATTGTTATTAATTTTCTTTAGAAGGTACTTGGATACTATTTGCAGTCCGTGGTTTTACCCGCTACCCTTCAGAAACTGTATTTTCTTTAAGATGTATAGAACAGTGGTAACACATCTGCCTCAAGACCGGAAGTTCCCGGTTTCAATTTCCAGCCGGGCAAATGTTTGAATGATGAATATCTGTTCTAGATCTGAGTGTTGGTTGTTTGTATTCTATGATAGAGGAAATCCCATAACGGGGCTATGAATGTGAAATGATATTTACTAAATCCAGGGTATATGTGAATTAGGTACATCAATACAAAATTCATTCAAATCTGTTTCGTCTTTACAAAGGCTTTATTACATTTTATATCGAACTTAGTGCACTGAGTTTTGGCACCAACATTAAAAATCATGTTGCTTCATTGTATTATTTTTCTAAACCTGTTTACTTTCCAGTGTTAATGTGTGTGTTAATGGTGGATTAGTTAATAATTTAATTCATTTGTTCGTGAATGTGTTCGAGGATGGGAAAGGATATTAATTGAAACACGTATTTTCGTGTTGTTTCCAAAATTCCATAGAAGCTTCTTGTTAAAGTTTCAACTACTTTACTAGGGCATACTTATGACAGTAAAATTACATAAGATTAGGCGGTATGGTCAATGGCTTAAGCCTACCCAGCAATGGGCGAAAAAAAACAAAAAAAACCTAAGTGCAAGGTTCGATGTCTTATTTTTTTTTTAAATATAATTACCTATAACTTACCAAGAACTTGGAACCTCTTATACAAGTCGTTTGAATGATTTGCTCGCCCGTGTATGTCCAGCTTAACTCATGCGGAGATATCCTTCGGATTTTATGCAAATTCTATACAATACAGATGGAATGTCCATCACTGTTACCATAGTTTGTTTTCATCTAATTTGAATGTCTAATGCACGATGTCTTATCATTTTGCCTGACAAGCATGGTTAAATGATATGCGTCACAGATAATGCATTTGTTAAAGAAAGCTTCTTGCCAACTGTTTTTTTTTATATGTAAAATAATGGTGATCTGTATATCGGGTGGTCAAAGAATCTGTTTATACCAGGTAGACATTTAGACAATGTGTAAGTTCACGTCACCTCTATTACCACAGGTTTGTCTTTTTGATTATTTTAATAAACGACAAAGAATAATATCTTAAAGTCAGATATAATAAGTGTTATGATATGACACAAAAGTGGGTCATGCCAAAAAACGTATAAGAGCGCGAAGGTTGCAGAATTTTCCGAAATTTCAATATTATTCTTGCAAATAAAGCCTCCATCATTTCAATATCGGTCCCACTAAGCCAATAAACGTTCCTTTTCACTCGAACCTCATAGTAGGCATTATTGAAAGAGCAGTTTTCCTACCGAATTCCCGTTGTATAATCAACGCTTTTCTCGCGTATTTTTATTGATTCTCCCAAACCTCCCTCCTCCCACTTTCAAGGAAGCCGGGATGGAAGCTGCCTCCTACCGCGCATTCATAATCGCATCGACACACACGACATACTCTACACCCTAAATATCGCCTTAACGTGAATGTTATAAAGTCCCATTCAGTAGAGCACAGTCTACTGAAAGAATGGAACGGAATCGTGCGTTACCATCCACGAGACATTAAGCGTCATATAAATTACATTAGCATATAAATAAAGTATTTTTGTAGCGCTCGGTCTGCGTAGTGCTTCTTGGGTCTTTTACGAGGACTATCGTGGGGTTAACTCGGGACATTCTTGTTCTCTTTAGATAAATCGACCAGCTTAACGACCTTAAGCAAATACATGTTATCGATATACGTTTATTGCTTATTCGATCTCATAAATAATGCCGATGGAAACACGAAATTAATTTTGTTATAAGAACGTAAACATGTTAAGATAAAATACTTGGTTGAATCTACGAGTGGTAGTCCAATTTATTTATTACATATTTATTCATTCTGAAAATGTGATGAAGCAATTTTGTTGATCGTATTACAGTGAGTGTAAGTATGGGGAGAAATGAGACGGAATGCTTTGAAAGTTATTATGATGTTGGTATTTGACTGAGCGACCTACGCAAGGACCTTTTCGATAAAGTAAATATATTTAGTTACGGTTAAATCACTCTTAACAGTAACAATAACTAGCTTCGTGTCCCAGAATGAAAAACCAGTACTGAACATAACAATATGTTATAAGCCTTCGACCAAAATAAAATTAATGGATGGGCCCTAACCATTGAACTTGATCAGTAAAAACGAGTCAAAGCCGTCGGACATATACTTCAACACCTAATTATAAAAATGTACAGTATGTTTGTTACAAAAAATAGATATCGGTTTTATTTGTGTATTTACACTTCGGTAAAGCATACGAATTCATAATTTTGTCAGATGTTTCGTTATCGCGTAACAATAGACTCGTGTTTCATTTCCTACGGCTGGAGACCGACTGAAACGAAGTGAGCGCTGACGCTCATTTTGTAATCTTCAAAAATGCGCTTCTACTGGGCCTGTCCATTCATTTTATTTTGGTCGAAGTTATAAACAATACTTGTTTTTGCCTACGACCTCGTACGCACAAACTCATATAAACTTTCCTCTCCTCCTATTGCAAAATCCTTTCGTAGCGGCCCTCTACACTTCATAATGAATCTACCTGTCAAATTTCAGCTCCATAAGTCAACGTCAGTTAATCAGTATTTCGCATTTATTGGCCGAGCGAAGTGAGGTCTCAGATTCTAATGGGAAAATTAGGCTTTTCTATATGTGTTTCTATATTTGTATGCGATGATTTCCTTAACGCTGATTTGATCTTTATGAAATTGTGTTCATTTTAATGCAGTTGTTTAGATCGAATATGGGTAAAATAAGTTGAGGAGTTGCGAATGTATGGAAGTCCTGAGGTCACAGTTTGGGACAAACAACTTGAATTTATCTAGATGTATTCTTTATAAGTAGGTATATGATAACTAAGATGGAGGTGTCTCGCCGTCGTAAAATATCTACGTTGCTCGACATTAAAGTCATATTATACGTCTTATTCCGAAGAAATAGCCAGTGTAATTACCTACAGACTAGCAGGTTCACGTCTACCTAACTATATGAAGTAAAAAGGATAGAAAACGTGCAATCGGACGTTCAAGACGATAAATGGGGTAACGAAGATAGGAAACGGCCGGGAAGAGATAAAGGGGACAGTTTGTAAAGCGTAATTATTTCAGATACGAAGAAACTACATTGTTCGAACCTTTCCTCGTTTCAAGGTATCCCTTTAATCTTAATCTTAAGTTACTTGGACTGTGAATAATCTTGGGTAAAGCTAATATATTTTTCCGCGAATCAAAATGAGAATTCACCTACGACGCGTGTAGATCGGGGTTGCCTCCCTTATGGTAAATTTATTCCCATAGGTATGTCATTCAATCATTGATTTTTTCCTGCGCCACGATTTTCCCGCTCTACTTGTAGTGATTATTCACGTGCGTTATTAACCGATTTCAAAAAAGGTGGAGGTTCTCAATTCAACTGTTTGTTTTTTTGTATGTTTGTTACGCGATTACTCAGCAAATTATGAACTAATATTTTCAAAATTAAGTTTTACACCTTAAAAAAAATGTTGATGATTCATTTTTTGTTTGGTAAGTAGTTAAAGAGGTGGTTAGTGGTGGTCCCATATAAATTTTAAACAATTTGATTCAGCGCATTAAAAAAATCAACATCGACAAAAAAAAATACACAGACATTTTGGTTTGTGGTTCCCTAGTGCAATAGTTTTGATGAAGACTTTCAATCTCTGTCATCAAAAAATACCCATCAGATTACCTGCCCTGAATTATAGACTGAAAATGGTTTTCCATCGCGTCCCATGTATATTACCACTTATGGTAATAAATTGCATTACGCATGTAGGCTCTATTCTTAACGATATTGGGTCGCATCGTTCCGGGGTGAAATCGGTCATGACACCGACAAATGACGGCTACAGATGTTATACTTATGGGTAAGAGTTGGAGAGAGAGAGAGAGAGATGGAAATAGTTAAAGATACAGGAAAGATGTCTCTTGAATGATATTCTAGAAGCTGTCGGAACATTTTCTAACAATAAACTTGACAATATTTATATACCTTTTAGAAACATACTTTCGATCTTACTTTCATCATCATCAGCCAGAAGACGTCCACTGCTGAACATAGGCCTCCTTTTACCTCCACACTGAACGACATCCTGCCATCTGCATCCACCTCGACCTTACTTTAAATTAGTACAATACAATATCACTTCATTTACGCCGAAAAAAATACAAAGTTACATAATACATAGATAAAGTAGCGCATATATCAGTTTTGGGTTTGTTAGGATGGCCCCTAATCCACCATGCCAGCTCAGTGCATGTTGATCAAAGTCATATGTTTATGAACTTTTGAGGCTCTGTCCAAGAACCTCAGCCAACCTTCACCTTTTTGAGTGATGTCATCAAAATTGTTAATCTACCTATACAAAGACAAAATAATCTAGCCGTGCCCTGCTGTTTTCCTGTATACTGTTTTTATTTATTTGCACCTATTACTCCAAGTGTGAACTATTTCACGTGATTTCATTTTATTACGTAGATGATTATGTTTCACATTTTTTTTAAATTAACTTTGGCTCTGTCGTGATTTTACTAGCTATAATTATATGAATAATTTTGTTCAAACGCTTATTAATTCTATAGTCAGTTTTTTATATTGATAATTACGTATGATATAATTTTTATGATATATAATTTGACTGCCCCGGTGGCTCAGTTGGTAGTGAACCTAACTTCTGTGCTTGGGGGCGTGGGTTCGATTCCCATCTAGGACAAACATTTGTGTGATGAACATTTGTGTTTGTTCTATGTCTGGGTGTTAATTATCTATTTAAGTATGTATTAAAAAATATATATGTACGTATATCAGTCTCTGGCAGCCATATTACAAGCTTTGCTTAGTTTGGGGTCAGATGACCGTGTGTGCAAAAATGTCCCAGATATAAAAAAAAAAAAAAAAAAATTGAAAGCAACGATCAAGTTCATTATTATGATATATTTCATTTAGAATACACTTACTTGACTAGTTATACAACCTTAAAACCTTGCTGCAGTACTGTAATGGCTTAATTGCCTTCCTTCACCACAAAATCTCCACAACAAAGAGATGATGTATTACTAAAAAAATTGCCCATCCAGGAACAAATCAAAAATATATGCACCCTTCCAACCTACGTGATTTGGGTCCCGAATATCCGATTTTCGTACACTCAGGCACATCGTCGCGTGCTACGATTTTTTATTTAAATCATACTATTTAGATATGCTGAGAGACATTTCTTTTCGACAACGGGTAGTGATGTCTAAAAGACTTGGCGCGAGTCGAGAATCGTAAGTTGGTGCTATTTAAGATGCAGGTCGTTGGCCTGTATTTTTTATTTATACCAGTTAATGTGATTAGCTTAATTATAACTCAGAAAATCTATCAAATTTTCATCTCAGCATCATCAGTCTCGGCCACCACGCGGTTACTGCTGTGAACCACCTCCCATCATTACGTCTGGCCATGTGTCCTGCCCAGTCCCACTTAAGTTTCGTCATTTTTTAACGACGTCTATAGCCTTGGTACGACGTCGTATCTCAATGTTTTAGATATGAATTTTAAATCAATACAATTGTTAGATCATCTTGAAAATGCACTATTGATACATATTGATATATTATTGATTGATAGATAGGTGCTCTATTAATAGAGGTTAGGATTAATTAAAATAATTCCTGTTAAGTTATAAATAAATGATCCCATAATCTTTATTGTACTTGACACGATATTGAAAGGGTAATACACTTGTTTATAGAGGAAACAGTTAAAAAAATTTAAGTAATGCCAGCAGATACTACGTGCATCGAGCACGTAGTATCTGCTACGCTATGTACAAATATAAATCACAAATATACATACAAACGGTGATCTGATCCCGTACCGTACTTTCGCTTCGCTCGATTAAAAAATTCTAGCTATGCTGGCGCCATCTGTCTGGTGACATAAAAAGTTTCTATTGGCCCTCCCCAAGAAGCCTAAATCCATATAGTTCAAATATACCTTAAATTCAATAACCTGTATACCAAGTAAATTATAAAAAAGTAAGAGTAACAACCATGAACAATTACGAACTATAACGCGTTGGTATAAATATCACAATAGTAGAGCAGCTATTTCCTTGTGTCAGGAAGCCTTCTATAATCCTCCACCCCCCGCCCGCCGCCCCTCACTATCGCAGTAAAGCCTTATCTGCGATTTCGAGCCCATTTCATTTGAATGTGCAGAACATACATTAGTGGAATCTTATTACGTGTCGCGTAGGAGCTATTGTTGAGTATCATCTAGGTTGACTGTCGGATCTAATATTTGTTTATGTAGTCAGATTCCAATTCTATTACATTTCTGACGCATTTATTATCGTAAATTACTATTCCGAAACATATAACATGGTTACGTATCGTTTCGACGCCATCGCTCAATAACAGTATAGGAAAATTTCTTGAAGAAAGCAGTACGTCCATGACCCTCAAAAGTTCAAAGACATGCACTGGGCTGGCGTGGACCCGTTCTCTCTTTCTGGGGAAAACGGGGGACTTGTTTTTCAACAGGGGGCGATAATTGGCTAATAATGATCTAAATGTGACTCGCTTAATGCGCTCCGTGGTTTACTGTGTGAACTTTCTTATATGAACTGTACATATTTCAGGGCTAAATAATGTCCCATATTACTATTAAACCCTTCAACTATCTTCATGCAAAAATCACGTTAATCCGTTGCTCTGTTATTGTGCGAAAAAGAAACCAACAAACAAACTCACTGTCCCATTTTATGATATAAGTATGATGTCCCTACCATAACACTGTATAGCCAACTCTAGAATTACAAGCTTTGTAAAATATACACTATATTTTCAAATGCCAAGGACATATTCATCAATTTTTCGATCTGATACGATATTTTCAGTTACATCTATGTACCTACCTAGTTGAGAGTACTTGTCATATCTACTTCTTTTTAGAGCAACACATACGTGTAGACATAACAAGCAATCACATAGCTGAAAGCTCCACTCTTAATGACTACCCATTAAGGCTCATTTCACCTTCTACTTTCAGAAAACCTACTGAAACAAGGCCATCCTCCCTATATACTCATCCCCTAATGAAACCGCGGTGTGAATGAGGCTCATGCCTTGTTCTCCGTAATTAAGAAGCCAGGACGCATGCGTCGGCCACGCCCAGCCTCACAGCCTCCCTACCCCTCCCCCGACCCCCCGGGTTAATTGCTGCCGAGACATTACCCCTTACCCTTAATGCCTTATATACAACCTTTGTAATCACTTTCGGGGTAAAAAGAACGTGGAAAGCAATTTTGTAAAGTTATGTTTGGTTACTCTTAGTAGAGCAAAAGAAAAATCCTATAATGAGATTTAAAATTGTTTCTTCTCATACTTGCTGGTAGTTAGGTACTTTGTATCAGTAATATCGCAGAATTCATTCTATATTTTTGTAAGAGGTACTCAAGATAGGTGTAGAGCGCTTTAAGCGTAGCTCGACCAGATGTTCCTAACAGATCGTCAATATTAAGCAACGAATGACATGGTCGGTCTTCGAATGGGTGAATGGAATTTATTAGTAAAAATATATTTAAAAAAACATAAAATTATCATATAAGTAACGTCAGAGGCATTCAGGCGGCCCAAATATTTACTTTAAAGGAGTAGTGATTGTTTGTGTTATCATCCATAAGACCAGCTACCCATAAGAAGTCCAGTACTGAACATAGGCCTCTTCCTTAGAACCTCACACTGAACGACAGTGTACCATCTGCATCCACTGGTTGTCCGCGACTTACACGATGTCGTGGGTCCTTCCAGTGGAAGGCTTACCTACGCTGCATTCCAGTTCGTGCTCTCCACTCAAGAACTTTCCTTCCCCATTGGTAGGTACTTCAAGCGATGTGGCCGTGAGGACCACGCCAACTGATTGTAACATAGAAATCTAAAATTCAGAACTCCGAAATAGTCGTTAATATTCTTTATGCTCTATATAGCTCATCTAAGCTAAAAAATTATATACCTATCAACTTCTTGCTGACGATAATTGTAACACGTGAAAGCAAAGCATTTTTATACAAAAAAATAATTTATCGAAAGTTCATGCATTACTTACTCATATATTCTGAAAGTATTTTCATTCCGAATTAGTATCTCAACGTCTTGTACACAGTACGTCACGTTTTTAACGCGTACTGTAGGTAATCTTTAGATTATTGAAACCTGGTTATGAAAGGCGAGGTTATTTAAGCAAGATAAAGTATCATGATGATTTTTATCCATTCCAAAATATAATCACGTAGACCTTATAAACAAATCCTAATCCTCCCCAGAAACTCTTAAAACCAAGTGATGGTTTGTTTTGAATACAGCAATTTTCGTGGCAAGAATAACGGATCCCTTGCGGTTGTTTAACATTTTCTTAGACACCGAAATATCGTTCTTATCTTTTCATTCCTCATTCCTACTAAGTTGACCCCTTTCGCCCAAAAACCCCATTAGCCATATCTCAAAACTACATCCGACCTAGCGACATATACATAATATACATACAACTTTTTAGGTATACGGTGGAGGCAAATGTTCTCATTTGTTACCCGGGGGTGGTACTATGAATGCGCCTCACGTCCCGTACCTCTCTCATTTTTCACTACATTGGTTTTACGTGTGAATTATTGTTTAGCAGCGTCTTTTTGGGCGCTTCGTTTGTTTGTTCTGGGTGTTTTGAAATGTGGATGTTTGTTGTGTTTTGGCCATAAATCGTTATTTTGTTTTGTTTATCTAAGTTGTATAATTAGTTCTAGCGTTTTAGAAACAAAGGCTCCGGTTCAAAATGTTTTCATAGCGGTTTTTGAAATCCGTTATATATTTATTTTACGGCATTTTTGACTGATGAGGGTGTGGTGCTACTTTTTTATATTGATAGATAAACTCTTTATTCTTCACACCAGAAAATACATGCACGGGACAGATATGCTTAAAATGAGTGCTAAAATTGAAGGCCTTATAATATCACCTTTAATGTCAATTTATTCGCTCGGACGGTAGTGCCATGCGCCTAATAAAACAGTTGCAGGACTACGAAGAGTATTACACTAGAATTAATTAAAATTAAACACTTTCAACGGATTTTAACGCAAGTATTTTTTTACCTCGAAAATTGAGATATCTACACTAGTATTGTTTTTCTGTACAAATTTGTATATTTTCCATTAGTCAAATCAACCCCTATTTTATTAGCGAAATAAAATATAAAACTTTACATAGCCGTATCCCTAGATAACGTATCCAATTTATTCTGAAGCTCCCACTCGAATACAACTTATAATGATGTAATATTGCGTCATTCCGAACTCGTAGCTTCTGAAATCCATAGTAACACACTCATATGTACGAAGACTACGAAGCATGGGGTGACGCAGGTGTGTGTGTATGATAAGATGCAATGAACCTATGGGTTTTAAAAATGGGTTCAATTTAGGTTTGTGAATTTCCCCATAATTTTCATGTTTATACTATTTTCAACAGGCTGAATTCTTTCATAAACATTTAAGGTTCTCTTCATTGCAAGAATGATTTTTAATGTGCTCGTACTTCATCATCAACACATCAGCCATAAGACGTCCACTGCTGGACATAGGCTTCCCCCATCGATTTCCAATAGGACCCGTTGGAAGCGGCCTGCATTCAGCGTTTTCCTCTGGTCTCTTTTAGGCCTTCTGTCCTTCTTGTTTGTCACACGTCCTACGCTGCGCTTACCGCTCCATGGTCTCCATTCGAGAACCTTACACACGCTTACGCGCTTTTTCTTGTACTTATGGTACATAAAATCACATTATTTGTTATATTTTGATTAACATTATTATGCATTTATTATTTACATGCATACGTATATTAAAGTGTTTGTGGTTGTCAAATATTAAGATAAATTGAATTACAATGCTCTAGTCAGCAATTGGGTTTTGTATACCATTTCTAGGTAAAAACTAGAGCATATAAGCAATAAATATCCGTTTTTTAATTATTTTATTTAAATAGGCTTGCCTTTGACCGCCACCTCACCTGATGTTAAGCGAAGATGCGATCTAGTTAAGTTCTTTTATGAAAAGCAAGTGCCTGTATTAACTAAAATATCCAAGCTGACACTAACACTACAAAAACATTTTAAGGACTGTTTTTGTAATGAATGACTGCGGTCGACTACCCATAGGCAGTTGAAGGTCTAAAGACAATCCAAATGCTCAACACGCTATCGGTTGGTAACGTACCCAGCATGCTGGCGGCATTACCGCTGATGGCAACACTTTTGCTTTCAGCCATTGATTTTTCTCAAAACATGCCCTTTTGACAGTTTTGGTACAGATAATGTGCCAAAATTGAAAAACAAAATTGTTTTTAAATTGTTAATGAATTGCCTCAAAAATTAAAATTTTGATACTTTTTGTAAAGATAAAGTGTAAAAAGTAAAAAAATTGAGGCAATTCATTAACAATTGAAAAACAATTGGTTTAGTAGAATCGGGGCCCTGTATTTTGGTCACGCGTCGTTAGTTAAGATACCTAATTTCACAGGCCAATAAAATCATTGTATCATTGTAAAAGTTGGCTGGCCTGAATTCAATTTCTACGTAGGATAAAAGAAACTGGATGTGGCTATATCTAAATCTGATTGTAGGTATGTCTAGAATTTACCTAGTTTATAGTAATGAACCGACTAGTAGTGCCCTGCGATTCCACCCGCTGTACTACAGAAAGTGTTATTATCGTCGGATAAATAAATAATCTGTATGTGCGTATATAGGTTTTGATTCTCTTTAGGTGTTTAATATTTAAATGTTGTAATCTATATGTTATTCCTATATGTTAATCCAGGGTATACCCTGTATATCGGGGTAACTTATAAGTTACCCTGATAACAAATTTCATCCAAATACGTTCAGCCATTACGCAGTCGAGTCATATATTTCATAATAAAAAATTGCATTTAATATTTTAGTGTAATTTGCGAGAGTTTAGTACTTACACACTACTACTACATACTACTTGGAAAATGTATGATCTCGTAACAACTATATGTATAATCTTCTAGCTGCGCCCTGCGGTTTCACCCGCGCGGATTATTTTTTATAACATCAGCTATCCACCAGTGAAAGTCCTGTCAAATTCGGTCCAGCCGATTCGAAGTCCAAAGGGAACATACACACATACATACACATATACATACACACATCTATTTTTATATATAAGCAAGAATGTGTCAACTATAAACACTTACTATAATCGATATAACAGAAGCGAACAAAATATTCAAAACCTTACAGTGAAACCGTAGTGCGACCGTAAAGGCACGTTTCGTGCTATAAAAGTATAAGCGATGCAGGCAACGCTGCCCAAACTCAATCTAAATTTCATTTTACGCCTCAAATATCACGTGCGGGCATATAGAATAGACTCCGTCGTTCGTAACTCTGAGAACGTCCGCTGTCAAATTTTAATTTCTCCCTCAAATATTTACCGAAGGAAAAAGGATTCCCCGTTGGGCCGAGCTCTAATAAGTTTTCCATAAGAACGGTGGAAGGGGGTGGGAGAGCGGGCAGAAGGCTCTTATTGTGTTTGCAGAAGCTGGCGCATCCGGGCGCATACCTAACAAGATGGATATGTACTTCCCGGCCACCCCTTTTGGACCGCCCCTATATGTAGATAAGAATGAAAACCTGCATTGAAATTGCATTTCCGTCTTAATTCCTTCTTTCCGAATAACCGTTCGAAGTGATTTGGGAGTTGAGCTGAACATGTGAACTTGTACTATTCGAAATATTGAATTTATTTAGCTAGTTCGAAATGTAGGAGTAGCGAGGTGGGCACCCGCTGTCTTCCACCCCTGGAGTTAAATTGAAATTTGCTCGATATGAGTTAGCGCTCAGACACACAGAGATCAAAGTACGTACTACAATTTAAATAAAGTCAGCGAGGTAATTTCTGAACCCTAGCTATATTAAAATTACATGTGTTACATAAAATATATTTTCTGAAGTTTTGTATTTGACGTGCTGTCAGATTTATTGGAATTGCTATCTATAAATGGAGTCACGAGGGACAAACAAAATAAAGTTATTTTCTGCTTTAATACAAATGTAATTATAATCAAGAAAATATTAAAGAATATTCAATAAGTCTATAACAAGAGACACTCACACATATACTCATAAATTCATCGTATTTACGTATATCCTTTCAGTAAAGAAGTAAATGTCAATATGCATGTGTAAAATAGTGGCGGAAAGTGCCAAATTGCAGCTGAACGCATCCACTCTCATCGGAGCTTGTCGCCGCCAAACTGTCCAATATAGCTTTTTCCCGTCGATTATTTCAAGCTTTAATGTTTTTATTTAACGCCTCCGGGTATTGAGACGATGTCGGCTTTCGTCACTCAGCCTAATTTATTGCGGATCGCAGCGCGTGTTTTTGACGCGACAAAAACGTGAGTTTCGGTCGAGGATCGCGCGTACCGCCCGTGTATGTTTTTACTCTTCAATCGCTTTAATTATGGCCAACCGAGATGCGTGCCGATAAGACAGTCGCTTGTTTTATTTATTTGCGTTTAAGTCTTTTGATGACATAATTATTTTTCAAAATAGCACTCAGAATTAAGTAACAAGAAAACTATACATAGTACGCGTGCGCTAGCAATATGTACATAATAAAACATAAATGTAAGAAACAATACGAGAACTTAAATTAGATTTCACTGGCTATCTCATATCATAAACTGCGTGTGGACAACGACATGTCCTGAAAATTACGCAAGCGTATCCTCCCCACTGACCGGGGATAGAAAACATACATTTTTAAAGCAAACTCCCCCGAGGGTGAGATAGGGGGGGAAAATTACAAAAGAAAACAACCTTAATTTCCAATGTCATCTCCGTTCTACCTAATCCTCTTATCGTTTTATATTTTGGCCTTTGAATTTTCATTTATTTTTGTTTGTTTGAGGAAAGATCCAAGCTACGTTGAATTTAGTCTAGAATTGATTCGTTTTAATATTTATTTAGGACAATTCGTTTAGGTCTAATTAAATAGTTTACATTGTTTTTTGGTCATACTTTTTTCTACCAATCGGAGTCGACTAGACCTCGAGAAAGTTCGTAGTTTTATAACAATTAAATAACAAGACAATAAAGTTATTACCTGTTATTTTATTATTATCGTTTATTGATCGCTTTGAGGCTGAGTCGAAATCAAGTTTTTTTGAAAGAATATTGGACTAGCATTTTTTTGAGTATGGATTTTGACTCCTGTGCAAATGAATGCTTACCTATAGTATTTATATCCCGGTCATATTAAGACGCATTTACATGCGTTCCACTCACTGAATTTATTTTATTCTCGCCTTTGAATCAATCACTCTTAAGATCTCATTCGTTTAATCGTAAACTTTGTCTCTTTCGTACGTTGCGTATTTTGATACTTTCTTTGCATACTTTGGCTATTTTGTGTTATATGATTATTAAATCAATATTTACCGTGATTATGATGTAATAACCGCATAACTGTAATGAATAAACGTGATAATTTAAAACGGTATTTTGTTTGGTTTCACGGAAACTTTACTGCTGTTAAAATAAGGTCGAGATTGGAACAAACTCGGAGATGTTTTCGCATGTGTCGCGTGCAAATATGAAGCTTATTCTAAATCTATGGTTCCTACTCAGCACATCAAAAACAAAACGAGCTCGACAGATGAATCCCCAATAGTTACACATTCCGATCTCCGATCGCCTCACTCCGATGCAGATTCGCTGGAACAATAGTCCGTCAATGTGGATGTCGCATTAATCAGGTGTAGTGCAACCATAATTCAATCGGAGGCTCGGGTTAAGGCTGCTTTATATCCGCGGAATGACCAATGGGCGAGATGTGAGAATGTTAGTTTTAGGTAGATGCGGCATCTGGTCACATTCTTATTCAAAAATTCAAAATTCTTTTTTGTCAGTTTTTTTGTTCTTCTTTTTAGTGTGTTTGGCCTCTCCTGTTAAGTCTTGACAACCTGTGTTGGAAGAGAGCGCATTTATCATATACATTCTATAAGTACCTAGCTGGGTATTATCCACCATTATTAGCACTAGTCTTAAGAATGGTGGTGGTGAATAAATAATTTTATTTGAGTATTGGCATTGTTTATGCTGGAATGCATCACATTGTCACATGTACAGCCATATATCTATTTTACATTTTAAAAGTTGATGTTTTTTTTTTGTTGCTGCTCTACTGCAATTATGCTTCTACAATAAACTATTAATATAATCAAAATACAACTTGAAATTTAAATTTGAATAAAATTTCAAGAGCATTTTGTATCCCCAGAACTGGTTACATATATATCCAAATTAAGTCAATGGTGAATAAATGCTACTTCCATTTCCAATTTCATTTAAATGTAACCAATTTAGTTTATGTGAATGCTAGAAGCCACATCCATCTCGGTCATTTGTCCTGCATCTCGGTCCGGCTGCGAGTCTTTCATATTTTACATAGAATGTGCACTGTCAATGCGCAAGAGCGCTCAGTCTCAATCACTCAGCGACCGTTTGCAAATTAAAGAACTAAGATAACATCGTATGAGACCTTCGTAGCCACTTAATAGGAAACCTGTGTTTTTTTTAAATCTTTAACACGGACAGATTTTTTTAATAGAAAAACTATACTGAATTATAGGTAATTCAGTATATCGAATTTACATCACTTAACATCTTTTGAGCTGTTGTTGAATGCCTAGACTATCAATTTTAATAAAAAATACCGTTAATGTATAATGTTCGTTTGGTATTACGCAGTTTATTTAAATTGAACATATTTGAAAGGCCAATAAATTACGGAGCAACTGTAGGAGTCAAGTAAAGGTGAGCGTGACTAAAAATCATAAAAATTAAAAACGTCAACACGAATAAATGAAAATTAGTAATTTATTGTCTAAGAATCGTTCCGAGAACAACATTAGAGCCCATTAATTGGACTAAACCAATAAAGACGACATCCCGAGACACGTGTTCGTTTCGAAAGGTAAAAAGTAAAAATTCTGGCTTGGTCGTATTCTAAATATTTCTTTCGAAGTCCGAGGAGTCCCTTTAATTGTTGTTTTTGTTCGGATTCCGTTTTTTGTGATTGATTCAGCATGCAGTTGTCATTGTATTCGTTCAGGTTTTGATCACGTTTTTTTTTCGTTCCAATTGTTTGTATGTTTTAAGGAACGGAGCTTGGGTCCTTTTTTATGTCGAGGTATGGTAATGCGAGACGGTTAATCAATCTTATGAATTTCAAATCAGAGTTTATTATGGTTAGTAAATTGTTTCTGATAGGTAAGTGAATTTTCAACAAATAATAAAATAAAATAGTTTATTGATCCAAATTTTTAAGACAACAATATTGTTAAATAACTTATTGAACTAGTCATAAAATTAGGATTTCATTCAAATTAACAAAAAATGTTTGTGTCTGGAACTGGCTGGCACCCGAACTTGAAATTAAATTGTGCTACAGGCACCAGAGCAATGAAGTAATATTAATATCTTTTTCATCACTAGCGCTCGGTAAGTAAGTCATTGATAACTCAAAATGCGGGCCGTAAAAATCACTTTGCCTCCCTACAACTCAACTACGTCAACTAAATTAAAAATAAAAGTAGTCACATGTCAAAAAATACCATACCATTTTTTCGCCATGTAGGTCCGTACTATGTCAGTATGTACATATAATCTATTTAAAAGTGCGTTTTATGGAGCAGATCTTGTGTATCTTACAAGCTATTATATTTTCCGATTTATCGATCAATATTTGCTCATTTTATCAATCCTAATTTTGATTGATCGAGTGTCTTACCTTAAAGGCACTGCCTTATATACATGGCAGGAAGAGTCGGGTGATATAGCTAGTCACGGACTGAACATTCATCATATCGACACCCTACATTAATACGTGCTATTCATAATGTTTCATTAAGAGGTAATGCGTTTATGATACGCGATCAAAGCCGAGGCGGTGATGCGTTATCTTTCATAGGTTTTAGTGAAATTGATAGAAGATTTGAGTTAGTCATGAAAAATATCGACATCAACATATGCTGCCTGTATTATATAAATAAAAAGCTATATAAATACAGATATTTTACTATTAAACACTTTTCGTTTCCATAACTTTTATTGTGTATCAGTCGATTTGAAAATTTAAAAGTTCCATAAGAATTTACTATAAATATAAAAGCGAAATAACATTATATTTACTCGCTGACTGATTCCTCACAAAGTTTCTAAAACTGAAATTTGGCAGGTGGGATTTTACGAAAAGGGCAAATTAATGGGGGCAAAATAGAGTAGAAAGTTTATATGAAAGTCTACGCGTACGAAGTCACGGTTACGGCTAGTCTACACTAATATTATAAAGAGGAAAGATTTGTACCTATTTTTGTATGTTTGTAATGAATAGGCTCCGAAACTACTGAACCGATTTGAAAAATTCTTTCACTGTTGGAAAGCTACACTATCCCCGGGTGACATAGGCTATATTATATTTTGTAGCGAGGCCGAAGGCCGAGCTTACACTCGTGCGAAGCCGGGGCGGACGGCTAGTTTATTATATTTTGTTAATTTAACATTAACGGACATACTTTAAAGTAGATTATTTTTAAACTTTAAACTCACACACTTTAAGTACTATTGAGTGTTGTTGAGTTATTGAAGTACTTAGCACTTTTGCAATCTCATCACAACGAAAACGTATCAGGAAATAGACACTTAGCCCCATTGTTATTTCGCTATTAATTTTATCACTACCATCTTTAGCACCGAAAGTGATTGCAGCGCAGTAATAGTCCATTAGTCCATTTCTAATATGAATACCATTTACCACTAGAGTTTATGAATTCGCGGGTCCACATCTGGGGCATATCGGGAGAGTAATCCAATCGAACGAAACAGAACAAAAACATAAAGCGGTTTACGATCGCCCCTGTTGATTTATTCCTCGTTCATAATTTGATGCTCCGGAACATCAGAGGATTTAATAACACCAGATAGACATCGCTTAAACCAATGTAAAACTGTTTTGCGTCTTGTGTAACAATCGTAAAATGTACATTAAGACGCATTAAGAGACCAACGGATGCTCCACGATCAGCCAGCTCGAGTCTTTCACCCTTAATCTTCAGTTATTTTGAATTCAGGAACTTTATTGATCGAAGTAATAACAAATTTTATTGCTATAAATTCAGATTACGCTAATATTATTTTATTACGGCCGTTTTAGAGCTGTTTCTTAGTCCAAATACATCTGAAGTGGTGCCTATCTTATCTTCGAGTTCAGATGAAATTTTCTCAAATATATTACGTCTCATCGACGTCATATCTGCAGATACTAAATAGATGTCTGATGTTTCATTATTTATCTATGTTGATAGGGCTTCTACAGTTTGTTAGGTGAAATCACTAGAAGCTCGAGTAAGAGTGACATTTCCTCAAACAAAACATCTTCTTGTACAGGCCTGTCAGCGTCTGTCAACAACGTTCCCGACCAGTTAAGTAAACACTTAATTAACATCATAAAGTATCAAGACGGTGCAATCTTCAAACACTTATCAAACGTCCATAATAATTTAAGACGCGTTGTTACCGCGAGGTGCAAAAGTGGCTGACCTGACATCACGCTTATGACCCTCAACGTTGCCGCCCTCCTTTTCTCTCCCAGCTACTTTTCTCGCTCGCACATCACGCCCCCACTTTTCCTAATCATCTTCTTAAAGTCACATGTTTTAGTCACGTCCGGAAATTAATGAACTTTAAATCTTTAGTGGTAAATACTAGTTTCGGTCGTTGCGCAGAGCACACCATAGAAGTCTCGGTCCATCACCGTCATCTATTGTCATGTCGTCTTCTCGAGCTTTATAAACAATCTCTTTTATTTTCACCAAGGAGTTTAATCGGCGCGAGCTCGTGGAATTCCAGTACCCTTACTATGAGTATTCGAATGTATAGGTCGTGAACAACACGAAGCAGCGTCATTTTGTTCTTAATCTACTGCGATAATTTAACTACTCAAACAAGGTCCGTATGATTTCTTTCGAGTGTTAAGTCGAATGTAAGTTAGTTTCGTAGTAAGGGCGTCCTATTCTTATCGGGTGGTCGTTCCAGAGCTAACGAGAGTACAAAGGTTGTTTTGAGGTGCCACGTCGTGTCAGCTGTGTACTAAAGGAATGAACTTTCGTGACATGGTTATTTCTTTTTGTACCATCTTGTATCGATACAATTACGTTTTAGGATGTAATGGACCGCATATATTTATTCTTGATGAAGTAACGAGTTGGATAGAATATAATGCATTAGGAATGTGGTATAGGAATGAATAATTACATACCACCGTTTAGGTAGACACATCCCATCACATTATTTTATAAATGCAAAAGTAACTCTGTATTATTGTTACGAGTATTTTATTAAACACTACTAACTGCAAAACCAATTTTGATATTTTTTATAGTCTGCGTCATAATGTCAGACGTTAGATATTTTATTTTGCAGGTAAATTACGGGTAAAGCTACGGGACGCAGCTTATACTCATACTTAATATTTCCTACTCATCTTTCATTTTTTGACAAATTTTAATCATGAGACAACATAAAATACAAAACATTAGGTACAATAAACATAAAAATACACAACACACAAAAAACAACAAAACAAAACACATTTAAAATACAACACATAACACAACGACACAAAATACTCCACACAAAAAAAAACGAGAAAAAAAAATCAGCAGTTCCATAGATATAATGTTATTCACACTCATTGACAAATACATGGATTAGTACAAACGGTTTCGTACAAAATACACGAAGAAAAGTGTTCCCAAGTTTACCCATAAAAACTGATATATTTTAGAAGCACTAACAAACTAATTTATACCCAATGTCGTTACAACAATGCCTAATTTAACTTGCTACAAACGTAGACTAAATACTTTAATAACTGTAAATAATGTCATATAAAATTTCTTTTCTATCTTTCTTTAAATACAAATTAGTATTAAATAATCATCATCAATGTACGGTACAGCTGTTTTTTTTTTGCAATGTCTGAAATGCTTTTGTAGCAAAAGTTTTCATATAGTATTACGTACTTACAATGAGCTTTTTCGACTCAGTACACACCCTTCGTAACCCTATTATATGGAAATACTTACTATTCTATAAAACAAAAATATCTCTAAGTCTTATCATTTTATCGTTTGAGTTATTCATTTGACTACCTTGTAATGAAAACAGTTGCCAAATCGTGTTTGACTAAATAAACGTTTAATTAGAGAAGCATCAACTCTATAAATATAAACTTAATTTAAAATTCATAAGATGCTGCAAATGAATTGGCTGCTGTTCAAAAATCTAGATTGCAGAACTTTACAATGGGTTTCCCCCATTCCGGCTGTGTTGCAAATTAACTTGACAATACTTTTGATTTATAAATACTAGAGTTACCAACTTTTATTATAAAAAATAGGTGATTTTTTGATAGAGTTGATTTAGAAGCGACATCTCTCCAATATCATTATTACAGTGAAATATGTGGAGTAGAGAAACTTTTTGCATAGCAATATGTCATTTATTACAGGCTAGTTTTTGCTTAAATTATATCATATTAATTGAGTGGCGTCCAGTCGATTTAAGTTCATTTCCTTGCCATAGTAGTGTAATAGAGTCTGATGTAGGAATGCGGTCATAATTTGTAATGAGCCAGGATCGTGAGATATTTCTCTACGCCTCGCCTTGTTTAATAGGTTTGCCTCGTTACAGTGTTCCCATGCTTTCTGTGCCTTTCTGGGTTAGAACTTATACTGCACTTTCATTACTAAATCAGTATCAATACATTAATTTGATGATAGCTTGAACATAATTGATTTAATCATTTAATAAGACCTGATAAATACCGAGTATTTATCAGGATGTAATTATCAAATAGAAAAAAAACGCATTATTTTTTATTTTCTAGTATTCTTTTGGGAAAAGAGTTTTATATGTTAGTTCACATGTCATCATTATAGACAGACAGTGGAACGATTTGCTTGTCTCGTAAATCGGTTTCGTAAAAAACAGACTTAAATTTTACCCAACGACTTAATTTTAAAAGAACAACCTTACCTCCTACACCTGCAGCTTTAAACGCCTCAATTTATTTTGGTAAGTAAGGTGTCAATAGATTTCATAAGCACAAGATGGCGATGTATAAAATAGACATGAAAAAATAAAAATTTACTGCATGGATGTTATCATTAAAAAGTTATTTAATTAAATTAGGTTTGTTACATATTTTTATTCAGGTGTACCGTTTGCAAAATAATATAATGCACCTATTATTGCCTTTACGGGTTGTTGTTTTTTTTTTATAAATAGGCATACTTGTTGCTACTAATTTATACAATGATGAATTAGCCATAATGTTATGTATGAGGTCGTGATTAGTTTTGACAAAATGTTACAATTCACTGTCAAAAAACACCAGTAGCACTGCTCTGCCTTATCACTATTCTTAGAAATTGATAAAAAGCTATGAAGTACAATCATAAAATTCAATCGTTTCTTTAGTGATCGTTTCTTTGACGATCATCTTATTCGCGGATGGCCATTCGTTCAAGGCATTGGTTGTACTAAGGATATACCTACTCAGGTCATATTGCCCCTCGCCGTAGTAATTACCATACTGTTTTATTTCTTTTGATCATCGTAGACACAAACTATTCAAAATAAAAATATTCTACACTATGAACAAAAATTTTGACGTCTGGCATTAGGTTAGGCACTACCACGTCCACCATATTCTATTATGAGGATAATGAACATCACTGTATAATCATTACACTAGTTTTAGTTCTTTTATGAGTATTTAATTCTGAATCAGGATTATCTGAAACGTTTTGGATGGGCCAAAAACTCCAAGGGTGATTCATATTTATCGTTTACACGAGATATTTTTGCCTACACCCCCTTTTCTCTGAATCCTTACTCCGGATCTGCACAGGTCGTGGTTTGCGAGCGTGTTTGCAATTAGAACTCAATCAGGTATCTTCGCCCGAGGAGATCGATCGACTGTTACAGCCAAGCTTCTCCAGGAAAACGTCGTGGTTAATAACCTCTATTGTCGGGCCACACAATCGTGACACTGTGAAGTGCTAAATGGTTTCATCATCCTCTTAACTCTACTGAGATCTAACTAATTGAAAATCATATTTTTCTAATGTTCTCAAACAAGTTTTTTTTTTTTTTTTCTCAATGAATAACGTACATGCTATGTATAAACAACTCTGCCAAACTGCGTAGCAGTTTGTAGGCAGAATCTACTCTCATTACAAAAAACTGTTTATCTTATTGCTACGAATTAGAAAAAAGACGTAAATTTTATTCCTTATTTTGTATGTTTTTTTTTTCTTAGTACTCTAATTTATATCTATGTTTACTCCATAGAAGCTCTTTTCGAACTTTCAACATTTTATGGCTTCATCACCTCAAATATAAATAAATCGAATCCCCAAAAATCCCCCATTACCCAATAAGAAGCATGCTCTAATCGCCAAATTCACTTGTCAATTTCTTTGAGGCCATTTTCGTCGAGGTTTTACATTCTCGTTCGCAATATAAGTGATCCCGTCTGTATTTAAAAAGGCACAACAAAAATTAAGTGCAATTAGTGGCGCGAAACTGGTCCACGGTATTTGCTGAAAAAATTATGGAAGGAATGCTTTCTACGCTCGGGATGTGTCGACAAGTATTCTGAGACTCCCGCGCAGGAGCGCTTTTCTTTGTGGAAGGTAACTTAATAAGAGAAAACTAACAAAGAAATTTTAAACTTTTAATAATCATTAAACGACTAAGCTTTTCGAGTAAGTACTTTTGTTTCACTAAAGTCGCTCCATTGGTGAAGGTTTTTGATTTTTCCCACTTTGCGCCACTAACAGATGTCTTATAGCATTGTCATGGTGCAAAACTTAATTATATGTACTCATTATTGTTTTTTTTTTTTTTTTCAGGTAAGTAGGTGATCATGCAAAGCCGTTTACAATTTATTGTAAGTAAACATTCTGTAGAAATATCTTGCATCTAATTTTGAACTCAAACCGAAATACTAGATGATATGAGGGTACTACCGCCGCTATTTCTGTGGCTTCTTACTGGGCAGACCATAAGTATATGAAAAAATAATCGCTAACACTAATTCTGTACACTCTCGTTGAGAAACCAGGGATATCCTCTTGTACTCCTTGCAAGAATCCCTTCAGGGTTCTAGGGGGTTTCCATACGGGGCAACGCGATATCGAATCAACTGTCAGTCCATGCGAACCAATCCGTGCTTTATTGCGTTATGATAAAGCACGGTATAGTTCGCACAGAACGCGATCACGTGCTGTTCAAACGATCTAACGATTTGTAAGTCTGTGCGAGCTAAATTACGCCTCATTGCGTTGCAATAAAGCACAGTTTCGATCGTGAGGACTGATAGTAGATTCCATAGATACTGCTCGCTCATCCCGTGAGGAAATACCCTAAACTCCGAAAAGAGAATGTTCGCGAGCGTTGTCGGTTGTTTGCGCCGTACACGATCGTCGGTGAAAAATACCCTTAACCGAGCGATCTCGACCAACAAAAGCCACAGAATACATATACATAGTAAAAGTACAGAAGATTCATTCCGCAAAATCATTTAAATGAGTAGCGACTCTTGCTACTACACAATAAAGTGCAATTCAGGACGTGCGAGCGCTAACTACCTACAGCTATATTAACCTAGAAGTTGCCTCTCTGTCTATAGCGTAACTCTTGTCGCGTTAACTTTGTCTATCGTGCGGACACAGGCACGGCAAGTCCGACAAGTCGACTACTTGTAGCTTCATAGCTTCATACGTAAAGTGCGGAGTGCGCCAGGCCTGGTAAAGCTAAAACAGATATAGTTTTCTTCTGAGACTCGACCACTATTCCCGCAAATGCAATTCACAAGTCGCACAACCGCAGATTAGCAATGAGCCTGCACACTAATCAACTTGTCCATTAGGTGGCGAGGATCACGCTCATTGTTCCGAGAGCGCTGTGAGTGAGTTAGTGCCCATAGAGGTTATAACTGTTAATTGTATGGCGATACTTGCTGCGAACACTTTGTCTGACCTTATTTATGGCGTCTGACGAACAATGTTGGCTTGACAGACCACGCTGCTCTTCGGTGGCAGTTTTAAAAACATTTCGCTGTGTGATGTATTGATATTAAGTTTTTAACTTGATCAGTATGCCTCAAAAAGCTGATTTTAAACTTTTAATAATTGTAGTTTTCTAACTGTAAAAACTGGTAATGATGGTTCGATATTTATATACTAGACGGCGTGTAAAACACACGTTTTATTTAAAAAATCTAAAGAATTTGTTTAATTATACTACTTAACTAAAATATGTATTCAATAATTATTAAAATATAATTAACATATATTTTTCGAAACACAAAGATCCAAAAATCATCCTAAGTAAAAAAGTGCTTTTCCTGAATCACGCGAACCCATTTTTTTTTTAGTTTTAGAGATTCCAAATATTTGTGCTATTATTTGATAGAATGTATATATGGGGTGTATTTCTAGATGACTGACGGATCTATTCAAGAATATCATCGTACTCATCATTATAAACTTTTACTTTGGGACAGTGCCGTAACTAGCCTTTTATGCGCCCGGTGCGAGCTTCTATAACTGCGCCCTTGAAAACAAAACTTGGTCCTGGTGTGGTCATTTCTGCGCCCCTCCAGAGTCTGCGCCCTGTGCCTGGGCACCGCTGGTACAGCCCTATTTACCTGCTTTGGAAACAACTCTGATAACGCAAAAAAAAAAAAACAATTGTTTAATAGAGATATATCATTAACACTCTACGAACTATATGAAATGAAATTAAAATATATTTGGTGTCTACTGATTATTTACAGATAACCGATTTTTGTAGCAAAATGAGGGTTGGTCTGAAAGTAACAGTTTTTTATAATGATGAATACAATGATATCCTTGAATATGTCCGTCGTATACACAGGCATATGACAGTACATAATAAACACTTTTATTAAAAGTATAGATTTCACATCAATTGATAGATGAATACATGTACCCGTATACTTGGTTCAAATTATTTTCAGATAGCACAGGACACGTTGTGTTGAAGCAATTAAAGTAATAAAATAATTCAATTTTAGAATTTGGGTAGTCATATAATTTAAAAATAAACCGGTCAAGTGCGAGTCAGGCTTCCGCACTGAGGGTTCCGTACCACCAAATTTTTTATTTTTAAAGTGGTGCAAAAAGATAATATTACGTTGCTTAACTTGATAGTGAACAGAAACTTGTCATCGACTCACTAGATATTATTTATTTATTGATGTTTTAGAGTTTGTACTATAATCGTTCCAGAGCAAATACAAAAGTACGTTTATAAAAACATTTATTTTATGGGGATCCACCCACCTAAAGTTTTTAATTTTTGTTTTTATTATTATTTTTGAGTAATCTGCCGTAACATTACAAATATTATGTGAAAATTTCAACTGGCTATCTATTGCGGTTCGAAAGATACAGCCATTAAAAGGTAGGACGGTAAGACAGCCAGACGGACAGCGTAGGCTTTGTAATAGGCTCCCGTTTACACCCTTGGGTTACGGAACCCTAAAAAACCTTTTATCGCTCTGCCACTTTTACGAAACGCCTAAAAATAACCCTGAATTTGGAAACCCACACTGACCAGACGAAACGTCAATTCGGGGCACAATTCCAAAGGCCTCGTCAGACGTTGAAAAACCACACGCGGCTTTTACGGCGCAAGAGAAGATGCTTTATGGTCCTGTCATCAACCCGATCGGCTGACGACCGATCGTCCTTTCGAAACACTCGATATTTACAGGAGCGTTTACCAATGTTCAAAATGAACCTCTCAAAAGGAAAAAAACGTTATATATTACTATTAAATAGAAAAGAGGCAACTTAAGCACAAAAGATAATTTATCTATTACATTATAATAAAAAAATGTAATTGCCAGATATAAAAAAACACACATGGAGTCTTAAAATAAACAGCTGAACACGTTAAGACAGTTATTCGTTTTTTTTTTTGTTGACCACGCACATCTCCTAAACTACCGGACGGATTTAAATGCGGTTTTCACGAATGCGAGCTATGACCAGATTGAAGTACAGGGTATATTATTTTGCGAAAGGGAGGAAAAAAGGGTCAACATACGAAGTCACGGGCAACAGCACTTGTAATAAATAAAACAAGCTTATAATACTCATTCGTCATCATTTCAGCCATAGGACGTCCACTGATAGACATACGCCTTCCCCATCGATTTTCAAAAGGGCCGGTTGGAAGCGGCCTGCATCCAGCGTTTTCCTGCGGTCTCTTTAAGGTTGTCTGTCCATCGTGTGGGGTGGACGTCCTACGCTGCGCTTAACGATCCGTGGTCTCCATTCGATAACGTTTCGGCCCCATCGGCCATCTATTCGGCGTGCTAAGATACTCAAAAATATATAATGATACTCATTAAAACCAATCAAAGTATTCCAAACTCGAGGTGCTTACTAGAGAGGTAGCTATTGAAAAGTTTCACCATCCCAGTTCCTTGATCCAAACTGTTCGATAGTACCAAATTATTGAATTGTCAAATCAAATCACATATTTATTTATTTACTAATAATAACTTTATGTTAGCCAACCAACAGCAGTTTCACAGCAGCAGCTAACACAAGTCTTTGTATTTAGCTCGGCTACAGTTTTATTATAAACTAGTTTTTTTGCCCGCGACTTCGTACGCGTAGATTTTCATATAAACCTTCAATCCTTTTTAGGGTTCCGTACCTAAAGGGTAAAACGGGACCCTATTACTAAGGCTCCGTCTGTCCGTCCGTCCGTCTGTCACCAGGCTGTATCTCATGAACCGTGACAGTTGAAATTTGCACAGATCATGTATTTCCGTTGCCGCTATAACAACAAGAACTAAAAAATTGAATAAAATAAATATTTAAGGGGGCTACCATACAACAAACGTGATTTTTTTCTCGTTTATGCTCGATATTGATAACGGCAACAGGTAGACGCTTGAAATATTCACAGAATATTTAGTTATATATTGACTTTAAAAATAAATTATTAAATTAAAATAAAATTAATATTTAAGGGGGCTCCCATACAAAAAACGTGATTTTTTTGCCGTTTTTATAGAAAATGGTACGGAACCCTTTGTGCGCGAGTCCGACTCGCACTTGGCCAGTTTTTCTTCCCTAAATCCGGCCCTTGCGCAAAATAACATAGCCTATACTTCAATCTGGTCATAGCTAAGCATATTCATGAAAACCGCAATTTAAATCCGTCTGCATTTTCTTCCAGGGGTTTAGGATATGTACGTGAACAAATAAACAAAAATTCTAAAAACTGCCTTAACATGTTCAGCTCCTTATTTTAAGTCGCCCTGTGTGAAGTATTGATAGAAGCATAACAGTAAAAACACCTTCAACAGTTTTCAAATCAAAAAGATAATGTGACCACAGTGCAGAGCATGTTTTGAAGTTTTCTTTTTGTCTAAGCCATAAAAAGTATATCATATCATGTCGGGATGATACATCTCTGAAATTTGACTGTCCAGTTTCGCTCGTTCGAATTTTTCTATGAACATGCAATTTCTGAACTATATGAATACGACCACAAGTATGGCTTTGGCCACGGAACCCTGACATATGCTTGTCTTGCAAAATGCATTGGATTGAATCACCAAAGAGGTTGTAAGGCCTATGTTTTTATAACATCCTTGATCTACACGTTCATTCATCTAAGAAGGTTAAGGAACCTTCTTTAAATTTAAACTGATTATCTGAATGACAGTTGACAGTTTCAAATTTTTAATGGCTATGTCAATAACATTCTCTTTACTTTCGACCTCCTTGCTTGAGGCTATGTGACGATTCTCATATTACGTTAAAATAATCATTGATTTTTTATTTTCTTTTATGTAATAATAAAGAATTAAAATAAATGATATAACATAGTCTATGTTTTAATCTGGTAATTTCTAAGCATATTCGTGAAAACCGCATTTAAATCCGTCCAGTGGTTTAGGAGATGTGCGCGGACAAACAAACAAACAAACAGACAAAAATTCTAAAAACTGTCCTATCGTGTTCAGCTGCTTATTTTAAGACGCCCTGTGTGATATATTTTTTTGTTATCTCGCAATTACAGATTTTTTTATCTCTACGTTTTTATTATATGTATAGAAGATGTATAGACAGACAATATAAGTTTGGACTCACAATACGCTCACATGCATATTGTTTAGTTTTCTTCTATACTACTTTGAAATATAGATATGGGTACAAAAACTGGAAATTGATTTAACAAAACAGAGACAAAGCAGATTTGCTGACCTGACGCTGACATTTACATAAATTGATAATAAAGTGTAATACTGCGAGTGAACATAATTTTAGGTCGAGTTGCCAGTATACAACGTTGCATAGGTTACCATTACCAAAAAAAAACACCAGAAAATAACTCTCAAACTATATTACTCATCCAGATTACTTATATTTGCAAAGTTTCTTATCGATTCTACATTAGAAGTAGGTTAAAATCGACTTTCAAAATTTGTTTACATAGTTAATTAAAACGTATTAAAATATGTCGATAAGCATTTACTTTGAGCCCAAGGGAATGAATGGGTATTTCTTAGGCAAGCGTGCTACAGTTTCGACCACATCATCGCTTCGCATTAGGAGAAATTGTAATCAAACACAAGCCTAGTCAGTAGTATATAAGCCTAGCTTAAAATAGATCTAAATAATACAATAACATATTTGCAATAAAGATTGCTATAATCATTTTAAGGCTAGACTGGACAACTCCGATGTGTTCAAAGACGGTGCGATGTGAAATTAAATAATAATTAGGTAACATTTTAACTTCAAAAATAAATATCTTTAAAAACACTGTCGTTATATGTAAATTGAGCTGAAAATATGATCATCACAATTACAGATATATTTTACCTCCAATTAAACCCAGATCGTCATAAAACAAGCTGTCCGATTCCCGGACAACAATGGTCAGCGGTGGATGCATAAACCCAACATAAAATATTAATAGAAATGCACGTGTGTTCATTGTCAATAAATTACCCAAGTGACAGAGCAATAAAAAAGTGTATTTCTTGGAGTGAATGGGAGGCTGTGAGGCTTGTGAGGTAGCCAATAAAAGTGGCTGGCGACCGCTCGTAAACTTCCGGCGTAGACTGCGTGGCGAGACGCGAGCCTACAGCCTAACATTGCAGCCGAACATCTCCTCTATTTGAACTTAACTATTTATTAACAACTTGATCGAGGTAGCTTGAGAAACTCCATTGCTAAGATGCTATAAAAAATCTTTCGAAGGTTTCGTGTCGTAATATTATTGTCAATCTATATTATTAATGGTCAGTATAAAAAGAGGTTTAAAAAATCATGATTAATATTATAAGGCAAAAGGGTGTTTGATGATTCTGTTTAAATGGTTCGTCTTTTACGAAGCAACAGAGTAACGGACCCACGTGACTTTTGCATAGAGTTAGTTTGAGGGTAGGGGACATAAGACTTTTACGATTCCTGAAGAAATTTCCACGCGGGTGAAACCGCGGGGCACAGTTAGGATGTGATACTTCTATATATTTACAATAAATTCTAGGAAAAAAAATTTTGTAATGATTTTTTTTTCGTCACAGGCATCTATTGTGTTAAAACTTTCATATCATACAGAATTAGAAGTCAAATTGGAATAAAACAGAATTCAAAATTCATTCAAATCCGAATGGAGATTGAAACCGAACCGTCTGTAACTGCATCATAATGCGCTTCCTTAAGTAATACAATGAAACTTGCATGAGTTAGAACTTTCCGTGAGATTTTTTCCTTTATCCAAGTGCAAAGGGAGGTCATCACTTAAATTAAATTAGAATAATTTATAGAACTCGACATTGGATAGACGGTTTGACGTAGCAGCACAGATATGATCGGTGACCCGCTGGTACCTTCGCCGCGTATCTCCACGATTCCATCTCCTAATACCTCGTCTTGTTTCGTTGTCGAACAAAAAACATGTAATGCTTTTAATTAGATTAAATTGATTTATTTTATATAGATCAAACGTTCAGATAGAGATGAATGGAGATGGTAATTAAGCTCGGCAAATAATAACCGTGACTAACGTTGATGTTGTATACATTCTTTGAATCGTTTCTTGAGCACACTGACGGGTCAAGCCGACCGTCGACAGAACTTGTTCTAATTTAACCTTTATTACCATTGATTTAAATCTCTCACAGAATCTACGCACGTTAAACGCTTAAATCTAACAGGCTTAAATACACGAGTCCATTTCGAGTTATCGCTATTAATAATCTGAAATATACAACAAAAGAACCAAAACGTAGATGAAAAAGTATAATTAACAATAATTTGTTAAACAAACCGTAACTATTGATCGGAAGCTTTGAACCGCCGACAAAAAGGATCTCCCTTGACCGAATAGTCGCAGCTATTAAAGTATTCTACTAAATTTAAAAGTATCAAATTTATGGACTAATTCAATAGTCCTGGTTGTTTGTTTAAAAAAGAGCCTCTTCGACTATGAAGAATTTCATAATTAAATACAGTTCGGAGAACAAAATTGAACTTGATGATAGGCATACATATAGTACAGTTTTCTTGATATTTCATACTGTAGGCATATATTATAACACAATTTAAAGTAAAAGAGCGAGTGATCACCTAAACCTTTAACACTGGAAGAGGTACGAATGAGAAGTAATGGCAAAAGCTTTTGCAACAACAAGTGCAACAAGCATAAATAAAAGGATGAGGAAGAAATTGTACCTACTTACAAACTAACGGAAAGTGTAGACGAATGAGTCTAAACTATCTACTTACTATTCTAGAACCTAGAACACGTAAATGATGTTCCATTATAAATATCCCGACACAGTTCAAAAATGGAAGTCATCAATATTCTGAAGAATAGAACCAATATGTTTGACTCAAAAAGTTTACCGAAAGGCAAAAAATCGAACCACCCAGCTTTTATTGACAAAATTTCTCATGTATTCGACGAAACAATAGAACACGTCCGTCCAACCCTCAATCGTGATGCGAAGCGCGAACTTGGCTAATGAAAGATGAAAAAATTGTAAGTACACCTGCACAACCTTACGCCTACCAATAAAATTTACTTAAACATGTGATATTTTAAGCCTTATACGGAATGGAATAAAGTAGACATAACTTAAAAATTAAAGTTTTGTGAGTGTATACGTATATTGTTGTTTTAATCTACCTGCGCTCGCGCTTTGCCGCTCATTGTCTAGCTTTGCACAGCCGGCATATGCATTTACAGGGTTGGCAAAATGATGTTAATTTATGCACTTACTTAATAGTTTTAAACATTTACTGATTTCCAAAATTTTAATAGGTCAAAAGTATACATGAAATTTCTTAAATATTAACTAGTTTATCAATTATATACGAAGTTTAAAAAGCTATTTTATCAAAATATATTTCAATATTTACAATGTCATTTAATTTCAAAGATACATTAGTTTTGATATTAAACATAATCGTTAACATAAGTGCTACTAAATTGTGTCACCCCTACAAATTCATGCACCTCTAACAAAAGCTCAAATAATTATTATTTTTCATCTGCTACGTTTTTGTCACAGTTATCAATCAACGCTTGAACCGATCTTGCGTCTTCTTCGTTCATGTTTCATTTTTCATCTGTCTCTCCTTTTCTAACGCCATCCAATGTAATTATATGAACACCTGGGCGCAAAAGAATGTCGCACAAAGAGCTACGTAATGACGATCCGAAACATAGATCGGGTATATTTTGTTACCAAGAAAGTCTTTTGCTTCATTAATTATGAAACACAATACTCTTTTCAATTTTTGTAAAAATTATGTTCCTTCAATGCTGTCATATTATTTGATAAATTGACTCGGGCCTTCTGTATAATTTAAAAGTCAGTAATGCGTATCTTTGTTTCGTGTTTAGATCATACTTATTGATAGATTTCTGATTCTCGGAAAATCATATTGAGATATTAATTACGATTTTCGGGTTTCTTGACGATATTCAACTACCTTATAAAAATATGTATATTAAAATCATAAACTTAAGTGACTAGAAATTCAAATTAACAGACGACATAAATTCAATAACTATAGCTTTAGTTAACAAAATACATTTGCTACAAAGTAAAAAAGATTAAAAAACGGTGAATTACTTGCTCTAAAACCCATAACAGATGTTATGACGAAGAGCTCTACCTTGTGGCGTGTCGTTAATGAAGAAATATTGCAGGATTTCGATAAGTCGCGCGATAACCGAGCCGCCTTGGGCGAGAACGAGCCCAGCTATTAATTATAAAACCTCGCAAAATCATATTCTAGCTCAAACTAATATCAGATAAATACCCAGCGAAATATTAACTATTTCCAATATCAAAACACCAAAGGAATTACCGTCGCTTCCTCAAAAAGAAAGCGGTCAAGATAATTCCGAGACGCTGAAAAAAATCATTTACAAACACCGTGTTAGATAGCGTTATATTTTATCCTTTACCGTTGACCCTATAACGATTAAAGCGACAGCCAATTGATCCTGCAATAATCGTTTTTACGCATAGGGTTACAAGGCCTGTTTTTGAAACAACTTGAACGTGATGAAATTTCGGCGTATTAAATTGAAACTATATCGACGGTCAGCAAATCCTGGATATGTTTGTTTAGGGCGAGCCCACCCTAAAATATTTATTTTATCTCGGTTTGCCGAAGTCACGTCAATAGTTTGTTTCCATTTTTACCCCGGTTTAAGAGATAGGATCGATATTCAGTTATAATTTATGTGGTCTCTTATTGCCTTATGTTTACACGTCTGTTTGTGGAGATATGTTAAACGACATCTTCTGAGCAAACGTTATCTTCTTCAAATATCTTCGCAGAATTGGTCATCACGACTAAACTATGTTATGGATTTTCTAATTTTTTTGTTATCTGACTTTACATCCTGTTTGCCAGGACTTTGTCATACAAGGGTTTGGTTCAAGATCAATTACATATACGATGACTTAGGGCCGATTTCACCATCAAAGTGAACGCGATCAACGTAAAACTAGTTCAGTTTATGTTGGTGAATCCCAAATTGACGTTTTGAACTCAATAAGCCACTTTATACCAGTTTAGTTTTGCGTTGATCGCGTTCACTTTGCTGGTGAAATCGGCCCTTACCCTACCTATCTTTTGTTTTAACTGTTAAAATACATGTACCACCTTATACATAAACGCTCAATAAGCTGCTATACAATATTCTATCAACTTCTCGCTGACGTGAAAGCAAAATATATTTTTTTATAGAAAGATGCTTAATATTTTTTATTAGAAAGATTAGCTTATCAAGCATTTATGCATAAGGGGTTTAGAATATATCTAGAATGAAATTGTAATAGTGACAGCAAAGGC
This sequence comes from Agriopis leucophaearia, assembly GCA_949125355.1. Taxonomy (NCBI): domain Eukaryota; kingdom Metazoa; phylum Arthropoda; class Insecta; order Lepidoptera; family Geometridae; genus Agriopis; species Agriopis leucophaearia. The sequence continues at coordinate 10,479,252 of OX421273.1, forward strand.
CCTTGAGGCAAAGATGCCCCTTAACCGTTATGACTATAGTTATTAATTTTCTTGTGAAAATCTCAATTTTTCTTGTTGTCTGTAAATTTTTTCTAAATCTGTTAATGCCTATCAAAATGTCTCTATCGTCCATGGAATGTCGTTTCAAACTTTTTTGTGTTACGATAATTAGTAGTGGTAGTTGCTTTTACTGTCTTTATTAAATTTTCACTCGATTGAGGTGTTCCTTTTGGTTGTTATAATAGGATTTTCTAATAATTGTCAATTTAAAAAAACTGAGTTCAAAATTATTAAGAACTCCAAAAAAAATTGGTAAGTATTGACATATCAACAGGCGCTCGAACAAAAATATTCTTATTATTAGAGCTGGTTAAAGAAACTACTCAGGCAAGGGTTAGTGAAAACTGGCTGTAGCCAAACTTTTGAAGGACTATCTCGAAAATTTCTTCTACAATCCATAACAAAAGAATCACGGAAATAAGTTTATAAAATCGGAGTAATCGGCGAACTTACATAAAATATTTTTTTATAGACCGTTTGATATTTTCTCTTCTGAAACCTGTTAACAAATACACCAAAAGACAATTTTGCATTGGTGTTTTAATAAATAACTCGTAGGTTATACTTTAAATTACAAACTACTTAACTTGTCGATTTAATATTGCTAACGTGTAATTGCTTTATTTTCAACGTTTCAAAGTTCAAATTCGGTCCAAACGATGTGGGAGAAACTGAAATTAAGGTTGGTAATGACATTGCTACCTGAAGTTATAAGCTTTTGTTTAAACACAATTGTGGTTCTATTCCCGTATCTCGAGGGTCTTAATCCCTTAACAAACAGCACCTATTATTTCAAACCCGTGACGTAAAGATCTTTGTCTCCGGATTTGTTCAGTTTTTCAATCAGGTAACAAAATCAACTATTGTAACGTTTTAGTCTGATGACCCTACAGAGCTTCGTAAGCAACTTCATCATCATCATAGTCAGCTTATCATGTTCCCACTGCTGGGACACAGGCCTTTTCCCAGAGAAAGAGAAAAAAATAGTTATAAATTTCAAGTGTTTAAGCCAATACTGTTATTGCATTACCTATTTATAAACCTTGGTGTAAGTACGGACCATAATTTCAGTGTAATGAGGTTTTGGTTTAAAAAAAGCTCTTGACTTAACAAGATAGTCGGTTTGAAGTCGTAAAAAAATAAAAATGCATCATATATCTTCCGACAACTAGCTCAATAAATACGTCTAGAGTTATTAGCTTTGTGATATTCACTCTCTGCTCTTAGTTTTAAACCTTTTTTTGTGTAACATAACATTGCTTTGTCTCTGTCTATATTTAAACATTATAGGTGTGCAGTTTTTACAGCTGTTAATTTTACCCACTCATCAAGCTCATCTATTGTCATATCATGCAGTTTACACGCGGTTGCGTATGCGCAGCGAACAGCTGCAGATTTTAACAAATGGCTCGTATTGATAGCCCTCCATTGAAATAGGTGCTTGTTTTTTGCACATTGGATGCTTCTCAGATTTTGTCTTTAGATGTAAAGATAACATGGAATAGAATCATATTCTAAGAATGTTAATATTGGCTTCGAATTTGTACCATATTTTATTTTTTTATAATTTGTTTGCTAATCTTGAATTATGTAGTCTCGTTTACTGTATATATCGTAGTGAAGGCTAACTAGTACATATTATCTTCAAGATTTTTTAAACAACGCCACTCGGTCACTCGTTTTGATTCTTCAAGCTGCTGTTTCAGCTAAGTCACGTACGATACGTCGAATATTGCTATCGTTTTAACATAATTAATGACAAAATGTTCATACCTCAATGTTTTTTTAATGCAAAAAATATTGCCATCGTCCATTGATACAAACCATTGTCCTTTTCTTACCCACCCCACATCAACCCACCTGTAGTGAATGGCCCGAGTGTTACAATGAAAAATGTTTTTTTTTCTTCACTCCTATGCTTCTTTTGTCGGTGGCAACACTATATTTCACGTGGAACAATTATCATTGTCTTTGGCACCTCAGAGGTTGCTGATTTCACAAGCGCTTTTGTGTTGCCAGATTATTGTAGATCTGTTTTTATTTCTCTTGTTTTCTTCTTTGTGTCGTAGGGAAAGTTCAACTTTCTAAAATATTTTTATCGTATTTTGAATTTACTCGTAGTCAGATACATTTTGTACAACTGACGAGAAGATAACCTTTTTAATAACACGCAATGAAAGTAATTTGTAAGCTCGCGGTAGCTACATTATGGAAATTGATTTATGGCAATTATTGGAAACATTAAAAGTGGTATTGGCGCAGGAAAGGAAACCGGGATTTAGATGCGATTTAATTTAAACTACAATTTACGACTGGCCATAAATTATCCTGTCCCAGAGACCGACTCCGCGCTTTTGTCGCCATTTTTTTTAACCATTAAAAATCCTATCAATGCTATTGAATCCAATGACGAAATCAATTGAATTGCATTATGAGTTTACGAGCCCCTATCGTTTTCTCTCTCTAACCCGTTATAGCAACGAATAAAAAACAGAAATAGAATTAGTGCAACGCATGCGCTAACTAAAAAATATTAAAATGCGTAACAAATTTCAATAAATAAGCAAATAAATTGCTATTCGATAAATGGGCATTGTTATGAGAATAATCGTGATATATATGAATATGCATACTTTTTAATTTAATGCGTTGTGTTCGTTATTTATTGAAATATGCATTAATTTAATATATTATATTGAATTTGTGTCAAATTCTGCGACCTTAACGGCCCGCGTTGGCTCGTTATCGACGTTATTGCTCATATTAATATAATCAATGTTGCTACTATATATATAGGTGCCGTAGTAAAAAAAAAGTGGAAAACACGTGGAAATATTATTTTGGTAGCAAACACAAAAGATATCAGCATAATTTTATTATTTGGAAAGTATTTGCTAGACAAGAGCTTAACATACATCCATATAAGAATCTCTCATCATCAATCATCTTATCCATATAAGAAAAAGTCTAAATGAGCCCACAGAAAAAAAAACATAGTACCTACCTAGGTGTGTGTAAGTACCTAATAAAATTAAGTACCTAATTTTACAGACATTTTTGTGTTTAACGAAGATAAGCCTCTAAATTAAATCACTAAATTCCATTAGTCCCTACTGGCTATATTCCAATAGTGCCTAGTAAGACAATGATAACGTACGAATCTTTTTCAAATTAGCCAAATAAAAATCATATAAGATATCCACATTACACATTCCCATAAAACTGCACAAGTTATTACCAAACGTTTACCTCGAAAGCCCTACATTACCCCATTTCCTGAAGACTTTCATATTTCATACCCATTCCTCATCCCGATATACAACTGCATATTTCACCAATTTTTATTCACCCCTGAAATCCGTAAATCAGGACTTGTGACACACGAAATAAAGGCTAACAAGGCTGCGGCGCAAGTTTGTCACGTATTCGTAGTTTCTGATGCGCCCTGCACCGTCTCATGACTAAAAGCGATTCGTCGCTCAACAAACAAGCTTTTTAAATGCTACCTAACTTGTCTTTTTTATATGGCTATTTGAATATTTCCATCGTTTTCAGTGAGGTTCGTGACACGACGCGGCACCGGGATCACGTGAGAGATATTTATAAAAGAAAACCGTGTATCGGCATTATAGCGTTATTTCCAATTTAATGATTGCTAATACCAAATCGGGGCCGCCGCACGTCAGTTCAACCTTTATTATTATATCGGTTCGTAGACTCGATGGGGTTACCTTTATCGGTGCCATTATTCTAGTTCGACTGATTTACCTATACTGAGGCACGTAATTACATGTAAAAGGCGAAAGATTGATGCATTTTGCGAGGTAATCAGATTAGTTCTGTGTAGAATTGGAGTTGAATCTGTAGTTCACGGTACTAGAGATTGCCAAGAGAGAAAACGTATGCCAATACAACTTTATGCATTCAAAGAACAAAAAACTTTGTTTCGTGTTAAAAACTAAAATGAAGGGTGTTAATATATTGTTAAATGTTGAAACTCCAACATATCGTGCTAATTTCTCATGATGCGACTAAAGTTACCACTCTAAAAACAACAATAAAACATCCCTCAGCCATAAACAACGCTCCACTGAAATGTTTAACCACAAACTTCAAATAAAGCCGTATCGCTCACGATAAACATTCTAGAAAAAGCGGTTGAAAAACTTCATTAGCAAAAGTCACAAAAAATCCCTCCCCGCGATCACATGCAAATTTCGCCGCGCGACTTCGCTCATTACTCCACCATAAAACCATAACAACAGTCATTACGAGCACAATTAAAAAAAAACTTCAACACTAACACCCAGCAAGTGTGACGAAAACCGCTTACGGTGCGCCCACATAGTTTGTTTTCAATACAAAAAAACTTTAAAAAAAACGAGGGCGCCACCGTCTTATGCAAAAAAGTCCTTACATATTCACCCCTCGCGAATTTTACTTTAATGAATGCTCGTCGAAGTTTTTTCTCCGACACTCGACGCAGTTGTTTTGACGGATCGCAATCTAGCCACTAATTGCTTTTTCCTCCTCGGGGTGCGCATTTTTTCCTCGCAAAATTACGTTTTATTAATTGAATAATATTAATGATACTTCTTCGCAGCGATCAATCTTTAATGACGTTTTTATTCGTCGCCGTGAGAGTGATGCGCCGCTCTTTTCCTCGGAGTCGATTTTTATTCTTTTTTGTCGGAGATCGATGTTAATTACGTATCTAATGGCTCCCGTGATACACTTCCATTAATAATACGTCGGGCAACGTCGTCCCGTTCCTCCGAGATTTAATAACTACGCATCGTGAGATTAATAGTGCATCTGTGGCCGGTGCTATTATAAAAATGTGTCTGCGTCTACGCCAACGCGCTGCCCCGGACTGTGGCCAAGTTGTCAAGGCAATTTCGTAGATTCACTTCACTCCGAAAATACCACCCTCGAATGTAATTAGTAAATGTGAATGGCGTTAGTTAGCATGAAATATGACAAGCGAAACAAAAAAGTGTCATTAGAGTACAGTGCTTCATCTGCGTGAAAATAATCCTAAACTGACGCCAGCTGCTGCGGTGAGTCGAGCGCAAAAATCTCACAAAGTTTGTCTATGTCGCGCTTGCAAAATAAACTTTGATTCATTCCCGAACGAATAAATGCTGCTTATTGTTCTCTACGGTTATTATTACCGCTCTTTTATTTAACCATTTTATTATCATAACGATTTTTTTCGCTATGGATCCTCGCATTGGTATAATTTCTTTTGTTCCGTACGGGTGATATTGTTTCGTTTTTTGTTACTATATTTTGTGTCGCGGTGTTGGTTGTGATTTATTCCCCCTTTTGGGTAAAACAACACCCGTGCGAGTTACGATTAGCCGAGACGTAATATGTAATTACTATGTGCGGGCACGTACGGACATAACTCGCATGCTTCCTCCGCCGATGTGGTTTATGGAATTGGATCCTCATATTTCGGCAGTCTCTCGGTGCTCATAGTTCGTGTCCGTGTCTCGGTAGACTATACTCTCCGAAGTAATCTGATATCTTTATCACTACGGTATTACGGCATCGAAATATAAAATGAAGAAAAAAGCCGCGACCCATCGCAGCTTACGCAAATACAGTACGAGTAGGTCTCTAACTACTTTTTATAATGCATCGTTTCCCCCGGGGTTCAGGATGGCAGCTAATGTTGGTAATTCTGAATTCAATCATCTCAAACAAAGGACGTTTCTCGCGTAGCTAAATGGCGCTTTTTTAATCGGATATTATAATTAATGTTCCTTTTGTCGCGTGCTGACGTACCCTCGCGCGAACAATGGGATTTCTAATAGAAAGAGATATAAACATTTTTTTCTTAGAAACAGAAGGCTACCTGGCGATAAAGCGCAGACGACGGAGGCCCGAGCCAAATTAAATTAGAATAATAAAATCAAAGAGCCTCTTTGTTTCCGATGCCCGTGAAATGAAAACGAAGGCGATATTTTATATGCCATGGTTATTAATGTCCAGTGTTTTCTATAGAGAGCGGGATAAAAATAAGTCATACTTAGTAAAAGTTTTCTTGGTTAGAAACGGGCAACAATAGTATTCCGGTTACCCTCAATGTCGTCGAACATCGCAAACTGGAATCGACGTAAATTTTTTATCAAGCGAGCGGAGCTTAACCCCGACCGTATTCGAACCCTTCCCCAACCCATACGAAAAAAAGCACTAATAGTTAAAATGTACGCGTGTATATAGTCAGTGTTTTTTTTTTACTTGTGGGTAAAAGGAGAGAGCAATAAAAAACTGCATTATATCACAGTGCCCTCCCTTCATTATGTGTCGCGAGGGGCCCCGGAGTGTGTGTGAGATGGTTTTTAGGAGCTTTGCGAAATTGTGAGTGTGTTTTGGCGACAGACGGTTGACAAACAAAAGTTGAAAATCATCTCGAGATTTTCTCGTAAAAATCAATGCATTTTCAATGTGTTCACACACAGTGTCCGATAACCTGGTAATATGGAAGTTGTGTTAAGTAAAGCTTTAGATAACTTTAGTATAATTATATGTAAGGTTCTACTAGGCTCTATCGTAGACCTCATCATCGTTAAACTATGATGCGGTCTAAGAGGTGGTGGTCAAGCGCAAGTCTTTTTTATGGGTATCTATTACCCTCAAAAAGCGACTACATGATATTATTTAATATCTTGTAATCTGCCTTGATTATCAACCTGTACGACATCTCACGACAATCTACGTAGTTTCTTCTCTAAAGCTCTGTACAGTGTACAGAACGCACGCACGTGAACGAAGACGAGCGATCGCATAATTATGGGCCAATGTAGGCTCATGTGCCGCGTTCGCCTTCACTTTCATATCCACACCCCAGAAAAGAGAAGTAAATAGAACGAAAATGAGAAGGAAACTCTGTCGCCAGGTGTTGTGACAGATATGTGATTGAACATCCTTATTTATGTCAACGCGTCGAACTCCGCGTCACAGTTGCTAACACAGTAGCTGTGGGTTTATATAGGTTCATGTGGCTACAACAAATTTCTTACAAAAATGCCTTGACAGCCGTTCTAATAAAAATATATATATTATCTGTGATCCACACAGCTGATCACCATCTCGCTTGCAACGTACTTACATTCGACGAGCACACGCAACAATAAAAAAACACATCAATTATAGGACTGCACGTCAAAAGTGAAAACTTAAGTAGTAATTCACCTCAAGAGATGGCTCTGTTTTAAAATACACGGTACAGCGTGACGATGCCGCGAGTTCCATGATTTTTGTTCACCCAAAAAGTTATCAAAGCGCCTAAAGAAGTTTTCACTTCAAAAATCCTTCCCAACTCGTTCGGTTAGCTCGCTCACTTATCGTTGTGTTCATTCGCGTTCAGTTGTTAGGTCTGTACACAGCATTAAGTAAAAACTACCACCAAGACTTATCTGACAAAAAAACCAATCACCAAACATAGCTTACCAAAGGCACACCACGGAGAAACTCATAAACGAAAACAAGTAGTCCCCTACACCCTACCGTAACGAATCTATCACGAAATTAACACGGACGCAACATGGGCTACTCAGAGCGAGATTTTTATTTTTCCGCTCCGCTTTTTTTATTTTTCGCTCCTACAATTAAACTCGCTGGGACAAACGGACAGACTTATAAATTACGCTTTGTGTCCCCAGTATTGATTCATATCCTCTTTTTAGAAGCCATAAAAATAACGACTCTCTACCAATTGTTGCCGATCGTAAATCGATAGCGTTACCATAGTAGTTTGATTATTTTTTTCTCGCTACAGTTGTTCTTTATGGCAGAGAAATTAATGTTCTTAGTTAATTATTTACTGTGTAAATTATAGTAGTAACAAGAAACAGGAAAAAAAGACGTAGTTCAGTATGTAATTTAGAACATATTTTTTTTATATTGCTTTGCTTTTTGACCGCTAGATAAACATAGGTATATATTATAATAGTAGTTTTTATAAATTAATAGCTGCGCCCTGTGGTTTCACCCACGTGGTGATGAAAAATTGTGATGATGATGATGATGAAAAATACTTTACGATCTATTCTTATACCTACTAAATATATATAAAAAAAATCATAAAAATAGGTCAATCCGTTTTGTAGGAGTGCGATCTCAAACACCGTGACACGAGATTTATAAATATATAATATACTAGCCGTCCGCCCCGGCTTCGCAGGAGTGTAAGCTCGGCCTTCGGCCTCGCTACAAAATATAATATAGTCTATGTCACCCGGGGATAGTGTAGCTTCCCAACAGTGAAAGAATTTTTCAAATCGGTTCAGTAGTTTCGGAGCCTATTCATTACAAACATACAAAAATAGGTACAAATCTTTCCTCTTTATAATATTAGTGTAGATGTATCGTACTTAGATACTTAGAAGATTAGTTCACAAAACTTTTGATTCACATATAAGATAAATATTGTAAAAAAAAACTAATAATAATGTAAATAAAAACCTTGATACTTCACAAAAAAACCTCAAACAATAAAACGCAACTTAAACGTTATTTTATTAAATTCAAGTAAAACAAACACACATTAAGACGGTTCCGTATCGCCATTCCGTGCCATAAAAATAATCAAATATATTCGTTCCGTCTCATTTAGCTTCATCTTAAACGATTTCTTTCGTCCGTTCTTTATTACCGAAAACATAACTCCTCATTTTGTTTTTTATCCCCTACTCGGCCACCCCAAAGGAAGCTGTAGACCGGGGTGCATGCCTGTATCTTATGTATTTTCCGCTGTTTGCCCAATATGTCTTGGTCATCTTAATTTCCGAAGTAAGAAGGGACGCCATTTCAAGTAATAGAAATATTAATTTATGTTATTTTAAGTACAAGAATTATTTCGCGCCAATATTTAAGTTATTGCGATCTCCTCAGATCTTTTTGTGTTTGTTATAAAAAAAAAAATTGGCGATCTACGTTTGGCAAATAACTCGCCTGCACGATTGATAGTATGCGATGGTGTGGCTGAGGATGAAGCAATTTTTAAAACAGTACAAACCTTGTATGCATAAGAAAATCGATTTTAATATTCTTTGGTTTTTGAGGAGTACGACGAAAATGAGCTATTTTTGTAGTGTATAACTCATTAGCCGCGATGAGCAATATTTGGTACGGGCAAAACTTATGGATTCGCGTCACCGACATGCTAATGCGATAGTTATTTCAAAGTTTTAAGTTTTCACTTATGTTGGCAGTCCACATGACTAAGTACTTATTTTTTTTGTAAATAGACAAAAATTCTAATACACTGTTTCCTTAAGGAATATTTAGTGTATGTCCACTTTAACATTGGATTAATTACAATAAAAAAACGCATTATCTTTGTTTCTCTTAACGCGACGATCAAGCGGAAATAAACTAGGAATTTGTCAAAAGAAACAGTTTTAAAGATGAACTGCCGCAAAGTAACGCAAATAAAATGATCATTTTAAATTACATCTTTAAGCAGCATTGTAGGCTTCATTGGAAGTATCACCATATTCTGCAGAACTACAACTTTTTAAACAACATTTAAGATCCACACGTCTCGTCCTCTACTCAACGTCGTCTCACATAAAGCTCATAAAATCCATAACGCCACATTGTTTCATTTACGCGAAAAACCTCACGTTGTGTTTTATCAGTGGGAGCCCACATATTGCGGGGGGATTTTTCCCCGTGTAATGCGGTTAATTTCCTTTTTTCCTCTTTATTTATAGTAATCCCTTTATAAGGTGATTACGGAAATGTGTTTTTGTGGACGTAAAAGAGCGCAGCATGAGGTGGTCGTTCTTTACGCGGATTTAGAACTCACGTGGCTATATGTGCATATATATTGCGTAGCGATGGTTAAGAAAAGTACTCGTATGTGGGTTCTCTGCTAAATTATTTTCTATTCTTAATAAATCGGCTGATAAATCCAACATTACAACATTAAATTGACACTGTTTTAAAATATCACGAGGAGTATTACATTATCTTGGCTATCACGGTTGTTCATTACAGTTCTGTTATATGTATATGTATTAAATTTGACGTTTTAAACATAAACATTATTTTTTTCTATTCTTTCCTCTGTAAGGATTTTGGAGTTGCACTTCTAGCGCAGTTGCGACGGTCAGGTCAAATTCATTCCCTAATATAGGGTGAAGACTTTAAAAGAGGCTTCTATGGAGCTTTGGAAACAAGACGAAAACACATGTTACAACGCGTTATATCACTTACCCACATTCAAGCACCTCCACGTAGGTACACTTAATCACATCACATCACACTAATATTATATATGAGAAAGTTTGGATGGATGGATGGATGGATGGATGGATGTTTGTTACTCAATCACGCACTAACGGCTTGATGGATTTAGATGACATTTGGAATATACATTGCTTATGTCCTCGATTAACACATAGGTTACTTTTCATCATCATCATCATCACTGTTTAAACTCAAAAATACACAAGCGTAGGAATATAATACAATGGGACAACATGTTATTTTCACGTTGACGCCAAAAGTCCATAAAACGATTCTAATAAGAAATTTACTTAGTTTTTTTTTTATTGAGGCTTAGCGCAGTGTGTTTCTATTTCACCCCCTATCTATAAGAACCATAAACTTTTCGGGGATAAAATGTATGTGTTAGTTAAGGATCTCCATCTCCTTTTTATAACTATCTATAATAATCAAATTAAATTATTTATTTATTAGAACATGGTTGCACAAACACAAAGTAGCATACAGGGTCGTACAAATGGAAATGTATCTCATGTCCTTACCAGATACGGCATATAAATGTGAGTTTTTGGTATATTTTAATGTTTATTTAGGTTTGGTTAGAGTTAAAATAGAAAATTATGTCTATTTTAGAATATTGTCAAAATCATATTTTAGTTTAGTTGTATTTTATGCCTAAACTAATAAAAGATACACATGTTTATTACTACCAATATTAGTTATTTTTATACACTACTTATACATGGGTCTGGCCCTTCGACCAAAATAAAATGAATGGACGGGCCCAGTAGAAGAGCATTTTTGAAGATTACAAAATGAGCGCCAGCTCTCATTTCGTTTCAGTCGGTCTCTAGCCGTAGGAAGTGAAACACGAGTCTATTGTTATGCGATAACGAAACATCTGACAAAATTATGAATTCGTATGCTTTACCGAAGTGTAAATACACAAATAAAACCGATATCTATTTTTTGTAACATATATACTGTACATTTTTATAATTAGGTGTTGAAGTATATGTCCGACGGTTTTGACTCGTTTTTACTGATCAAGTTCAATGGTTAGGGCCCGTCCATTCTTTTATTTTGGTCGAAGGTCTGGCCTGGATATTTTTAGGCATTGGTGGGGCAGAAACCAACACTAAGAGAAATACAAAATACAATTTTAGAATATGTATAAAAAAGGATTCCACCCCCAGACGGTCGGTTAAGGCAAGCCAAGAGTCAGGGTCTCATTTAGCCCCATGGAATTGGGGTACAGTGTACAGTGTGTCGCCACTCACAGATGACTTGCCACAAAGCCGCCCCTGCGTATTTAATTTATTTTTTATTTTTTCTTGTACCTGGTCTCGATCTTAAGTAAATTATTCAACCCGATAATTGACATGAATTTTATGATTTGACCCAATTTTTTAAAAATTATTTTATTTAAACACATTCTAGGTATAATGCTGTACGACATAATATATGTATATGCAATTTTATTTTGATGTGGGATAAACGCGGGACACAAGCGTGGGGATTATGGCAACACCCCTCTCTATGAAGGAGGCCTTGTCCAACAGTGGACGTTAATTGGCTGATGATGTGTGTGTGTGAAACGCGGGACTTGTGACGCACTGTAGTGCATAGACCAAAAAAATATATTCCTGTTGGACATAGACGTATTCTAAGATGGTATTTGTCCTTCCTTTTTTTCCAATTGATAAGAAATAACAAAATGTGGGTGTAATTCACAACTATTTCAATATTGTTACTCCTTCAATATGAAAATACAAATTAAAGCTGACCTAATGATATAAATGTCTAAAAAATACCTACAATTATTCATATCAATTTAAACAAAGCTCAACCCATTATATGTCAAGAAGTAAAACTTATCATTCGCATGATAGGTGAGGTGGCTTAAAACTGATATTCTTTGAGTAATACAAACGATGTACGTCCCACCCCCTCCTTGGCTTTGAAATCTTAGCGCTCCATGTTGCTACTCCAAATATCCTTGGCTTGGTGCACATTAATATTAATGCTATGCTAGTTAGGCAGGGGCATGTAAAAATGTTGTAAATCACAATGTGTAGAAAGACAAAGGAAATCACTTGCTATTCTGATTTTTATCTTCATGAGTACTACTGTACTCGATCAATAAATAATATTTTGAGAGACATTAAATTAATTATTGACAATTTTTTTTCTTTATTTTTTCTTATTCATTCCGGAAACTTTTAGTTCGCCCCAATAGTACTTAAAGCGGCGTTGACGCGCTTATGATTAAAGCAGTTGTTGACATGCCCTTAAAAAAATCATTAGAACCCAAACTCGAGTGCTTTACTAGTATCCATTAAAAGTTTCACTATCTACCTTCTGTGTCTCATCATCAGGCCAGTTAGATGGCACCAAACTTTTGTATTGTCATCCGGGTTGCAAAGGTTCGGAAATCGATCGAAGTAGGTTCACATCAACTTTCAATATTTATTACATATTAGTGCTATTGCCTGCGACTTCGTATGCGTAGATTTTAATTTAAAGTTTCAACCCTTTTTTCCTATCTTTCGAAAAATAATATACCCTGTACTTCAATCTGGTCATAGCTAAGAATATTCGTGAAAACGGTATATAATCCGTCCAGTGGTTGATGTGTGAGGCCAAACAAACAAACAGACAGATAAAAAGTCTAAAAATTGTCTCAACGTGTTCAGCTGCTTATTTTGAGACGCCTAGTGTAATTTTTTAGGGTTCCGTAGCCCGACAAGGAACCCTTATAAATTCGTTCTGTCTGTCTGTCCGTTCGTCCGTCCGAATTTTTTAATACATGTATAGATATATACTACGCTAGTTTATGGGAGTGCTGTATCAATATCGTTTAAATTTGCTTTGATATCTACGAGTACTAGAAAAAAAAATATAAAGAAAAATCACGCTGGATTGATGTAACTACTGAAAATGAATATATAATTCAAGGAAGGTTTTGTCTGTCAAACAACGGTATCGAAAAACCGATCGAATGTTGTCATTAATTCAAATTGAGTACTGTTATTTTAAATATAATTCAGTTTAATTTGGTTACTGGGTTTTTGCTAGTTCGTATCTAAGAGAATGGATACGATATGTCACACGCAAGCAAGTCATTCGATTTCGAAACTCAATGTCATTAGTGAACTTAAGATTAGGAATGCACTTTTCATTTCCTAAAATATACTAAGTAATGTAAATTCCCTTTCAAGTCACCCCTAAAAAATTCGGAATATACCTCATTACGCGAGTGCTCTCCCCTTATCCTCCCTTTGCATATAATTGCATCTTTTTCTTGAAAAATGCTCGCCTCAGGCACTGATTTACGCATACAAGGTGTGCAATAATAATGCTGCCTCAGAAAAATATTATTCAAACAGCCGTACTACGTCAAACAAATACCTTTCTTCACACCATGGAACAAGAATCATTCTCGATTGTTCCCAATGATGTTTTCAGAAAATGTTGAGCTAAGAAACTGCTTAGGGAACCGCTACGCACCCTCCGTTTTTTGGACCATCTTTTCCTTAATTAATGTGGAATTTTTGGTCTCATCTGACGCCCTTGAATGTACGCTTTATGGTGGTAGTAAAATTTAGATTTTCAATTTACATTTTCCTTTATAAATTTTCCATTATGTGATAAAATTTTCAGAACTAACAGATTAGTTAGAGAGGCAGAATTATTTCATTGATTTCATCCTATGTGCTTTGTTTCGTGTCAGAGGTCCAAAGAAGCAAAAGAAAATCTTCGAAAATAGCATTGTTTTGTTGTCTTCAATGGCTTCTTGTTGATTGATCGCGAAAAAAACTTGCGTAAATAATGCAAAAAAAAAACTCACTTTGATATCGGCAAGTATTGCAAATCAAAAAGTAGTGAAAATTATTATTACTGTAAGCGATGGCTCTTCGCCGGTATCGTTATTAAAATATATCCTGGGTTCCCCTCAAAAAGAAAGTTGACTCATAATAAAGGCCGGTATAATTTTTCCTTTTAAAACTTTTTGATTAGATAAAATAATGGGGTGGCGTGGGGTGTTTTGGCACAGGGTGCCCGCGGCGATGCTCCGGTATCGGCTATTCTAATTGTTGTTTTCTCCAGCGATGTTTACATTCCTTTGTGATTCAAAAAGTAGAATACAGCACCTTCGTTAAGTTGCTAAGATTTTTAAAAATGTTGAGGCGTAAACTCACCCTAATTAATCCCATTTGAACTCGTAGAACTCGTATAAAAGGGCGTTTCTATCGATTTAAATTGAAAAAAAAACATCGATGTTTGAGAGTGACATGTCATTAAAGCTCAGTCGCTTGTATTGATTGGTTTGTATTCTACTTATTGAGCTTCTGTTTGCTTATCGACATGCTTTTTGTGCATAAACAGACGCGCTGTGTCAACATGATGAGCCAATAAAGGATTGAGCATGCACGAACTAAACTCTTCAGTGCATATCTAAATGTTACCAGAGGGAATGCATGATGCACTTATGATAGTATGGCCTCGTGCTATCAAGATAAGATTTCTAAAATGAATATCGCAAATTTTATCTACGCCATAGATGAAAGTTTAAGTCCAAAAACCCAATATAATAACTCCCTAAAAATATAAAATGTCACAGTCGATAATGGCATCCAAGGATTTAGGGTTGTCCCCCGATTTTTTCATTTTAAACCATTTGACAAGCCGTGCGTCGAACGCAGCCATGGCCTTTCGTTAACAATACGAGTTTTCAATAAGATTGGTTACACTACACTAAGCAATGCAATCAATCAAAATTGCATCGATCGGCAATACACTCGGACGCACTCGCCCCTGCTTCTCCGCAATCATTTGTGGACTAGGAAATTATTTCACTTACTCTATTTCATTTTAAAACAGTGTTGACCAACCGCAAATACAATTCATTTTTATACATGGGTGCTTTTAGTCTTTTGAGACGGTTATCACTTAAACCCGAACTCAACCTAAGCCCCGTTAAAACAAATATGGTATCACTGCATAATATGTTACTTGACCACATTACTACTGACCGCTGTATTTTGTCTGCACCTTTGAACTTCTTCAGCTTGCCTGTAATAATAGTGCATGCATCGAAATATCGGGAGTTCTATCCACAACCTTATCACGGTAAATATTTCGTTAATAAATATATAACTGTAGTGAGCCGAACCGTAATAGTTTACAACAGTATTGCACAGCAAAAATATACAAAAATATACTAAAAAATACTTAAATATCAATGACTATCTAGCAACAGTTCAAAGTTCAAAGACATATGACTTTCACCAAGACGCACTGGACCAGCATGGTGGATTAGAGCCCATCCTCACACACTCTCTCTCTCTCTGAGAGAAGGCCTGTGTCCCAGCAGTGGGAACATAATAGGCTGATAATGATGTTGATGATTAACAAGTTTGTCTAATATGAATAACTACAAAAATACACATTAGGACTAAGACAGAGAAAGTTTCATTTTATTTGTAAAACAGAATTGAACAAACCAAATTAAGCGCATCAGATAATTAATTATATATTTCTCTCTGTACGTAGAATACCATTGTCGATAATATTGTGTCTGTGTGTGTTAGTATGAATGTATAATGAAATATATAAATATGCAGCCGTTTACAAACAGTGTCACACTAAGCAGCGCGTGAAATTTTAACTAAACTACAATTACTCGTAAATATCCCACGATAGCTATAATGACAGTCATGTCTTTAGTTTCGTTAACTTCTTCGCTAGCGATTCCCGTATAATTACAAGCAATTACAGACAATTACAAGCTGTAATTAGAGGTTATAATAGCCCGAGACGCCTCTGTTGTTTTAATTTATAGCGTGTTACTTAGTCGTTAATAATTGCCGATAAGGTGTGAAGTTTATAATTTGAACTGCCCGTCATAGAATTGCCCGTCAAATGATAACACTTTCTTGAAAATCAAGCTATATTCTCACGAACTATTAGTAGAAAAGTTGATTTTTCCATCTTGTGGCGCATTACAGGTTTTACAATCTATTTACTAGGAATTCACTGTATTTTTTTTATCCAAACTTATTTCATCCATTCATATAAATAATGCACATTAAATATATTGATTGCATCCCACTGCTCGGCAAAGGTAACAAAACAAATCACAGATAATAAAAGAAGACAAAAAAAGGTCAAATACGATTTAAAAGATAATAAATATCAAAACACTTTTAAATGTCATTTCTATTCCTTCACACATGGAATTATTTTTTTACAAAATGATTCCGCGCCCATCCCACATCAAACAATCTACATTTTATATTATTTTAATATAAAAAAGTGTAAAAGAAGCAGTAGGAGGGGCTCATTAATACTAATATAATTGTAAGGCTGTAATTTCCCCGCTTCTAACAACAAATTAGTGAATAACAAATGTATGAGGAACGCCCAACGTTCGTGTTCCCGAAACATTTCTTCGTTTGTCTATGGTGTTTTGTTTAATTTTTTAACTTTTTGTTCGTTTTTACGAAGTTTCCATGTAATTATAGAGTCGGGAAGGTTTCGTCAAACAGTTGTTTAAATATTCAACTACTGTAGGGCTGTTTTCAATTCATTCTATTTTAAAATCTAGTGGATACAGTTTACAGATATCTTTATACGGATAAGATTTTTTATTTCCGAGTTTTTGCCAGTTAATTTTCTCACAATTTTCCAGGATAAAACTACCTATTTTCCTTCTGTCCTCAAGATGCATACCTACTGCATGTTATACATACATACTATTTATTTAAAATATTAGTGTGGTTAGTGTCGTTTCACCTACGGTATGATCACGTGTTGCATGGTCTACCTACACCATTCTCCTAATCTTCCTAGCTTTTACTCTCCTACTCACTCACCCACTGTATTTAGATGCCCAAACAAAAAACCAATTGCTACTATTACAAAGTCAAACAACTCCTTAAGTTAACCCAAAAGTCGCTATCAATTTCCTTTTGAAAGCTCAATGAAAAGTCATTGAGGAAGTGAAAGCGCGACCTGACCTAGGGCAAGTTTCCCATGGCTTCAACCCTTCCATTAATTGCTCCACCCTAACGAACCGCCGGTTAACCCTGCAAATACCAACACGCAAATTAACCCTTTCGCTGCCTGTTTGCGCAGTTTACACCGGTTTATTGAATTAGAGCTTTGACTGTAGAGATGGAGTAAAACATCGATATGAGTACTTTTGTAAATATAGCAGCCTTTTTTGTTTTTATATGAATTAAAACGCCACATGTTTAAGAAAAAATAAGATTATTAATTGCCAAATCTCATTATTCAGAATTATTCTATTATTTGTCACAGCCGTTGTGTTAACCACTGTTTAGAAAATCAGACAATCAGTTGACACACAATAAAACTCGGGAATTGATTTTTAAATTTAGTGTATCGACTATCAACTTTGATGCTAAAGTTAAAAAAATATATGTTAAAAGTAAAAAGTACCATAAAGTTTGCTATCATAAAATATCAATTTTTAACCATTTTCAGCTTACATTTCAAAATACCTTCGCGAAAAAACGATAACAATATTGCATTATCACAATGACTATAGGCAATATTTGCAAACACTACTTATTTTATTGCATCATCATTATCTTAGTCTCAGAGTGTTTTTCAAAATATGTATCTCTCATATACAGAAAAACATTTTTCCACTACAAAATTATAAGGTTTCATCGATACATTTTCGCGTTCACTCCCTACCCTAATCAATAACAAGCAAGGGTTGATGATACTTTGTAAGAAGATTCCTGTCTCTCTTAATTAATAACCCTGTCCTGGGGGTCGTGTCATTAGCTTTGGTTTGTTTAAACACTGAAGATAAAGGGTTGCGGGTCAGGGGTGTGCTGACTTCAGATTAGTAGGTGGCTACGTGTTTAATCATACTGACATTATAATTGCGAATGTGTGTTTGTCTTTCAATTTGTTTGTTCCTCTTTCACGCAGCAACACAGCAATAGATTGACGAGATTGTTTGCATTTTATATATAGTTGGAGAGCTAGCGTGACTTAAGATACTTTTAAAGTCCGGAAAATGTACGGTTCTTTAGGAAATGTCCAAGCGGGTGAAACTGCGGGTCACAGCTAGTCTGATGTAAAAGTGTGTGTGGATATTATGGTAAAAATATGCAGATTAAAGGTACAGAAATGCAGGTAAGAAACTCATCGTGTATCTGCCTGTACCCATAGTATGATCATGCCAAACTGGTACAGTTCGTCTGTTCAGTTTGACATCTCCGTGTATCATTTAGTGGGTATTATTTGCCATAAGGTTTAAGTATCGTCACAGTTTCAGATATATACACCAAGATAATAAAATAGTTTACCCCTCCTTAATCAGTCAAATTTTACCACACAATAACTGGCCAAGTGATTAGCCAGAAAAAAAAGTGGTAGGGTTCCGTTGCCAAATATTTTTATATTTGGCAAAGGTTTTAAAAGATTAGGACCAACGGACAGACAAATAGACAGTCGGACGTACAGAATGAACTTATAAGGGATCCTTGTAGTACTAAGATACTCTAAAAAGATAGGCAAGTGTTCTACATTGTTTTGTTAGACAGCGTGTAAAAGTTAAATAAGTGATAAATATCTTTGAAAGACACAAATTACAAATGCGAATTTGTGGTGATTATACCTATAGTACATTTTACAACGTATGCATATAACAATCAATTTTAACCGAGACCTTGAACAGCCTGAGCTGATGGCGAAGGCGGATATTTAAGTCGAGGATAAAATGGGTTTTATGCACGAGTAGTACACTCTGCTTTTTCTATAATTGGGAGCAAATGAAACAGTGATATTGTAAGTAATATCTATTTAGTTAAACTGATACTTGAACAATGTTCTAAAATTATTTAACAAAGTTATGTCTGGGTCTTTATCTTCCTATGCAATATATTAGAAACTGAACCTGTTTGAACAATTTTAATGGTATTCAGATAATTTTAATGTCTGGTTTTTTTGCACTAGTGCATAAAAAGCAATTTTAGTCTGCTTACACCGGGCATAAACAAGAACTTTACGAGCAAGAGAAGCGAAAATATTTTTTCGATACATCCGCTAAACACTTATCGAAGCTGTGTTTGGTTTGAGAATGACACGGATTGTATTAAATTGATCTTTTTAATACAAATGCATTGTCTAATGTCTCACAGTTGTTAAAAACAAGAAGACAAAAAAACAAGAAAAACAACATTCACAAGAAAACATCTATAGTCCATCACTAAAAATTTACCCAATCCTGTTAAAAATATTCATTAAGAAAATTACACCCTAATCATAAAATCATCCTTAAACCACTTACCCCATAAAAAGCCTAAACCGCCCATTTCCCGGGAAACCTCAGAAATTCAAAGTTTTCCTCCTACCTCTGAAGTTTAAACGAGCGAGTGTCCGCCCGCCCATCCCTGTTAATTGCTTAATCGCGTCGTCGGGGGCGGCATTAATTGGCTGGACCACTTAAACCAAGTCTCAAGTCCCAACTCCCGCCGACTTCCGACAAGTTAAAGTCCGTAATTACAAGGCGAGATGTTTAATTACGCCGCCGGACACCGGGACTTAATTACTTGGAGTTTAAGCTGTTGTGTATTTGGAGGGTTCGTGTTGCTTTGAGGATAAAGTTTGCTTGGTTTTTAATTGTGGTGTCTTTTAGATTGTGTTTTGAGGTTCGAATTTTCACACTTTTATGTTTTTTTTATGTCTCACTAGCTGCGGCCACGGACTCATCTTTGAAAGTATAATATATCTATGGGATACACAAATTATGTGCAGCTTAATGCCATCGCTCAGAAACGGTAAAGGAAAACATCGTTACGAAACCTGTATGTCCAAGATCTCAAAGACACATGTTTTTTTTTTCAAAGGTTTATTTAAGTATAAGGTAAGGTAGTTAAAGATTATTTGTAAACTGTAGGTATGCTTATATCCATGGGTGGGTGAATTGGGGTCCCCTGTAACTGCCCACCTAATTGTATGTTAAAATAAATAAATAAAATGACATTCACCAATATGCACAATTTCATACTTTGTTGAATAGGGTATTTACATATTTGCTATTGTTTATTTTAATATTATTTCTTAGTTGATCAGCCTTTATATTACATACTAGCCGTCCGCCCCGGCTTCGCACGAGTGTAAGCTCGGCCTTCGGCCTCGCTACAAAATATAATATAGCCTATGTCACCCGGGGATAGTGTAGCTTCCCAACAGTGCAAGAATTTTTCAAATCGGTTCAGTAGTTTCGGAGCCTATTCATTACAAACATACAAACATACAAAAATAGGTACAAATCTTTCCTCTTTATAATATTAGTGTAGATTCATCCCCGTCTAACCGATACGTAAATTTTATCCATCCAATGCCTAGAGTTAACTTTCAGTGTTATTACTTCTAAAGATAAGGCCGCCACTTGTGGCACTAGCTCTTAAGTTTATTTATTTGTAACTTTTATTTCTGGTGTGCACAATAAAGTGTTTCTATCTATATTTTGTTAAAATTGCAACTGACTTCTAGTACTATTCAAAAGATACAGCTGTTAAAAGTTAGCACATATAGACAAATACAGCGAGCTTAGGCTTAGTAATGAATCCAGTTGACACACTTTGAGCACAAATTCTAAATAAAATAAATAAAAATACCTTTATTACCAGATTTTTTCTAATTTATTTTCATTATTTTCAAAAATGTTGAAAACTTGCGAAAGATGTGAGCCTGGCTTTGAGTTGTGTCACAAGCAATGGTCACTTTTGACTTTGTAGAGTATGTAGGGTTCTCTACTGTTATCCTCATTAAGTCCCTGACCTTAATACTGGTATTCAAAACACCTAATGATGGTTTCCAGAGGATGCAGCCGTCACGCGAGCAGCGCCGGAGATGAGAGTTATTGTTTAATGACCGGTTTCTAGGTCACCTACTTCTAGCCTTCTTCAGAGCTCTTATATTGTCAGACAGATAACGAACAAAATAAAAAAGATTAAATGAAGAAAAATTTGCTGTAAATTGAAATAATAGGGTATTTGACTGTTTTACAAAAACCTTTTTTAATTGTTTATTACATTAAAATAAAGCAATCTTGTAATTTTATCCTCATAATTTTCAGTATTTGTGTTTTAAATGACGGATCAAAATTCAAATTATTACACTACCGCGTAAACGCTACCTTTGACATTCGTGAGGCCACGTGACATTAGTGACGTCACAGATAAACAAACGAGTTAATCTCGCCATACAATTGTTGCCTCTATTTACTTTTCTGTGACGACATAAGGACATTCGGCTAACATAGAGCGTTTGCAGTCAAGTCACGTGATCAGTGAAAAACATATTTTTATGTATTTCTCTAGAAATAGGGACTTTATTTTTTAGTTTTTAGTCATTAAATACTTTTTGAAAACAATAATCTTCTAGGATTACACCAGTATTAATTATATTTTTAATATAGTCAAATACCCTATTATTTACAACTAGCTGACCCGACAGACGTTCATAAAAAATCTTCTTAAAAAATCACTTTCCACTTTCTCCAAATTTTCATTTTTAGGGCAAATTTTCTTTCCATAAAAACCTTACTCGGAATAAAACAACATATAAAATAAAATTTATCAAATTGGTCCAGCCGTTCTCAAGTGATGCACTTTACCACCGAATAGCATACATTTTTTTTTTATTATTATAGATTGTGATAGATTGATTGTAGTTTTTGTAGTTCCGGTATAGAATGTATAGATAACAGAAAAAATAGATACTAAGTAAAAAAATAAATTAAACATTTTAAAGATTACTGAAAAAGTAGGTAAAAAATTATATTAAACATTAAAACTATTATAATAACAACTGACTTAACTTATGTGTACTATGGTCTGACAAATAGTTTGAATGTTGGAATTTAAGTTAAATTTAAGAAATCGCGAGTGAATCGGTTTCTTCTAAAGGTATAGGCAAGCCTGCTCCGTCGTAGACCGCATCATCGCTTAACATCAAGCCAGGTGGCGGTCAAACGCAAGCCTAATGTATAATAATAATAGAAATAAATGATTATGATTTCGATATGGCTTTTTATGATTTTAGGGTTGGTCATAACATATGGTAAAAGTTGTTCATAATTTTGAACACCATAACCTCCTTTCGACTTTAGCACCGACGTTGCATGTAACCTTGTACTTCATTAAAATTTTAGGTAAATACATACCTAAGTACAATTCATTAGTTTCTCTGGGCCATGGATCAGTCATGCTCAAAATAATCTTGCCGTAATTGAAGTAATGATAATATTATACTCACTAGATTAATCGATCTTGTGATTTTAAAATCAATCTCAGAGCTAGATTGTTTGCAATCAGGCTCAATTGCAATTTTGTAATGAAATGGCAGAGAAATCGTAGTGTCAGTGGAAGGAAAGCAAAGAAATGGGAACGTTAATCACGCTCTACCCGGACCGTCTAATTGGATATCAATCAATTCCGTCGCAAAATTACTCCCAACGAGAAAATAAAATTAAGAGAAGTCGGAAGCTAACAAGTCTCGATTACAAATTAAACAGGCCGAGTGTCAGTGCGGCCGAGACTGCTGACTTAAGGAGATGAAAAAGAATCTAATTACAATGAGAGACTTTCCGTAGCCGTTCTTTAATTGAGAACTTTTCATCCACCCCCGCCTTACCTCTCCCGACCTCGCCCTGTTTGCATTTCTCCCTAATCGCGCTCCGGCGTCGATTACATTTTTTCAACATTTTTTTAATTTCGTTCGAGCTTTTAATTTTCTTCGCGCGCGCCTTTCCATTATGCTGTGTTTTTTCCAAGGGACGGTATTTCTCACCGCCATTATACCGCTCGTAATGAGATTTTCTTTCATTATGTTTAATCTTCCGATTAATTCAAATGTTAATCTTGTCTTTTCACGTAGCTTTTTACGGGCGGAACGTTACCGTGGCGAAATACGGAGGCGTCGCGATTTGCTTTGGATTTTGGGTGCGACATTTAAAAATAATTAAGAGACGTGACTTGTGCGCTGGCGCGTCGGCGGTGCGCAGTGGGTGGGTGAGTCCGAGAGAGATCGGCCCGCCCGATTAGATCGTCAATAATTTAATTCGCTACAAATTCAAAACTCCGGTCCGCCCCCAGATAGGTGCTATGGAACGTGTCCGGAACGCCAATGGCGAGTCCAGAAGTCGGCAAATTGAAAACACCGTCCGGCGTGGCTGTAAACACGTCACGTGATTTAGGTTTTAATCAAGTAGGGACGCGCCGCCCCGCCGTAATTGTGACAAATCCTCTGTTTGTCCGAAGGAACTTTTAACTCGACTCCGGAACGGCTCCGAAACGACTCTTCGCACGTGCCCCTTAAGAGGGAGACGGTTTTTTGTCGACACATGTGCGTCCCACCTCTCCCGCTCGGCCTCTTGATTAATTTTTAATATTTTTTCTTCCAGTTCACGTACGCAATTTTCACTTTCCCGCTCGGCTTCCCTGTCCCGATTATGTGGCACGATGTGACGTCGTATCACGTCCTAGAGCCGTTTTGGATTCACTTTGCTATCGACATCCAGAAACTGACCTATTGCGGCTTAAACGGTAACGGTAATCTCCAATCTAGTTAGCACTAATGCGAGCCAGTTGTGCGTTTATTTCGCCCGCGCTACACCTACGTACTTCATTAGTGAATTAGTAAGACTTGCAATTGTCACACTTAACAACGGTAATAAAGGCAATGGGCATTTAACTCGCAGACAGGACACTGCTGTGATTCTGATTCCTCTCAGTGTAGGCAACCAGTGATTCTAGAATAACGTGAGTTCAATTAACTGTCGCGACGATTAGGTACATACGGTGGAAAATTGTTCTCGGGAATTTCCGAGTAGGCGGGCTCATTGTCATTGGAATGCCGCGAGGTTTGCGTATCATGAACATAATCTCGGAAGCAAGCGCGGTAATCTGACGCAATTATCGCGTGGCGCATATCCCGATTAGTCGCAGCGCGACGACAATTAGGTCGGCGGACACACGCGTTGACTGCTCAATGAGGATACGCCTAAACACCGCTCGTTGTGCCAAAACGACTCGACGCGTATTAACCACCTCCGAGATTAATGCAATACCTCCTAAGAAACCCGCCGGTCAGCACGAGACCCCTATTTATAAATCACATCCGCGCGCACTCTTTGTAAATTCACCTCCAACCCACCCTTCGAGTTCAAAGAGTGCGCCGCCGGGGCGATGTCCAAATTATAAATTCGCATTAGATCGGACGCGCACGGTTCGTTTACCGTTTCATTTCGGTTCAATATCGCCACTCTACTTTGTTCCACACACTCCCTCTGCATCCCCCCACGTCTTAAGACGCCGGGAAATATCTGCGTTTTAAGCTATATTTCTTTCATCCCTCATTTTTGCAGTTCGTAGCAATCTGAAATCCAACACGTCCCCCGCAGGGGTGCGCGCCCGCGGGTGGCGACCCCCCATTCTTGTGCCGGGATAAAAAAAAGCGATATCTATTTATAAAGTGTACGCACGCATGTATGCGTGTGTGGACGCGAGATTAGCGTATGTGCGGGCATCGCCGCTGTGTGCGTGCTCATTTGCAAACCGTCTCCTGAGATAACGTCCTCCGCTCGGTTATCCCGCTCTTATTGCCTCCTTCTTTTCTTGATTGCCGCGTGTGGAGAAAACTTTTGATTTTCGCTGATGGAAATTGGTTTCGTCCTGAAAACAAAAAACTTGTTATACAGATAATACTCGGATCTTTGTCGAGCGTTCTTTAAAGCAATGTTAGTTTGCTGAGCAGTAGAATTTTAAATTAAATTCTCGTAGAGGTTTAATGATTAAAAGAGCAATCTGCAGTGAAAGCTCAGAGGAGAACTATTCTAAATAAGTAATGTGTCGGCGGGCTGCGACGGCGCGCAGCCACCCAGCGGACGGCGGTGCTCACGTATGAACGTAATTATAAAAATTGAAGGCAACTCGAGACCCACTCCTTGGGTCTCTCCCTCGCTCCCGCGGCGTGCATTTTTTCGTACATATTAAAGTCCCCACCGCCCGCCGCCCGCACCACTCGCCCCGCGACTCCTCTTTTTAATCGATTTTCCCAACACAAGGGGTGAGTCCTCTGGGGTGAATGTAATTTTTTATGCGTTTTTTCCGAAGGAGGAGACCGTCGCCGGAGGTGCCATTACGCCACGGCTTGTTGAGAATATTTTAATTATAAAGCATTAGCGCGTTTTATGATAGCACTCCGGGCCGAATTTATATACGATCGAGTGCTGCAGTAATTAAATATTTGAATGCGGTGAGATTTCCGCGGGGAGTGAGGGTGGATAATGGAAGTTTCAGCCAAGCTCAAGCGTTAATATGATGGATATAAAATTCGATGGAATTATTGCTTAATGGCCGTTACAATTGCTTTGGGAGCGAAATGGTGTTTTTTTGGTAATGACTATCTGTTTTTGTAGCATAATATCTCATCATCAGCCTTTTTATCCACTGTTGCTGGACGTGCGCGCTACTGAGCTAAATCTTCAGCTCAGGTGATCACTTCACAATCGCATCAAAGTTTCAAACTATAAGTTGTAAACAAATTGATAACACAATCTAAGAAGCTGTCCATTAGCTTTTCTTAAGTAAGTATTTTATTGGCAAAATTTTCAATGTGTCCACAATGGCCAGCTGATTGATGATGGTGTCCCATCGAAGCCGGCACCCTCACAGATTATCGCTTTAGATTGCGAGACACGTTGTTTGTTGAACTAAAATAATGTTTTTCCATTGTCTTCGCGAACAACGATCTATTTTGAAATCGTTTGCACTTGAATATTATGCTCAAGTTTCAATTCGTAGTAGTACATTTTTTTACACACTGTCATAAAATCATAATAATAGGTTTTTTAATGCTTAATACGACATTGTGAAAGTCACAGCCATCCAGTGGATGCAGATGGCAGAATGTCGTTCAGTGTGGAGGTTAAAGGAGGAGGCCAATGTTCAACAGTGGATTTCTTCTGGCTGATGATGACGATGATGCTTAATACCCATCTATTTGAATCGGAGGTTAAAAATAAAATCTATTACAGTGTTATAATAAATCTAAATTACTGAAAAAAACGTAATACAGCGTAAAATCTATATAGCGACACTTAAGGGACTGCGCATTTTATGGTGTTATTGAGAGTTAAAGTTAAAAGGAGAATAGAAAAATCATTATCATTTTAATATTATAATATGTACAAACAAACAACAAATATTAGTATTGATACAAATAACAACGCTTATTGAGTTATAGTCTGTTATCTTCGTCTGACGTTTTTTTCTGTCAGTTTTTTATTATAATTAAAATACGAGTTGTTAGAAAGTACCGTTTATTTCTCAATAATGACGAATTAGTATTGTTATTTAGAGTAGGTGTGATGCTACATGGAGTGTATAATTGTATGGACAACAAGGTAAACCAACCAAAGTCAAGTAATTTCGACGTTAAAGAGAGTTTGTCGAATCGAGTGTCGCTATAGGAGTTTACACTGTAATTAATTTTTAGAGAGCAATGTTTTTATCCTAGGATTTTTTTTTTCGTTATCTGTATGAACCCAAATGTTAAATAGATGTAAACATGTAAGAACATTTTTAACCAACTTCAGTAAGGTTCTCAATTAGTATCGTGTTTTTTAAGGTTTCGTACACAAAGGGTAAAAACGGGACCCTATTACTGAGCCTACGCTGTCCGTCTGTCTGTTTTTTATTGTGTATGTACTTGTACATTTATTACTCTAATATGTGTGGACAAATTTACGAAACACATTGTTTATTATTTTGAAGAAGATCTTGAGATAGCAAAAAATTCATTACATTTGGCTAAGTAGGTTTTAATCAACTCTATTAATTACGAATAATTTAGTTTGAGCACCTGTTGATTTGGCAATGGTAATAATGTTGTTCGAACCCTTATTAATTTTGAGGTCATTTTATATATTCATATGTTTAAGTAAATAATTGGTGAGCAGTGGTGCCCTCGCGGTAGCATGTGGGTTTTACAATCTGACGGCACCCGGTTCTATCCTCGGCCTTCACCAAATACTTATTAAGTTCTTAAATAAATTATGTGCAGTTTAGATGCCTAAGCTCAAAAACGGTTAAGGACATCGTGAAAAACCGGTATGTCCAAGAATCTCAAAGAGTTCAAGGACATGTGATATTCACCATGTGACATTCTCTTTCTCTCCCTCTCTATCTATCTATCTCTCTCTGAGAAAAAGGCCTTTGTCCCAGCATTGGGCAAATGATAGGCTGATACTGTGTGTGACTGTGTAAGTAAATAATTGTTCCATCAATTGTTCTAACGGACCTAATAAGAACACTGCATCCTAATTAGCGTCAATGTCAAGAAACACGCGCTAACAAGACGTGTAAAGTCACGTTCTTACGCCGGCCAGTAATTCGATTAACGTAAGTAAACGCGGACAAAGCCGATTGAGAGACTTACCACCTGCAACTGCACCGCGGCAAATGACTGACACCTAGGGTTTCATGTTCTACCGACTTATCTAATGTAAACCCTTCTGTATGCTATGGGGTTAGGTCAAAGTAGGTTTATGTTGAAGTTGTAACATGGTTTACTAGTGGTAAACCTTTAAGGCCTATCTTCCAGTCTTCTGACTTCCATTTCCGAACACAAACGAGGCCCAGGCTCATCTCCAAGCTCCGTTAGTCTAATTGCTCAGACTGCACCGACGTTGATGGGACGTCCGACGGACGGCTGTCCCGACTTGTCTGTATCGAACGTTTACAGAATACAACCGATAATGTTCCGTTTTATGGAAAGCAGATTGATTATGGAATAGAATTCGTTTGTAGGAAAAGTCAGGATCAAGAAATACTGCAAATTTATAGTTTGGTTTAATTCTACATAACAGAACACAAACGCTCATAGTACCTACACGCAAAATAGTAATTTTGCCAAGCAATATTCTTATTAATAAGTTTGTTGTTGAAAAATATCTTTTTCAAACCAAGCTTTTAGTAAATTTGTGATCGGATCAAAATGAGTCCAAACACTGCTACTGCTACTATTATCCATCGATAAGTGCCGTTGTCCACCGTCATCATCATCAAATCAGCTCGCTGTCACCATAATATTGTATTGTCATCGGAACTTGACAAGTATGACAAATTTCAGCTCAATCGAACACCGGGTAGTGGGACAAATTTTATTTTCATGATTTGAGTACAGACATACACCGGTACAGGTGAAATTAAATAAAATCTTGTAAAATAGATGTTATGTTTATTTATGTCACTATAAATATCACAGGTAAAAAAAAAGAATTTAACGTAATGACACGTTAAATTCTTTTAAGGTTGAAATCCACGACGCTTGACCACAGCATCTTTAAGGGCAGTGTAGTCTTATAATTTAATTTTATTTGATACCAGCTTTTGCTTGTGGCTTTACCCGCTTCGTGAACTAAACATAGCCTATTTACCTCAGGGATAGAGTAGCTTTTTTTTCTACTGTAGTAATGTAGCTTCCGTTTAATGTTAATTTTTTATCGGATAAGTCGTTACGGGAACGTCCTCGTACGTACCTTACCTACAAACTTACGAACTTTACGTTTTTATAATATTAGATTTTGTATGCGTACATATTAAAAATACAAAATTTTAAGTATAGTTATAGCTAGTAGTTACCTTATGAATAAACACCAACACCATGTACCAACACAGCTATAAGTTCAGCTGTAATCACTATTGTATTAACTGTTTTACTGTTTTTTGCTCTAATAAAGATTTATTATTATATTACGAGTATTTCTATATTTAAGACTTGAATACGTACCTCACGTAGTACCTTCTTGGTTTTTCGTCCTTTTTTATGATGCGCTGGTAAAAGGCAGCCCTTTTAATTACAATCTTATTATGTTAGATTAATAAGTAATTTAATTCTTATCTAATATTTTCTACGTATGTTATTTTAAACTAAGAATGTGTCTAATAACTCGTTTGTACTTAATGAAAGAAAACCACATTAAACAGACAGATCTAATAATATAATAAATTATCTGAATTATATATCAACAAAATTGCTAACATTATTACTCTCTAAATCTAACCCTTCACTCCAAACAATGTTCCACCCACATCAATCTCATCAATTTATAGAAATTCCTTACGATCTGTAGTTCAGCAGTAGGGGGGTCAGTTCCCAGCGATCTCCTTTAATTACCATCCATCAGGGCTGACGTTGTATCGGCCATCTGAGGAGCCCGATACGGCCTGTGGTAATTGATGTCGCTAATACATGTCCAGAAGCAGTAACTGACTGGATGTTTCCAATTGGGGGGTAGATACTTGCTGGAGACAGATTGTACCACAGACATTTTTTCGTTTAGATATTGTACTAGGCTTTTGAAGGAAATTTATTTCTCCAATATCGTCAGAACATGGCATACACTCACTGTCGGTTCTGTCACACCACTCACTAAACTCAAGCTATATACAAAACATCAAGTTAGTATGTAATCGCAGTCCGAAAGGGGGTTGAAAGTTTAGAAGAAAGTCTACGCGTACGAAGTCGTGGATAAGCTAGTGTATTGTACTTATTTTCACACTCGTTTTAATTAATAAACTCAGAAACAATGTGTCATTCAATCAACTCCAATTATTATCGACCACGTCAATTAAAAATGACGGACATTTCTCTATTAGGTCGTAATTATATCTAGACAAAGGGTTCAGAATAGAATTCAATTCCAGTTCGTGACTTAATTTGTCTTAATTGTGCGTTTAACCTTGTTTAAAAAAATAGTGTCATGGATAGATTTCATGAATAATTGATAAACATCAGTTTTTTTTTAAATAGATTGATTTGATTTAGATTTTTTATGAATTTAGTAAAAGTTACCCCGCATTTTACCTGTTTCGCTTTTATGTACATACAAGATACAATATTGTGAACTAAAAAGGCAAAGTTTCTATTGAATTGTACCCATTACAATACACGAAAGTCATGATCAAAATTATTAATATCCCTTCGT
Source organism: Agriopis leucophaearia (assembly GCA_949125355.1). Lineage (NCBI taxonomy): Eukaryota > Metazoa > Arthropoda > Insecta > Lepidoptera > Geometridae > Agriopis > Agriopis leucophaearia. Next base: position 10,509,601 of record OX421273.1, read on the forward strand.
AGAAAGTTAAGCCCTCCCATCACCAGCTTAAACCCAGTTCTCTGCCCGCGTCCTTACCTCCAATAATAGCAGTTCTAATGAGATGCAAATGAGCGAAGAAATAGCCGACTCAGTCCGCGTTATAATAACGCGTAACGACCTACAAGTCCGGATTAAGAAGCCCTTTGACTTAAACCTGGACGATGCAAGAAGTAGCCAAGTTACACCGAGAAAAGACACTGTAAAACCTACCTAGAAGGAGTTGTTTTAGGGTTTAAAGCTTATTGTTTGTTTTGTATCGTTAGGTGCGATGTGTGGTCGTGTTAGCTGTAGAATAGTGCGGCTATTTTGATACTAATTGGCAGAAAGGGTTGCGAATTAACGTCAGGGCCGCGCCGTGTCGTGGCTAAGCCTTTGTGCCACCGGCTTTGAACACAGCTACAATAGACAGCTGCTGTAATCACAATATTTAAATGGTGCACGTGATAATCAGATACACCCAGGAAATGTTTCTGAGATTTTAATAAAACTAACGTACTTTCATTACTTCTTCGAAGTTAAATTATGGGAGAGTTGAATATCACGAAATAACTTAGCAATATTTAATTAGTCAAACATAAAATAAAATTGTTTATACAATTATTAAACTAAATAAAAACCATGAAAATGATGCATGCTATCAGTAGTTTATTAGATGTTTTTAATTTTATTGCTATTTTGTGTATTGTTATTGATTTTAAGAAGTTCTAAGTATAAATTAGTTTTTCTGTGTGCATATAATTGCCTGTTATTAATTGTTTACTTTTACTTTTTTTTTGTTTGTGAAATTTTCCAAATTTCAAACTCGGTCCAAGCATTTATTAGCTCTGACAACTGCAATACCATTGTAAAAAGTAGAATGAAAACCACTAATTTTGATCAATTTCGCTAGGTTTTTGGATGTAAGACTGTAGCATAACACGCACACAATACTCAATAATTTAGTATGCAATATTAGCAGCGAAAAAATCGTTAAAATAGCTTTAACGCTCGGCCCCCACTCTTCTAAAGTTTCGACCCCAAAAGGCTCAAATATGTACCCACTGTCTTAACTACTATAAATATTTGCGCCTTCTGGCTTGCGAATTCAGTAGCCTTATTTTCGGAAAGGATGAGACGGGTATCAACATTACATATTAATGACCGCCCCATCTTCCATCGAATCAAGGTCATACCGTCCGGGCTTTTCCCATAAAACTTATTCGAACAGACCGATCGTACGGATAATACACATTCTTGCCAAATAAATAGGCTAGTATCCAGTCTTGCCACTATCCATAGTTAGAGCATGACATAGGTATGAGTAATTGCAGGCCCTAAGGCTTAGGTCCTCATTACAGGGCACACGATCGGCCAATCAGGCCGATTGCTGGCCCGATTGAAACTACGCTCGGTTTCACACGATACCCTAGCCGATCCAAACGCCTGATTACATTAACAAGCCGATTATAATAAGCATTGTTTACTTGATTCATTTTATGAGTAAACATAAGTAACTGTTTAATTAACAGAGTAGACGATTTCATGAATACAAGATGAATGTTTCCAGAAGATGAAACAACGGCTACCAATGCAGGACTGCGAACGTCAGATTATTCTGTCGTCTTTTAATGCTAATGTTTCATTTGCTTAATAAAATGAAGGGAAGATCTACAACTCGCTGTCAATCAACATCATTATTCAGAGAGTTAGCCTACACAAAGCGATGTGACCATACTCACTCGCAGATTTAAAACTCGCGATGGCGACTCGAACGCTATGTATTATGCATTCGTGAATATAAGCCGCATAAAGCAGCATCCGAATCAATTACAGAGGCGGGCTGGGCTCGTTAGAAACGCATCACGCATGTACAATCGCCTCGCGGTCAGGTAAACAGCGTTTATCTGGTGCTAACCTATTGCAAACAATGGAATGCCCAATTTGGGCCCCGTAGTTGGACGACGCAGATCTTGCTCGCGATTATTGCACTTCGGAATATGTCCATAAATAAATCGGTGATAGCTTGTAAGATTATATAAAATTCTGTTGTCGGTATGTTGACAAAACGCGCCAACTGTCGGTAGGTCGGAAGGTCAGTTCACGGCTCCGCCGACCCTTGGCCCTCGGCGTAATCCCTTTACAACGCGTCGGACTGTGTAGCGCGAGCGTCCCAACAACATTCTCGATATTTGGCGCTCTATCTAGCAACGCTATTCAAGGATCTGTACTCTGCTTCCTGACCCGTATTTTTTCCTTGATTGAACTATGCATGTGAAAACTTTAATAGATGCAAGATATACCTACAATTACAACGAGTATTTTAAAGAACTCATTGAACTTTTGAATTGTCATGACGAATAATGAAATTATTTAAGCGATTGGTTTATTCACGTATATTTTGTATATTGTTGCAGGACCAACTCCAACCCCGAGCCCTCTCCAACCGCAGCCGCAGGGTCTGATAGTGGAGACGAGCAACGGCGCTAGCGTGCTACAGCTGCCGGCGAGCACGCTCGAACAGATCCGGCACATTGCGGGAGACCCGGGCGCATCCACACTGCGCCTGCCACCGCCCGCCGCCGAGCCGCCGGCCGGCGCGCGCGAGCTCGACTTCGACCTGTGCTACGTGTGCAAGCACTGTAAGGTCGCGTTCCCGTCTCCCACGCCACTGCAGGTGCACCAGGCACGCGCGTGCTATGCTGGCCGGGAGAGTGCGCGTGGCCTCATCCGTGTAGTGCAGCCGGCGCTCGAGTGCCGCGTGTGTGCCGGCGAGCGGTTCCGCACCGTGGCGGAGTTCCGGCGGCATGCAGAGTCGGAGGCGCACGCGCGCGCCGCCGCACCGCCGCCCGCCGTGCCTCCGCCACCTGAGCCGCTCACGCACGAGATGGAGGACGTGGTTAACCAGATCACGCTGCTGGCGGCGCGCGCGGCGCAGGACGCCTCGTCGCCCGCCGAGCCCGCCGCCAACTACTGCGCGCCACCGGGACCGCGCTTCCCGCCGCCCGGCGAGCTGCCACTGGCTAGCGCCGGCCACTAACTATTACTCTGATGAAATGTATAGTTACTATCTTTTAGAGCCCTTTGCTCTCTCCGTTGTCCGACAACGCAGCAGTTCACTATTAGCTCTTAACGCTTCTTTTCGTTGATGAATGTCGCCGCGACAGTGGCATTTTCCTAGTTATACGTTTAAAGCTTGTAGACATTTAAGTGTAGGTTAATGGGCCCGACCGTTGTTGTCCTGTTTTTATAATGTACCGAGCGAGGCGCTCGCGCTGCTCTCGCTCGGCGTTCCTTCGGGTCGGGCCGCGCCGCACGCCGCGCACTGGGAGGCGGCGGCGGCGCGGCTCCGCGCGGCCGCATGCGTGCCCGCACTGCATATCATACGTTAGACAGGTTTTATTATATACGTTTATCGTTGCGGTAGCACGCGAAGGCGGCCGCGCGGACGCCTCTCGCTCTTTACCATCAACTCCCAGGAAAGCAAGTTCCTATCTTTATGGCATATAATATTATCGATATTGATAATTACGATTTAATTATTGTTTAAAGCTATGTAATACATACATATAATCGTTCTAATTTTAGGCATAGATACGTTCTCGTAAGAAGTTCCTGATGCATCGTAAATGTATGAAGATATATAATAGTGATATACGTATATGATTTTTTTAAACATGAAGCGAAGTTAGGTACGTATGTTAGCAGTAGAGCGGTCGTCCTCTCACGCGGGCTTCACGCTCCACCGAGCGCGCCACGGCGTGGAGCGGCTCGTCTCGCCCACGCTGCACCGCGTGCAGCACGCATACACGTAGACTCGTTGTTCGCGGAGGTCGGCTGTGTCGTCTTTCGACGAAAGCGACGCAGCGCCGCCGCCGAGCGCTGCCGAGCTACCGGCCGGTACTCGGCACGCTTGCAGCCGCCCGTGAAGACGCGACGATCCCGCGTAGGCTTATTGGTAACAGTTAATTATAATAATTATTATTATCGTAGCAAACTTTCCAAAACGAACGAACTCGAAACTCGGGCTGCGCGCTAGCGCTCAGCCTACCTCGCAAACAAGTGAGTTTATTTTGGAACTAAGTGTGATTCTTGAATTTTTATTGATATTGTAATGATTATTAGTAGTTGCATAAGTGAGTCCTATTAAAAGCGGTGGACACGCATGTAGACGTAGCTTAATGCTGCGTTGCCACGTGTCACGCGCGTGGCTTCCGTTTGGGTATTCGCCGTAAAACGCGATCCAGTCGCATGTGTGCTCACCGCTTTACCGTGTGCGTGGAGTCCCTAATATTTTCGGCACAGAACACGTTATTAAAAGTATTTTACATATTTACATTTTATCTAGCGGAGTGTATTACAACATTTTACCTACGAGTGAATCCTACTACAAAATTGAGTTTATTTATTTATAAAGTGCAATGTTTTATTCCACCGGCTGCCGGTCCTTGTTATTTCTATAAAATGTGTGCAATGAGCCGATGTCTGGCGATGTTGCGTCTCTCTCACATCTTCCGTAAGTATCACAGGAGAGTACTATTCTAGTCCACAACATAATAATGTTTGAAATTGAAGTAATATCACAGGAAAAACGATTTTTTGTAAAATTAATGGAAGCAGTTCAAGTGCATCAAAAAATATTTATATTTGGTGAAATTATCCATAACAAGCATTTGATCTACTGCAATGTGTCAAGGTACGAGAGAGCCGCAAAATCCCAATCATTGTTGACGCGAAGGCGCGCGTTTTTACAACACAATTATTTTGTTTGATTAGTATTTAATATTTATTGAAAGCAAGTATATTTGTTGAATGTTAAGTTCAAGCTCCACCTCGTTGCTACCGGACGTACTGGCGTTCTTTAGGATACGATTTTGTATTGTATTTCATATGAATATAAATATATTTTTCATTCAAATGTTTTCCTTGAGGGGGTTTTTCGTTCTTATATCAATACATATAAAGGTTATTTTAATTGTACTAAGAGTATTTTTAATTTATTATGAATTTAATATTTTTTTTGTAGCTTCACCTTATTTTTTCTTAGCATAGACAATGTTTTGTCCTTCTTCGAGATGATATCAGACTATTATTATTGTTAACTGTTCATTATATTTATTTAGATTATGTTTCATCTACAAATAGTTTTCAAAGTATTTAAGTCGTACATTTCTAATAGAACTACCAACTTACATTTTTGAAGCCAAAATTGAAACTAGGCATTTTGAATATGTTACTAGCTACACAATTAACTGAAAGCTAAAATAGTAGCACTGTATTTTAATGTCACAATAATCATTAACATTTATTTTGTACCCAAAGATCGATGGCCCTAAGCTACTGATATCATATATTATAAATTGTCTTTTAGCTTATCTGATACCATTTTGATTGTATTTTGTTTCGTTCTTCATGATGACAGTGTATGATGTAATGGTTTTTATTTCTTGTATTTTCAAAGATATTGTATTTCGTTCATGAGATGTATTTGATTGGTTTCGGTTCGTAATCGGGAGTATTATGTACGTGTAAGTCGGGTTAGTGTAGACATGTCGGTAGTGCGATGTTGTGTCTCCGCGGACGAAAGCCCGCGGAATGAATCATGGTTCCTATGTATATTTCAATATTATCGCATCTAGAGTTTCACTATACTTTCCGAATACAAATTTTAATATTTAAGATTTATTCGGACTAGTCTGTTGTGTCCGCTACGGCCATGTTATTCATTTGTTTACCTTTTTCACTCTGATTATAACCGTCTTTTGTATACACTGTTAAATTCAGATCAGAATAGAAATTCGTACTAAATGTTGATTGCTAATGTTTACTTTATGGTCGTAAAGGTAGCTCGTGTCTATCATAGTTCCTAATACTGTATTGTAATACTATAAAATTATTTTAAAATTTTCCTAGTGAAATATACCGTTCCTACTATTTTAATCCGTAACGAAAATGTAATGTTACCACAAAATCTTGAATTCACTTTTCATTGTCGCTACACATTAAGAGTACATGTTTACTTTGTCATATTCTGTGAATTAGGTACAATCAATATCAAATTTGAGCTTATAAATTTTATGTTTATACGGATTCTATATCAACAAAAATAAGTTAACATAAACAGTTACACCAATTTCTAATTTTCTCATGTCAGCAATGAATATTTCGTTTGCAAAGACTACAACAAACATGGCAAAAGCTAATTTTATTGCGGCAATATTGCATAACTAAATTGCCATAAAACTGACACCACGACATTTTTTTAAATCATTTACACGATAATAGTATTTCATCCAACTTTTCTAAAGTGTCAAAATTGATTGCACCTAATATTTGTCCTTTTGTACTTAACTGTACTTTTGCAGTTGATTTCGTAGCACTTAGTTTTGCCACATGGCGTGTGTGTAGACACGCTACGCGCGTGCTACGCGCCTACGCCACCCGTAGCTACAACAGATTACGAATACATTGTCAAGTGTAAATGGTAAAATAAACTCAAAGTTAGTTTATCAGACACTGGAGTTTTATTTTTATACCCCTAGTTAAGTTCATTTAGGAATTTCTAAACTAATACTGCACCCCTCTACAAAATACGCAACAGAGTGCGTATATAAATGAAAGATAATTAAAACTATAGATGCCAAAAACGGCAATAAAATTCAGTAGGTACGTAGGCGGTAAACACGCACAGCTCCGCATTTGAGGAATGACTACAGTAGAGCAATTTTATTTTACATGGGTAACAAACAGCTGTCAATTAACACAATGAGATCACACACAAAGTCACAGAAATGCCAGAAAAACTTAAATAGTGTAAATTCGTCATTGCAACACAAACTTGGGCTGAAATAGCGTTAATTAAAGAAATGTAGGCTATATACATATCTGATGTTGAGCGCGATGCGGTCAAATAAATTGACACAAGATCAAGACTAGGTACTGACTAGAAAAAATAAAATTAATAATAACTTATTTATTTATTTTATTTAGACACACCAACGAATAATTCAGCAAACATTAATGGTTTGCTTAAGATAAATATTGAATTGTGTGAACCAGTCAATTATAGGTGCGTACAACACTGAACTAATACTAAAGTGCGAACCAATATAATTTTGTAGTAATTAACATGCTTCTTTAATTAATTATGGTATATAATACAACTAAACTAAAATATGATTTAAACAATATTCTAACATAGACATATTTTCCTTTTTTAACACAAATCAAACTAATAAAAGATGAAAACATGTGCAAAAAAACAACATTTGTACGCCGTTCCTGGCAAGAACATGAGATTTGTTTCCATTCTTACGACCCTGTATGCCTGAAGTCCGTCTGTCTGTCTGTCCAGGAGGTCACTATCGTACTAATTATACCTATGCATCTAAGCGCGTATCTTGATTCGCGCTTATGTGCAAGTCGATAACATTATTCTCAAACAAAAACCGACTTCAAAATTAGTAAGCGTTCGAAGAAAATTATTGCTTTTACCAAATCAACAGGCACCTGCCTTATTATTATTCATATTATTGGGGCTAGTTAAGAAATACTGAGCTAAAGTAATTAAAAAAATGTGTGAGCATCTCGACAGCTTTCACTGCATACAAAAAAAAAACACGTAAATTGTTTCACAAATCTCGGAGTACGTAAACTGTGTACATACATAAAAAATGAACTGAAGTTGGTTAATAAGAGAACATTGTCCAAAATGGGTCATACTAACAGCAAATTTAGAACAAAAATAATTGAACAGAGAGTATCTGTCCACTCTGGCCCAAAACATCCATACAAAGAGGGCAGTTTGACGGTATACCGCTATACCACAAAATGCTTCCTTTGTGTCACAATATCTGTCGAATAATTCTGTATTTTAGTTGTCATGTCTTTTAAATCCAAGTGGGTCACATTAAAAACCAACTTCATAAATATATGAAAAACGTAATAAGTGCCTATAAAATTTGAGGGTTGCCCTCAATTTCTCTAGGATCACATCATCAGATCCTGATTTTGTGACAATGGACCCAATTGGAAGTACCGAATTTTGTTAATGTTAATTGTGCAGTTTCATGCATTTCTCTAAATAACTATAGAAATTTAAAGGGTCAAAACAAATTAGGATGGATGAACAGACAGTTGGACGAACAGAACGAACTTATAAAGGTTCCTTGTAGGACTACGGAACAGAGGAAAACACAGCGCCTAATTTTCACACAACTTTAGAGTTAAAAACAAAAAGTAAAATTCTAAAAAAAAATTTTGTTTATTTACTATAGAACAAGTAATTAAATAAAATAAACATCCTAATACGACCTACATAAAAATATATACCTAGATATACCTATACACAAAAATAACTAATTTAAGAGCAACACCGCAGCCCGCATCTAAATAATTTTATTAGTCTACTTTATCACATTTTTTTGTCGCAAATTTATTTATTTCATTAAACCGTCTTTAGTTGGTGACATAACTGTTTTTAGAAATCATAGTAGAAAGACAAAAAATCTTCACATTTTGGTACCTACTCCAAAGATGTGTGAATAATATAAGATGCTTACAACCTTAACCTATCATTAAAAGTGTTTTAGCATCCCCCGTCGATCCTGTTACGTAAGTTCTTTCCATCCAACGGTTGCCTGGAAGAGATCGCTTTTAGCGGTAAGGCCTCCACTTGTGGCACACGTAAGTTTTTTCTGTTTGTAATTTTTATTTCTGGTGTACACAATAAAGAGTTTCTATCTATATATCTATCTATCTTTGCTTCGTTTTTAGATGACACTATACTATATAATTACACGACCAATGTTAAAGTTGTGGTTCTATGTTTGGTTTAGAGGACATCGGCTACCTCGCATGCGAATATCTACTCATTTGATAATACTCGTACTGCGGGCGTAATGTATATAGGCGCGGGACATGCAGAAGTCTCGGTCAACCGACAGACAAGGCTTCTTTTCCATGAAGTCCAGTCTGGGTTTCTTGAAAACCAGGGCTATTGCCAGAAAATTTACGTAGTAAAAGTACTGGGTGACGCTACGATTGGCAGCACGAATTCGAATGATTTTCCCGATGAACTAATTAATGTCATATTTCTTTAACTATTCATATAAAAAAACACACAGGGCGTTTAAAATAAGCAGCTGAACATGTTAAGACAGTTTTTAGAGTTTTTGTCTGTTTGTTTGTTGACCACGCACATCTCCTAAACCAATGGACGGATTTACATGCGGCTTTCTCGAATATGCTTAGCTATGACTAGATTGAAGTACAGGCTATGTTATTTTGCGAAAGGGAGGAAAAAAGGGTTGAAAACTTATATGAAAATCAACGCGTACGAAATCGTGGGCAACAGCACTAGTTGTGTTTTTTTTTACTGTTGTTAATTTGTTAGATATAGTAAAATAAAATTAAAAACTTATGTGGCTCGTTAAAACAAACCAAAGGAGCCCAAATTTAGGAAGTTCACTGCTAGCTATTGAAGAGTTCCACTATCCACTTCCTGGGTTCAATTGTACCAAATTATTCTATTGACGCCCATTACATTCACATGCAAAGTTTCAGATCGACACGTCAATTAGAAGTAGGTTGAAATCGACTTCCAAGATTTTTTTATGTATAGTAAGTTATATACAGGTTAAGCCACTGAAGAGCAAATTTTTCCCTTCTCTTTTCTGTGGATAAAGCTAATAAAAGTGTGTTAAAATACAAACAAAAGTATGTACCTATAATATATATATATGAGCCCAAATTTAGGAAGTTCACTGCTAGCTATTGAAGAGTTCCACTATCCACTTCCTGGGTTCAATTGTACCAAATTATTCTATTGACGCCCATTACATTCACATGCAAAGTTTCAGATCGACACGTCAATTAGAAGTAGGTTGAAATCGACTTCCAAGATTTTTTTATGTATAGTAAGTTATATACAGGTTAAGCCACTGAAGAGCAAATTTTTCCCTTCTCTTTTCTGTGGATAAAGCTAATAAAAGTGTGTTAAAATACAAACAAAAGTATGTACCTATATCACAAAAAACAACATCATCACTAGCCCGAAGACGTCCACTGCTTAACATAGGTCTCCCCCTTAGATTTCCACACTGAACGACAGCCTGCCATCTACATCCACTGTATGCTCGCGACTCTCAAGATGTCGTCGGTCCACCTACCTACGTAACGTTTCCGGTCCGTGTTCTCTACTCAAGAACCTTTCCCCATCCGTTATCACTTTTTCGAGTGTTGTGGCCTGCCCATTGCCACTTCAACTTGCAAATCTGCAGTGCAAGTACAGTTCTTTATCGATCGACAAATGAGACAGTAAAATCGTCAAATTTGATAAAATGCCATAGAATCCATCATAACGACGTACTCGTTATGATGGATTCTATGGCATTTTATCAAATTTGTTGATTTAACTGTAAAAACTTGTTGATCAACAAAGAACGGTACTTGCACTGCTGAGCAGCTATGTCGGTTACGGTGGTTTTTTAACAAATATCCTCGTTCCGGATTCCATCGCACCAAGAAATTCCGAGCATAGCTCTCTCCAGTGCAACTCTTTCCAAAAGACCAGCAGTTAAGAACCACTTCTCATATAAACATATACTGCACCGTTATTGTAACGCTATATTACAAAAAATAAAGATTACAAACTTTTACTTACCTATTGAGGTAGGTAAAAGTTTGCAATCTACAACCCACTATCACAAACGTGAAAATCGCTTTCACAGTTAGACTGCTTCAAAAAGCAATCAGACTTTGTCGATATTGAAATGTAAATACCAATAGAGCCGTAATATCCACATATGCAATGAAAATAAAATACATTCAGGGCGTTTCTTCAAAGCAAACATTTACATACGTTTATATATAAACGAGGAATCAGGGCAAACACTTATTACCCGAACTGGAAAATGAACACGGAAAGTAGGAGAAACTAGCCATTCGTGAAACGACATCAACTTCAAAAGCTCAGTACGCTATGTCTCTAATCAGGCGGTGTTTGAACAAAAAAATAAAAAACAACCCTTCGATTGGAGGAACTGTCACACGGCCGGATGCAAAGGGGATCTCACTAAGTTATTGATTATATCGGAATAAGTCGCTCGGGGGTGCCTCTTCTATCTCCCGCTACCTCCCCCACCACTCCGAGGGGGTTAAGGATATATCGGCCGCATTATTTTACATATATGAGACACTGTTGCAGCGAGTACCTAATTCTCCGAGTGTGAACTTAGTATATATTTTCGTAGGTTCGTAGTTTCTCTTGTATATTGTTTTAGTGGGTCGATCAACCTCTGAAGCAATTATACTTTGTTCAATATAGAAAAATGTGTTTCAAGCCCCCTTCTCTTTATTTTGTTATTAAGTAGATGACAATTGAACATTCAGAAATTGGGGATGATTGGGTACAAAATGCAGAAAGCACATAATTTGGTGAACTTATAGGTTTTTTTTGTGCCATTATTAACTATACAAAATACAAGCTGAAGATTCCTGATTCTAACACGAGACACAATATCCCTTAACAATACAAGAAAATATGGTAGAATAAAGCCTCCAGTAAAGTCCGAACAATCCTATCTCCTATTAGAGTAAAATTCGAAAATCCTAAGCCGTGTCTCTGTCAAAATGAGGACATATGAGAGGGCGGGGTGAAGCGGGTGGCAACCCTTACGCATTCACGCCAAATCCTTAACGCGCGATTTAAAAAAGAAAACTAACGGCCTTAAGGAAGGGGGGAGAGGGGCGATTGAGATGGAAATGTCGATTGTCCCGATCGACGTACCCGCCGATAACTCCGCTTATAACGATGGGGAGAGAATTTTAATGTGCCACCATTTTGGCGCAATGCTCAAATTTTACGACCAAGAAGTCATTATGAGGGAAATTATTGGCGCTCTGATTGCTTTAGCCGTGATAAAAATTCTCGAGGCGGCAATAAGGTTGAACTAATCCCGACTTAGACTGTAATGGAGCTCACCTAATGGAATTAGGTCCATACCTTGCGTTACATAGCTCTTCAGACTGGTCGATACTGTATTAGCCATCTCATTATAGATAAATAAGAGTTCTCTTTGAGATAATAAATTATCTATTGTTTTTATAATTGAAGCAATTTTCCATTTGAGTTGAAACTGAATTTCAATTACAGCAGTCAATTGAATCCAATATCTGAATGTCGAATCAGATTGGAGAACATACGAAATATATTTAAATAGATTATTAAGTTTTCTAAAATACCTATTGTAATAGCTCTTACTGTAATTGAGACTCGCATAAATATGTATGGATGTTTCGATTCCACTAGCAATTATTTACGATAACGATCAAAGGCAGATTAGTTTGTGTTGTCTGTGACCTTTGTTTGAGAATTGATTTGGGAACGTTTACTGCAAATGTAAGAATGTTATGAGACTTTAGAGTATTTTTTTCATGTGACTGTAGTATACAAATCATTGCCTATGTTAGTGAAGCTTTTGATCAATTTGTTACAGTGAACGAGCTTTCAGATTAATTCAGTCATTTCGGAGATTATTTCTACAAAGCAAACATTCTAAGTCACACACAACTGCTCCCGGTTTTGCAACAATAATATAAATCCAAAAATATGTGAGTATGTGTGTGCGTTTGTATTATTCCCACTCAACACCGTAACGGCTGAATGGATTTTGATTAAAATAAATTAAACGAAGAACCAGTAAAACTGCGAGCCCTGCTATTATGAATAGAAAAATTGCATTAAAAAATCTATAGCAGCACTTACTCACATTTAAGCTTAAGAAACTACTTCCCCGACTGGCAGTACCAAAAATTTATTTCCCCACACCATTAGTTACCTTCAAGCTATCGCCATTTTCAATCCCCGTTCTCAACTTAAAAGCGCATAATACCCAAGTTACATCACTTGATAACACAATAAAGAAGCTACGGCCCAAGATATATTACTATTCAACTTACTTAAAACTCAAAGTCCATCAAAAGTTTTGAACAAAGCTTAAAAGTTAAAAGAAAATATCCAAGTCAGGTGAGTCCCGCTTCAATGGAGAAAGTTTCTCTTGAGTCGAGACCAGGTGATTAATGAGGAGGCATGAGCTACTGTTTATTCCAAGCGTCCTGAATGAGGATTAGAAGCTTCTGAGCTTCTGTCGCTTGGCATTTATTAACGGTAGCGTGGCGCGATGGTTTTTTCAATGGTGGCAAACAAGCTAACGGGCCGCCTGATGGTAAGCAATCACCGTCGCCTATGTTTACCTGGGCCCCGATTCTACGAAACCAATTGTTTTTCAATTGTTAATGAATTGCCTCAATTTTTTTACTTTTGACACTTTATCTATACAAAAAATGTAAAAAAATTACATTTTGAGGCAATTCATTAACAATTTAATAACAATTTTGTTTTTCACTTTTAACACTTTATCTATGCCAAAACTGTCAAAAGGGCAATTTTTTAGAAAATTCATTAACAATTCAAAAACAATTGGTTTAGTAGAATCGGGCCCCTGTAATACCAAACACATCACAGAAAAATATGTTGCTGACCTTGAAAGACTCTATTAACAGCCCTTTGCCATCTACCAAACCAAGTACCAAGGAAATTACATCTTTCAGACATAAAAACTATCTTAATCAGATATATGCTAAGACAATTAACTATAATTACCAATCCCTTCTGGCTTATACAGAACAAGCCAAGGTCAACACTATAACCGTGGTCAGACACAGTCCCCTCGCTGAGCATTTGTATAGTTGTACAAATTGCACACCCCCTGTTTATCTCGACCGACCCCTTGCACGTATTTATCTTCAACCCCTTCAGGACGTTACATTGACTTTGTATCGTTTTGTTCGATCGCCGATATGTTTGTGATGTTTTGTCTTTTGTATGAGCTTTTTTTTGATGTGTCCAAAAAAAGTTTTGTTTTTATAATGTTGCTTTATTACTTTTTTCATTACATTTTTTGATATTAGGGAAAAGTTTTTTTTTACATAATTCAAACTTAATTCCTTTTATCTGAACCCTATAACACAAAATAAATATCATAAACAACACATGTTTAGGTAGCCTAAATTTTCTGGCTAATTGCTATATTATTTTACAATTTTCAGGTTTGATCTGTATGATCGCCTGATACCTACCGACCTAAAGAGGCTCGCAGGTTAGGTAGCGCCCGCAGGTTAAACCTAAATTAAGTACGTTACATAGATCGATGAAGTTTTTATCTACACAAATATATAAGGGTACTAGAAATAGCCATTTAAGGTATCTGGGGAAAAAACAACTTGTTTCTTATGTACATAAAAATCAATGTGTGTGTATTTTTCCTATGGACTCCAAAACAACTGCACTGATTTTGACGCAACTTGCACTAGCAGATAGCTGATGTTATAAGGAGTAATCTACATGGGTGAAATCGCGATGCAGCTAGTACTTTTTAATTAAGTTCATAGTGTACGTTGAACATAACTATGTAGTTCAAAAAAGTATCTTAGGTACGCATTACCAGATAAGCGATTCTAAAACCTCAAATGAACTCATTTCCCTGATAAATGATGCCACGAACCCATAAAGCAAAGGGTGTGGAACGTAGTTAGCCCTAGCAAAGAACTTAACTGCATAATTTAGACAGTCATTTGCGGTTAACTTCATCAAATGCCAAAACGCTTTACAACCCTACGATTTCAGACACTAGGAAAGGTAATATTTTAGTGGATACAACTCGCTGAACTTTTTGTTAAATCTTTAAAGGCAGAACCGATTTTGATAATATTTTCAGGCTATCTTCAAATTAGCCCAGCAAGTCACCATGTGAAGTTTGGTAGCGATCGGACCATTTTTTTTTTATTTTATTGGGTTTTTTATGTTTTCCCTAGAAAGAACAAGAAAAAAATTGAAGGCATTGACATAATACATCATAGACAAGTAAATTAAATTATTTAATAATATAACGCGACTGCCTTGTATAAATATTAGGTAATTAACTGTAAAATAACAGCGGCGCAATGCGTACCTATCTATACGTATCTATATAACTACTCGTGGTAGATACAGCGTTCTTTCAGACCGCGTTATCTCGTAAACTACTTAATATTTCATAGTAGTGTTTATATTTTTGGAATCTGCTGAGTAAAGTCTACATAATGATGAACAATATTGAACTATTTAGCAATGTTAACTTTAAAAAAAATCTCTCCATTTTTTTCCACTGACGTCATTTTGAATTATTGTACCCTATGTCACTATCACTATTAAAGCGATTCAAATGACACTTCATATATCAAAATACATTAAGCCTTTTAGGCTGGGGTGCCAAAGAAACCATCATACATACATACATTCGAAAAACATAACCATCCTTCTTGCGCGTTCGGGTATATTTTTTTACATCTTTGTCAAAAGAGGTTGCTTCAAGGAGGTATATAACGCGGGTGAAACTGCGGGTCGCAACTAGTACTTTATAGAAATACAAGGAATATATGTATTTTTTTTAGTAAAGCAATGATTTATACAAGTAAAATTTTGCTTTCACTTAGTGTTCTTGGGCCTTACTTAAAACCGTTACTCAAGTTGATCTATGTTTTAAAATGCTCTCTCAACTTCTCGCTGACGGCAATCGTCACACGCGAAAACGAGACGGAGCATATTTAAGCGTATTTCAACTTGAGTAACGTTTTTAAGTAAGGCCCCATAACTTTAAGTATAAATGTATACTCAAAGGTTTTGAACGATTTGCTCGTTCATGTGTAAATGAAGATATTGCGTGGCAAACTCAGTTTTACATATTTAGAGTTCAAAATATTTGCTAGTGAAGACGCAGCTTTAAAACAAGTGTATGGAACAATCGAGAATGGATCGAGCCTTGTAAAGCGGCCTTAGACAAAATTTATTGCTATAATTCCGCAAAAGAAAACGGCGAGGTGTTATCGAGGAGATATTGACACTTTAATGCCATTGTTTGATTTAGAGGGCTCATTACAGCGCGGGAAGGATCGCTTGTGAACTCAGGGTACCTGGGTTACCTAGTTGTGATGGTGTGAACTTTAAGCACGATCATTTGTTACGATTTCTTTTAAATGATATTGTACTAAGGTAGGTATTATGTAATCCGTGTTAGTGGGTTTAATTTTATATTATTTTTGGTTCTTACCTATATTATAGTAAACTAGCTGAATTCCGCGGTGTTACAAGCGATTTTCCAGGGTTTCCGTTTTTTTTTTCTTCTGTGGAAACAACTGCCCCTATGTCTGTGCTTATGATGTACTCGTACACTATCATTCTGCCAAATTTCGTTACGATTGACATAGTCGTTTAGTCGTGAAAAGCGAACAAACAGACAGAACGACTGACAAAAGGACAGTCACTTTCGTTTTGTTTGTATAATATTAGTTAGGCAAAAAACATTCTTATGATAACCTTACATTGAATTTTGTCTCGCTCTCTCGGTTAATGAGATATCAAGGCAAAAGTCGAACCTGGGCGATCGTAAATGCTATTTATTAATGTTGTATGAAATTATAATGGTAAAGAGTGTTAAAATGAATGACATATAAAAGCTGATATGGTTTTGGTGTTCATAAAATTAAAGGCTATGAGCCTGATCTCATCTTATAAATAATTATTGTCACAACGAATATCATTCAATCAAATTTCTACGTAGGTATTTAAATCTATAATCGATTCTTCCTTCTTCTTGTGGGAAATGAAGATAATTTTTCGTAAAGTAGTAACATAGTAGACAAAGAGGTTCGTGATTTGTCCGGTAACCCTTCGCTGTGATGCGAAGATAGGACAGCTCTCGGCGCCCGCGCGTGCTTTCCGCCCCGTAATAACAACAGAAATTTTACGCTCCGGGACAATGCGATATAAAATTATCTGTTAGATCCAATAATCGCACGGAACGGCCCGACTTAATGCCGGCCAATCATTAGCTACGAGGGATAACGGAGCCCACGGCCGCCGACCCATTAACGTCGCGAGGAAACTGCGCTCGCCGCTGCGCCGATGCCCCGTGACCAAACGTCAATACAACTACAACTTTTACGCTCGCATTTGCAAAGACTCATCCCTGAGGCGTAAGACGTCAGAACAAAGGTATGACTTCATCGTTACTCCGATAGTTCAGACATTTTTATTATTTCTTGGAACTCTTTACTTTGTAACGTACCAGAACCAGAGTCGCTGCGCGCTCCAATTATTGCTTAATTACCAGCGTTCGCGTTCCCACAGATTTCACCAGGAAATTTTAAGGCACGTATACAAGTTAATGACTAGTATAGAGGTGCGATTAAGTGCAAGCACTTATAAATACCGGTAATTATTTTATCGGGATCGGCTAAAGAGATGCGAGTGTAGCGCGCCAGCCGCACTATCATTAGTGCGGAAAGCGATCAGTTATTTACGCGGCGCGGCGGCCGTGTTGGTTTACAGCGAGCAACCCCCGAAGGAGATGCATTCCGCCATTCCAACGGCTCACGAACTCACGACTGCACAACAATAATTACCCGTGGGTGTACGCCATTATACTTCGCCAGCGATTATTATCAATCGCTGTACTAGCGAACGGTCACCGCTTAGAACTCGATGTAATGGTACGAATTATCGTAATGTTATAACAGGAGATGCAAAGCAGATTATTCGATAATTATACGAAATAAATCTAAATCTCACGAGTGCAGTTCGGTTGTCCTTGTCTGTCGCGTTCTGTGTGTGAATGTTTGTCTTTGTTGGATGCGCCGGCGGCGGTTGTCGCTGCGTGCGCGGCTCGTGGGCCAGTATTGTTCGCCGCAGCGCCGCCGGCTATCCGTACCTCACCCCAACTCTTACCAGGATGTTGCTAATTTTCTATCATTGCGATCACGTCCAAGTTTATAGACCCTTAGATTTTGAAATTTAAGTGTCAGTGAACTATTTATAGCCGATGTAAAGTAATTTTCAGCAACATTCTCAAAATCCATAAACACAGCCCGAGGGGCTGTACAACAATGTCCTTCTTTCACAACTGCATCATGTTTCTTTGAACGTACATTTAGTTATTCAAACTCGAATAGAGTTTTGAAAGCCTAACTTTTGGGTCGAGTACAAAAATTAGCATAAACAGAGTAGCCAATCTCAGTGATGTTTTTTATTATTATTAAAAGTTAGGCTTTTGACTAACCGCTGATTCGCCTGATGTTAAACGATTATGTGGTCTACAATGAAGCATGCTTGCGTAAAAGAAACCGATTCAATCAGGACTTAAATACTCACAGATTGGCCCCTAAAAGAGAGAGAAGAGTAGGTACGAATAAAAATAAACAACGTCATTCTAATTTTGTTCGCAACTTAATTCTAAGCAAGTATATTAGGTGTTAAGTTGTAGTACTGAACTAAGAACTATTGTAACAGAGTTAGGTAATTTTTTGTGTAAACACGTGTCAGTACGTTTCGTGTAAGAACTTGGCAATGGTAGAGTCGCAGTGCCGACCTATCTCCAAACGTCTTTAGGAGTTTGTAAATTGTACCCTCTCGACTCACGCTGCCGTCATTACCGCGGTAATGTGTTCCGTCATCGAGATTAACTTCTCTAATGGTGCCAGTTCTTATAATATTTCCACTCCGTCACTATTACAATTGCACCTAATTGCAGTTTGTCCGCTTTTAGTAAAATGGCCAATTTTCTTCTAAGCACTGTTTGTGTTGGGACAAATGATGGAATTGTGGGCTTGGTCGTGTTTACTTTTTTATTAAATGACTCTTGATGACTGTTGAGTTTTCTATAAGCTGAATAAAAAGAGCAGGACACTTCTTAGAGAAGAACATTACACACATACACACACACATTATCAGCCAATTATCGTCCACTGTTGGACAAGGCCTCCCTCATAGAGAGGGGTGTTGCCATAATCCTCACGCTTGGCAGGCAGCTTGGGGATCGAACATTACAATTCTAACTAATTATAATTTGAGGCGTGCGCCTATTTGCTTTTTTTATTAAATGGTTCGTGATGACTATTCTCTGTTTCAGTTCTCTGTAAATTCTCTGTATTTTGATAAGTTAATAAAGGCACATGCCCTGTTAAAAAAAATGCGAGAGTTTGAATATATATGTAAGTTGTGTGTTGTATTTGTTTTCACACAAATCCGTAACGACTGCGCTTATTTAAACTTAGGGAAAATATACGAAAGAATATACCTACATATAATATAGTCCTTACATTTAAAAAGTTTGTCTAAAAACCTATGTTACTATTCAGTATTTAGATTTGATTTTATTTAAATAATTCAGTTAAAATATTGATTTGTGGTATCAAAAATATTAAATAAAGTTCATGGTAAATTATTAAGAAAAAATATTTTTCTATTTGTTTTAGTTATTTTTATTTAGCTCAATAATCTTATTCCAATCTTCTAGTACGGTACATACTACATACAGGTTACAGAAAAATACTACTTCAAAAACAATTTATGTTAAGTCAATATTAACCCAATACATAAATGTTGAAACCTCCGCCTAAGCCCCGTTTAGCGCTTAGCTCGTGTTATAAGTTAATTGACGGTTACTGAAGATCGATCTATGGAGAATTGCACGTGAGTAGGGGGGGAGTGTGCGCCGGCGCAACGACGCGGTGGTGCGCCTCGGGCGACGTACTGTCTCACCTGCATGTGCAACAGGGCTGCTGCAAATTTATTAACTGCTTAACCAAGCTTTGACAAAGGTCAAAGGAGCAACTAGTCAAGAAAAACTTTGAATCAATATCATGGACATTTTAACTGCTCTGCGGGCTGATTCTAGGGCAATTATGATTATTTCTGTCTCAGTCACTTCTATTATTGTATTGTCCATTTTAATAAGAGAGATACAGAAATATTACCTACTTCATGAGAATAACCGTGCTTAAGTATTTAGTGACTAAATTAATACCTAACAAAATTTTAGTTCTCGACAAAAATGTGAAAAATGTGCCATGCCATATGCCACTTAGCAAAAGAATTTTGACCGAGCGAAGAGAGATCTCAGATTCTAATGGGACTAAGTCGGCATTTCTATATGCATGGTTTGTTCTACTATAACTTACTTATCATTGATCCGATCTTCATGAAACTTTGTAGGCAAGTAGTTCATTTCAATACAATTTTTAAAATTGAATATGGGTTACTATAAATAGGTATATATAAATTCGATTGCGGGTTCCATAGAATGATAGATCGCGAGGTCACAGTTGTTTGAACTACAATTTAAAGTAAGTACAATACTAGGGCCATAAAATTATAATTGACCGAGCAAAGAGAGGTTTCGACGATAAGAAAGTAGTCCATATTTATTTAGTACAATATTTTAAGTTTGAATATGGGCAAGATTGGTCAAGGGGCTGCGAAGATATAGGGGGAGTTAGGTCTCAGTTCTGGAGGAACATCTAGACATATTAGGTAAATTCAAAAAAAAAATTTGCAAAATATGTTTCTCAAAGCTTGACAACCCTTCGCGAACAGTATAACAAAGCAAAAATTGCTGATATAATGAAGCATAATGCAAAGCGTGATATAAACTTCACATCCGCCTGGGGCTGAATTAACTTGTTAGTTAGGCCAGAGATGTTACTCTTTGGTACGTTCTGAAACTAATCAACACCTTCTACATATTATACAAATCATATCCAAGCGGTAACAATTTGACTTTTCCGCAAGATTCTTTGAATACTATCTGGTATCTGGTTCTGGTATCAACAGGTTACAAAAACATGATCATCACAACCCTTCCAACTCTTTGCGCTCATTATGAAATAAACTTAGTCTTTCATTAATAGCACATACATATATCATTACCATCATCCTCATCTAGAAAACGTCCGCTGCTGTGCATAAGTTTCTTCTGTAGAACGCCTATAGGAGGGGTTGGTTGCCCTGACTTCACTCTTGGCAGGCGGCTTGGATGGGTGTTCTCCGATAGTTATAATATAGGTGTCTTCAAATCGCAATTGAATCAGTTTCATCTAGGTAAGCGTGCTCTATCGTAGACCGCATCATCCCTTAATCAGACGAGGTAGCTGTCAAGCGCACCGATTATTCCATTCTGTCCTACTAGTAGTTCGATAATCTAATTGATAATGCCTATCTATCTTTACATCTATATCTATCTATTTATACATATAATAAAAACGTAGAGATAGAAAAACCTGTTATTGCGAGATAGCAAAAAAAGTACTTTAAATAACGTGTTCAGCTGCGTCTTAAAATAAGCAACTGAACACGTTAAGACAGTTATTGGAATTTTGTCCGATTGTTTGTTTGTGCACGCACATCTCCTAAACCACTGGACAGATTTAAATGCGGTTTTCACGAATATGCTTAGCTATGACCAGATTGAAGTACAGGCTATGTTAAGGGAAAAAATGGGTTGAAAGTTTATATGAAAATCTACGCGAACGAAGTCACGGGCAACAGCACTAGTCATATGATAAAAAAGAGGTCATTGTACCAATTCGCCATTGTGAGCTATATTTAACCCAATAGGAGAAGATAAATAACCAAGAAAATAGGAGTGCTATATATTTAACGTGTGAATCTGTGTCTGTATATCTATATGTCTGTATGTGGCTTCGGTGATCCTAAACGGCTGCACTTATTTTGATATTTTTTTGTTTGTTTGATAGGCGACTCGATCGACTGTTTTCTTAGCTATGATTCATGAAAATCTGTTCAGCTCTTTTCCCGGGGGTTTTTAAAATTTCAATTTATTCAATTTATTTACTAATAACACCAACCCTGAAATTCCAAAAAAAAACAACTGTTCCCACTCAACGAAATGCATGGAACAGGCGATTTTTTTTTTCATGATTTTAGGGTTGGTCTAATAATAAGGGTTGTTCATAAACGCAAAATGACCTCCTTTCAGATTAGTACCCCCGTTACGTGCAACTTTTTAATTTCTGTGTAAATTAATACGAAAGCGCCGTTCACGTCTAATGCAGATGTGTGTTGAAAGTTGCGATAGATGAAATTGTGGTCATAAATTGCACATAAGTACTTAAACTACTAACAAACTAAAGACGGAAACCTTTTTAAATTACTTAAATCGTCTGTAATTAGCATACAGATCTACATTTCACTGACCTTCTAAACCGACCCCTCTTTTTAATGACCCCAGATTGAAAACAAAGAAAACAAAAGGCAGCGTCATCAAGCTGGAATCAAATTACAGGCATCTAAGTCTCGGACCAGTCGGGGAATTCATAAATATCTCCTAACGTGTTTAACCCCAAATCACTGTAAATTGTTATTGGAAGTTTACATTATTAAAATAATGAAAATGATCGCCCGCGGCCGCCATGCGTGCTTGGTTGCGAACATAAAAACCACTTGAGGCGATTAAAAATAAACAATAATTGGGCCGGCCATTCACGCATGTAGCCTCATTAAAACAATTAAATCTTGATTGAACAGAAATTATAGCTGTCGATTCTTAAACATAATACGATGGTGCCTTCTCCGGAATCTGCTCCGAAAAAAGATTAACGTCGATTTTAATAAGAAACAATTATATAAGTATATGTATGTCTACATCCCACGCTGAAGTTTTTAGACCGGTTATACGCAATTATCAAAAATTACTGATGGCGTTTTAGGATGTAATTTCTGTTTTTTGTTGACGGTCTCAGATCAGTATTCTGCTCTCTGGCTTAGATATAAATTAATCTTCGTGATACGGTTACAGGTACGACTAACAACAAAGACTTTATCCATATCTAAGTATCTACAGGCTTGTTTTATTATGCTCTAAATGTATGCCTAATTTTAATAACTATGGCGCACAAAAACACACTACACTAATTTTGCTATAATTCAAATGTTCATTATCCTCAAGGATTTGTATAAAAAAATTTCGATATCGTAGCCAGGACAGTGCTCAAAAAAAGTCCGAATCATAAATAGACTAAACAACAATCAATAGCTATTATGGTTAGGTATATAATGCATTTAATCTAAAATTCATATCCGCAACGAAGTTATTCGCCAGAGGACCAAAGTCACCGACAAAGCTCAGTGTCTTAGTAAGCTAAAGTGGTAGTGGACCGGATATCTGTCACAGAACCGAAAACGTTGGTGTAGACGCCAGACGTGTTTTAGAGTGGAGACCACGAATCGGTAAAAGAAGCGTAGGACGCCCTGAGACTCGTGACTCGAGTGACGATATACGGAAGACGGCTGGCAGTGACCCGAAGTTCGGGCCTTGCTAGAGGTCTATGTCCAGCAGTGGACAAACCTATAAGCTGATTATGATGATGATGAATCTACAATTGCTGCACCTTAATTAATACATATTTTTGAAAGGACATATAGGTCGGGGAAAAAGTTTCTTCGTATTTTTTAAACAAATTCAAGACATATTTTTTTCAAGTTTAATTACATTTAATTATAATATATATGTGCCATTTTGTTCGATAACTTGTTGCCATCTTGTAGGTAGTGACATGATCCCGTTGCTGTAGAATTTTTGGGACTTCTGATCAAAAAAATGCAACAAGTAGTTTTGACAGTCCTCTCTTGATGTTAATCTAACACTACCCAAAGAATTCTGAAGAGATCGAAACAGGTGGAAATCTGAGGGTGCAAGGTCAGGGCTATATGGTGGATGCATTAACACTTCCCAACCAAGCTCTCTAAATTTTTGCTGAGTGGCCAAAGATGTGTGCGGTCTGGCGTTATCATGATGAAAGACCACACTCTTTCTGTTGATCAATTCCGGCCGTTTTTTCTCAATTTCTTGTTTGAGTCTCATCTGCTGTTGGCAGTAGAGATCCGAATCGATGGTTTTGCCCGGCGGTAAAAGCTCATAATGAACGATGCCCTGCCAATCCCACCATACACATAGCATCACCTTATTACGTGTTAATCCGGGTTTCGCTACAGTCTGTGGTGCTTCACTGCCCTTTGACCATGATCTTTTGCGCACATTCTTGTCGTAGGTGATCCATTTTTCATCACCAGTGATCAATCTTTTCAAAAACGGTTCGGTTTCGTTACGTTTCAATAGAGAATCGCAAATGATTACACGATTCATTTGGTTTCTTTCAGTCAGCTTGTGTGGCACCCAAATATCGAGTTTTTTGTATACCCAGTTTTTTTCAAATGGGTCAAAACTGTTTTGTGGTCAATCCCCAGTTCTTCAGCTACGTCGTAACTACTAATATGCCGATCTTGGTCCACTTTTTCAGAAATAGCATCTACTTTATCCGTAACAGGGCGACCAGAGCGAGCTGCATCTTTGACATCAAAATTCCCGGACTGAAAACGCTTGAACCAACATTGTGCTACTCTTGATGACACTGCATTAGGTCCATAAACGTCACAAATTTTATTCGCGGCTTGTGTCGCATTTTTCCCTTTTTTGTAATAAAATTTCACAATATATCGAATTTATTCGTTAGATTCACTCATTTTATCAAACAAAAAAACAATTGAAAAATGGCGGGAAAATGCTTTTTACTTTTTGTATTCCTTTTTTAAAATATCATATTTTTAATGGTATCAAAACCAGCCAGATACAAACAGTACAACCGATGAGATTTTTACTACAACTTTATACATACAAAATACGAAAAGACTTTTTCCCCGACCTATTAGAATATAAACGCATTTTTTTGGTAAATCCAAAATGTGGTTTTATATTACACGCTTTAAATTACTAGTTTCACTTGTAACTAACTAGCAATGCAATCAACACTTGGAAGTCGATTCAACCAACTTCTATTTGTCGTATCGATTTGAAACTTGGATGATAAAACATTGATTTGGTACCATCGAAATGATTTGATGAGAATAAAGTGGTAGAAAGTGGAACTATTCAATAGCGTAAATGCGCTCCCTGCCTCGGTGTTTCCTATAAAGTACAACCTGATACTCTTCAAGACAAGAATGAATAGGCACCCCATGAGCAAGCGTGCCCCAAGATTTTCATAAAAAAAAAAATTATACTGACAAAGCCATCTAGCGGAAAGACGCAAAAACATTAAGCGCAGCGCAGCGCATATGGTTTATAACATAACATTTGGTGTCTTTCCGCTAGATGGCTGTAATTTTTTGACTATTTAACGAGTTATCTAAGTCTGTTTCTTTTTTCTTAAACTATAATTATTTAGCAAAATTCAGGATTTTTTTCTTAAATTTTGTACTATATTCAAATTCCATGTGATCAATGATCATGTCATTGGGCCAATCACATGGATGTTATCGTGTTAAAATAATGAATCTGCACCAGCATTTTAATAAAAAAGAATCATCAAAATCGGTTCACCCAGTCGAAAGTTCTGAGGTACCTAACTTTTTTTTTAAACAGTTGAATTGAGAACCTCCACCCTTTTTGAAGTCGGTTAAAAATATGTAGATACGTTAAAAATCATACTAATATTATAAAAAAGTAAGTGTTTATGTACCTACGTTAAGATAAAAAATCACTGCGTGATAATTTCAAAACACTGATTTGGCATTATATTTAGATCAACTGCCTGGAAGAGTTCGCTCTTAGTGATAAGGCCGCTAATTGTCGCACTAGTTTTTGAATAGTTTTATCGTGTGTATGTAATTTGTGCTGTGAACAATAAAGAGTTTATCTATCTATCCACATTTAGAAGCAGGAAAAATACTTACCTATTCTTTTTTTCTTCTTCTATAGAATGATGATACTGAATAATGAGGAATGTTTTTTTATTGGATGACGGAGGATGCCTCCGAAATCAACACAAAAATTTGCATTTTTTTATCATCATCAAAATCTTTGAAATGCATCAGTGAGATAGCCGCGTGCCTTTAGGTACCCCTGAACACTCACCGAAAACTGCCTGTAATAAAGTCCACATCTACCTAATATCCTATTTACAAATTACTTCTATACGAGATACGTCTTCTTTTTTGGGCGCTGACTAAGGCGGGTTATGAAGCATAACATTAGCTATGGAAATTAGGTTGTTAATATAATTATAATTAATTTTCTAAAGTGGATCATTAGCCCACATCGGCAGGATTATGGGCAACTCGAAGGTACGAAGTATGTAAAGATATGTATAACATATTTTGATTGAAGTTAAAGCTTGTACGTAGGTAAACTTACCTATCTTTGTGACACACGTACTTATAGCGATACACGTACATATTTACTTAAGTACATGCATGTACTTAAGTAAATTTTGGCATCGCATCGCATGGCTTACTTCGAGGCGCGGACCGTTTTATCAATGTAATAAAAACCTTAAAACACGCTTAGCTATTGAAGAGTTTCTTTATTCACCTCCTGGCTCCATCATAAGACCCTTGTCACCAAGTTTAATGTACGGGAAACAGTTTGGATTCATTTTGTTGTTAAAACAAACCAAATTTACCCAAAATCGAGGAATTCGATAGTAGCCATTAGATTGTTTACCTCCATTATCAGATCAGTTTGATGGTACCGAATTATCATATATTATCATTCGGATAACATTTAGTTTTTGTAGATTTTTTTACATAGTTTCAAGTGTAGCTAATAAAACCATTTTAATTTATCCAATTATCATCTTTTCATGTTCCCACTACTGGGACACTGGGCCTTCCGTTTACACCAGGACGGCCCGATATCCACCATGCTGGCAGTGCATGTTTGGAAATGTCATATATGATTTTGAACTTTTGAGGTTTTTGGACATACCAGTTTCTACAAGATGTTTTCCTTCACCGTTTTGAGTGATAGCATCGATCGAAACAGCACATCATTTATCTTAGGTACTAAATGACTGCCCGAGTGGCTCAGTTGGTAGTGAACATCCCTTTTGCGCTTGGAGGCGTGGGTTCCATTCCTACCTAGGGCAAACATTCATGTGACGAACATTTGTGTGTGTTCTATGTCTGGTGTTAATATCTATTTAAGTACGTATTTAAAAATATTTTATGTACATTGTACGTATATAAGTCTTTGGCAGCCATATTACAAAAGCTTTGCTTAGTTTGTGGTCAGATGACAGTATGTGCAAAAAAGTCATTGGTGCAGTGCCGAGGATCTAACCAGGTGGCGTGAGATTGTAAAGCGCACATACTATCGCTCAGCCACCGCATTGCTCGCAGAAAGTACTTGAGTCTTCTAAATAATAAATAGTAAAGTATAATTATTTATTTACTACAACATATTAAGTGTAACAAAATTATGTCATTACATATAGTATTCGTAAACTTTGGTGCATTTCTGCTCTACAAGTGTGTATGAACATCAATTATAGCAGTTAGAGTGTACATAGACTCAAATTCCAAATAAAATAGAGACCAAAAGATCACAAGATCAACATTTTCGTGAAGTTATCCCAATAGAACTTATTTAATCTGAATACGAAACGTCTGCGGCTTCGCAGAAGCAGCAACATCATTACGGTTCCCATACATATTTACGTCTTATGATATTTTTAATTCAATTTTCCCCGCGAAAGTTCGGAACCTACTCCGTTGAGTGTTGAAAGCTATCCAATTTGCGTAATACTGCCAAAATATCTCATTTCTACGCTCACTGTCGACCTCTGACCTCTGAACGAACTAACTGTATACAATCCTCACTAAAAACTCCGTCTTTCTCAAACGTGTTAAGGTTAAAAATCGATTGGTTCAGTTTTTACGTAGGGTGTTTGTAAATCGAAATCAAATGGAGTTTTGGCAATTCCATAATGCGAAAGTGGTCTGTTCAAGCTTTTGACTCTATGAAAAAATACGAATGTCGGAAAACGATAGAGAGAAAAAAACATTTATATTTTCATAGAGTCGTTATTTATGGTTCGATGGACGTGTAAAAGCGATATTTAGATCGGCTGGCACTCTGCCGATTAGTAAGGCAATGGGAGGCTGTGTGCGCCGGCTTTACAGCGCTTTGCGAGCCTCTGCGGCCGCCAACCTTTTCAGCTTTGAAGCTATCAAAATTATTTCGGAGCGAGCTTAACACAACTTGAATTTCGTACTGCCGCTTGTGAATTCGATGCTACGTTTCTAATTTTTGTACACAACGAGGTGAAATTGTAAAAAGAAAATTGTAAAAAAAATTGCAGAAGTAAATAAGTTTATTTACTTACCAAACTTACAGTTATATCATTGTAGCTTTGTTAAGAAGTAAAAAGTGTTTGCAAATACATTATTTTAAATAACAATAATTGATGACGATACAGGGTAGTAATTTGTATATAGTCAGAAATCATCTGGCAAAATTAAACTTTAACTAGATTTTGTAGTACTTAGTTTAATATTAAAATTTAAAATAATATTTTACAGAGCGATTCGTGACAACAAACTATTTGCGAGTATCCTATTTTAACACAACCTTCATGTACGTCAAGTTAAGCACTAAGTAATAAATTAAAGGCTTTTAACTCAGTGCCAAAATTTTACACAACTTTGATTCACAGATTTTTTTTTTTCGTTTTAATTTTTTTAAATGTGTAGTATATTTATGACTATTCACTCTAGTTATTAATTAAATATACCAGTATTCAACCAACTAAAATGTGTTTCTCTTCATGGTGACAGCCGTGGTACCATTATTTTAGTCATTGTCGTCCCACTGCAAAGTTTCCCCTTCCCTGTAAATGTAAACCTTTTTATCAGACTTCAAAAAAGGAGGGGGCTCTCAATTAGGTTATATAAAAAAAAACTGTTTGTTACCTCGGAACTCCTTCATTTATTTATCAATTTAGAAAATTGATCTTTTATTTTGATGGATATACTTTCCGATTAGTCCCATAGAAATTTTATCATAATAGGTTCTAGAGTTTGGTTTTTAAAACAAAACTACTGGAAAAAATGATATGTCATCCAAGTAAATTGCTTATTTACTAATTTTGAATTCGGTTTTTAAAAATTGATAATTATTTATGTTGTTATGTTTATTATGTATAAGTATACATTTTTATTTTATTTTGTTATCTAATAGTTTCACATAAGTCATAAAGAACGTGGAGCTAAATGAAAATCAAACCATTTTCGGTAAACTTTATTACATGTTTTTTTTTTCTTCAGTTAACATCATGCCCTTGATTATCCACGCGAAGGAAGGAATGCTAGGAAGATATAACAAAACAAAAAAGATTTAATTTACAAGTTTAAACAAATCCAATTTGTGTGAAAACTAAGCTCTGAATAGCATTTTAATATGTTGACCTCTGCTTCCAATAATTCTAATGAACACCCTTAAACACGGAACCCTCACTCCATCCTCATCGTAACATCCGTAAAAGATCAAACGATATACAACTGACCTTCTGATTACCCCTGTAGAATATCTAAGCAGGTACCATCGACTAAACAAGATATATCACGCAATAAAGGGTTAATTGTATCGTATAAATAATGATATTACGTTAACTGACCGCACCCCCGCTTGTTATGTTGTGGATATTCACCTCACGCGCTGGGTTAATAAAGCAATGTATGAAGTACAGAAACAATGTAACGATGTTTCTGTTGATAAATAAAATTATTATCAACGGGAACGAGATGAGTGCGGATGGTTTTTTCTTTTTACAAGCTTTTATTTAGTTTCACCTGTCCCAGTTTCTGTCTGTAATCAAATCTTGCAAGTAAAATTTGACCCACTTCCCGGTGTTCGATTAAGCTGAAATTTGGTATACTTGTCAAGTTCCGATGACAATACAATGTTATGGTGACAGCGAGCTGATTTGATGATGGTGACGGATAACGGCACTCCTTGATGGATAATAGTAGACGGGCAGTGTTTTGGTTCATTTTGATTAGCACACTGTTTCGATCACTAATTTCATAAAAGCTTGGTTTGAAAAGTTTTTATTTATATAATAATTACTTGTTTATTTTTTTTGTGTTTATTATAAATGCTATCGAAGAAAATCTTCTTCGTAGCTACTATTAATTATGATTTACTGTTTTTGTGGCACCAGCTCTCAATTCCCTTCATTTTTTTTTCTGGTAGCACTCCAGAAAAAAAAACTAATTAAGAGTCCTTAAGAGTTACCTATCGTATATATTTTTTATTTTTACCTCTTAAAACTGGATTTGGCGGCGCACGTCTTGTGCATTTTCCAGTGTCAATTGGGTATTAAAATATATTCAATTTATATTAGATGTCGTCAAACAAGTCATAGTCACAATCAGAGTCAAGCAAAGTATGTCATGGTCAAGTCAAAATCAAAAATCAAAGTGGTAGAGTATCCCACACTCCCACAGTGCAAACGATGTGATTAAAATGTATACGAATGGACGACCGAGGGGGGGTGTAAGTACTAAAGGGGAAACTGTATAGGTTTAACGCTTCCATTTATTTATTTTTCCGAAAAGGTAAAACAATTTTCGTAAGAAATCTTAAAGAAACTGTATCATCGTGAACCGTTTGACTTGATTGTGACAGAAACTGCTTTCACTGCCGTGAACTCGAAAATAAATACAAAATCGCAAAATATACC
Source organism: Agriopis leucophaearia (assembly GCA_949125355.1). NCBI lineage: Eukaryota > Metazoa > Arthropoda > Insecta > Lepidoptera > Geometridae > Agriopis > Agriopis leucophaearia. The sequence goes on from OX421273.1 coordinate 10,540,012, forward strand.
ATGGAATGTACAAGTAGTAGTTAGTAGTAGGTAACCGGAAGACGCAGCGTAGGTAGGCCTCCCACTAGATGGACCGACGACATTGTGAGAGTCGAGGGCATCCCGTGGATGCAGATGGCAGGATGTCGTTCAGTGTGGAGGCTAAAGGGAGAGGCCTATGTTCAGCAGTGGAAGTCTTCTGGCTAATGATGAACACGGGCAAAAAAAAATACCCTTGTTACTTCTGGTAGTAAGGCTTCTAGTATCACAAGTAACGAAGGCTTTTTTATATCTGTTGTCGGCATGTCCTTATTATAAAAATCTTATCAAAATCATTTTATTATCAGAAGACATAAGAACAGAAATAAAAAACAATTAAATTATTATTCCATACAACATCCCAATAAAAAAATAAACAACGCAACCAAAAAAATACTTACTTTTATATTATAATTTTGGTAGGATTTTTTTATTCGTGATAGGCTTGCGTTTGTACACATCATGAAAGAAGCGTAGCGTACGCTTACAAAAGGAAGATGTGATCTTAACGATTATCTCCTTGAAAATCTTGACGCTTGTGACAAACGTAATCTGGAGAAATAAAACAAATCCCATGATAAGGCGCGCCACACTTCTATCAATTAACCTTCCCTCTGTCAGCAGTAAGCTCGAGTCGTAACAACATCATGTGTCCAAGCACTAATTCACTAAACCACGGACTGGACAACTAGTGGACCGGACATAGACACATAACACATAATTGTTTAATGAGAATTGAGTGTACTATTTAATTTATTTCATGCATATCTGACTTGTAACTTTTGTAATTAATAAAATCTGAATCTGAATCTAAACAACTACCGGACTTAGTAATTACTAAGTAGGTACATGTGATTGTCCCTAAACACGATTTGCATTTACTGAAAATTGCAACTTGGTAACTAAGTATTCTTCGGTTCAGGTGCATTTTTAGCAGGCGATAAATTTGTGTCGTGTCAACTCTTTTAATTATTTATTAAAAAGGTTAGAAGTAAGATTTTTTTTAAACATTAGAATAATTGGTGGCCTGCCGACTGCCTCGGTGGCTCAGTTGGTATAGTGATCCTACTTTCTGTGCTTGGGGGCGTGGGTTCGATTCCCACCTAGGACAAACATTTGTGTGATGAACATTTGTGTTCGTTCTATGTCTGGGTGTTAATATCTATTTAAGTATGTATTTAAAAATATATATGTACTAGTCAACCGCCCCGGCTTCGCACGGGTGTAAGCTCGGCCTTCGGCCTCGCTACTATGACCCGCTCCAGGAACACAAAATTTCATCAAAATCGGTCCAGCCGTTTTTAGAGTATCCTATGTCCGTCTCCTGGTTCTAAGCTACCTCCCCACCAATTTTCAGCCAAATCGGTTCAGCCGTTCTTGAGTTATAAATAGTGTAACTAACACGACTTTCTTTTATATATATAGATGTATATCAGTCTCTGGCAGCCATATTACAAGCTTTGCTTAGTTTAGGGTCAGATGACCATGTGTGCAATAATGTCCCAGATATTTATTTATTTATTTAATTAATTGCAAAACATGAATAGGTAACAATTTAAAATATACAGCTCTGCCGTTATTTGAAAAAATGCGTTTGAAAAGACTAGCTTAAGGGTAACTTGGCTTGTTTATTACAGTGGCACTCAAAAACATCAATTATAGAGAAACTAGTTGTTCGCCCCAAAGTCTCCAAACTGAGACCTCGCGACTTCTACGTAACTATCTTCGCAACCCCTCGAAAGATTTTATCCATATAATTTTTGCTCAAAAAATATATTAAAATTGACTATTTACGTACAAAACTTCATGAAGATCGAATCAACAATATGCAAGTTATCGTAAAACAAATTACAAACACATTCCGTTTTAAAAAACATACAAAATATACAAACATACATTAGAAATGCCAACTATAGTCCCATTAAAACCTGAGACCTCTCTTTGCTCGGTCATAAAAGTATTTAAGCAAGGTGTACACTTACTGGCCTTACTTAGAAACGTAAATTGGGTTTAACGCTTATTTTTTTACCATTATTAATATTGTCTCGTTGTTGCTCGAGGCAATTTCCGTTAGCGAGAGGTTGACAGCAATTTTGAGCATAGTCTAACTTAAGAAACGTTCCTAGGCACGTACATTGGGCTTTAAGTATCGTATTTTTATGATGTTAAAAATTTTGACTGAGTACAATTTTTATGCAATTTACTCTTCGCTTACTTTAGACTCTACAATTCAAGCCTATTCAATTCTGCCTCTTTATCAGTTGTCCAATGGCTAATTCATCCATTCAGCAGAGCCTTGAAAGATGACCCCTTTATTACTTATTAAGAAGGTTCTGCCGACGTCGCCCCTGCACTGCGTTATTTATGTTGTCTAATAATAATTTGTATTAAATCACGGCCGCTTCCCGCAGGACAAACAGGATTTGTTAGCTTTTGTTGCGGGCGCTTCCTTGCGTCGAGTTTTTCCGCGCAAAATTAGAAGATATTGTTTGTTTGTTCTTTTATGGAAAAAATGCGTCTAATCGAATTTTTGTTTCGTTGGTTCTAGTCATGTTGTTGCTATAGATAAATACTTACATAATAGTATAGGATCCCGCCATAGAACGACCTTCACCGAGCTGGATAATGGATGAAAGGTATTTTATATATAATTAAATATGTCAATAAATATATTGCAAATGGGTTGCCTAAAAAAATTCAGTCCAGAACATGATTGATAAAAATAAAAAACTTATACTTGCGAAATATAGCCCGCCAAAGTGGCAAAAAGTTAGTCCCCCCCCCCCCCTGCATTTCTAAACTATAAGACATTTAAACTTGTAGCTTACAACACTGGTCATTACTGGTCATATTTATTTATTATTTTTAATCAATCATGTTCTGGACTGAATTTTTTAGGCAACCCGTTTGCAATATATTTTTTGACATATTTAATTGAATATAAAATACTTTTCATCCATTAACCAGCTCGGTGAAGGTCGTTCTATGGCGGGATCTTAGACTATAATGACGGCGCCAGATATTTATCATTCGCCAGTTACGTGGAAAACGCTCACTTTGTAAACGTAAGTACCCTGAATCAATAAAGTCAGCATATCGAAGAGAAGTTCGGATAAGTCTAAATATTTCACACAGACTATGTATCACACCATTAGTAAAGTAAAAGTACTATTATTACTGCTAGTTCTATTATTAAAGTAGGTAAATCAAGTTAGAACTTTTTTAGCTTTCGTGACTAACTTGCTAAGCTTTTGTATTAGACACCTAATTTAGTCGAGTTTCATTTCCATAACTGTCAGATAATGTAATGGACGCGTGCAAATTCGAAAAACGCTAAAAGCTAAAAATAGTTTTGATACTTTTATATTTAAGCACATTACAGAATATTAATATTACCAAGTTGGGAGAGTTTATCGGCGAAACCATTAAGTAAATATTATAAACTACTTCATGTTTATATTTTTGAAAAGGTCGAAAACTACAAAACTATTTAAAATACGAGTTGCCATTTTTCTTCATTCAAGTATCAAAAAGCATATAGTTTGTAAAGACAACCCTTTGCAAACGGGTTAAAAATGTTTTTCATTTCATATCAATTTTTGTGTTGCACGAAAATTTTGCTGTCACGTGCAGTTTTTTGATTAAACGTGAAATAATCGTGAACATGTGGCGCAGTTCACATGACACCATTTTTTCACCGAATCCTACAAAAGAATTGTATTTTTTCAGGTTGTGGGTATATTAAAGTTCTGAGATGATAGTGAAGCTATCGGACGCATCCATACGCCTCGGCAGAGAGTCACAACTGATGGGTGTGCGTTGTTTTGATGTGTCTTTGTCTCGAAAAACATCCAGCGTGCCAGATAGACTCCGGTTCGCTCAAGCCATCTCAAGGTCACGTCTGTGACTTATGACCACACCACACATGGCTTACAGACACGTCTGACAATTAGTTTGCGGCATAGTGCGTTCATCAGCCACTAAATAGCTCCTGAGCTTCTCTAATTTCTCCTTGCTCTCCAAAGTCTATCATCACATCTTAGTTAGGGCTTCTTGATTGATGGACCCGAGTATGTCCTAAAACTGCGACCAGAACCACCGGAGAATATGCAGCAGCGACTTATAGTACTCGGTAAACGTACTGCGATCTCCAAGCTGCCTGCCAAGCGTGGGGATTATGGCAACACCCATCTCTAAGAAGGAGGCCTTTGTTCAGCAGTGGACGTTTAATGGCTGATGTTGTGATGTGTGTGAAACATTGACAACAAATCAAACTATGATACACTTACCTCGGGCTGACCAGTAATGTTTAACCGACTTCAAAAAAGGAGGACGGTTCTATGTTCTACTTTTTTTTTTCAAATCTATGTGCACCGATTTCCCCTTCAACTGCTGACTGATATCCAAAAAAAACTTTTGTTCGGTAGGGTATACTTCCAATTTGGTCCTATTTTCACCAAGTCAGGATCTGGGCCCCGATTCTACTAAACCAATTGTTTTTGAATTGTTAATAAATTTTCTCAAAAATTGCCCTTTTGACAGTTTTGGTATAGATAAAGTGTCAAAAGTGAAAAACAAAATTGTTTTTAAATTGTTAATGAATTGCCTCAAAAATCACACTTTTGACACTTTTTGTATAGATAAGATGTAAGATGTAAGTGTCAAAAATAACAAAAAATAGCCAATTCATTAACAATTGGTTTAGTAGAACCGGGGCCCTGAAGATGGGATCCCAGGGTAATCGAGGGCAGCCCTTAAATTTTACAGGCATGCACTTATTATATTTTTAACATAATTTTGAAGTTGGTTTATAATGTGATTCACTTGTTTTTCTAGGTTTACCCCACTTTTTAAACATGGTACGAAAAAAGCTTAGTAGGTAGTTATTTTTAATAGTTTATCTCACACATTATTAAACAGAGCAGGAAGCCATTGGTCTTGGAAACTTGCATAGCACACGTCATGTCGAGGTGTAAATCTCACGGCTTATCTTCCTTTGCATACATTACCGCCTGAAGACACTTGGGGCGACAACATTTGCATTTAAAATACAACAAGTAATTATAAGCTGGCAGGAGTATAACCGAAGTATTAAGTAGACTGTTCCCGTCTGCACTTTTTTCGCACGCGTATCTCGTAAAATGTACGAGCGACACGTACAGCGTACAGTCCCCCCCCCCCCCCTTAAGGGGACATTCCAAGACTCGCAAGTTTACTTGCCAGAAAAAGATGTGCTAGCGGAAATTGATGCAACGATTTTCGTTAGACGATTGTATTGTAATAGTCATATCAAGATATTTTAGGTAGAAGGACTCTATATTTTTTGAAGTGAAAACTTCTTTAGGCGTGTTGAGTACTTTTTATGTGAACAAAAATCATGGAACTTGCGTCATTGTCACCGAACGTTGTACCGTGTATTTTAAAACAGCGCCATCTCTTGTAGAATAGGTGAATTACTACTTAAGTTTTCACTTCTCACGTGGAGTTCTATGACTGATGTATTTTATGTTTATGAAGTGTCTGCGTCGACCAGCTTTACTGAACATTAAATTTTTAAGAAGATACACTGATTTTCCCTCTCATCTTCCAATCTACCGCAAGACGAGTAAATTATCCAGATTTTTAGGACTCCGTACCAAAAGGGTGTCAACGAAACCCTATTACTAAGCCTAGGCTGTCTGTATCTCCGTCTGTTCTACCTTTAAACGGCTGTATCTTTTGAATCTTAATTGAAAGTTGACATTTTCAGAGAATATGTACCTAATGTACGGCATATTAAGATAATAATAAACTCAAAAAGTAAAAAATTGAAGGGGTTCTTCATACAACAAACGTATTAACCCCTGATACATAAAAAGGCGTGTTATAAGTTTGACGTGTGTATCTGTGTATCCGTGCATCTGTGTATTTGTATGTCTGTCTGTGGCATCGTAGCCCCCAAACGGCTAAACCAATTTAGTTTTCTGTTTTATTTGAAAGGTCTAGCAAGAATGTTCTTAACTATGATTCATGAAAATCTGTTCAGCCGTTTGAACACCATCCGCTCTTTCATTGGGGGTTAAAAAAATACAGTTTATACTTGTTGTCTTTGTGTGTTAAAACGGTAATACGTGCAAGCGTCTTTGGCATGGTTTTAGTACAAACTAAAGTAGACTAACAAATAATAAAAACTGGCCAAGTGCGAGTTGGGCGTGCGCCAAAGATCCGAACTGAATGAAAGTAAACACATTTTTTGGATGCGGAACCCTCGGTGCACGAGTCTGACTCGCACTTGGCTGGTGTTTACAACCATTTAATTTTTTAGTTAAATCAGCCAGCCAGCTTTATATATTTATTATTTGTAGGTATTCTTGAGCCATATTAATGAGAGCTTAAATTTGACCTCGTTACGTCTTTCCCGAAAAAGTTAATTTGACCCGATTTTTTTCTACGTTTCTCTCGAATTAAATATTGTTTTGGTTCTGTAAAAGACTGGCCTCGATATTCTTTAGTTATACCTACCCTCTCTTGCCCATAAACCCCCTGGCTACGGCCCTGCAAGTGGGCGCTGTAATTATTTGAAGTGCCAGTGAGTCGATGACACGCGTGAAGTATGCGTTTCCATTTGTTCTGTAATCTAAACGAGTGTATATAAGTATAGTAAGTACATATAAGTATAGTTTTTGCTGCTTTTGATTGATTGATCTTAGAAATTACTGTCTTTTCTTAAATCTAGATAATTTGGTAATCGTTCAGTCCTAGGAAAAGATCGTTTGAGGTTTTTTTCAAATCTTTATTTTTAAAGAGGGTTTGGCCAGACATGACCATGCCACCCAAATTGGCCCATCGTCTAGAGGTATCTACTATAGAAAAAAACCTTTAAGATTTCGATGTAAATTGTAGGAACTCTGTATCGATGAAACGAAAAGTTGAACTCATTGGATTCAGGTGTCTGTCTGAATTTGTCATTTTGGCTAAGTATATACTCTGAATAGTAAATGACTTCGACATAATTTCATAAATACCTGATTCTTATTAATGCATTGTTGTTATAATAGAAATTGACTTGGTTTTCACACATTTTATTTATATATTTTATATTAATCACGTACTCCGACTATAGTTACGACCGCATTTGGCGATCTTACGTGAGTAATTCCCGTGAAATATAAATAAAACATTGTTATTAATTCATATTATATATTTTTTATACTTTTAAAACTGAGATCTATATTACAGCTGTCATTTTGCAAAGTTTCATGCACTTACCTTTTTAATTATGGAAGTTAGAAGGTTCCAAAAAATTCGGACAGACGTACAGACAGACAGACAAACAGACGGACAGAACGAATTTATGAGGGTTCCTTGTTGGGCTACGGAACCCTAAAAAGTGATGTATAAAACCTTACCTTCATTTTAAAAGACCTTTTCAACGATAACACTCACGAGGAGATACAGTGAAAAAAAAAAACCTATTTTACACGTACCAGAGCCACCCTAAAAATGCAATACTATGTATATTTTATACTTTTAAAATTAAGATTTATATTAAAACTGTCATTTTGCAAAGTTTTATGTACTCATCTTAATAATTATGGAAGTTAGAAGGTTCTAAATAATTCGGACGGACGGACAAATGGACGGAGAGACAGACAGTAAGACAGATGGACGGACAGAACGATTATATAAGAGTTCCTTGTCGGCATATACGGAGCCCTAAAAAGAATCAAAAAGATAACTTCACACAAACTTAAATTCCAAATTGCACGCAAGTGTTAACTATTTATCGATTTGGCATATACAATGCGCCAGCGCAGCACTTAAGCCGTGCAAGATTTCAGCACATCGCGTTAAGAGACAATTTTATTTTTTAATTATAGAAATAACGAACGCCTCCGTACTTTTTACACAACCATTTTAAGACGACTTAAGTGAAAATCCGATCAAGCAATAATGGACTGTACATTCAGCGGGATCAAAGTTTTGTATCACTTAATTCAGAATTAATAAAGGTCTTTCTAGAAGAGATATGGTATCCTAAGCTCCTCAGCCTGTCCGCAGTTGGAGCTTTAACTTAAGTAATGAGATATGACTTCAGCTCATTATTATTTTCCTTGTAATTTTTATGGTGGAATAAAGTGTTGTGAATTTACAACTTGAGAGATTTACTAGACGTGTGTGGAATTTATTGACCGTTTCGCGTGCTTAAAATCAATAATTATTAGTAACAGGAATAACAGCCATTAACATTAAACTTTACTGAATTTATAACTCGAAAGAGCTTACGTAAATTAGGTATAAGTATTTTTAAGAAAACTATTGTTTTGTTTTGTTATCCTATTAAACAACAATTAAAGGGCTAGATATCGTTCGCACAAAACTTTATGAGCCCTCGGAAGTTAGGCCCAGTGGCTGCGCAGTACGCATATTATAGGTATCCGAGGGACTTTACAGGGCGTCGGGGAGGCCTCGCGCCTAACTTCAGAGGGCTCATAAAGTTTTGCGCGAACGATACTTAAAATTTATATGATAAATTTAATTAAAAAGACTAATCTAAAAGGCTCTTGGTGGAAGGGAAAGTGGTCAAAGCATTGTCACCGTTGTCAGGTTGAATGGCAATGCTTAGTTCTTGGTCAAAGTAGGTATACGCCAGCATTCCGGTCACCAATCGTCTCCACTAGGTAAATGTTTGGCCAGGGGCCTTATGCGTAACTCTAAATGCGGGCCCGAATAGGTACAAATTGCAAAATCACGCGACCGCAAACCGTATCTCAGCGCGTTAAGTTTAGCGTTCGCGTGATTTTCGCGTCCAGCTGAGCTTGGATCAAGCTACGTACGAGTAGGACGCATTTTTTTACTCCATCGAGTTATGAAGGGAGGCATTTAAAAGTCAAGATCAAGCTGAATACCTTCGGAGAGTCCAGTGTCCAGCAGGGAACTGATGTAGATAGGATGGTGATAGGGATCAAGCTGCAAAATAAAATATCTGGGACATTATTGAACACATAGCCATCTGACCCCAAACTAAGCAAAGCTTGTAATATGGCAGCCAGAGACTGATATACATACATATATATTATTAAATGCATACTTAGATAGATATTAACACTCAGACATAGAACAAACACAAATGTTCATCACACAAATGTTTGTCCTAGGTGGGAATCGGACCCACGCCCCCAAGCTCAGAATGCAGGTTCACTACCAACTAAGCTAACGGGGCTGTCAATATGTAATTCATATCTCTCTCTCTCTCTCTCTCTCTCTCTCTCTCTCTATCTCTCTCTCTCTCTCCTTCTCTCTCTCCTTCTCTCTCTCTGTCTTCGATGCTTTCCTTTTCTACTCCACTTCGTTCTATTATCGACATCCTGGATCAGGAAAGGAAAGTTGTAGTACTAAGTTCCCTATGATGGTAGAGCCTTACAATCCGGCGGTATTAAATATTAGGAGGTGCCGGATTTGAGAGCAGGACCCGTGTGTGTATAGTGCCGGACTACTAGACGTGCCAATGTGCTGAAGTGCCGGATTAGTGAGACTACTGTAATCAACACTTGCTTACCTAATCAAATACATTATCAGTTTGAAAATTCCATGTCTTATATGCACCTAGACCTTATTTTTTTTATCGAAGACCCGCTCAAATATATGCATGTAATGTACTATGTACAAATATTAATTTAAAAAAAAATGGCGCAGCGTAGGTAAGTACCTACTCGCCTAGCAGCTCCGATACCGACTCCGATTACCAGTCCACTCGAATCATTACCGGTCATCGAATCGCTACGTAAATGAAAACTCGCCTCATCACGTATCAAATTGAAATCCTTCGTTCCCTCGGCCGCAGACGTACTTTTCCCTTTGTTTTATTGTATTGGATGTGCCTCGATTATTCGAATTATGTTTAATTCATTTCCATCTCGATGGTAATGCCCGATGTCTATGCAACCGATTTTGTGCGTTACTAGGAGTAATCGATCGATTCTCGCAATCGATAAATATCTAATAATAATAAACATCTGGGTCATTTTTGCACACACGCACAGAATACATAATAACACATGGTCATCTGACCTCCAAACTAAGCCAAGCTTGTAATAATTATGGCTGCCAGATACTGATATACGTACATTATATATTTATAAATACATACTAAAATAGATATTAACACCCAGACATAGAACAAACACAAATGGTCAAATGAATGTTTGCCCTAGGTGGGAATCGATCCCACTCCCCCAAGCGCAGAAGGTAGGTTCACTACCAACTGAGCCACCGGGGCAGTCATATTTCTTTTTCCAAACCTAAATCAACGAAGCGATGGTATTTTCTACTCTACATTTTGTTTACTCGCTTTTTTGTTTTCTATCCAAAGAGATACCAACCTCCATGTTCAGAAATAGAAATCAATGGTCTTCTGAAAAACGGATGCTGAGTCTAGTACAAAACTCGTGAAAAAAGTGTAATAAGTGGGTTAATATCGACAAAGTAAAAACATAGATTTATGTCGGCGTAACAATGTCTAATTTAGCTTAATACATATATACTGTTGTCTAAAGATACAGATTAAATAAAACTATTTAGTTACTATTTAGTTACTATGGCTTTATTATTTAATATTTTTTATTGTTTAGATTAAATAAAACCATAGTAACTATTTAGTTACTATGGTTTTATTATTTAATTATTTTTTATTATTAAATTATTTTTTATTATTTAGATTATATAAAACCATAGTAACTATTTAGTTACTATGGTTTTATTATTTAATTATTTTTTATTATTTAAATTATATAAAACCATAGTAACTATCTAGTTACTATGGTTTTATTATTTAATTATTTTTTATTATTTAGATTATATAAAATCATAGTAAATATTTAGTTACTATGGTTTTATTATTTAATTATTTTTTATTATTTAGATTATATAAAACCATAGTAACTAAATAGTTACTATGGTTTTATTTTATCTGTACTGCCTGTGATTTTTTTTCTGTGATAGTAACTTAATAGTTAGTATGGTTTTATTTAATGTGTACATTAAATTTTGAACATTCTATTTTCATTTTATAGCGCTGACCTGATATCCCTAATTCCAAATATCTTTTAAATTTTCTTAGGCATGTGGTAAAGGCAGTGGTAGATTCTAGTCTATATAGGTAATACGATATAACCAATTCATCATTTGACTTAATTCAATGTCATTTTTGTAGGACTACTTTCACCTTCCGAGTTACTTCTGCACACCTAATATAAAAAGAATGCGTAAATTGGTTCACAAATGACGGAGCAATCGGTGTCCATACATAAAAAAACTGATCGTATTGAGATTGATCAGAAAAAAAAAACTAAGTTTGGATATAATTAGTTGAGATACAATAGTAATGACTACTGAGACACAACTTAAAATGAAGGAAGACGACCATTAACGGCAATAAATGCGTTTACTCAAGACGACAGACCGAAGCCAGCTGGAGGCCGGACTAAGTATTTTATTAGAAACGTAATAACTGAAGCTGATATCGTTGCGCACCAAAATCAAGGAGTGATTGCGGCCGCGGACGTGCTCCGGACGCCTTCCGGCCGGTGTGAAAAATTATTACGTTTTGATAACTCAATGCCCCATCAGTAACGCTATAATTGCACGTTTAGCGGTCTGTATTCCGACGAAAAGATAATTTCTCGGTGTCTACCCACCCTTTGTTACGGCTAAAGCGATTTCCTGCCGAGCTACGTGAAAATTTCAACCGACTTAATCCCCTATCGAGCTTTTAATGACATTTTCTCGGAACGTGAAGCCGCAAGAAAACAACCAACATGCTCGGAGCTGGTTGCCCGCAAATCATAGATAGATTTGCCGCATTGATAAAAATAAACGATGGATGGTACGGAATCAATGTGAAATTGCATTTCCTAATGTCAATTGTTAGTTACGAAGTGCAATAAAGTTCCAATAATCATGATATGGAATAATTCCTGAGCGATGTGCTCGGCCGGGCTTGTTTCGTCCTTTTCTAGTCCTGTTGATGTTTATATTTCCGTCTCTGTCCTGGCCCGAGGATCGCAGAAGGTATGATGAACTCGGTAATGATCCAATCAGAAGTGAAGTGCATCAAGTCTCGGCGGCTGTGAGAATGCGGTTGGGGGTGCAAAAACTACAAGCACGGATTTAAATTAAACTGACCACTTGTGCTTTCTTGAAACGCCTTTTATTTCTTTATTACCTATTGTTAGGTGTTAGTAGTTAAAACAGAAAAGGCTGTTTTCGAACGATATTCAAGACTTTATTACTTGAAAAATTCATGGCGTTGTTTATCTTAAGTATCTAGGAACATAGCATAGAAAACTATCTGAGTCCCGCGCTTTGCACACGCATGGACGTTATCTCAGAAAAACTACATTTAGTATACAAGATAAAAAATATGAATCCTATAAATAATATTAGTTATCAACATAAAAAACCGACTTCATAAAAATGACAGAACTGGACCAAATTAATGGGACCACGGGGAAAGCACCAGCTTTCAAATCAAAAAAGAATCATCAAAATTGGTTCACCCAGTCGAAAGTACTGAGGTAACAAACATTTAAAAAAATATTCGAATTGAGAACCTTCTCCTTTGTAGAAGTCGGTTAAAAATCTCCTTGTTTCTTTGCTCTTTTGTGTTTGCTGCGTGAAATAGTAACAAACAAACATACATTGTATTTATGATATAAATGTATTAACGATTCCTAATTAATTATACCTAGTTAACGAAACAAAATTACGCAGACAGCTTTCAGAATCTAAGAGAGGTATTGGAATGGAGGTATCCATTAAAAAAATATTAAATACCTATTATGTTTATTTCTTCGCTTCGCGTTATTAATTTATACCCGTAAAGTTCAACTGCATTACCTACACAGCAATTTGACCAAAACTCCTCGAATAATCACTGAACAAGATCCAATAACAATATTTCATGCAACATAATAATATTCATTCAATTACTCGACTCATATTAGTCGCAGGTTATGGCCGGAATTGCACCAATAGGCACTAAGTGTGTGCTTTTAACATTATTTTTTGGAATTAAAAAATAAGTAATGGTCTTAAAACACTGGCTGTTTCTCAGATGGCTTGTAATTATTTTAAATGTCCCGCGTGCGCCCGCGCAGGCTGGTGCCGGCGCAGCGCCCATGGCTGCGGGCAATCCATGCGATTGAGCCCATATTGATCCCGCACTCAAATTTACGCAGTTGTTTATTTTCTTTTGTTTATTGCAAACCTTGCATAAACACGGCCATAATTTCAATGCTTAGATAGCAACGTCATGTCATACATGGAAATCAAAATGATGGCTAAAGATCGCCTGAAAGCTACGACGCCGACCAGAGCATGCCTCTTAAGGAGCACTAGGTCTGCAATCTTTGACTCACGTAATAAGATTGAGTAGGTAGGTAGATGTTATTGGCCCTCATCTACACTAATATTATAAAGAGGTAAGATTTGTATTTTTGGATGTTTGTAACGAATTAACTCAAAAACTACTTAACCGATTTTAAACATTCTTTCGCATTAGAATGCTACGTTATCCCTGAGTAACATAGGCTATATTTGTTACTAGAATGTTTGAAAAAAATCTCCACCCGTGCGAAGCCGGGACGGGCGGCTTGTTCAGATAAACAATAGAGATAAAGGTATCAGGTACTATGCTGTATATTATGTATTCTCTGACTATACAACTATCGTTCGTGTTCAAACGTCACCGTGTATCACCAATTATTTTTTCATTATACCGCTAATTTACGGCACACTTATACTCATTTCACGCACACTAAGATTGCAGTGACACTAATAAACTAACTCATATTCCACCAGTAAAAAGGCAGCGAGGTCGTCTGCAGCATAAGTTCGACGTTCGACTAAGCGATTTAGACTGATTTAGGCTAGATGCACACCATGTACACACTCGCCACGCCATCTTACCATATCTCCCTTGTTTGTCTGATCTGCGGCTTGGCAGCACGCGTGATTGTGACAATAGGTATGGCTATTAGACAACAATTATCAAACACCGTTATTTTATACCACAGCTATCATGCACGCCTGTAAGATAAACTGCTCGTGCTTAGATACGCACTTTATCGCTTTATCTGACACTCTGTGTCGAGCATAATTACGAAGTAAACGTCAGTGTGAAATAAAGATTTTTGAAAAATGTTCGAGCAGAAGTTGAAGATTCCTCCTGTGAGACAAGCTGTGAGTTTTTTTTATTACAACTTCGGGTATCATACTTTAGGGTGCGGCGGTGGTGGAGTGCTCTGACGGTGAATATTTGTCCATGTTTAGAAGAAGGAGTGCTAAAAGTGCTCCTAAAATGTTAAAATATTGCATGCAAATCTGACCCTGGCAAAAGGCATTGCCTACACCCACATGCTCTAAAAGTTGACCTACTCAATTTGGTACAGTCTACTAGAGCATACTTACAATTTAAAAAATATTTTTAATAACAATTCAAAAAACCTTCGCCTAGTGAACTAGGCAAATTTTTACTAATTATCTTAACATTCTTCAACTTGTAATTACAAAAAACCCTCACACAGATAAAACTAAGTAGAGGTCTGAAATTACCTACAACCTACGATCAATTATATATGAACTGATAATACTAAAACTAAAGTAATTACCTGAAGTACCTATTACTACTCTACAATACAAATGTAATCCAAATCAAATCGGTAATAAATATTATCAAATACAATGAAATAATACAAAATTAACAAAATTGAATAGTAAAAATTATGTCTCAGTAAAATTAAAATTAAATTTACAGGTAATGTAATTAAGTTCATTAAAACTTAGAAAATAATAATAATAATCATCATATTATACATTTATAAAATTCGTCAAACGCGTAAAAAGATTGCTCGATCAAATTTTTATTTAATTTTTTTGTTAACTTACTGAGTAAGTAAACCATGAGAAAGTAAAATTTAATTGTTTGATTTTGATAGGTTTTTATTGACCGGCTAACGGCGTTTCGCATTTTGGAAGTGGTCAAGCGAAGCGAGAGACAGTGAACGGCCGGTCACGGCCAAGGCTGACAACAGAAACTTTACGATCCAAAACAATTATTGTTAAATCTCTCACTCGCTACTTAGTAGCATCTAGTACCACAACCAGTGTGATTAGAATTTAATATAAATTAAATGTGCTAAGAATTGAATCGCCTAAACGCTAGATTGAAAGTAACGAAACGAAGTGAAATCAAAATGGTCAACT
This sequence comes from Agriopis leucophaearia, assembly GCA_949125355.1. Lineage (NCBI taxonomy): Eukaryota > Metazoa > Arthropoda > Insecta > Lepidoptera > Geometridae > Agriopis > Agriopis leucophaearia. Next base: position 10,555,273 of record OX421273.1, read on the forward strand.
TTAATTTTGTATTACGGGAAATCGTGGCAAGAGCTTCAGTGGAATCTAAACAAGAAACGGTAAGTCTGTCAGATTGTTTATTATACAACGGCTAACTCTTAACGTGAGCTCGAATTAGCGCTAAAACAGCGCAGTTCGGAAAATCAATTGAACATAAACGCGTCGAGATAGGTACCTACGGTTTGCGGTCGCGCAACTTTTCCCATCACCTAAACAGACTCGCTTAAAATAGGTAGCCGTAAGAACACTGTGGCCTTATGGCTAACTCTAACCGCGGGCTCGAATTAGCGCAGTTTGCAAAATAACGCAAACGCGTTACAAAACATGTCTTTCTCGTGATGCTCGTATCTATCGTCTCAGTAATTAATTATCACTGCAAGCATAGATTCAACAAAACGTACCAAAGTACATATTTTACTGACTTATACCCCATTGACCATTGGCTATATATAATGCTTCTTCTTATTGCCTCAGATTTTTTCTAAATTAGAAGTAGTGCACGCACGTCAAATGCGCACAATACTTTGAATATTCGCGGTTTAAGCACCGCAATCTTGCATTGAGCGCACCGCGATTTCATCCGTTTCATCGGACTGTTTACAAAGACAAAAAATCATACACATACTTATTTCATTCAATCATGTAACCAGCTCGTGACAATTTTTTTATAAGGAATGTTGTAAAATAAATTCAAAATGCGAGTGCACTAAAAAATATATTTTGAATGTATTAATAACAAAACTAACAGCCTTCGTAAACGTATCACAAACGTCCACGTCATAGAGCGCCACCTGGCGATGACTTTCCAAAATGCTTGAGAGCTGTCAGATTTTGTCAACAAAACAATGTTTTTAAAATCAAGAAAGTAGTTTTTGTATATTTTTTTACTAAATAGGATAATACAGAGTACAAACAGTACAATTTTAGTTATGAATAGCTATTTCTAAAGTGAATTCTATCGAATTTCAAGGCTACAGGGAAAAGTGAGGTTACAACTAAGTGGCTCTCATGAAATCGTAAGAAACTAGGTTTTACGAATAAAACAGCATTGTTTTCCTCAAATGACACTTATTCTAACGATATTATTTTGTTCTATAGCCATTTCTCAAGTATCGTTGCAAAAAATTGAGCCTAATTGTATGAAAATTGATGTGCTTCATAACTATGCTATAGACCAATACTGTTTAAAAAAAAGAAATGAAGTAAAAACACAGTACTGCCAGCTTTCTCTAAAAGAGCCGCATAAAATAAACACTGGAGAGATGGCCTCTGCATCCCGTTCATACGGATTATATAGGCCAAGAAGTGGATTAGCAAGAGCATTGTATGAGAAACACAACAGTGACAGATACTTGGAGGAATTTGACCAAAATGAGGTATGTACTTACTCAAAATACTTTTTTATTCAAATAAAAATATATTACATTAACCTCAAGGTAACTAAGATCAGCAAACATCCCCAAACCAAAATATATTTTTTCATATTACTGGCATCTGCATTATTATATTGTTACAAAAAAGTAATTATGTATTATGTACCATGAATACTACCATATGCTACCTTAATATGTTAACTATTTAACTATAACTACTTACAGATAATATTTACCTTGGTAGCTGTCAAAAACATCATAATAGGTGATGCTTTTTTGATCTAGGGTTACACGGAACAGTGCTACTAAGCCGAAAGCTGCTAAACCATGAGCTGTTTTCAAGAATTACCGCAAACTGCCTTGCGTAATGACTCTACCACTTCTAGCCTCACGCACAGGCGGGGTTTCAAAGAGGGTACAGAACCATAGACTATATCTACACAGTGCGGCAGTTGTACAGACGACCAGAGTTTTTTTTTTGTTATTGTATAAAAAGCTTGCATTTGACCGCCATCTCGTCTGATGTTAAACGATGATACTGTGATGCGATAATGAAGAAACCAATTCACTTGTGTCTTGAATACACCCAGATATTAATTACCGGGAACACCCATTCAGGCAGTGCATTCCACAGTCTACAATTTTGCACAATAAAAGCAGAATTAAATCGCTTCATACTGGAATTTCGACCATGAAACAATATCACTTTTTCGCGCCCGCACTGACTATTTGATAGAAAAAATGGGCAGGTGGGAATTAGATCATGCAGATCTGATGCACGCTCTCCGAAATATATTTGGAAGCACACAACCATTGAGGCTTGTTCTTTATTCCTGTATCCACCAGTACCCAGAGCACAGAAAACCTGGGGTCTTTAAGTTGATGCTGGCAGCACATGTCGTCACGGGCTGATAAGCATGCACCAGCTCGGGGGCTTCAAATTTCTGCTCCAGAGTATACACTGGATGCAATAGGTAGGCCACATCAGGTGGATTGTAATCTGCATTTTTTTGTACAATCTGCCCCTTTGCATAGCGTTAGTAGACTGTGAAGGCTTTTGACTCGGTCTCCAGAACAGCCTAGGTTCCAACCTGGGCTGTTCTGTAGGCCTTACTAGGATGCTAAGTTCACTGGCAATGTATCATGGTGATAAGATATCTGTATGACACCACAACAATGACCTTCCAGTCCAGAACCAGCAAATGAAACATATCCATCTACGTCGAGGGATGTTATTTCCCCGAAATTGTTCACAAACGCACTGGAGGATTTTATGTTTAAGATGCCTTACTAGGCAGGTGCGACAATAATTCCAATGGCGAGTATATCTCTCACCTATGATTTGCGGATGACATCGTCATAATGGTTGAATCGCCAGACTTGAAATACAATACAAATGCGATGATTAATGCTGGACGACTTACAAAATTCTTATCAACACATCGATCTTTAGATAAACTTGCACATACCAAAGTCATGTTCAATAAGCAAATTGTGGCAAGACCGGTTACTATTAAAGGCTTTACTCCAGAGATTGTTCAAAAGTATGTTAACTAGCAGTGGACGTCCTATGGCTGAAATGATGATGATGTTAACTAGAAAAAAACTGTTTTGAGAGTGAAGCCAAGAGCAGAATACACTTGAGCATTCGAGAAACTTGTTGAGCTTTCTCAATACCCATCCCAGTCTTAAGGCCAAAGTGTTTAACAAGTGCTATCTCCCTGTCATGAGTTAAGGCGAAAAATTTACAGTTGGAGTCAGTCAACAATGTCATAGTCACTCAACAAGCTTTAGAAAATCCTACGCTTTACATATTCTCGGAGGGACTGTATCCAGAACAAAAAAAAATGCCAGAGAACCAAAGTGAACGATATAGCTCAATGTAATACAGGCTGACGAATAGCAAGCTGAAGTTGCAGTAAACCAGTCATATCATAGAACCGATAACAAGCTTTCAGTGAAAATCTGAAAATCAAGCTGAGTAACGTGCCTTGGGAGGACCAATATTTAACAGTGGGTCGATACAGGCTGATGATGATGATGATCATTCATCATTCACCACATCATCGTCATCATTTCCGTCACCATATGAATTTTTATTGGCCAAGTGTAGTAAGGTGTACTAAGACCATGGGAAAAATCAGCGGTTGGATGTATGTTTCGTACATTTCTTCAATGATAATTTGATTACTTACCGTTTTCCTATCTTCGTGAAATGTAGACAAGTAAAAACATTTAATAAATTAATGCAATTACAATTTTTAAATTCGAATGTGAGCAATTGGGTCACATTCATACACACATATTGGGTCACATATTGGGTCAGCGCAGGCACTGCCACGCAGGGTTTTGATCTGTTGAAGTTCTAAGTTCTAGGTAGCACTGAACTGCTATAGGTAAGCGTAACGCTTACCATCAGATGAGTGACTTGTTCGTCTCGTCGCTCAGTAGCATAAATAAAAGTAAAAACAGCTCAGCGTGTTTGCTAACTTTATACGACTAAACGACTGAACCTTCTTGATGAAATGTTTATCGGACCTTATCGCGCCACCATTCTCCATCCTCGGCCACACCGTCTTATCATCAGGCGAGTTAATGGCCAGAAATAGATCTATTCTAAATAAAAATAAAATGTTAAAATAAGTACCAATAGGTAGATAGGTTAGGTAGGTAGGACCTAGGTAGTTGTCAATGTTGGCTACAAAGATCAGGACCTAATAAGGATCCTTGAGGAACACTTGGAACAGACATGCATTTAGATGTGAAACTGCCCAGCGCCTGAAAGCAATTATTTATATGAGATGCAAACCATCTCAGCAAGTCACCTCGTATCCCTGCATTCTCCAATTTAGCTAACAGCAAACGGTGGTCAATATCATTATAATTTGTAGTAATTACATCGACATTAATTACAAAATCATCTTCAATAGGGCTGGTAATAGAGTCTTTAAGGGTCGGCAAAGTACCTGTGATGCCTTGGTGTTACAAATACTAATCATTTATTCGGGCATAATTTATGGTAGGTTATAGTATTGATCCCAAAGGATCCCGAACTAGTCGGAGACTGTGTGACGGGAGCCAATGGCTTCTCCTATTTAAGTATCAACTAATAATACCAAAACAGAAATATATCATTTTAAAATTAGGTAAAAAATATTAATAACAATTCAGAATTATCACTATGCTAATAAGTAGCCAATTGAAAGTACTTTTTTAAAATAAACTAATAAATGCAGATAGCCTGCGATATTCTATGCGCGGTTTCCGTGTATGTGTGAGTAAGTGTGATGTATGTGTGGTGTTTTTGAGTGAATGTGTGGTGTTGGGGTATGTGTACGTGTTGTGAGCGTATAAGTGTGGTGTTAGTGTGTGTGGGGAGGGTTGGGTGTATGTGTCTGTGGACATACCAAATCAAAAACAGTTACAGGTATCCATAGGCGACGGTGATCGCTTACCATCAGCAGCCCGTTAGCATGTTTGCCACCTATGGCATCAAAATAAACGAGGAAAGACAGGAATAATTGGGGAAATAAGAAAATCGCTAGTAAAACCGCAGGGTAGGTACAGCTGTATTTAATAAGTAACTGAAATCTGTCTACTCGAACCAATTCGCTTGAAATCTGTCTGTGGCTGTAAATCAAAGTGTCCACATGTTGGCGATATTGCGCCGGGTAGAAAGGATTCGTTTTAGACAAAGGAGCCAAATAGGTATTGTAGATACAGCGCCAAATCAGAGCGCGCACGATAACGACCGAACATTTGTCGGGTTCGCCGTTTGATTGCTAGATCCAATTTTCCTACAAGGGACTATTCTGCCAATGTACAGTCACCCAGTCACTTGCCGGGGGTACTTCATAGACGCACGCAATCGGGGCCTCACGTGTGCCTCCGTAACGAGGATATATTTGCGTATGAAGAACACGAAATACCTCTGAATTGTGGAGGGAATAAGACATTCAACCCTCTCCCCGCCCCGCGCCGCGCTCCGCGCCCGGCGCCCCCCACGACCCTTTTAACTTTCATCTCTGTCGAGTGCTCGGTCCACATACTTTTGTTCTATTTGATCAATGTTATTAAAATGTCGCGGGCTCGCTAGATTACAAACATTTGACTACATATAGAAGCCACTTACGGTAATGCGCACGGCATTTTAGATGGTTTTGCAACATTTGATTTTTCGACCTGTATGGGTATGGTCTTCCGATGAAAGCTTCCAGTGGTTGACTGCTGTCTTCCAAAATCACAATAATAATTTATGAATACGAAATAAACTCCGTCTGTTTGTTTGTTAGTTTTCCTCACCTAAACCGTTCTTTAAAAAAAACTTACTCGTAGGTATGTGCATGATATTTCATTTCATTTATTCAATAAACATACAAAACAGAAAGCAATAATTAAAAAATAATAATATTGAAGTTGATTAATTAATGATCTGTATCACATTCTAAAACTATGTATTGTACTTAAGATACTTGTTGTTCCGAAAAATGCCGGGAATACTGTTTTTTTTTTTGGCTAAATTAGCTAGGCTCAGCTATAGTATCCAACTAGTATCGAAGCGAAATCAAATCAGACCTATATCCAACGTTATGCATTAAAGCCGTAAATATCGATAATAAGATGACTTCTGTCATCGATAAACGATAACCTTCCAACGTTTAGTGCTCTTGTCGACCGTATTGTAGCGTCGCTTTGTATTTGATTGGCAATATCTTCCAAAAATCTCTGTCTGAATGACTTGTACGCACGAGATCCGTAGGTATTCGCGTTTGATCGTTCACAAGTTACGGTTAACTCCTTCAGTCTGCAAAAAACATCCAAGGCGCAAGCTACACAGAAAAAACATGGGGCGCGGACGAGATGAAAACGCGGCGCCCTTTCGATGCAATCTCGGCTTTATTGTCCTTCCAATTCGATACGAAAAGTATAAGTACAAGCGGCCTATCTGTTTGTGTCGCAACGCGTCTATAATTGTTGTATAGCATTAAAATGTCAATAAGGTCGAAATTGCAATGAAATGCCGCCGCGTCCAACAGTTCGCAAGTGACATTTGATTGCGGCAGTTGCGTACGCGCTCCTCGCTCGACCCGCGACCGTCACACGATCCCGTCGGCCGTAATCACTGCTATCCATTCTGTTAAAACTACCCGAGGATAAATTAGTTAAGTAGAAGCTTCCGTTAATCGTCGGTCGCGGTTGGTGCCGGCCGACCGCTCTAAATGGATTAATTTATACTTGTATAAACGAGGACGTTTTCGGTGTCACGCGAGGATAGGGTGATTGTATTGTGATTGCTTGCGCTTCCTATGTGCGCGTCCTTTATGAAACATTACGACCTCGCTGCTTTATGCCTCTACGACACATTAAAAACTCAGTTAACACTTATGCATGGGAATGCGCAGCTTCGTCGTTGATGACCTGTTTTATGGGTTACTGAATAGAAGAAATAGAATAGTTTATTAGGAAATGATTCTGGGTAATGGCTTTTAACGACCACTGCAATTGAAATGTCTCGCAGCAATGATTTAAAGAGGGAGAAGTTCTCGAATCTATCCACATTCTAATTGAAACTTCTTGATTATGAAGCCGTAGATAAACTGGCTGAACCATTTCCCCGTGTCTCATTTCTGTATACTTACTTATACTGTGCAATATTCGATACCGGAGGCGCGTTGTCCACGGCTAAGACACCTGAGTCGCGCTGCGCGCATCGCTCACTGCAATCTGTACATTATTTCTCCATTGTTCGCGTAACGAGCTACCACCCCCTGCGCGGGGCCTCCACCCTACCCCCTTTCTCCTCCATTTCCCACACCCCACCCTGAGGCGGTGGGACCTCTATCGCGCCTTTCTTTTATCATTCCTCTCTTTATTTCCGAATGCAAATAATCCTCCACACGTGTGAGAACCGAAACCATTGTTCTCTCGCCTCCCCCACTTTGCCCCCACCACCTTGGTGACGAATCTTTTTCTACAGCATTTAGGCAAATGTATGTATGTGACTTATACAAAATATGGGCCTAAAGTTTTCCATTTCATCGTATAAGATACTATGTACCTACGTAAGGTTAATAACCATAAGTATAGTATCAATGAATTACTTCCATATGCTCCATTGGTTGTTATTTAATTAACTTTTAGATGCCAAGGTTAACCTAATGACTTGATACATTATGATGGTCAAAAAAGGTAGTTCGTACTCTACCTACTTAACTGTACTTCCAGTAGTTTTTCTAAACGTCTTTATGACGTGTTTTTCTGATGAAACGGCTGAAAATACTAAAACTGAGCTAATAATAATCATTAATCATGTCTACGGCTTTGCTGAATACACCGATACTTAGTTTTGTAAACTTAGTTAGGCAAAATCAAATTCATGTTTCATTTCCACTTAGTACGAAAAACATTACATTACTTACATAATATATTTTCCTGGCTGGATACAAAACAGATCTCTTCATAAAATACAGCGGCTGATCATAAACAGTATATCTCCAAGCATCTAGGCCACCCAGAGGCAGTTCCCATTACAAATGATCCTCGTTATAATTGACGCTAGAGTGTTTACTACATGAATCAGAGATGTAATTGTGTGATATAAGTGGGGGTAAGTAGGTTACAAGTGCGACAGCCGCCCTAGTTGCGCGAGTGGAGGACAAACAGCTCGTTAGGCCTCCGCGGCGGAAGGGTGGAGCGCCGCGATTCCCAAGAAAAACGCTAAGTGGGAAATCAATACGTATTAGGCGCGATATCGGACCGGTCGCACGTCACCCCATGATGGATGAACGCGCCCAAACTTTCCGCACCAACTCTAATAATGACAATATACAAATTGACGTCCGCGAACACTTCCGAAACGCGATAGCGACGAGTCTACGTCGCCGACGCCACTCACATTATGTAAACAAACATGGATAAAAGATAGCTTTCAATTTCTGTAATAGAAATCTCAATTACGGATATGTTTTTTGGGTCTCATCTATCATGCGGAGTAGTGAGAGCAGTCGCTCCCGTGTGAGTCAATCGTCGCCACGAATAATGGCGTCGCCTTCGTGACGTCTCACCAGGAGTGCGATATTGGAGTGGATCGACAGGCAGAGTCATTGCGTCTACATATTGAAAGCTATTTGGTATTTGCAAATAAATACACACATGCACACGACGAGGCCGCTGCCTTATCGACGCACCTAGCGCGTCGCTGCTACCGCCATAATATTGGAATCGCATTTGCTGACGAGACATGGGGACTATGATTGTGTTTGCTGTTGAAATCTTTATAATAATTCCAGCAGTTTACATGATTCCTTTCTTAATAAACTCGGGAAATGTATTTTTTCTCGCATGTTTGTTCACTAATATGTACCGTGTATTATTAGTTGCAGACTTGTTTGTCTAGTCACTATTATATGAAAGGTCGGGAAGGGAACTATGAAACATACGTGGCATGGTTGTATGTAACACATGAAAGCCATTTGCGACGCACCCACCTGGGGGCACCCTGTCAGAGTGCTCTGTACATTTGCACCGATCTTATACTTGTCTTATTCACAACAACTCAATTCCACACATTTATTTCACACCCAATATTGAAGGTGCTTTTGGCATAATAAATGTTTTGCAGCGTATTTGACGGCTAAAATTTAGATAAACATAAACCGTTCCTACTCGAGCTGAAAGTAATTTAACCTGAAGTCGCCAAGACGTTTTAATGCGCACTACTTCCGTGCCGTGTAGCCTTACATGAGATTAAGCTGGGTAGCCGGAGGAAGGGGGGTGTATTTATGTCACCTCGGGGACGCGAGCGCTCTCCCCACCCCAATTATACCGCAGTAAAAGTCATAAAAAGACACCCGAAGTTTTTACACGAACGAAGAAGAAGCTCACGCGAAATTAAGAGGGGCGCCGAAATGTGAGATGAGCATGAATTTTTTATAAGCTCAGATGATGGTGCTCCGTTTATGATGTCTTATGGTGGATAATGGGCGCGGTACACGCGCTCTTTGTTTGTCCCGATGAATCATTGATGAGACGCCTTTATTACTGCCGCGGGCCTTCGCGAATAATTAATTACTGATCCGACACCGCAACTGCTTTAACATTCTCGGCACAAAAACTGCTGAATACGTCTAGAAACTCGTGATTATGACGTTGTATGCTCACCGATGTCAACGTTTTCATTGTAACTCTGTAATATATTACGGCTATCTACTATAATTTTGCACATGGCGTTTCGACCAGCTTGCACCGGTCGGCCGTCGTTAAACATCAACTGTCCTATAACTCTCACCAAGCCGCGTAAACATGTAAAGGATCTTTATTTAAGGTAGGTATAAAACTTTCGATAATAATTTTCGACACGATTATGTTTATTATGTTTAACGGCTTACTTACTTAACTGAAAACATTTTTTTTTTAAAAAGCTCAGAAAAAAAAATACGAAAAAAATGTTTGCGATTTTTTAAATTCATTTTCAATTAACGTTAAGTTATGTGAAACTAGTAGACTAGCAAAGTAAAACGAAAAATGTAAACTTATAAGCTTTTATTTAGTTTCACCTGTACCGGTGTTTCTGTCTGTAATCAAAATATTGCAAGTAAAATTTAACTCACTTCCTGTGTTCGATTGAGCTGAAATTTGGTATACTTGTCAAGTTCCGATGACAATACAATGTTATGGTGACAGCGAGCTGATTTGATGATGGTGACGGATAACGGCACTCCTCGATGGATAATAATAAACTGGCAGTGTTTGGGCTCATTTTGATCAGCACACCGTTCCGATCAATAAGTTCATAAAAGCTTGGTTTGAAAAATAACTTGTTGAGTTTTGCCGGGTCAAAGCTGTGTGAAAAATTGGTCGCTGAGTTGCCTATTTCAATACTGCATTATTGCAACCTTAAACCTAAATTGGTAACAAATATAAAATAGTAATACGTTCTCACATTCAATAGTATTTCTTCCCCGTAAATTATTTAATACTTTAGTCTTTACAAATAAAAACAAGGTAATGTTTATGTCTGCCAAGGCCCTTGTGAATAACTCGAATATACTTTTTCAATTGGGAGTATGGACGTCATAAATAATGCTTTTATTTAATAGGATTTACGTTCACGAAAGCAGGTCGTTTTCGACCTGTGGCTGGTTAGCGCAAACAGCAGTTTCCTTTTTTTTTGCGCTTGTTTGAAACAATACATTCTCACGTTTAATTTCTTTCTGGTTCTTAACAATTGATTCTTTTACGAGTGTGTTTATTGAGCACATTGGAAATGCTATAACTTCAATCCTGATTTTCGATAGCAATTGCTGCCGTGGAGTGGAAAGTCGAGTATCGTCATTTGCAAAATGTTTTCATAATTCACATCTACGCCTACTAATAACAAGTTTTCTTGTTTGTATATATTTTGCATAATATCTTAGCTTAGCATCATAGATTTAATATTAATATGCTGTAAAAACAAACAACTTGTATTTGTTTCTAATATCTAACCAATAAGAAACTCTTAAAGTATTTTTTTACTGCCAACCGACTAAATCGATCTCGATCAAATTTGGTAATCGAAAAATTTGCAGATGCGCACTATATGTTCTAGATAGAAGATATACTTTACTACTATCATAACAGAAAAAGGTGTGCAGACTAAAATATCGTGAGTAAAGCGCGCATCTAGTGTAATTTCTGGTGTAAACAATAAAGATTTTATCTATTTATCCAGTGTAGGACTCAGTATAGCTCGAAGAACCGATAACCGATGGGGAAGTAAGGTTCTTGAGTGGAGACTACGAACCGGAAGACGCAGCATAGGTAGGCCTCTCACTAGATGGACCGACGACATTGTGAGTCGCGGGCAGGGGATGCAGATTGCAGGATGTCATTCAGTGTGGAGGTTAAAGCGGGAGGACTATGTTCAGCAGTGGACGTCGTCTGGGTGATGGTGATGATGAGGGTTACAGTGTTGTGCCACACGTCATTTCCGCTATATAGTTTCACCTTTCGTTACTATATCTTGATAATTTTTCTTGTCCAGACCATAAAGTCCACAGGCCAGGGCCGGTTAGGGACGTTTCCTAGACCATAAATAATAAAAATCTAGCGCACTTCTCGGCATAATGTGTTGGATGCGACCAATGTTCGAGATAAAAGTCCGCCTGAACACGGCCCGATGTTTAATTCATACGGAGAAAACACTTACATTAACGCGTTGCGTTTCGTCTGGACCGCCATGTTTGCACTCGCTTCTTTATGTAGGTACATACCCGGATTAAAAATTGTAATGAAGAGAGTTTTTCTCCCAAAATATATTGAGTTATTTACATTATATACCGGCTGTATAATACGTTTTGCTTGTTGTTCATGTTTGGTATATTGAAATAACGAACGCGAAGGTGGGGTTTGTCTTAAATGTTCTATAAAAACCGTTGACTTTTCGCCGTAGTTTTCCCATCGTAGATTGAATCAGAATATGTTCTTCTGTCTTCGTACTCTAGTTATCCGTGTCATATAATGTAGAGTAGATAGAGATGTCACCATCGCGTCAGTAGTGCCGTAGGTAGATACGAATGGAGGTACGGTCCAGCCGCGCTGGCTCTGTCCGGCGGTGCGTGAGTGCGTGCCTAGCCGGCCTCCGGTCGCAGCTAATATGATTATGACAGCGCTACGTGCCAACCCAGCTCCGGGAATCCTCGCACAAATATTCATTAATCTTTCACGGTCCGACGTCCGCCGCGATGGAGATTTAATCAGATTAAGGATCATCTTTTTGTGGGAAAAGTCATGCCCTTTTGTTGCTAGTCGGCCGTCGCTCGCACTTTTGTGCTGAATTTATGACTGGCGTTGTTTGCTCTGAATGTAAATTCAGTTTTGATAGATATTTCCACTTTGGTTGATATCCTGCGGGAGCTTAATCTTACTGCGTGTAGTGTCGGCGGACAAAAGTCGTGTATGTATTTGTGAAGGACGGCGGCGCCGAGGAGACTGCTGGGTCCGCGTCTCGGCGGCCTCGCCACGCAGTCTGCCGCACGACCCGGCTGATGCGCTTTTATGGCCAAAGGGTCCTATTTGATGCCGGCCCGCTTCACTACTCAAATTTTATATGGATTTAATTACTTATTCAAATATTTTAGGTATATTCGTGTCTGTGAATATTCACGAAAGGCGTGTTCCCACTCCCACTGAACCCACAATATATTCAATTTAAACAAGTCCTGCACTTAACGCACCAATTTATAAAATACTATTGGACAGATCTTACAAAAATGTTAACACTTAAATGGGCGCGCGGCGAGACTGGCCGTTTGATTCGTAGATAGGGCGCGGAAGGCCAAATAAAAAGTAGAATTAAGCGCTGCGAAACGCGCGTAAAATTATTTTACCATTGTATGCAAATCGACGCCGCTGTGATTATTTTATTTCCTAAGAGGCTCCGAATATAAATCTCGATTAAAAATAAACCAGTCTCGGCCGTCTCCAGCGGTTGATAGGTGTTTCTGTTGCCGAACTTTTGAAATGTAACGAGAAATATGTCCCCTTTAATTGATTAATACTTTGACGTTTATGATATAGACGTTGGCGAAATGCTAAGGTAGTAAAAAGAAAGTCATAAATAACATCGCAGACATACAAGAAAAGTATGAATGAGTAAATAAATACACCGAAAGCTGACAACAGCGCGGTTGGCGGAGTTTGAGGACGTTTACAGCCAACAAAAAGATCGTACGTGCCATCCGAATCTGGAAATACCTGCGCACATTTTTGATGAATACCGCACTGACAGCTCACTACCATCTCGTTCGATCCTCGGATTCGAATTTCTTTTAGATATTTTACACATTTAATAGTTTTATATGGCCGCATGGGAAAAAACAGCCGAACAGGCACAGAAGCCAAATAAAAAATCAGTGTCTTGGACAATTAACACTGCACTTTTAATTTATAACATCAGCCGCCACACAATCGAAAGCTCAACAATCAAAAGGTAAAGTTCAAAAAAGCTCCCAGCCATCGTTACATTCTTGACACCCTTGCGGTATAGCTGGCGGCCATCTTGGATATAAACGCATAACTCATTTATTAAAAGGAAACGGCTTGGTCCCTGCGGCGCGCGGTGTCTAATGAAAGTTGGCGCTGCAAAAACGTCGCCTCGACGGGAATGTGTCGCCCTCGCGTTCTTGGACGTGAACAGGCTATAAAAATACCGGTGGACGGGCCTCCCCGACCCCCTCTTCATTTCTTTTTCAATCAATTCAATCAACGGCTGCCGTTCGATTGGCTTTTCACTGTACTTTTTGACGTCTCCAATAAAATATTGCGACATTGGACAGCGGATGGAAACTTACAGAGGCCCTTTGGACCCCACGCTTATTCAATTATGTTTAACGGCATATAACATAGTTTGCTTGGCATATAGTATGCAAAAGCGATTACGAACATAAACGCAGTTTATTTACATAATTAGCAAACCACAAAGCTTTAAAACCACCACGACCATTGGAGACCACGAGCCGGAATACGAAGCGTGGGTAGGCCTCTCACACTAGATGGACCGACTACATTGTGAGAGTTGTGGGCATCCAGTGGATGCAGGTGTCGTTCAGTGTGGAGATTAACGGGGAAGGCCTATGTTCAGCAGTGGACGTCTTCTGATGATGATGATGAAAGCTTTAAAAAAGGTCCAACAAACGTGATTCATCCAAAATTTGTTTGTGATAGAATGCAATGAGGTCGGCCCGAAGTTAGTGAATGTACCTAGAGCTTGCAACGTGATTCAGTGTGATTAATAAAACGGTTTGCATGTACCACACGCTATTATGTAAAACTACACAACTCATTCATAAATGATCAGTTTCACAAGTGGGTAAAACACGTGCGCACAATTTTCCAAAGGACGCATTTGAATCAATGAATTCAAGAAAAATGTAGAAAAGCGAGCGGACGTTTGCATGATTCAATTTCGAGAAACGGCAATTGTTGTGCAATATCACGTGCCTGTCACATGCGACGGAAAATATTATGTTAACTAAAAATTACTTGAAAATACACTGAATAGTAAATTATGTGGGGGCCTCAAATTAGCGTACACTCAAGGCTGATGATATCTCCGTTCAAATCGCTTGCTCTAGAAAACGCTTCTTTGTATGAAAGCATAACTTGTTGCGTATTCTATGACTCATAACTTGTATAAAAAATATTATAGTAATCTTAATAATCGATCTCCTATTTATATCGCGTGTATGCTAAGGAATTATTGTCGTTCTTTTCACCAAACCTTAAAAACTGGAGCTGCCTCTAGCTCTTCCATTGATTCAAATAAATTGACTTCTGGATACTGAGCTTTCTTAAATATTTCGTTTTTTGTAGACACTGTTAATTTAGCTGGACAATGAGCGCAGCGATGGCTATTCGCGCCTGAACAATCGGGCGCGGGCGTGCGCCCGGTTAATTGCTCTTCACCAGAGAATCACTTCCATTCCAACACCCAACCAAAATAAAACTAATTATTCTAACAATACAGAATCGTAAACAGCTTCATCACTCAACCTTATCGAACACGAAAATAACATCGGAATCCAACTGACCACAGAGTCGACCCCGTACTTAACCTGGAGTTAATTTGACTGCGAACTGCTTGGGTGGTATGTCGGGTGGTAACCAGCGACTATATTGTCTTGAGTCGTAACAGCCGATTTTACGATCAAATCAGCGCAGTTGATGCTTAATGTAAAACCAGTTTAAATATACTCGTAAATCATTCGAACGCGTGCCCACGCTTCGGTGACGGTGTTTCGTGCACAGCGCATCTCGAATATTACTCTACAGTACCCAAATACCCTGAGGAGCATAACTTTCCAAAGCCGTCAAAGACAGTTCAACAAATAAAATTCATTGATAATAATTGATGTGAACGGCCAGTGAACAATTTAGCTAATCTCAAACAAAAGACATGAAACTATACAGCTTATTTTGCAATCTCAGAAATAATTGCCTTCACAACCTATAGCCATAGATTCAAGTTTGTCCAATGCTAATTTTATAGCCTTGCAAATTGTTCGAGCGAAATGATATTTGATTAAATTCGTAGACGTTGCATTCCCATGGTCCGCCGACGCGGAAATGGCAGCGTAAATTAATCTGAATAGTATAACTGTGGAGATCACGTCGGACAATAAATCGCGGGCCCCGATAGAACAATTAAAAGACGAGTTTAAAACAATTACCCAATGGGGGCCTGAGGGCGGACTCGTGATGCTATGACTGCAGACCTCCAGGTTGGAAACTCTCAACACAACAGACCTTCCGATCGGTGCGGGGATTGTAGCTGATGTTTCATTGATTTTGTTATCACAAGATAAGCAGAATGATAGATTACTTCAAAGAAGATATAATAGTTAGAAAGAAATGAAACATGACATTTCAGAGATAGAATAAAAGATTTCTAAGACAAAAAATTAATCTACAATTTCGTTAAGAAAAACATTCATTTTAACGAATTTCCTTATCTTTGTACAATGAACACTAAACAATCCAGAACGATTATAAGTAGACTTAAAGCCTTATCGCAACAGTAATTGCGTTAATATCAGAAAATTCGTTACAAAATAATTAAAATTATCAACATCTTATCGTGCCGATAACGAAACAAAGTAGCATTCGTTGCTGATAATCATGAAACAAGTAGGTTTTACCGTAACGTCGTTATAACGATTGAAATTGTTTTAGTAATAACGTACCTATTACTTACTTCTACGTCATCAGATGCTGCTGGACCTTATCAACCCGTCGTTTTTGAAATCTCTTAAAGGTCTTAATCTCGCACGGCTTTCCAGTTCTGCTCTATGTGGTGGTCAGAGACATAAATCTGTTAAAATCTATACATTGGCAATATCAAATGAATGCTTTATTGTTTAGTAGCATTGTCGAGAACTAATCGAAGCCAATTGTTTTGCGGCTATAAGTCAAGTGTGGGGTTTTAATTGAGACTATCGCCGGCATATATCTTACGCTTCGGGCTCTAACAATAGTTTATGATCATACATTGTCTGTGTATATAAAGCATAATTTATCAATAGTTATTTTATCTTCGTTCCATTCTATCCTATACCATTACTTAATTTCGTCTTGCGTTTTAAGTCAAACCAAAACTAGCCTAAATAAAGTTCGTTCAGCGATGACAAAGTAAGGCATCTTCGAGTGTTCAGAACCACTGAACACGTGAGACGTAACATGTATAATCAATATACTGCATCATCCATTTTCCGAGAGTCTTACACGTCCCGTGTGCAGTGGGTACGTCCGTCCGATTTGCATCCAGGCTGATCCCATTTTAATGGAGCGCCCGGCAAACAAGCTCCGGAGCCGCTTACGGCAAATCCACCGAGATCCAATGCGCCACTTAGCTGCGAACATACAATGTTGTATAGTCATTTCTGTGCTACTGGAGCTACCTTATATATTCATAGCTTACATTTTAACCAAATCATAAAATAATTGGTGCCAATCAACAAAGCAACGTTACTCTGAATTTACTTGATTTGAAGTGTTTTGATGCGTTTGTGATAGTAACCAAACTTTAATGGTGGCATTTTACGGGACCATAAAACACGGAACAAGAGCCCAAATATGTCACGACAAATTGTACGATAAGCTATTCCACGACAGTCATTCAATGCCTCCGCCATCCGCGAATAAAACGTCAACGGTCGGTCGACAGCCTCTAAAGCCTCTGCACTTGCATTAATTTCACACGTTTAAATGGGAATTAATCCGGCTTTGTGCACTGTGAACGCGTTCCACATTCATATTTCGCATGGTATTGACAATATGCTCCTACTGAGGGCTTGATTCATTAGCCGAAGGCGAACGACCTGCGGATAAAGGCTTGTATCCTTCCATTCGTTCCGTGGACGCACCTCCGCTGACCTGAGCGCTAACGAGTCACAGGTAATGAATGCATTGAAACGCTATGACTGGTTGAACGACACACGCTGAACGCAAGAGTTCAATTGAATCTAAAGAGGCCGAATGATGCGCTTAGTGAAATTTGTCAGCCCACATAGACGCTGAAACAAAATAAAAAATTGACGCGACCTCGATAAGTCGTCGGATTGAATAAATCAGCCTCGATTTGTCTTCCTCAGCAGGTAAATTTTTTAAACTAAGGAAATTGTTATTCATGTAAATCTAGCTTTACACGAGCAGAAAATGAATCCTAAACAAGGCTCTCATAAATAATCTACCTCCTAGTCTACATAATGTACAAAAACAATATGAAAATCGATTGTTTTTTTCGCTCACAAATGCCTCTTTTGCCATTCATTTTCTGGAAGGCTTTTGATTGTGTGGACTGAAAAATGAATGGAAAACAGACAATGATAGACAAATGCTAAAATATTTACGAATCTTCAGGAATCATAATGTAGGTAGTCTTTTCTGTAGAACACTACCAAGACTACCAACCAACATAAATTCAAAGCTCATTAGCACTGCTCATTGAATTAACAATGTAACAAGTTTCAATTGATTGAAATCTGAAAACAAACTGCCTTGCATACGAAGCCAATTGATAAACATGACTTTCTAATTGGATCCAATTTGAGAAAGCGTCAACGGTTGTAATGAAGAAGCTACAACAGTATGACTTGTATGTCCTATGACGGAAGAGAAAACTCATTACAATTATTTTTGTTTTATAAAAACAATCCATCCAATTATAAGGTCGTTCTGCGTCAAAAAAGATGTCATAAGTGAAAGTTTTTCATTTAAATAGCTTACTAAGTTACGCCATTCAATTATAAAATATTTCTTAGCTATTTTTGATCTCTTAATGTCACGCTGCAGAAATTTCATAACATAAATATTATAGATGCCAATGCTAGGGTGTAACTCCTCTTTGATTACACTCAACTCTGTAACAACTGAACTGATTTGGAAGTGGAGTGGATGTACCTACTTTATTCTGTGGATTAAAATGTATGGTTATTCTTAAGTAGAATGTAAAACCGCGGGACGCAGCGTTTTTTTTTAATATTAGTCGTACAAAAAGCCTGCCTGGTAAATTAAGGTTGCCTGGAATCGCTTATAACGATAATGCCGCCAGTTATTTCACTAGGTTTAAGTCTTTTTTGTCCCATACCAGAAATAAGAATTTTTGGTATAGGACAGTGAATAAAGAGTTACCTATCTACCAAAAGCAAGGAATAACATTTGAACAAAGTCCAGAGACGTCCGAGTTCCTACGCAGACAATACTTGATGCGTATTGATTGTGCAACAATAGTGTGTACGTACGGTCCTTAAAGTTCAGAATAACTCTGGCGACTTCAGAATTCAAAATTTTCCACGATTTGTATTCCGTCTGGAGAATTCGCCACGTCGTACCCGTAGTTCCGATGCAGGCTATTTTAAATGTAAAGACGGCGCATTGCATAATCACCAACGTGATTCGCTATCAGTATTCAGTACTAAATATTTATTTCCCTCCGTTTTTACGATACTTTTTTCAGCCGTCCGTCGTAAAAACGTTCTTGATATTGAAGGTTTACATTATGAACTGACGTAAGACAATTTACGTTTTTATTTGAGTTTCAAATTATAATTGTCAGAAAAGGTATGATCTAGAGCTTTCTTGAGCACATTATAATGATATATGCAAGCAAATTGTAACAAATGAAACTATATATGAATAAATTCAAAAATCTTCACAAGAATCAGCATTTGGCACGGAAAACAAAGCATATAGTAAATAGCATTTGGATTCCTAAATCGTTATGTTCCCAAACATAAAGTAACATACTTAATATATAGAGCACCGAATCGAAGTTACAATAAAAATGAATAGCTCACTACCGGCTACCGGGCTGACGCCTCGATTCACCATGACGATTGTTTCAACTACCGGTTTTAGACTATTTTGGGGTTCCCTATAAAACTTTAAAAGGTTTTCTACTAAAATCAGACATTGAAATAATTGTTTATCTGTTTATCAGATTATCGAAATTCATTCCGTAGCTCCATAGCTTTCATCGATTTCTTCAGGTTTTGAACTTTTTATTTACGAAGGAACTTTGATAACCACTATGGGAATTCGCAATTTACAGTGTAATATAAAATTTAAGCAAGCAATTTTTCTAAAGACTGCCTTGTAATTTTGCGAATTGAATACTTCTTAATTCGCTGACGCACGAACCCTTTCAACTTAGAAACCTTCGCACTTTGTTCAGAGTTTTTGTAAAGGCTCGATTTTAATACAAAGACATATCGAGCATTAATTAAGTTGGGCTGATGAGTTCGCATCGTCGGCGCGCGTCATTACTGCAACATGTAGAGGCGAGAAGGCTTTTTTAATTCGTCATTATTCTCTGGCGTAAAGAAATGTTAATTCGAGGCAGCGTGAAATTAACAGTCGCTGGATCGCCCTTTGTAGGACCGCGGCGGCTGACTTAAACACACAACGGGTGACGAGCAACAAGCTCCTTTCATATAGGTACGCTCTTATTTGCGTCTTTTTGTATAGTTTCATTAAGAACTCACAGCAATGGGTTGTTAAACATCAATTTGTATTATGCATGAATAGTCGCGATGCCAGCATTCGCGATGTTTCTTTCATCACGTCATCATCACTAATGTGTAACGCTATGGACGTTGATTATCTTGTATTCGTTAGAATAGCTTTATTTTGCACTTGGGGAAATTACAGCTTTCTTAAGGCCAGTAAATATAGCCTACAAGTTAAAACTTAGAGGCTATTACCTTGTCATAGTTATAGTATTTATTCCTTGTCTTCCGTCAACCGAAAGAATTATTTTTGTTCTTGTGTTTTAATCGACTGCAGGAATTCGAGGAGGAGGTTTGAGGAGGGATTCGTTTTTTTTTTTGTATTTATACTGATTACTCCGACATTTCTGAACCAATTTACGTGATTATTTTTCTATTATGTAGGTAGAGGAAGCTCTTGAGTCACAAGTTTCATTAACTTTGGCTTTATAGTTTTTGAACCTACTCTAATAATACGAATAAATCTGTTCTAACGCTTGTTAATTTTGAAGTCTGTTTTTATATTGATAATTATACTTTATATTGATATTATACTATTTTTCGACTGCTCCGGTAACTCAGTTGGTAGTGAACCTACCTTCTGCGCTTGGTGTCGCAGGTTCGATCCCCACCTAGGGCAAACATTCATGTGATGAATATCTGTTCATATCTATTTGAGTATGAATTTAAAAATATATATATATAAGGTCGGGGAAAAAGTTTCTTCGTATTTTTTAAACAAATTCAAGACATATTTTTTTCAAGTTTAATTACATTTAATTATAATATATATGTGCCATTTTGTTCGATAACTTGTTGCCATCTTGTAGGTAGTGACATGATCCCGTTGCTGTAGAATTTTTGGGACTTCTGATCAAAAAAATGCAACAAGTAGTTTTGACAGTCCTCTCTTGATGTTAATCTAACACTACCCAAAGAATTCTGAAGAGATCGAAACAGGTGGAAATCTGAGGGTGCAAGGTCTGGGCTATATGGTGGATGCATTAACACTTCCCAACCAAGCTCTCTAAATTTTTGCTGAGTGGCCAAAGATGTGTGCGGTCTGGCGTTATCATGATGAAAGACCACACTCTTTCTGTTGATCAATTCCGGCCGTTTTTTCTCAATTTCTTGTTTGAGTCTCATCTGCTGTTGGCAGTAGAGATCCGAATCGATGGTTTTGCCCGGCGGTAAAAGCTCATAATGAACGATGCCCTGCCAATCCCACCATACACACAGCATCACCTTATTACGTGTTAATCCGGGTTTCGCTACAGTCTGTGGTGCTTCACTGCCCTTTGACCATAATCTTTTGCGCACATTCTTGTCGTAGGTGATCCATTTTTCATCACCAGTGATCAATCTTTTCAAAAACGGTTCGGTTTCGTTACGTTTCAATAGAGAATCGCAAATGAGTACACGATTCATTTGGTTTCTTTCAGTGAGCTCGTGTGGCACCCAAATATCGAGTTTTTTGTATACCCAGTTTTTTTCAAATGGGTCAAAACTGTTTTTTGGTCAATCCCCAGTTCTTCAGCTACGTCGTAACTACTAATATGCCGATCTTGGTCCACTTTTTCAGAAATGGCATCGACTTTATCCGTAACAGGGCGACCAGAGCGAGCTGCATCTTTGACATCAAAATTCCCGGACTGAAAACGCTTGAACCAACATTGTGCTACTCTTGATGACACTGCATTAGGTCCATAAACGTCATAAATTTTATTCGCGGCGTGTGTCGCATTTTTCCCTTTTTTGTTATAAAATTTCACAATATATCGAATTTGTTCGTTAGATTCACTCATTTTATCGAACAAAAAAACAATTGAAAAATGGCGGGAAATTGCTTTTTACGTTTTGTATTCCTTTTTTAAAATGACATATTTTTAATGGTATTAAAACCAGCCAGATACAAACAGTACAACGGATAAGATTTTTACTACAACTTTATACATACAAAATACGAAAAGACTTTTTCCCCGACCTATTATGTACGTATATCAGTCTCCGGCAGCCATATTACAAGCTTTGCTTCGTTCGGTTTGCTCGGGGTTCGGGGTGTAAGAAAAAATATTTCCCAGATATTTAATTATTATTATTTTACAATTTTGTGAAGCTTTTTTTACGGTTGACAGGCTAGGCGTATGACCACAGCTCACGTGATGTTAAGTGACAGTCGAAGATGGTAAACACGCCTAGCCTAGAATGGGAACTGGCTCTCGAGTGAGAATGCTGGAGCACATCGTAAAGTGCTTTTTCACCGCCTATCTCAATTCCAAGCGTACTGAATTTACTTTTCCTTTGCCACAGTGGTACAAAGTGAACCCAGACCGGCTACCTGCAGAAGTCAACGAAAAGTTTATTCAGCTGTACCCCGATGATGAAACGAAGAAGTTCCTGAACGACTCCATCGACAAGTCTTCGTGGGTCTGGACGCAGATATGGTACCTGCTCGCCAGGGCTGTGCTCAAGTACTTCTGGTCCATCACAGATATCAATGGGTGAGTTTTTATTAAAATTTGTATCCTGTAGCTCGGAAAGCGTCTAAATAGCGTCGATTATTTAATCATGTCAACAACACCATCAAAAAACTCAGTCACACAGCAGGCTATGGAGAGAGCTATGCTCGGAGTTTCTTTGCGCGATAGAATCCGACACGTGGATATTCGCCAAAGAACTATAGTTATCAATAGCTATGAAAATTTGCAAGTTGAGTGGCAATGAGCAGCCCACATCGCTCGAAGAACCGATAACCGACGGGAAATAAAAGTTCTTGAGTGGAGACCACGAACCAGAAGACGCCACGTATGTAGGCCTCCCAATAGACCGACGACATCGTGAGAGTCGCGGGCATCCAGTGGATGCAGATGGCAGGCTGTGGTTCAGTGTGGAGGTCATAGAGGGAGTCATATGTTCAGCAGTAGACGTCTTCTGGCTGATGATGATGGTGAATTGACCATGAGCTCTGGAGTCTGCTGTAATATAAATCTAAGACAATTCTCAGAGAAGCATAGTAAGGTAAGTATAATAATATCACACTAATTACACTTAAATTATGCACTCGAAAGTTTGTGTGTACGTTTGTATGTTTGTCCACATTCAACTTCAACAATTTATGCAACGAATCGGTTTAGTAATGGACAGAAAGCTTAAGTCTTTCAAGAACCAGCTTTCGTTATCACAGGAAGCTGCGTGTTCGGCAGCGCCAGAACCCTTTTCAAAACCTTCTTCGGTTAAGGAGCAGAAGAAAGCAAAAGCTCAACAGAAATCCACTGCAGTTATCTCTCGATTGAACTCGGAGTCTCGGCGAAGGGATCTGGGGAAAAAGGCGGCTGCCGAGAAAGCAACACCACCGGAATCCTCCACTTCATGGGCAACTGTGTTAAAACGGAAGGCAAAGCAAAATACTTCCCAACCCAAACAGAAGAAGACCATGCCGCCACAGTCTAAAAACAAGATTGACAGAACGGTAAAACCAGCACGGTTGCCGAATTCCGCAGCTATTACGCTCACGGTTCCGGAAGGCTCAAAGCTCACATATGCTGCAGTAATGACGGCGGCCAAAGAACGTATAAATTTAGGTGAGTGTGGTATAGAAGCAGTACGTCCAAAAAGGGCTATTACAGGTGGTCTTATCTTAGAAGTGTCTGGTACGGATTGTGGCTCTAAAGCAGACACGTTGGCAGCGAAAATTAGGGAGACACTTGCCGATTTAAATGTGCATATAGCGCGACCCACTAAAATGGGCGAAATGAGGATTTTAGATCTCGATGAAGCCACCGTTCCACTAGATGTGGTCACGGCAGTCGCTAATGCTGGTGGCTGTTCCTCGACAGATGTAAAAGTTGGCGCGATTCACCATTCTCCAAACAAATTAGGTACGGTGTGGGTTAGATGCCCACTCGCAGCTGTGAGGAAACTAGGAAAAAGTAATCACATACTTGTTGGATGGGTATCAGCACGTATCAAAATTCTGGCCGCTCGGCCTCTACAATGTTTCAGATGCCTCGAAACAGGCCATGTGCGTAGTAGATGTCCCAGTACTACGGACCGGAGTATGCTATGTTACGCATGTGGCGAATCAGACCACAAGGCAAACCAATGCACACGACCGCTTAAATGCCCGCTGTGCTCTGACCTTGGTCGACCTTCCGATCATAGAATGGGAAGCAAAAAATGCACGCCACCCAAAAGTATCAAGGCTAGAAATACAGGGCAACCTTCAGCTCCTGCAGTAGTGCAACGCAACCCGGCGAGTCCATTGGGGCCGACTCAGCCAGCCAATGCCTTGCCTGAGGAGGAGATGGAAGCTTCATAACGGATAACCAGGTGAAAGCACTTCAGTGCAACTTGAACCACTGCCGAAACGCGCAAGACTTGCTCCTGCAAACTTTGGCAGAAAGATCAATTGCTCTTGCTGTTGTGGCGGAACCCTATCAGGTTCCAAACCATCCTAGGTGGTTTGGAGACAGCAAAGATTTAGTCGCCATCTTCTGGGGTAGTGAAAGAGGAGACCTTTCTTGTTCCTTACTTGAAAAAGGAATTGGCTTTGTCGCAGTAAAGTGGGGCCACATTGCAGTCGTGGGTTGTTACGTTTCACCAAATCTCCCATCCATAGAAACATACGAAGCACGTTTGGATGCTATAGGTGCCTGCATACGCAGATGCATCCCACGTCCCACGCTCATCTTGGGAGACTTTAACGGTCGTTCACGAGCTTGGGGAAACGTGATAGATAACGCAAGGGGCCGGATATTATCAGAATGGGCATCGGAATTAGACCTGCACCTTTTAAATCAGGGGTCGGTTAGCACGTGTGTGCGTTGGCAGGGAGAATCAATAGTGGACTTGACGTGGGCAAACCCTGCAGCAAGACACATTGTATCCGGATGGAGAGTGGCAGAAGAAATTGTTACCCTCTCTGACCATCGGCACATAACTTTCGACGTGGCTCCTTATCCATACGACCAACCACGTAGGTGCAGTAGAGTAAAACAGCTGCGATGGTCCCTGAAACGACTTGATAAGGATTTGCTTGAAGCGGCAGCAGTTGCAATGTCCTGGCCTAATAGCGAGGAAAGAGTGACGTCTAATCCTGAAACGCAAGTTACTTGGTTCCAGGAGACAATGACGTCAATATGCGACGTCTCTATGCCTCGAGCAAAGCCAATGAAACAAAAGGCGTCTTATTGGTGGTCGGAAGAAATTGCCACTCTGCGGGAAAACTGCCTAAGATCACGTCGCCAATTTACTAGATCTCGTAGGAGAAGGAGAGTGACAACCAGTCAGAATGATACCATCTATTTGGCATACCGTGATGCAACTAAAGCGCTCCAAAAAGCCATCAAAGATGCCCGAGCCCGCTCATGGACTGAACTTCTCGAGGGATTGGAGAAAGATCCATGGGGACGTCCATACAAAATGGTGCTAGGAAAACTTCGTCCCTGGGTTCCTCCTCTAACGGAAACCCTTGACCCTTCGTTTGTGAGAAGTGTAGTCGATGCTCTCTTTCCAAGAGTCCAAGACATATCTTCGCAGCCAGAGGCACCATCCGTTGCGAGTGGCTGGACTGAAGATCTGAATGTATCCACAGGAGAACTAAGCCGAGCTATTCAGCGTCTCAGCTCCCGCAACAGGGCACCAGGCCCGGATGGGATTCCCGGTCGTGCCTGGGTGTTAGCACTGAAAGCGGCTCTAGGAGATCAGCTCAGAGATCTGTTTAATAGCTGCTTAAAAAACGGTGTGTTCCCAGTGGACTGGAAAGTGGCTAATTTGGTCCTATTAAGGAAGGCGGGCAGACCCGCAGACTCTCCTTCTGCATATCGCCCTATATGTTTGCTAGACGAGGCTGGTAAATTATTCGAAAGGATAATTGCCGCTCGTCTCAACTCTCATCTGTGGCGCAATGGACCAAACTTGTCTGATCACCAATTTGGATTCCGTCACGGGCGGTCAACAGTTGACGCGATTCTTCGGGTACGTGAGTTTTCTGAGCAAACTGTTGCAAAGGGAGGGAAGACATTAGCGGTGAGCTTAGACATAGTAAATGCCTTTAACTCACTGCCTTGGCATACTATTAGGGAAGCACTTGCTTACCACAACGTACCCGAATACCTACAAAGTATAGTCTCTGCGTACCTCCGGGATAGAACTGTGCAATACATAGGCCGGGATGGTGAACTACATAGTAGAGACGTGTTTTGCGGAGTTCCACAAGGATCAGTATTAGGCCCCATCCTGTGGAACTTTGCATATGATGCAATACTGAGAGTAAGCCTTCCCGCGAGTGTGAATGCCGTATGCTACGCGGACGACACTTTAGTGTTAGCCAATGGGGTGACCTTTGTGGAGGCTGCTCAGCTTGCTGAAAGAGGTGTGGCATGCGTTGTCGAGAAAATACATGAGTTGGGTCTTAAAATAGCACCGCAAAAGACGGAAGCCCTGTGGTTCCATAGAACTCGACAACGAAGCGAACCAGCTACTTCTTCAATAAGAGTAGGTGACGCTTACGTTCAAGTAGGGCAGTACTTAAAGTACTTAGGGCTCACCTTGGATGGACATTGGAGCTTTGATGAGCATTTCCGACGCATGGCTCCTCGAATCAAAAGGGTAGCGGGTGCCATGCATAGATTGTTACCCAACCTTAGAGGACCACGTGAAGAGGTTCGCCGTCTCTACTGTGGAGTTATCAGGTCGATGGCTCTCTACGGCGCCCCTGTATGGTCTAAAAGACTAAGCGTCAAACGCTGCAGAACTATGTTTAATAGTTTCCAGCGCATTATGGCTATTAGGGTTGCGCGAGGTTATCGCACCATATCTTTTGAGGCGGCAACTCTAATAGCCCGATTCCCGCCTTTAGACATCTTGGCAGACATGGACGCTCAGGTATACGTGCGTTTACACCGGAGTCACGGATCCGAGCCCGTAAATGCCGCAGAAATAAGGAAGGAAGAGCACCGACGCGCACTCGAAAAGTGGCATGAACGGTTGTACGAGCCGCAAAATGTGCTCCAACGTGCTGTCGGCGCAATTCTGCCCAGTTTTCAAGCCTGGCTAAAGAGGAAGGATCACGTCACATTTAGATTGACGCAGGTTCTCACAGCACACGGCTGTTTTGGCGAGTACCTCCACAGGATTGGACGCGAACAAACGCCGCAATGCCACCACTGCAGGGCCGTGGTCGATTCTTCACAACACACACTCGAGGAATGCCCTGCGTGGAGTGCAGAGAGAGGGATACTCGTGAACAAGATTGGTCAGGACCTGTATCTACCCAGCGTTGTGTCAGCAATGTTGGCGGACAGTTCTGCATGGAGGGCTATGGTTGAATTTTGCGAAAGCGTGCTTTCTCAAAAAGAAATCGCAGAGCGCGCTCGTGAAAGGGCAGACCCTGCACGAAGACGGCGACGCCGGGGTGGCGGCAACGGCCGCTCCAGCTCCTTAGCCCTGGTGCCGGGGCAATAGAATACGGCACCGGTACCCCCTGCCTGTAGTAAGAGCCTACTAAAAGGGGACCTATGGGTTCGGGATGGTCAAAGTTGGGGCTCTGACCATCCACTTAAGCGTGCCCAGGGCGTGGTCACACAACGTACTCTACGTGCCCAGTGCGTGGTCACACAACTTACTCTACGTTGTGTGACCAACGTTGTCGGGACTGAGACAACACGCAGTTAGCGTGTTGTCTCTCGGGAGGAGCCATAGCGCAGTGCTGAGGGCTCCGGTGCGTTCCTTTGGAGATCCCGGAGCCCTCTTGTCAAGCACTAAGGCTGGTCACCGGGGGGGTTTTAGTGGGTCCAATCCCACATAACCTGGCTGCACCCCAATGCAGCCGGGTATCTTTGGAAGATTTCCCCCTCGAAAACAAAAAAAAAAAAAAAAAAAAAAAAAGGACCAAATCATGGCCCTTGTAGAATAGCGGGTAAAACCGCAGAGCGGTGCTAGTTTGTAAATAAAAATAGTAGTTAGTAGTATGTGTTTTCTTCTTTTATAATTCGTTCTAATTAAAGTTTGATTATAAGTACTTATGAAAACCCCAGTCCCAAAACGATTTATTGAGAAATATCAGCATGCAAGAAACGTTTCATTGATCATATCGAGTTTTACTACGTGTTATGGAAACTAGACTGCGTTTTACGTATAAAGCTAACATATTCGAGTCTCCGTACGTACCATAAAACAGTTAACAAGCCGTCACACGATCCTGAACGTCTCGATAACTGCATCGCCGAATTTTATTTTACGTCGCCGTCAACTGAGAATATATTCACGCGAGTGTCAGTACCTCACTATAATAAAATAAATAAAATAAAAAGAGCCTGTATTCAGACAAATTTATTATATATATATATAATATAATTTATTTTACATGCACAATTATTATTTCGTTTGATTAATTATTTAATATAAGGTCGGGGAAAAAGTTTCTTCGTATTTTATAAACAAATTCAAGACATATTTTTTTCAAGTTTAATTACATTTAATTATAATATATATGTACCATTTTGTTCGATAACTTGTTGCCATCTTTTAGGTAGTGACATGACCCCGTTGCTGTAGAAATTTTGGGAATTCTGATCAATAAAATGCAACAAGTAGTTTTGACAGTCCTCTCTTGATGTTAATCTAACACTACCCAAAGAATTCTGAAGAGATCGAAACAGGTGGAAATCTGAGGGTGCAAGGTCAGGGCTATGTGGTGGATGCATTAACACTTCCTAACCAAGCTCTCTAAATTTTTGCTGAGTGGCCAAAGATGTGTGCGGTCTGGCGTTATCATGATGAAAGACCACACTCTTTATGTTGATCAATTCCGGCCGTTTTTTCTCAATTTCTTGTTTGAGTCTCATCTGCTGTTGGCAGTAGAGATCCGAATCGATGGTTTTGCCCGGCGGTAAATGCTCATAATGAACGATGCCCTTCCAATCCCATCATACACACAGCATCACCTTATTACGTGTTAATCTGGGTTTCGCTACAGTCTGTGGTGCTTCACTGCCCTTTGACCATGATCGTTTGCGCACATTCTTGTCGTAGGTGATCCATTTTGCATCACCAGTGATCAATCTTTTAAAAAACGGTTCGGTTTCTTTACGTTTCAATAGAGAATCGCAAATGAGTACACGATTCATTTGGTTTCTTTCAGTGAGCTGGTGTGGCACCCAAATATCGAGTTTTTTTGTATACCCAGTTATTTTCAAATGGGTCAAAACTGTTTTGTGGTCAATCCCCAGGTCTTCAGCTACGTCGTAACTACTAATATGCCGATCTTTGTCCACTTTTTCAGAAATGGCATCGACTTTATCCGTAACAGGGCGACCAGAGCGAGCTGCATCTTTGACATCAAAATTCCTGGACTGAAAATGCTTGAACCAACATTGTGCTACTCTTGATGACACTGCATTAGGTCCATAAATGTCACAAATTTTATTCGCGGCTTGTGTCGCATTTTTCAGTTTTTTGTAATAAAATTTCACAATATATCGAATTTCTTCGTTAGATTCACTCATTTTATCGAACAAAAAAACAATTGAAAAATGGCGGGAAATTGCTTTTTACTTTTTATATTCCTTTTTTAAAATGTCATATTTTTAATGGTATCAAAACCAGCCAGATACAAACAGTACAACCGATGAGATTTTTACTACAACTTTATACATACAAAATACGAAAAGACTTTTTCCCCGACCTATTATGTTTAAAACAATAGTATTAGTATTAACTAGTTCTTTTTTTCCTGCGACTTCGTACGCGTAGATTTTCATATAAACCTTCAATCCTTTTTTCTTCCCTTAATCCGGCCCTTGCGCAAAATAACATAGCCTATACTTCAATCTGGTCATAGCTAAGCATATTCGTGAAAACCGCATTTAAATCCGTCCGCATTTTCACCAGGGTTTTAGGCGATGTGCGTGAACAAACATGGTGCGTGAACCGCTTTATGGTTGACATTCCGAAAACCCGTACGAAGCGCTTTGATTCCACTTTTATTGTGCGAACTGCTAGTTTGTGGAATGCACTGCCTGAATGGGTGTTCCCCGATAGTTACAACCTGGGTGTCTTCAAGTCACGAGTGAATCGGTTTCTTCTAGGCAAGCGTGATCCACCGTAGGCCGCATCATCGCTTAACATCAGGCGAGTTGGCGGCCAAGCGCAAGCCTATTCTACAATAAAAAAAAAACAAACAAAAATTCTAAAAACTGCCTTAACATGTTCAGCTGCTTATTTTAAGTCGCCCTGTGTGAAGTATTGATAGAAGCATTGTGACCACAGTGCAGAGCATGTTTTGAAGTTTTCTTTTTGTCTAAACCATAAAAAGTATATCATGTCATGTCGGGATGATACTTCTCTGAAATTTGACTGTCCAGCTTCGCTCGTTCGAATTTTTCTATGACCATGCAATTTCTGAACTATATGAATACGACCACAAGTATGGCTTTGGCCACGGAACTCTGACATATGCTTGTCTTACAAAATGCATTGGATTGAAACACCAAAGAGGTTGTAAGGCCTATGTTTTATAACATCCTTGATCTACACGTTCATCATTCATCTAAGAAGGTTAAGGAACCTTCTTCAAATTTAAATTGATTATCTAAATGACAGTTTCAAATTTTTATAATGGCTATGTCAATAACATTTTCTTTACTTTGGACCTCCTTGCTTGAGGCTATGTGACGTTCCTCATATTACGTTTCGGGTAACGAAGAAAATAATCATTGATTTTTTAATTTCTTTTATGTTATAATATAGAATTAAAATAAATAATATAACATAGCATATGTTTTAATCTGGTAATTTCTAAGCATATTAGTGAAAACCGCATTTAAATCCGTCCAGTGGTTTAGGAGATGTGCGCGGACAAACAAACAGACAAAAATTCTAAAAATTGTCCTATCGTGTTCATCTGCTTATTTTAAGACGCCCTGTGTTTTTTTTTTGTTATCTCGCAATAACAGATTTTTTTATCTCTACGTTTTTATTATATGTATAGATTTAATTTCAATATTTACCTTCATAAATTAATTTTTGAATTACTTAGTTAAATTAGTTCTCATTTTTGTCTGTTTGTCTATTATAGACATAGGCCTCCTCCATCTGCCTCCATAGACTCCTGTTTTCAGCTGTTCTGGTCCATGTGCTGCCCGCAACTGCTTTAATGTCGTCCACCCATCTCCTAAATGGTCTACCTCGATTTGTCTTCTGTCTCTTGAACACCAGTACATTATAGTTTTACACCAGTTCTCTCGTCCTCTTATAGTATGCCCCGTCCGCTTCCATTTAAGCAATAAAAAAAACAAACACAAACAAAGGATGTTCAGTTACAATAAGGAAATTTAAATGATATCTCACTATATCTCCGCCTAAATGCAAAACATTTATCTACATTTAGGCTAAGATTCAGAGACGAGAACGTAAGATGGTCCAAGACTAGTCTTAGCCGGTGCTCGGCCAAGACGATATTTAAAATTTGTATTCAGAAACATAGTTCGTCACAAACATAGCGCGGTCTTAACTATACTCTGTGGTCTATGGCAGTTTTTGTTTTTAGTATAACCTTTTTTTTAAACGAACGAAACGGTTTTTAAGCCGACGTCACTAACAAACAATAAAGGGTCTTACTTAAAAACGTTACGTTGATCTATGCTTAAAACTGCTCTGTCTCGTTTTCGAGTGTGACGATTGCCGTCAGCGAGAAGTCGACAGAGCAATTTTAAGAATAGATCAACTTTTTTGTAGTGGTAGGACTCTTTTGCAGGGGTCCGCCAGGGGAAGTACCACACCTTTGCCAGCTATTCAACCGCCAAGCAGTAGTGTGCAAACACTACTGTGTTCCGGATTGAAGGGCAATGTTTCCAGCGAAATTACAGGGCTCACATAGATTTGACATCTTATATCTCGGGGTGACGAGCGCAGTGCATTGCCATCCAGGGTTTTGAACTGTTGTAGTTCAAAATTCTGAGTGGCGTTGAGCTGTTATGGGCAAGCGTTAAGTGCCACTGATGGCGAGCGACTTCGCTCGTCTCATCACCATAACCATTTAAAAAAAAAACTTGATTGACGTTTTTAAGTAAGTTCCATAGATAGCAGTACATAAATCGATACTAGAGTGAGCAGCGAATTAAAGAAATTCGCTGGGAGTGAGTTTTACAAAATATTTATGATGTAAATCTATTTTTATGTGGTACGTGTCAAATGTCAATAATAACTACACTTTAACTCGCTTGGTGGCGCCACTCCTGCTTTAAGTAGTGCGGCTCAAGTAGTCGATATTCACTACTTATATAGGTACGCTTAGTTTAACCTGCGCTAAGTTTAAGCAGTATACGTTTCTGAATACAAATTTGAATGTAAGCCCTGAATTTTGATATAAGTTACGTAAGTCCACGCTTAACCTCATCTCTGAATCTTAGCCTGAGAAACACTTAAAGTTCAGAATCACAGACAGTACAATGGCTTGAGAAATTTTAATTACATTTTGGCGAGTTGGTGGCCAAACGTAGATCTATTCTATATAAAAAAAAAAGAATCTTGAAATGATCAACCCAATTTTTTTAATTTAAAAGTAATGAATCATATCTTTCACAAGCGATGAATTGCCGTTTGAATGACGACAATGGGGCATTATTAAGCGTCCAGATTCGTCCAATTACGCCAATTACAATCCCCCGGTAGCTGTGAGCACTAACATACGAATATACGTACGTATATTATTTCCTCATCCATTGTGTCCTACTCGTATCTGCACAAATTAACTAATTCGAGTCATCACTAGTGTCTTACCAGGCGAATGTAGAGTTATCGATGAAACTACGGAAATATCTTTCTGTCATTGTATTTATATTACACGGAAATTACTCACGTAAGATTAAGCCGCTAATAGAAATGGAATAATAATATTCCCGTGTAATATAAATAAAATGTGTGAAAACCATGTCAGTAAAACAAAAAATAATAAAATCTTTTTTTCAAACAATTTATTTAGGTCTCAAGTTTAGCACAAAAAGTGAAGGTACAATTGACTAAAAACAATTCACGAAGAATTGATAAAAAACGGTAAGCAGCAGAATAACTATATAATTATTAGTCACATTATGGTTTTTATGCGAGCCAATATTTGATCATATCAGGTTCCGTTTCGCCTTGCAAACTAAATATTTCAAACTGTGTGTGCCTCGCTTGGTGTCATTCTGTTCTGCAGGAGCAAAAGTAAAACAAAGTATTTAATCTTTACGTTGATTCAAGATATAATATAAGATTAATGACTACTTACTTATTTACTAGAGTATATTTAAAAAAAGAGTGGACTTGGCCAAAAGGAGAACCAGAACGAATATAAAATGGCAATCCGCATCTGCTGTCTGAAAAAAATCAAACTCAGCTATCATGAGCTGTCATATCATCGTGTTCTTTTGTTGAGTGAATTTGCGTGTTATTTATTGCGATATTTGTTTGCGCCCTCAAATCATAAGTCCTCTTTCTGCACAGACTATACCCATGTACCGAATTTCATACAAATTCTTTAAATACTCTTCAACTTTCACATTTCAAGCATACTAGCAATTCAATTGAAAAAAAAATGAAAAAATTGATAAAGCATACTAGCGACCCGCCCCGGCTTCGCACGGGTGTAAACTAAACTCAGCTTTCGGCCTCGCTATATGACCCGCTCCAGGAACACAAAATTTCATACAAATCGGTCCAGCCCTTTTAAATGTAAGAACCTTCTACGAAGTATTAGACAACATTTAAAAAAGATGAATGAAATCGGGTAAAGCCGTTCTCAAGTTATAGCGTGACCAGGAGAAATAGGGGTTCATTTTATATATATATATATAGATAGATTGTTAACGTCGATATCGATAAAGTAGAGTTGCAGTAAAGCCGACATCACTATCAACGTCCGGAGTGGTCTCTGTGAACGCGCACTGAAAACGATCGCGCCCGGGTGTCTATAGCGAAGCACTAATAAATAATTTAAATAAATTGACGGACGAGATTTACTCATTGGCTGTTTCCGTCTCTCAATTACGGTTTATTTATCACTTGCTACCGACTTCTGACGGTCGAACGTACGTTTTGAAGTATTGGACGCTAATGCGACTTAGGACTTTAGATCTACGTCAATAGTTCTATGATATTTTCCATATGATAAATTCTTTCACGTTTGTTTTCAAGCAATTCAGTCTTTGCGGCGTAATTTTAGGGCGGGCAGAGCAGAATGACGAAAGCAGTGCAGTGCCGCGCATGATTATGAACTGTTAAAGTGTAAAATTCTGTCTGTGATAAAATATATATAATTTTTTTTTTTTTTATACACGGTCATCTGACCCCAAACTAAGCAAAGTAATATGGCTGCCAGAGACTGATATACGTACATATATATTTTTAAATACATACTTAAATAGATATTAACACCCAGACATAGAACAAACACAAATGTTCATCACACAAATGTTTGTCCTAGATGGAAATCGAACCCACGCCCCCAAGCACAGAAGTTAGGTTCACTACCAACTGAGCCACCGGGGCAGTCTATTGTATAAATTATCAATATTAAAAACCGACTTCATAAAAATGCCAGAACGGGACCAAATTGGGACCACACGGGAAGCACCAGCTTTCAAATAAAAAAAGAATCATCAAAATTGGTTCACCCACTCGAAAGTTCAGAGGTAACAATTTTTTTTTAATAACAGTCGCATTGAGAACCTCTTCCTTTTTGGAAGTCGGGTAAAAATATTGTCTGTGTATCAAATCAAATCTAATCAAAAACCATAAATCGTATTCATAAATTAACGAAATGACACAATCACAGCAATTCCATAAAGCCGTAAATGGTTAGATCCTTACATCAGACAAATAAGGAAGATATGCCTTAGTACAAATATCGTTCGTGTTCAAATGTCTCCGTTTTTCACCCGCTTTTTCACTAAACCGCTTAACGGAAAAATTGTAAGGCACACTTATTTATGTTTCACAAAACCTAAGAAACTTGCAGCGACACCTATGAAATAACCTAATATTCCACATACATAATTATCAATATAAAAAAACCGACTTCATAAAAATGTCAGAACTGGACCAAAAAACCCACACGGGAAGCACAAGCTTTCAAACAAAAAAGGATCATCAAAATCGGTTCACCCAGTCAAAAGTTCTGAGGTAACAAACATAAAAAAAAACAGTCGAATTTAGAACTTTCTCCTTTTTGGAAATCGGTTAAAAAAGGGCGGCAAGTTCGTCTGCAGGGTGAGTTTAGTTTAAGGCATCAAGCCTGATTCAGGTCTGATGCGTTCACACCCGCCACGCCGCCTCACCATATTTCCCTTGTTTATCTGAACTGTGGTTAGCTCCTGCCTTTTGTTTTCCAAAGAAACGCTTGCGGTTCTCAACCCCCCCTTGTACTTAATATCCGGGATATTAATCATTGCTTATAGTTAGGATAAATGACTCAATAGACACCGGCCGGCCGACGTTCGCTTTTCCGGTTCAAATGAATACGTTTTCAATG
This sequence comes from Agriopis leucophaearia, assembly GCA_949125355.1. Lineage (NCBI taxonomy): Eukaryota > Metazoa > Arthropoda > Insecta > Lepidoptera > Geometridae > Agriopis > Agriopis leucophaearia. The sequence continues at coordinate 10,590,681 of OX421273.1, forward strand.
GAATTCAATTGGTTGCTTTTGATTTATGCTAGTGCTACATCCTATTTACAGGAATAATAGCTTTTAGTTAGATAACGAATGTCAGTATTAATGATTGGTCTGAACTCGAAGACGTTTTGAAGTGAGCTGCTCAATGCGGTGATACCAAAAAATCTATATCTATACATATATAATAAAAAAGTAGAGATAAAAAATCTGTAATTACGAGATATCAAAAAAGTATATACACAGGGCGTCTTAAAATAAGCAGGAAGGTAGGAAAAAAAAGGTTGAAAGTAAGGCGCTAGTCTACACTAATATTATAAAGAGGAAAGATTTGTACCTATTTTTGTATGTTTGTAATGAATAGGCTCCGAAACTACTGAACCGATTTGAAAAATTTTTTCACTGTTGGGAAGCTACACTATCCCCGGGTGACATAGGCTATATTATATTTTGTAGCGAGGCCGAAGGCCGAGCTTACACTCGTGCGAAGCCGGGGCGGACGGCTAGTCAATAATAAACATGGTTGACACCTCAGATCAGACAAACAAGGGATATGGTACGGTGGCTGTGAAGGCATCAGCCCTAAATCAGACTTGATAAAAATAAATAACTAAATTAAAATAAAATTTATATTTAAGGGCTCCCATCCAAAACGTGTTTTTTTGCCGTTTTTATAGATAATGGTACGGAACCCTTCGTGCTCAAGTCCGACTTGCACTTGGCCGGTTACTTTGCTTGTAGACTATTAGTTAGTCCATATGTGTCGCTGCAAGTTTCTTAGTGTGCGTGAAAAATGAGCGAGTGTGCTGTGTGCAGTGTATACAGTTTTTGCGTTATACATACACTCTTTAACACCCTCGATCAAGTTACTTTTCAAACAAAACAAACTAAATCAAAATCGGTTCAGCCGTTTTGGAGCTACTATGCCACAGATACGAAGACTATGCGACGACACACATACAAACAATTTTAATTTTAATTTCGCCACTGTTCTGCTTGCGTTCTTGCTTCAAGCAGACAAGATTGCAACTAGCTACCAGTTACAAATATCAATCTCACCTCATTTAATCAGTTCTAATTCAGACCAATATCATTCGCAATTGATTAGCTCCATAGCTTTATAATTGCTCACTTGTTACGATTGTGTTTCGATCAATATGACCGGACGGGTATCATTGACACCAAACAATAAACTCACCATCAATTGGCGGATTGTCCGAATTCGGATACAACTCGAACGCGCGTCATCGATACATGTGAAGTTTCCAGGACACCGATGTGATGGTATTTACCACAGAAAAGATTTTTTTTTTGTTTAAATTAGAACGGCTGTCAAGGCATTTTTGTACGAAATGTGTTGTAGCCACTTGCACTCATATAAACCTATAGCAACTGTGTTAGCAACTGTGACGCGGAGTTCGACGCGTTGACATAAATAAGAATGTTCAATCACATATCTGTCACAATACCTGGCGAAAGAGTTTCCTTCTCATTTCCGTTCTATTTACTTCTCTTTTCTGTGGTATTTACAGATGTTTGACGTCTGGAAAGACAACAGTAACTTTTGCTTTTGCCTTTCCTACCGTCAGTCGTCGAGCGTGCCTATATCGTGTTGAGAAGTCGTTCTGTAAATTATTCTTATTTAATGGTGTAATTAGGGTTCTGCACCCATAGGGTAAAAACGGGATCCCTGTTACTGAGCCTACGCTGTCTGTCTGTCTTTCCATCCGTCCTACCTTAATTTTCACAATACGTTATGTTACGTCAAATTAACTAAGAAATAAAAAAAGAAGTCAAAAAGTAAAAACAAAATGGGGGTCCCATACAACAAATATATATATATATATATATATTTTCACGTATTTTTGTAATTGCTCTAATGTAAAAGCGGTAATACGTACAAGTGTCAAACTTGGCATGATTATAAAACACACTCTAAAGTATAATAAAAACAATATATTATAATGGCCAAGCGTGAGTCGGTGACAAATTTCTGTTCATTACCAAGTTATAACTGGTAATTTCGTTACTTGGACGACCTCATCATTTCTTTTCCGAATCCAAATGACACTTTTTACTAATTTTGAAGTAGGTTTTTTACTGATAATTATTTTATTTTGTGGTGGTACGGAACCCTCACTGCACGAGCCCGACTCGCACTTAGCCGCTTTTATTTTATTTTACACTTCGTTTTCCACTGAAGTGACAATTTTTTCGTTTAGTCGTTTTCGGTCTTCATTATCTTTATCCATATTCTGTGCTAACGAGCTCGAAACGAATTCAATTTTTTACGTTTATATCGTCGAATAGACCAAAATTGAAAATTTAATTATCTTTATAACCTATTATGTGGTGATTGTTATTTTAACAGCTATCAATTTATCGCGTATGCAATCATTTCGCGCTACAAAATTCTCCGAAGCGAGCTCAAAGACAATTAAGTATTTGAGAAGTGACGCGTTAAGGGCGAAAGATCGCCTTAAAATGCTAATTTCTCCATAAACGTTTCACATTGAACATTAACATGATTGTTATTGCGAACTTTAATTACTGCGACCTTTTTAAACCTCCCAGTTAATTCGAAAATACCTTGTAATTATATTTGGGACGCCCGTTAAAGATTAATTTTCGGACATTATTTAAACAGCTTCTTTTTATGCATATTAATGTGTTTCCATTTACCGGTCTCATTATTATCTCGCTCATATGAATACTTATTGCAAATCGAGTTTGGGCCTTTTCGAGAACTGATCGAGTGAACCTTTGTGTGGCTGTAGAGGCGGTAAACGATGTCTACTGTTGGGTTCGCCGCGAGAATGTTTATTTATTTATTGCGCCACTAAACAGCGGTGTGGTCCGTATTCCGAGGCGGTCTCCACTTTTCAAGCGCAGCCAGCGCGATCGTTCGATAGTGTACCATTAGCGCGAAGACTCTCGCCGGCATCCAATTGTGCGCTTAGATATCGCATACAAATGTCGATCGGTTCTGCGCTGCGCCGTCCCCACTCGCGCTCATCTGCATTCAATCCCATTGTTGCCATTATTATTGTATATTATGCGTAATCGCTAATTTATGGATCGCACTGACCTCAGGGAGCGTCCGCCGACTCACACGAGATCTAATCGTCACCCAGTGGTTTGTGTATATGATCCTTGCTTATCTGCACCAAAAATGTTCCTTCTGACTCTAGTCATATTGCCATGTAGTGGTAGTTAAGGTCGGTTGTTAGATGGGCTTCATGTGCAGCCGGTTCGATCAAAGCAGTAATTACTAGCAATGTGCCCGAGTCTCCCTGCGGGGGATCTTCTGATTTTAGAAGTGTCCTGCGATGCCCAAATATATCCCATGTGATTGCGAAGGGCGACAGTAATTATTTGCAACAAAAAGGCGACAGCATCTTAACAGGGACTGAAAGGACGCGCCGATCCTGGCGCGCCGTAAAAAACGCAAAGAATACACCTCGATATGATCGCACAAAAGCCGCTCCTGAATCCGACCTCGATGCTAATTTCCACTATCGCGCTCGCCCTCATTCATTTTCAATCGAAGCCAGACTCCGCTCGCTTCTATTTTTTTAAATCACATTATAGAATCGAATATGGTGAATGTTTTTTTTATTTTTTTTTAAACCGGTGCGTGCGACGCGATTTATTTATTTGCGGGTTTTTTAAAAGCGACATTCCGGCTCGCTGTATACTTGTGTCTACCCGCAATTGGCATTTCGGACTAAGCGCGAGCTATACAAAGTCGCCGGTTTTAACGGTTGTTTTTAACGCTCGAATCTCTCGCGCAAGAAACCGAGGATACAAATAAATTATTAATCGTTTGTCCTGTCTTTTATAAATTAAAATCGTCCTTTTTTTAGTCCGCCGCGCACTGGCTGTGTATTTTTTGGTCGCGTCGCATTTCGTTGTCTGTCCTCGAATTTATTAAAAAGCTTAAAGCCAGAGGTGAGCAATTAAACCTGTGACAGAAATTAATACGGGAACAAGCTGCGCATCGCCGGCGACTGGCGACCGGTCCGCCGAGGATTAATTCACGGCTTGTATGCTTTATTAATCCTCTTATTATTAATAAAGACCTTTTTATGTAGGCATCGTCGAGCGAAGCATTTAAATTTCATAAATTCCTTTTCTTAATTATACAAAGTAACACGTAGCGGGAACCAAATTTATGATAAACTCGAAGTAAGGCTTTCCTAATTCGCTCTGCATAAATAAGCAGAACCGCGCCAAAAGTGCTAGCTAACTCACGAAGGTGCATAAATTAACGCGCCCGAGACCGCACTCGCCCGCGCGAGAAATTCGCCAAAATTATCTAATTACGTGTGTGCAGAGAAAAATCGCAAGTTATTTACGTAACCGTCTGGAAAATTACAGGCATAAATCACGTGGCGCGGGGCGCGGGGATGATTTTCTATTCGCTATCTTTTACCTCAGTATTATTTTGATTTATTTCCTCGCGTAATGAAAGCGTACGTCTCGTGTTGATGTACCAGAAATCCAGTATTCATTTCGTGAGATTGCTTTCGCCCCGCACGTTAGATGGGTGCATCATTAGCTAAGTAGTGGCTGTATAAATCTCGGTGATCGTAAATTTAGTAATAAAGTAGGATGAGCATCACCGCAAATAGGCGTCACTCGTTGCGCAGATGTTGAAGCGGACGTTGCGGTAGTGTCGCCAACACCGGCGCCCGCGCACGCTCGCAGCCCAGGGTACGATGAGCTCGTTAACAAGGAAAGTGGCACATTCCGCGACACCGCACATTAGGCTGCGGCTGCAATTATCTCGCCTCCTCGTACGCATCCTTACGAACGTACGTTCACATCTTGTTGTACGAAGTGTCTCACACCGCAAATGCTCTAGGTCAGCCTAGGTGTTACCTTTCAATTAACGGTCGAGTAAAAAGTGGTAAACAAACTCACAACAACGTTGATCCTTTTGTAGATCTATCAATTTACACAGATGATAAAGATAAATAACTTGATATAAAGATATCAAGATTTAATGCTAGAGTCCCGTAAACTCGTAAAAAATATTTTGCCGCTGCTGCGAATCTACCACTTCCGCCTCGATGTATGTATGATGTCAACAACGTTAGTAGTAGAAATCAGGAAAGTAGCATGAATGTGTACAATGTTTCAAAACTAACTAGTATTGATAAAGTCGTCAAAGATCTGACAGTAGGTATTATGAATTGCTTTTTAGCTCTATGATATTATGCAAGTTATTAAAGAGTACTGGAATGCCGGGGACGGTAATGACCACCATTATCGGTGCGCTAAGCGGGCACAACATGCGACCACTGACACCTTATGCATTTACAAACACACTTTATAATCTTAGATCTTACAAGTTGTCTATGATATAGTGCTAAGTGATTTAGTTCCACGATGATCTTTTACGCGTCGTTCCCATTATAGACGTAAGTAGATACAGGACCAGATTTATGGTTCGGGACCTGGAGGCCCTGGGGCAACAAATATTTTTTTTAAATAGATTTTTAAAAAACATTTCTGTGTTTCAATAATTTATTGCGAAGCAAATCAAATTATTTCAAGAAACAATGCTTTATTTAAATATAAAAGGAAAATAATATGTTCTCTTATCAGAATATATATGAATGTTTTTTTTTTTCGATTGTAATTTTGCATATTATTCAATTAGAAAATGTTACCTAGAAATTTCTGTTGTTCCCTCTCTTATGGAGGCCCCGGGGTAGCCTCGGCTGCCCTCCCCTGACTCCAGCTCTGAGTAGATGCGTTCTGCTCTACTATTTCATTCTCGCGTTTGTTTAAATCTTATCTGTTTATTCATTTTACCGTTTTTTTTCTCTCGCACGTTGTATTTGGATAGTACTATGCACACTTTTTTCTATGGCACAGTTTTGTATGTTTTTGCGAATACTTTAGTGCTATTGAAATAAAGTCTGTAATGTGAACTATTCATTCAGTTTAAATTTCTTCTTTAAAACATCGTTTAATCAACTGAGAGTAGATAAGGGTTTAGCTACGTCGACATCGAGTTCCATATAAATCCGAGAAAACCGATTCCACGAACTATTTCCTGAGTACTTTGGTTCTACCATTAATCGCTCTATCTAAAAAGTAACCTATCTTAATAAACCGCCTATTAAATAATTCCTTACATAGTAGTCGGCTAACGCTAACAGAATCAGATCGTAAGTCTACAGTACCCATCATAAATCGGCACGGTAGACTCTAACAAATCGCCTTCAGAGTCGAATCGCCAAAACGACTGCTAAAAATTTTAACGGCAGTTCGAACATTTCTTAATTAGCCAGTTTTTAGTGTAAGGCAAATTCGGTTAAATCCAACAAAGGATTCCTTTACCAAATAAAAATAAATCAGCGAATCGTGACGAATCACGAAGGTGTTTCGTCGGAACCCTTTTTGTGACCGCTCGGACTAATCTAGAGATCCCAGAGTTTTTAATTATAGATCTGATAATGTAACATAGATTCACGTACTGCTTCGGACGCACGCGGTCGTGTATAGGGCTGGCGTCACGTTGTCTTAGATAAATGTGGGATATAGGACATTAATGAGATGGACCTTGTTTTGGTTAGTTTCGTTTCTAATGTCCTAGCGTTAATCATATTATATAGTTTGGATTTGCCTCAAACTCGAGCTAGTACCGATAAAAGTCTGCCAAAAACTGAAGGGGGCGAGGTAAATACGTATTGCACACACTGACATATTCTTACTAGTTCTACGAACGCACACTTCAATATTGAGCGGCACACAACTGCAAAGGAGGTGATCAAAATGTCAACAAATGGACGACCAAGGGCGGGGTAAGTGCTAAAGGACTGTAGGTATAATACTTCCATAAATTGAGTGTCATAGTTTTTCTAATTTTTTCTCATAAAAAAACTTTTCAAGCTGCTTGAAGTGTTTATTAGTACTAATTAGTAATCTATAAACAATAATGAAACTTAACATTAATGCGTTAATTTGGTAAATTTTAATTGGACATGGTTGTCTACAGCCCTATATCACCAACTGCGCAGTAGCAATTAAAAAGAAACTCATCAACATGTGAATAGTAGCAACAATGTACCTGGAGGCCACTGATCCTTACCCGCCAGCCGAATTCAATTTAAAACAATCCATTACTGATCATAAATTCAGGTTAGAAACCTCACCGAAACACTTGTTCACAAACTTCTAATCTGATGATTTTGCTAGAATATACGTTGTTGATTTGTTGCTGACCATTAATGACGTACGCACAAAAACGAGACATTTAAGCGAGAAATTTGAAGTAAAAAAATCGTATAAAACGTTTTTGAATGGCCATTAGAACCCAAAACAACAACTTTTATTATCCATCTCGGTCGCAATCGTAAAATCATTCCGACCTTTCTAATTCTCATACCAACCAAAAAAGTTACATTAAGATCTTTAATAGCGTTGATTACCATCTATGCCGAGTGGGAAGCGATTATTCCGGAGTCGGGTGATGCGAGAGAAATGCGCTCGCGCACGCGTCGCCACCGGGTTACGCTGTCGTTAAGAAATTACCGGCGCGGAGTGGACGCCGCCGATTTTATCGATGGAATTTATTGTCGACACTCGGAGCCGGAGCGGAGGTTGTGAGCGCGTGCCCTCTATCAAACTTGTGGATGTACCTATATGGGTTAGTTTCCCTCAAAGCCGGTGGTGGAGCTGGTCTGGTAGTAAAAGCATTTGCCTTGGCATCTGCATACTTGTGCACAAATCTATGTTTATGTGTATCTATCTATGTTCTATGTACTTGTATTTTTTATGTAAAGTAATTGACGACGTAAACATGCAATCTATCTATATCTATGTATATAATAAAAAACTAGAGAAAAAATCTGTAATTGCGAGATATCAAAAAAAAACACACAGGGTGTTAAAATAAGCAGCTCAACACGTTAAGACAGTTTTTAGAATTTTGGCTGTTTGTTTGTTTGTCCACGCACATCTCCTAAACCACTGGACGGATTTAAATGCGGTTTTCACGAATATGCTTAGCTATGACCAGATTGAAGTAAGGGCTATGTTATTTTGCACAAGGCCCGAATTAAGGGAGGAAAAAGGGGTAGAAAGTTTATATGAAAATCTACGCGTATATACATTGCGGGCAATAGCACTACTGCATAATACAACTCTAAAACAGATGCCTAATTCTTATTATGTTCTGTCAAAACCAGTGTTTGATGTTTTATATGGCATACCGATAAATTAAAATCTTAAATGTTTTCACAGTTATATGATTATTAACAGGGTATTTACCGTGATAAGGTAAATAGGAGCTCTCGATATTTCGGCCCAGTTACATGCACCATGTTTATGCAACATGATGCATGTCTCCATCACACAACCTTATCACGGTAAATATCCCGTTAATAATAATATAACCGTAGTGAACGACCGTGATTGTTTAAAACAGTGTTTTAAATGATTTTGATTTCATTCAAAAAAAATAGAGTTCGAAATTCATTACGCTCGTGGTGCTAAGATAAGCTTATTCGGGAGACAGAGATGCGGTCACTATTTTATCACGGACGCTACAGCACCTGCATGGGGTGCGGTAACGCAGGCATGCTTTGGGACCTACGCCACCTCGACCTAACCGGTAGGACTCACAAGAGTGACGAATCGGGTTAGACGGAAGTGGTCCAAGTCAGGAAATCGTCCTTGGAACCATTTTCATGTTAAATGTGTTAAAATGTCTTAATGTTCAATTGGGTCCACGTTGATTTAGATATAGGGACGATTTGTACTACTGAATAATTACTATGGGTCAACTTGTCCTCATAGTAAAAATATATTTTTTGTATGAAAAGTCACAGTCACAGGTTTCAAAGACACAGCTCAAGAATTTAGAGGGCGACCGTGTTAGAGCATTCTTGACGTAAACCCGGATGTCGCAGGTTCGAATCCTGCCGGTCGTCCAATTATTTAATGGTCTATTACATTTAAAAATTAAATCCTACTCTACCCTAGTCCTTGATCCAGAGAACAACACTTCAAATATAAAAAATACTCTCAGAATATAACATAGTATCACATTGCGACAATTAACGATACTTCTATTTTGCACCCAAATATGATCCCAAAAACTAATATACTTTCAATCTAACATTTATCAATTCGGCGTCAAAACAATTTCCCTGGTCCCATTGATTGGTCGCATTCGTCACGTAGTAGAGCCGCAAGAGCTCCGAGCTCAGAAGATGCTCCGGCGCAGCACAGTAGTAACGAGTGTGTAATTATTGTGCCGCGCCGACGGTAGCCGAAAGCACCGAAAGGCCGACTCATCGTAATTTGATAGCGTCGGTCGGCCCGCCCCGCCGCGCCACACAAAAAACTAATTAACAGAGATGGACCAAGATACCTACGAGTCGGTGCATCATTCGCAAGAACAAAATAAAACGAGACGCCGGTGACTATCGATGATTAATTTTAATTTTCGTGTTAGTGAACTCTGGGTTTGATGACTTGCGTATGTTCTACGCTCTTAACCGGCGCAGTGAGTGAAGTAATGAGACTGCGATCGTGATGAAGCTAAGTACTCGTAAAGATTGCTCCTGAATAGATCTAGACTAGATTAGAAAGGAGACATCTAAAAGCAAAACATTTTAAAATCACTAAATCCTGTAACACATTTTCGTTCGATGCACTGACGTGTTTAAGCATAATAATTTATTTGTCTACGATTTATCTATACATATAATAAAAATGTAAAGATAAAAGAAATCTGTTATTGCTAGATATCAAAAAAGACAAACACACATGGCGTTTTAAAATAAGCAGCTGAACACGTTAAGAATTTTTGTCTGTTTGTTTGTCCACGCACATCTCTTAAACCATGGGACGGATTTAAATGCGGTTTTCACGAATATGCTTAGCTATGACCAGATTGAAGGATAGGCTGTTATTTTGCGCAAGGGCCGGATTAAGGGAGGAAAAAGGAAGTCGCGGGCAACAGCACTAGTTTGTAATAAGATCATCATCATCAGCCTATTTGATGTTCATTCACTTCTGGACGTAGGCCTCTCGTAAAGCACGTTACTTGGCACGATCTTCTGCTTTACGCATCCAGTTGCCACCAGCCTTCCGCAGGTTGCTCTCCCACCTGGCCGTAGGGCGTCCTACTCTAGCGATACGGCGACACCACTCTAGAACTCGTCTACCCCAACGGTTTAATTTTATTGAGAGATACGCCAACAGTGAACATATTACACATATTTTTTTTATATATATACATACATATATCTGATATGAACATCTTTTACAGGTGTATACAAGATTCGCCATAAAAGTTGTTAGATACTTTACTATTTTGTTAAAAAAAACAGATAAAGACATCCAGATCACTCAAGGAAACGTTAAATTCATTATAGGTGCGACATAAGGTGCGGTTTTCAGTTCTATAGATATGGACAGTGTGTTGGCACTTCTGCATGGTCATCCTTTGAGATATGTTGTTTACTCTAGTTCTCTACCGGATAATATCATTTCTGATTCTATCTTTCAAAAAAACCTGAGCATAGCTCGCTGAGCGACTTTATATAGATGGACCAGCTTAAGTGTCAGTTTCGTAAAATAGGACGTTCGACTTTCGTGGAATGGACGAATAGAAGACATGACGAAGGTAAGGTGAGGTTGTAAGGTTGCCTGGAAATTATTGCTTTTAGCGATAAGGCCGCCAATTGTAACAATAGTTTTTAAGCCTTTCTATTGCCTTTCTGTTTTGTTTTTGTGTTGTTGTTTTGTGTGTTATTTAGGAATATGTGTGAAGAATAAAGGGGTTACCCATCTATCAATAATATCTTAGAGCTTATGTTCCCCATATTTTTCGTCTTGTGATTTGCCACAAAATTCTCCACTTATCCCTAATTTTTCGGGATGAAAAGTTTACAATGTCCGGCAATGCATACTTTTCATTTCTCTTGATGCACACTTCCTTGCAAAATTCCATCAAGATCGGTTCATGTTCTATAAACATAAATAAATCACACAACCAGTGGGCCCGAGAGATAGGTATTTTTTTTTGTCACTCACAGAAACAGAAATGTTTATTTTGCGATAAAGAAATTTAAAACCAAACAAAAAATAAACGCGCGCTTTCGGTTTGTAAATATATCAGAATTACCTATGCCTGATTAATATGTAAAGCTGTTTCTTCTCACAGAAGCTTCTAGATGTCTCGCTCTATATATAAGAGAACATTAAAATTGACATAGTAATACACGCCACGCAATACCTAACGCGGGACGGTTGGCTCTGGGCAGACAGCTAGGCTGATAGATGGCCGTCATGATGGATCACAGGATGGCCTATGGTCGCCGGACAACCGCAAACACAGACCAAGACGCTACTTACCTGTTATTGTTAGGCTTAACTAGATTGAAGAGGTTTTTAACTATCTACCTTCTACTATCCATGTTAAGTTAACGAAACGAACGTTAGTACGTATGTTAAGCAACGTACAATCCCGCCTATATTGGGTTGAGTAGCCGCGAGTGTAATTTACAGCTGAATCGAGTATGGCTTGAATGACAAGTCTAATTATGGATTTCATTTCACTAGTTGTTTGCTTAACAATCTTACAGTTTGCCGGAGAACCTCGGGTGGCCTAGGACTGACATACACGAACTTATATATATTTATAATAATACATATACATATCTACGTTTTCAATGCGTTCTTGGAAAACAAAAGCTTAAAATATCCACCTACGAATCGAAGGCCCATGGAGAATTGCATTATGTCGTCGAGGACACGGTCACCAAGAACCGAAATTCGATAACCGACCACGACCCGTCAACAAGGCGAAGTTAATCATTTTTAATACTTAACGTTTTAAACGTAACTGGTATGACTTCTTACCAGCAGTGAGGCGAATGGCCATTGTTCGCCAGCTTTGCCACCGTTTTATTACCCTTTAAGTAAGTATTTTTTAGTGCTGACACAGGACACAGCGTCGGAGTTGAGAGGAAGCCAACTCTCGACTAAAATATGTTATTATGGCCGACACAGCGGCGGTTATTAGTCGGAATAATTAAAAACCCCAAACGTGCCGCCTAAAAGGATGGCGCAGGCTTCCAGGGACTCCTAATTATAACCCACGAAAGGAATCTGACCTTCATCTGATTAGTTCTATTCAGAAATCCTTTATTAAATTGGCGGCGCCGAAATCGGACGCTTCATTAACGCAGGGACACGTCTACGACCCAAAGAAATGTCACGTCAATATCGGTTTCTGAGAAGCGTAGCGCTACCGGAGCCGAAAGGGAATTAATAAATACAAAAGGGTTATAAAAACCTATGACAGAATTAAGAGCGGGCGCGTTAAAAATGGTGGTGCCCGCGAACAAGTGAAACATAATGCGCGAAACAAAGCAGCCGGAGCGAATGCCTTAAATCATTTTTAATTATGTTATGGCGCGGGCGCGTTGTGGGTCGGTGTGTGTGCGCATGCGCCCGGCTTGGGTTACACGCGGCTGCTGTGCGTGCGCATATGTAGGCTCGCTGTCTCTCCGATGCATGACCCCGTCACGTCCACCCAGAGCGGTTGCCTGCGATCATCTCGCATTATCCTACCTAAGATAAATAATTAGTGAATCAAACCAGGACTTGTTATTGGTTGGTAAAACATAAATCATCATACTAATATAGGTAGAAATAGTGTGTTTGTTTGTTCCTCTTTCACGCATCAGCAACAAAGCAAGGGATTGGTGATATTTTTACATAGAGATAGGAAGGCTGGACAGTGGCATAGGATTTTATCCCGTAAAATGTACCGTTTCTGATGGAATGGCCACGCGGGTAAAACCGCGGTTAATGAACCCTTATGCTTCTATGAAGTTTCTATGAATTCTATGCAGTTTTTGTGTTAAGCCTATGCTCTGATGACTTGCTGGTCAGAGTTCCCATTTGTTAACCGACTTCAGGTGCTCAATTCGGTCCGTTATATTTAAAATATATGTGTTACCGGCAATCTGTATAATTCAGTTATTCTATAGAATACCTAGGCAATGTATAGAATACCTGGGGCGTCCAGGCAATGTATATGTACACCGATTACTCCGCGATTTGACAACCGAGTGATTTGTGATTCTTTTTTAATATGTAGAGGAAGCTCTACAGGTTGACCCTCAACATTTTTATTGACTTTGGCTAACTGTTTTTTAACCAGCTCTATAATAAAAAGAATAATTTGGTTCAGGCGCCTTCAAATTCTGTTTCATTTCTTTGTTAATTTCGTTTTTTTTTTAATGTAAAACAACTGCCTGAAAGTGGCAATTAATGGAAACTACATATCAATACTGTTTGTGGGTCGTCTATGTGCATTCTTACTTTGTTATTTTAGCCAAAATGACCGAAAAACTGAAAAGATCCGTGTCTGAGGATCCAAACTATCTTGACTACATGTTATCAAGGTTTTGGATACATAAGATATCCGTACCTAAATTAATGTATTTACTGGAGTTGATAAGCAAAAACAAAGTATTATTTAAGCAGCATACGTAATCAACGGTGACTCATTGTTGGTCGGACTTATTTCACGGTAGCTTAGCAGTTATGGTAGAAACACTTTGTTCGCTAAATAAGTGTGCAATGGTGAGAAATTAGTCTCAGATTTATTTTTAGACATCATTGGCTTATTAACTATGTATCTATAAAAACTTTGAACGATACATATCATTCATTCAGAGTACACGTTCAAATATTAAATCCTACCTTTTTGGAATGCTTTAATGCAAATAAAAAGTACAAGAAAATCTCTTCAATAACTTCAGAGATGGGATATAGAAATTCTACTCTAAACTATGAGCGATGGTGGCCGAGCGGTAGCATGTGCGCTTTACAATCTGACAGCATCCGGTTTGATCCTCGGTCCTGCAACAATGACTTATTTTGTACATAAATAATTTATGTGCAGTTTCGTGCCATCGCTTAACAACGGTGGAGAAAAACATCGTGAGGAAAGCGGTATGTCAAAGAACCTACATGCACTGGGCCAGCATTGTGGATAGCGCCCAACCTCTTTCTCTTTTATTGAGATAAGGCCTGTTCTTTGTCCCGAATGATACGCTGAAATGATTATGATGATGGTAGAGCCATCATCATCAACTATGTATTATTGTGATTTAGCTCGGGTGTACATAACATCGTACCCTTCGTCAAACTGATAACTGAAGTAGAGTAAATGGTTTAATAATAATTCTCAATATAAAAAACCGACTTCATCAGAACTGGACCACTGGGACCACTGAAATGGGACTTGATTGAATGAATTGGGATTGAATGAAATGACCAAATGGGAAGCACCAGCTTTCAAATAAAAAAATAATCATCAAAATAGATTCACCCAGTCAAAAGTTCTGAGGGAACAAACAATTTAAAAAAACTTTTGCCTCTAAAATTGCGGGGAAAAAAATTTAAAAATCGTTGAAAATCGTTAAAGATCTATTTTAATTTTGCTAACCTATGCAGTCCAAATCTATACGTTAAGGGTTTAACCTTGCACTTGTACTTACAGCTGTGGATGATGATAGTATAAATTAAAATTTATTATGTATCTTTTCTAGTTTTGATTGATCAAACTTGTATGAAAATTAATCACTGAAATCGCAAAATATAAAGCGCACGTTTAATAGTCGCACAAACGTTATCAATACATTTCTAATGGTAAACAAGCAACGGGAGTGCTGCTAGTGATTTTAACAAAACATCTGTTCTTGTTGGGAGTACTTGTGATGCTATTTCCTTACTTCTGTTTATTATAAATTAACTGGGACTGAAAGGCTTTGACTGCCGGAAGATTGCTGGAAAAGGAAATAATTGATCGGACGTACGTAAATGAAAAATAAACCCTGCGAGTATTTTTGTGCATCAACTGAAACTGAAAACATTTTTGTTTTGACTGGTGTCTCTAGTCACAATGATCAGTTTTATTTTTATTGAAAACTGCTTTAGGGTGCGTTCACACATGCGCGAATTTATTTGGCGCGACACCGCGTGCGAGTTGCGTACGCGCCGCTTGCTGCTCAGAAACTTTGGAATTTATAGTTTGTCTTTTACATAAAGTACATATTTTATCGATATAAATATCGCGCGCACGCTCAGCGCCCGAATAGAAAACGCTTCGAACTCGCGTCGCGCACGCGCAGTGCCCGCGCCGTCTTTACTCCCCTTATGAAAAGCTACCCACGCGATCAGCGCGCGTTGAAATCGTGTCGTATGAACGCGCTCTGACCGCGTTGAGCACTTTTTGATTTAACAAAAAAACATGGAACTCGCCGAAAACATCGTCTCGCTGTACCGTGTATTTTAAAACAGCGCCATCTTTTGTAGAATAGGTGAATTACTACTTAACTTTTCACTTCTGACGTATGACTGATGTGTTTTTTTTATTGCTTAACATGTCTTCAATCAATACTCCTTTGACACAGCGCCATTAAGTGGGTCTTGACTTCCAAAACAAGAGAACGCCATCGGTCCCGGCGAAAAAAATTCTCACTTCAGTGGGTCCAGGTCTTGCGCTATGTCTCGTCATTCGGCTACTTAAAACTCTCGCAGGTTCGACTCATGTCTCTAAAGTAGTAACATTGCTCAGTAAAATTGTTTTAGGATTTGTTTAATTGTGTATTGATATAGGTTTAATTTAAGTTGAATTTATTTTTGATGTATCTGGTTATCTATTACTTGTAAAAGTTTTGTTCTTTAGTTTATTTTTGTTGGATGACCAGCTTTTTGTTTTTTAAATTATAAGTATTTTTCATGCACGCCTACATACCATTTGTTCGAACCTGGTGGATGACTGGTAGAAAATGTTTAACATTAAGTCCTCCATTTGTGCATTTGTACTTAATTTGTAAGTGTGCAAAATTATTAAATAAGAAAGCTCCAATCAATTGTGCATTGAAAAGACATCAACGTGCGTTGCGTAGATCCTGCTACGTGCTATACGTTTTGACTCCTAACTTTGTTGTTGGCTTATCATTTCAGCAAATATGCTTTTAGTAAAATTGATTCAATAACTCTTTGTTTAAACGTATTAGTTTACAAACCAAAATTCACAAATACCTGGCCAAGAGCACGTTGAGACACGCATATGGCAGGGTTCAAAGCCATTTAATTGTGGTAACATTCAAATTCTATTTTAATTTTTGGATTCGATTCATAGTTCAGAAATTGGCGTATATAGTCTAATTTTTGTTTGAGAACGGCTAAACGGATCTGGATGAAATTTGGATGGCGTCATCATCATCATCATCAGCCAAAAGACTTCCACTGCTGAACATAGGCCTCCCCCTTTAACCTCCACACTGAACGACATCCTGCCATCTGCATCCACTGGAGGCCCGCGACTCTCACAATGTCGTCGGTCCATCTAGTGGGAGGCTTACCTACGCTGCGTCTTCCGGTTCGCGGTCTCCACCGGTTCCGGTCCAGTCCGGTTCCGGTTCGTCTATGGATCTCCTCATTTCTGATTCGATCTCGTAGTGAAACCCCGAGCATAGCCTCTCCACAGCTCGTTGTGCGACTTTGAGTAAGTTTATGAGGCCCATAGTGAGTGACCACGTTTCAGTACCGTATGTCATCGCTGGCAACACACACTGGTTGAAGACTTTCGTCTTAGCGCGGTTAAACACTCCAATATAAAAACTACATTCGATTTAATAAAAGCATGTTAAAAAGTAGGTAAGAAAATATATAAAGCTTTATCTGAATAGAACAGAGTAGAGCGGTGATGAGCCAATTGTAATATACAGCAAGAACGCCAACTAAACGCTGCAGCGTCTGAGTAGACGACAATCAGCAAAGCACGCGCTAATTTGCCACAACGAACCGATATCGTGTAAATAACAGTTCATCCATTGCGTTGTCCGGAATGCATGACCGATCGGCCACGGAGGGAAAAAGCGCTCGCTCGCCGCTGAATGAAGCGATTAGCGCTCAAATCGCTGAATGGTGGAGCGGCACGCGGAACCAACCGACAGCCACGACGCGCGAGCGACTATTGTCTCACCCGCTTGACTTGACCCGTGCCCCTAGTAAAAACTAAAAAGCAGAAAGACCCGACTAAAAACTCCAACTTTCCTAATGATAACGACGCCGAGACGCTTTTAATTGGGTAAAAAATGTACCGTTTTTATCGTGAGCGCTGACGAGCTTTCGAAAGATGCCCTGTTGCGCATCATTGGCTGCTCTGTCTCTGATGAAGACGTTTCTTATCCTTAAGATTGTTTTTGCTTACACTAGGCATTTCGAATCCATAAAAGTAAAAACTCGTTAGTAATTCATTAAATAGGTTTTTATTCGATTTTACACCGCTTCTCGTTTCATACTTGAAATTTTTGGATTTATAAGAATGTCATCTTATCCCTCGGACTGGACAAACAAGAAAGATATGCGTTCGTATTCAAATGTCTCCGTTTTTTCATAGATTTTTTAACTTAACCCGCTTACGCTTGATGCAAAAACTGTCACTAACTTTTCACGCACACTATGATACTTGTAGCAACACCAATGAACTAAGTAAAAGCCCACATGCTGAAAAAAGGGTGGCAAGTTCGTCTGCTGGTTGATTTCGACTAAAGGCACTAAGCTTGAATTAGGCCAGATGAGTTCGCACTCGCCACGCCACCATATCTTCCATGTTTGTGTATTCTGAGTGTCAGTCCTAGTGAGTACAACATTACTTTTAGGCACGGCTACTTATGTTTCTTTAGATAGGTACCTCAGCAGCAACTCTCAGGATACATAGTGTACCCTCTAAGTCATAAGTAATTTACAAATTCATTCATTAAATCTCTATCCTTCAGAAAACGTACATTCTACCGGAATATAAAGTATATGTGTTAGTTTAGTGTATAATCAATCTCCGTACCAAATTTGATTCAAATCCGTTCATCTGTAACGGAGTTAAGTTCTGAGTGTTCCGACAAGCATATATAGACTTACTCACAAAAATGTGTCATACGGGGTTACGCGTAAAGGTCATAATAAGCTGAATGGGCTGAATACCCATCATTATGCATAACTTTTACTATGTGACCAACCTTGAAATCGTAAAAAATAAATATCAGCTGCACTCTACATTTTGTCGAGTGTGAATGACCGTTTTCTATACTAATATTATCAAGAGGAAAGAGTTCATTGTTTGTTTGTTTGCATTGAATAGGCTCCGAAACTACTGAACCGATTTGAAAAATTCTTTCACTGTCGGGAAGCTACACTATCCCTGGGTGACATAGGCTATATTATATTTTGTAACCAAGCCGAAGGCCGAGCTTACACCCGTGCAAAGCCGGGGCGGACGGCTAGTCTATTATTATTATTTTCACTATTTCAGGGTTGGTCCCATAGTGAGTGTTGTTCATAATCATCATAATGATGGGTACACACATACATATTGCACGCATGATGATAGTGGAAAATATTTATTATCATTTTTTTTTATTGAAATTTGCATTTCGGTAGCTGTGTTCCACATTGTCAGATCAAAAATATCTATGTCTTAGCCTAGTTAGGGGCGCACCGAAAATTATTTACTTACACTTACACACATCTACTTATTATTAATTTTCATGTGCTCTTTTTTTACCGATGACAAAAAAGTAAGAGGTTCTCAATTCGACTGTATTAAAAAAAAGTATAAATAATAAAAATAATAAAGTATGTTTGTTACCTCAGAACTTTCGACTGGGTGAACCGATTTTGATGTTTAATTATTTATTTGAAAGTTGGTGCTTCCCGTGTGGTCCCATTTCAATTTGGTCCAGTTCTCATGAAGTCGGTTTTTTAAACTGATAATTATTGGAAAATAAACTTTTCGTTTTAATTTTATAATCTATCGGCTTAATACACCCTTTCCTAACCCGTATCCCTGTATGAGTGTTATCAGAGATACGACGTCAATACAGAGGCTTAATAAGGCCGTTGAAGGCCCAGTTTAACCGATTCAGCCTGATTCCTCGAAATTTCTCCCCGTTTAGGATAAATTCCGAGGTAACAAGACGTTTGTTAGCCCCACACTGAGCGGACTAATTCAGCCGAGGAGCGGCTGGATCTCATCTCATTTACCTTATTAAGGAGTCGCCGTCACTCAACGTCACTCGTATACCGTAGGCCAAGCATAAACACCATCGAAGTCGATCTATCACCTCTCTTATCGATTCTATTCTAATTCCACATCGAACCGTACGAATTCATGAATTACGACTTCCCCAATCTGATATTAGCATAGCATACTATCCAAAGAAAAGAGAAGTAAAATAATAATAATAATAAATATCTGGGACATTATTGCACACATGGTCATCTGACCCCAAACTAAGCAAAGCTTGTAATATGGCTGCCAGAGACTGATATACATACATATATATTTTTAAATACATACTTAAATAGATATTAACACCCAGACATAGAACAAACACAAATGTTCATCACACAAATATTTGTCCTAGATGGGAATCGAACCCACGCCCCCAAGCACAGAAAGTAGGATCACTACCAACTGAGCCACCGAGGCAGTCAGTCAGTAAATAGAACGGAAATGAGAAGAAAACTCTGTCGCTAGGTATTGTGACAAATATGTGATTGAACATTCTTATTTATGACAACGCGTCGAACTCCGCGTCACAGTTGCTATGGATTTATATGGGTGCAAGTGGCTACAACAAATGTCTTACAAAAATGCCTTGACAGCCGTTCTATTTTAAACAAAAAAAATATATTTTCTGTTATACTATATATCTACTATACATATAATGTATAGTAGATGTAGTACTGTTACAGTTGTTTATCTATTATTGTTAGTATTTATTATTATAATTTAATTAGTTTAGATCTGTTATTTTTTAGTTTAGATTAGTTTACGAACCTTGAAGGGGTGAATTGGGAAACTGTAATGCTCTGTCAAGGTATGTGTTTTCATAAAAAAAAAAAAAAACGTAGAGATAAAAAAACTGTAATTGCGAGATATCAAAAAACACACAGGGCGTCTTAAAATAAGCAGCTGAACACGTTCAGACTTTTTTTTAATTTTGTCTGTTTGTCCACGCACATCTCCTAAACCACTGGACGAATTTAAATGCTGTTTTCACGAATATGCTAAGCTATGACCAGATTGAAGTATATGCTATGTAATTTTGCGCAAACGCCGGATTAAGGGAGGAAACAAGGGTTGAAAGCTTATATGAAAATCTACGCGTACGTACTAATATAATATTTCAACTGTGAAAGTATGTTTTTCTGTTCGCTTATCGGATTGTTTGTTCTTCTTTAAAGCAGCAACGTCGACTAAGTTCAAAGGCCAAAGGCTACTTTATATTATTTCAGAAATCGTACCGTGCCTTAGGGACAATCCACGCAGAAGAAATTCACGGGGTGCAGCTAGTTATAGATAATATATACTTGACTGCCCCGGTGGATCAGTCGGTAGTGAACCTGCCTTCGGCGCTTGGGGGCGTGGGTTCGATTCCCGCCTAGGACAAACATTCATGTGATGTGGTGTTTGTTCTATGTCTGGGTGTTAATATCCATTTAAATATGTTTAAAAAAAATACGTACGTGTATCAGTCTCTGGCAGCCATATTACAAACTTTGCTTAGTTTGGGGTCAGATGACAGTGTGTGCAATAATTATCAACATAAAAATCGACTTCGTCAGAACTGGATCAAATTGATATGGGAAGCACCAGCTTTCAAATAAAAAAAAAACATCAAAATCGGTTCACCCAGTCAAAAGTTGTGAGGTAACAAACATAAAAAAAAACTATCGAATTGATAACCTCCACCTTTTTTGGAAGTCGGTTAAACATGTCCCTCAGTAAGATGGCTCAGCTATTTGTCCCAGGTATAAGTTTCTTACACATTTAAAAAACATAGATTTTAGTGGTGGTGGTGTAAATGTAAGACGATCACGTCACAATAAGGACATCTATACAGCCCAGGTGATGAACGTCACATCCGCAATCAGCGCGAATTTCAATAAAACTGAATTCAGAATCGGAATTAAGCGTAATTGTCCAATTCGAATTCCGAACGTAGAATTCTCAGCGGCTAATGGTCTTATTCAAATTCGGAATACGGCGAGTGGAAGGATAAATCTCTGAGTTGGAGGAAAGCGCTGGGTAATGAGCTAATTCGGCATGCGCCCCGCGCCGCTCCCCCTCGCCCCTCGCTCGCTTCAGATCTAGGTGAGTGGCATTGCAGCATGGAATGCGGGAAATGCACTCATGCATATTCTTTATTGGATTACCTGATTTATTCATAAATGTGTACTTATATATGTGTTTGTATTGAATTAAACTTCTAAACTAAAACTAGGCACAACAATTTATTTTAATGAATTCCCAATTATTTTAATTATTATAATAATTTTTCCTTAAAGTTAATGAAATATCTGTAATTATATGTATCGAGGAGGCGTTAACGAAGAAAACTGGAAAGACAATAGGCATTGTCTCTATGTAAACGCGGCTGTAACAGACCAATCCGACGCCTCAGAACGGTAGCTGGCGACGGTAATTAAAAATTCAAATTAGGAACGTCGTCGTCCCCTCGCGACGCGCCGTTGGTGATTACAGAGCGTTAATTACGGGCGACCAATTAAAAAGCGGGGCGACAGAGCGGTAACGATTCGACCAATCACAGGGCGGCGCTGAAGCGAGGCGTGGTAATTAAGACGAAAGGGTTGTGATTTCCCGGCGAGCGGGGGCGTGCAATTAATCACTCGACGAAGCTAGGAGTGGTGACGGGTCACCCCCTTGTTTCCCGCGTTGATCTTCAGGATGACTCGCCTTAAGAGCCGTATTACAAAATGCATCGTTAAATTTTAGGTATTTGGATTACCGGTCATAAAACGAAAAAATAAAGCCATAATTGTCAAGATTAATACAATACAAGTAAAACATTAAGTCGCAACTAAATGTACGTAAACGTCAGTAATACACTCTCAAACTTTCCCTCCTTAGAGTTTTACGAAAAATTACATACCTAATTGTAAATTGGATGTAAAAGTTTTACCAAAATCTGAAGCCGTTATTTTTATTAATAATAATTATGAATATAGAAAACCGACTTCATAATGAAATGGGACCACACGGGAAGCACCAGCTTTCGGATAAAAGAAAGGAATCATCAAAATCGGTTCACCCCGTCGAGCGTTCTGAGGTAACAAATGTTTAAAATAAAATAAAACAATCGCATTGAGAAACTCCTCCTTTTTGGAAGTCGATTAAAAAATACAGATCTATATCACATTACACACATCATCAGCCAATTAACGTCCACTGTTGGACATGGCCTCCCTCATAGAGAGGGGTGTTGCCATAATCCCCACGCTTGGCAGGCGGCTTGGGGATCGCAGTACGTTCACTGTGTACTATTAGGACGTGAACGCAGATCTATATACAGAAACGGAATTTTCTGTAGATCTAATCTTTCTATTTGGTAAAATTTGAACGCCAAAACCGCATTTGCTTTTTTCGTCAAAAAATGAGACAGGGCCCTTAATGCGGCCCCGTATGATAATATTTTTTTAAATATTACAAAACTCGTCTATAAGAGTCACCGATACGTATAAAATTAGGGGATACCGTTAATTTTTCATTTCTTGATACTTCGCATTTTATATAAGCACCTGCCACGCGTAGTTTATTCCCTCTACGTGTGGTTTCGCCGTTCATTGACGTCATCCGAGTGAAATCTGAAATCCAATAACGTGACGTCTCCGTCTATAAAGTAAGAATAGTTGCTACCTGTGGAGTAAATAAAGATGTAAAAAGCCTCTCCCTTCAAAGGAACAATAACGTCGGTCTATTTGCATGCAGCAATTCATTGGAACGTAAAACAGATGTAGGTGGAAGGAATTGAGTTTTAGCTCGGTCGGGTAACCCCGCGTAGTAAATGGCCCTCTTACGCGGTACGCACCTCGCTCCAGCCTTAAATGCGTCACTATTTTCCATAAACGTGATGTTTTTATCCGCGATCTCGGATATCTGCGAGTTGGGGAGTTTATACGCCATAAAGTTGTGGCTTGTACTGGAAAGGTCGTTATTTTGTCGTGTTTGGGTGTATGTTTTCAGTGTTTTCAACCAACTTCAAAAAAGAGGTTCTCTAATTATTTACATGCCTTCATTAGATTGGTATGTATGTATGTATGTACTATGTATACATATATGTAACGGAATCTTTGTACTTGATTTTCAACTAGATATCGAATTTTTAGATTTAACTGTCAAATTTGTCGATCGGTATCGATATCTAGAGAGTAAGTATATAGACCCATTTAAATTTGAAGAAGATATTCTACCTCAAAATTAGGGCATGAAACCTAATTATTGAAATTTTCATAAGTTTTTTTGAGTCGACTAGTTTTATCGGTAGGTATGTTAATAAAGAGTAAGTTTGAAAAACTATATAAAAATTCTAGACTACTAAAAAAATATTCGAGAATTCTAGGCTATAAATACTTAGATAGGTACATCAGTGATAATTGTGGAAAAGATAAAAGTTCCTAAATCAAAGTGACTGCCCCGGTGGCTCAGTTGGTAGTGAACCGACCTTCTGCACTTGGGAGCGTGGGTTCGATTCCCATCTAGGGCAAACATTTATGTGATGAACATTTGTGTTTGTTCTATGTCTGAGTGTTAATAAGTATCTATTTATATATTTAAAAATATATATGTACGTACGTATATCAATCTCTGGCAGCCATATTACAAGCTTTGCTTAGTTTGGGGTCAGATGACCGTGTGTGCAAAAAAAAAGGAGCTAGCTTCTAGCCGCTACCCAAAAACCCAAAATGGTGTTCGTAAAATAACTAGTATAGTAGTTTAGTTGGGTACCTCTTCTGTTTGAGTGTTACTAGTTACGTCGCCAAAAGTCTTGGTGGAGTAGCCACGTTCAAAAGCTCTCCAGGCCTGTACCATTTGAACTTCTCCCCAACAAACCTCGTCTCAAACTCCTCAAAACTTGGCACCTTCGCTTTTCAAAACTAACAAACAATAAATTAGTTTCATTCCGTGCGGGCCACAGCCTCACTTCGTGTTATTAACAAAGCCGATGAAGTATAAATGATCCGCGTAGCCATTCCTGAAGGAGACTGGAGAGTTATTCCGTCCCCTCCCACACCGCACCTCACCCCCTTCAACCCCTCCCGCCGTCACCGGCAGAAGAAAAATGCTAACACGCCCCCGCGAAAACTATTAGTTATTTTGGCACCCCCACAACCCTGCTGCCTTCGATTATGGACCACTACACTACATTCTCTTTTTAACAGGAAATATCACCGATATTGAATTGTGGGCCGAAATAGTGTTTATTCAAAAGTAATGTTGGATAGTAATAAAAACCGGTTACCAGGCTGTCGTTATTAAGTTCTAGAACTCTAAGATGATAATAAAAAAAAATAGGTTTGCACGACGAATAGGGTTCCATTTTAGGAATAGACAACGGAACTAGAGTTGAACTATTGCAAGGTATTCTGAATCTTAAAGGTAAATTTCACAGCTAACACAGTTATTCCATGGTAAAAATTAGTACTGCGTAAAACTGGAAAGCCTATAGTTTTCACAATTGTATGACAACTATAGATTGTTCCTAAACCAAATCAGAGCATTCCTCATGAGACGGCTTATTTATAAGAATCCAATTTAAACACAAAACGAATATCGCGCGAGATAAACCGACTTAACACTCAAATCCAGCATTGCAGACGAAATGATGAAATTCAAAATAAGATAAAGAATATGGCCCATAAAAGTTTCATTGCTGTTAACTTATTTATGAACTCGACAACATACTTATGATCTTACTTACATCGGTCGTGAGGTACTTATGGGTTTTGAGACGTTTTCAGGAAAACGTTAATTATTGCATTGACATTTTGCACAATAACTTCTAGAAATGTTTGACTTACACAAAACTCTATGGACTTACACAAAATTAAACTTTTCGCCATACATATTTTATATTTAACTAGAGCCTTCTTGCGGTTGCTAGATGGCAATAATTTTATTGTATCAACTAGTGATGTTGCCCGCGACTTCGTACGCGTAGATTTTCATATAAATTTTTAACACTTTTTGCTCCGTTAATCCGCCCTTTCGCAAAATAACATAGCCTATACTTCAATCTGGTCAAAGCTTAGCATATTCGTGAAAACCGCATTTAAATCCGTCCGTGGTTTAGGAGATGTGTGTGGACAAACAAACAGACAAATATTCTAAAAACTATCTTAACGTGTTCAGCTGCTTCTTTTAAAGACACTCTTGTTTTTTTTTTATATCTCGCAATTACACATTTTTTTATCTCTACTTTTTATTATATGTATAGATAGATAGAAGTATAGACAACCATTGTTAGAAGACGCGACACAGAATATACACGGTGAAACATTGCAAACTCTTCCGAATCAGCTGTCCCAGAGAACGCTTGGTTGCGTTACCAGTTTCTTCACGTCAAAGGATAGTTCCGTAGTTACCGTTAGCACCTATATCTAACCAAATACAACCAGGACAACCATAACTGGATATAGTAGGGTATTTTGCTGTATTATAAATATTATTCATGTTGGTAATTCTACTTTTTTTTATTATTTAGTTACGAAATAGTCTTTTCAAAAAAATACAAACCAAACATATTTTTGCATTGATGACGTGATTTGACTGCAAACGCACTATTTAGATCGAATGTCCTTATGACGTCACAGGCAAGTAAAAGAGGCAACAGTTGTATTGTGAATGACAACTTGTTTGCTACGTTGTGATGTCACTGATGTCCCGTGGCCCCATAAATGTCAAAGGGAGCGTTTACGCGGTAGTAAGACTAGTAAAGTTTAATTTAATTGTTGATTTATAATACAAATACTGAAAACTATGAAGATTAAATCTTTGAAGATTAAAACAAAATTGCTTTATTTAAAGCAATTTTGATTTTGCTTTAAATAATGCAATTTTGTTATTTAATCTTAATATAATCATTAAATTTAATCACAAAATTTAATCTAGACAATTTGAGGTTTCGCAAAAACTAGTCAAATACCTTATGGTGCTATATAGTTTCGGTTATCGCCAGTATTCGCCATTTGTCGAGTCGGCTGGAAATATTGTTTTCAAATCGGCTATATACCTACCTATAATTATCAATATAAAAAAACCGACTTCATAAAATTTTCACAACTAGATCAAATTGAAATGGGACCACACGGGAAGCACCAGCTTTCAAATAAAAAAAGAATCATCAAAATCGGTCGAAAGTTCTGATGTAAGAAAAAAATAAAAAAAAAAAATACAGTTGATATGAGAACCTCCTCCTTTTTGGAAGTCTGTTAAAAAGATGTGTTGTTATAATGTTATGCTACACCTTTCTATGTTCGCAACTGCAATCGTTTTATCTTGCGTTTGTTTTCCTTTCGATGTTTCATCCATTTTTCTTGTTGCTTGTTCCAAGTGTTTGCTTGCACGAGACAGATATACAATAATATACATGCCTCGTATGTGCAACGGTTATGTTTTGTTGCTTTGGGAGCTAAGGTGAGATGAATTAAAAAGATTATTCTTAGATAGCGAGGACAGAAACCATGTAGTTACGCTAGTCAGCTCGGGGGGCTTTAATTTTAATCTATGTATCTAATTCATGATTAGATTTGTTCTGCGTAATGGCGGCTCCACATTAGTGCCGTGAATTCACGCGCGAATTCTCGGCACAAGTCGTGCCCTCCACATTCACGGGATGTTCACAGTCGTTCGTGAAACCCGCCGCGAAATGGACGTAGAATCTGCTGCTGCAATAACTTTGTTTGCTGTGGCAACATATTACTATTTAGACGTCCAAAACAAGAAAGTTATTAAAAAGCGTTGGAAAAAAAGAAGATGGTGGTAGGATGGCGGATGACGTCCGTACGCCTTTATAGTCCGGAGTAAACTGGCGCGGGGCCGTGAATGTGGATGTGTACGCGTGAACGCCGAGCGAACGGGGCGCGAACCCTTTGTCGCGGGACAAAATACCGACTCTGATCGGGGAAAAGGCGCGTACGCGCGTGAACACCGCGAAAACCCTCCACATTCACGTTCACGCTTGTTCTCGGAGCTTCACGGCACTAATGTGGAGCCGCCATAAGATTAATCGTATCCTCTAAACGTTTAAATCAGCATACCCTTAACGTGAAAAGGTCTTAAAATTAGTTTTAAGATAAGACTCTCAGTGATTCTTTATTACGCGACAAAACTTGAAAACTACCTTTTCATTTTATTTTACTAATTTAACATAATTAAGGGCAAACTATTAAGATAATATGGTACTGAGACCGTAGGTACGTGGTCCTTAACTGATGGCGTTTTGGAAAAAACTCAGAGTCGCACAGTGGGCATGATGCAGAAAGCTATGGAGTTTCTTTGCGCGATGGAATCCGGATTGGAGGATATTCGCCAAAGAAACAGTCACCGACGTAGCTATTATAATTTGCAAGTTGAAGTGGCAGCGGGCAGGCCACATCGCTCGATGAACCGATAACCGATGTGGAAGAAAGGGTCTTGAATGAAGTTCACGAACCGGAAGACGCAGCGTAGGTAGGCCTCGCATTAGATGGACCGACGACATCGTGAGAGCCGCGGGCACCCAGTGGATGCAAATGGCAGGATGTTGCTCAGTGTGGAGTTTTATGGGGATGGCCAATGTTCAACAGTGGATGTCTACTGGCTGATAAATGATGAAGATGACAAAATAAAAAATAAATAAATCTGGGAAAATTTTGCACACACGGTCTTCTGACCCCAAACTAAGCAAAGCTTGTAATATAGATCTTGCCAAAGACTAAAACAAAGTATACTCTTCGAGTTGTGTGAAAATTAGCTCTTAAAGAGGCTCTTATGTTTGATCTGAAGACGTAGAAGACGAGATTAATAAATTGTCTTGTTGTAATACAAATAATCTGACCACTGTCCATAGCAATCCTCGGATTGGGGTGCCACATTATCCCCATATAAATGGACCTGTGTGAACAGACTGACACCCGCCCATCTGTCATGTGCTTCCGACATACGACCTCATTGTTTAATTGACTTGTGTTCTTCTCACGTCTCTTGTGGATGCTGCTTTATATTGGGCTTCTTTAGCATCTTGAGTATCTTTAGGCATGTACATGCGCGGGTGAAAAATGGGTAAACACGTGTTCACCCATTTTTTACCCGCGCAAAAAGAGAGGTGGTGAAAGTTTGACTTATGTATCTATGTGTCTGTCTTTGGCATTGTAGCTCCCAAACGGCTGAACTGATTTTGTTTTAATTTTTTTTTTTGTTCGCAATGTGATTTGATTGAGAAAGTTTTTAGCTACGAATCATGAAAATCTGTTCAGCCGTTTGAAGATTGTCAGTTCTCTTATCGCGGGTAAAAAAAAAGTTTCTGTTCGTTTTTTAGGTTTTTACTAAATGCAGCCCGTTCTTTATTGATTTTTTAAATTTATTTGTAGGTTCTATCAACGAAACTAGAAACGTCTTGGCGTAGAGATCGTATTTGATGAAGACAACGGTACTATTATTTGCCGGGACCGTCCTTAAAAGTCAATGGTGTTGTTATAGGATATACCCACTTACAAAGATCTTAGTGTGTATTGTTCGCTAACATTGTAAATGTAACCCATAAAGATGATAAGAGCCAAGTAATCCGCAACGCACACTCAGATAGCAAGTACGAGCTCTTGTTAGCCGATGTAGAGTTTCAACAACAATTTTCTATTTCCTCCGTGCAACATAGAAGAGCGCCGGCCGCGGCGCCGTGTAGATAATGTAACTACCCGCTTACATAACCGCCACACAAAAGGCAACACTTGCACACAAATGAACGAGCATGGTTTGCACATACGTTGAATAGACAAAGCACACAAGCACGTGAGGTCATCTCCCCTCATTAGGTGGTTAGTTTTCCGGGCGTGTCCGCAGACTCCACGGATGTGCGGGTGTGAGGTGCAGGTCGGGTGGGGGCGGGAGGGGGTGCAGACGGGAAGTTACTTAATTAATCCCCGCGCGGCCGCCATTGGCCGGTGAGGCGACCGGGCGGGCGGATATCTCATCGCCCACGCGTTAATTGGGCGGCCGGCTGCCACCTAGATTAGAGCCAGCTATATCCGTTAATGAAACTCGGACTCTCCTCCGATCGAGCCTTCTATGTAAAAGATTCCGTACCTAACGAACAACCCCTAATGACTTTTCTTTCATCGTGTTATTGCCAATCTCCGTTATGTTAAAGTATGTGGGAATACGTAATGAGATTTCTTGGAATAGCTTTCCCACTAACATTCGGTGAGCTCTCTGCCTAACCGCACTTTATGATCGACGCGACTCTCAGAGACAAA
The DNA here is from genome assembly GCA_949125355.1 of Agriopis leucophaearia. Classification (NCBI taxonomy): domain Eukaryota; kingdom Metazoa; phylum Arthropoda; class Insecta; order Lepidoptera; family Geometridae; genus Agriopis; species Agriopis leucophaearia. The sequence goes on from OX421273.1 coordinate 10,620,033, forward strand.
GGCAAGAAGGCTGCGAGCGTGTCGTGGAAGTAAATACGGTAACATCGTTACGCGAACCTCGTATTAGGTAGTAGTAGGTACCTGTTCGGTCCTCAAAGTCCTTTTAAAGGACGGAAATGAAAAAGCGTAGCTACGCCTGGCACATATGAGGCTGGTGGAGCGTTAATAAATATTGTAGCGGAGCAGAGCCGACTCGAAACTAATATCGCTCTCGTCGCGTCAAGTGAACGTATAAAGCTCAGATTTAGCGTGAGCCGAGGGCTGAGCGGGCGCGAGACGCCCAGGTAAAGTACCTACTTACACCTCGATATACGAGGAAACGTAAATTATAATATTGTGTGTGGCGCTAACCCTCTCGCGCGCTCGCGACGTGAGCGCGCCCACTGAAAGAAAAGCAATTTCCTCGCGCCACCCGGGGGTGGGCAGGTGGGGGACGCCGCGCAGAGGAGGGGGAGGTCTCGCGCGAATATAATTTTGTTCATTTTTTTCATTCGGCCGAGTTAATTCGGCTTCGCGGCGTAGTCGGCTATTGATTAGGGCGCGTCTTACGTTTTAATTTGTTTGCGCGCGCAGCCAGCGATGCACCCGGCGAGATGAGCACCCCCGAGCGGTGGCAGCGGTGCCGGAGGCTGCCTCCCCGCGGATTCTAATGAAGCCTCCGCTAACTACGCCGCTGTAATCACGCTCCTTTTCACAATCACGCTCTGACGTCAAACTGTTTGTTTCCATCAACTGCGCAACGAGCGGCAAAACCTTTGAGATTTTTATAACGGAACGTGAAAGAACTTAATTGTAATAGCTAACAAAGGCTCGACCTCCTTATTTCCTTACTACGCAGGGACAAGGTTGCACCAGAATTTAAAATGTAGAACCCTTTCTCATAAGGACAACAATATAATAAAGGGCTGTTAGGTAATAGTTTTCAAAGGTATCTGTGATGGTGGTGTTACAGGTATAGGCGATGGTGATCGCTTACCATCAGGCGGCCCGTTAGCCTGTTTGCATAAAAAAAATAGCTTTAAGTTTGGGCAATTGTATTTAGATGGGTTTCTCAGTATAAATAAAGAACTATTGGTTAAATTGTAAGACTTAGTTAATAGTTAATTATAAAGTTAGTTAACATTAAATACTTAGTATATAACTAATGTGTGTGCTATTGCTTTTTCTTCCTGAACATTTCCTAGAGTAGAAAATAGTATCTAATGGTAGTACTAAGTACTTAAGTCTTCCCGTGAACATGGTGCATGTAACTGCGCCGAAATATCGGGAGCTCCTTCCACAACCTTACCACGGTAAATATCCCGTAAATAATTATATAACTTAAGTACTTACCTATGCAAGTACCTACATAAAAATAAAGATTATCTGACTACTTTCTCTAGGTATCTTAGTAGCGCTATCAGATCTACCCGACATGGCTCCTTGCACGTAATTAACGTTGCACCGTCCAAGTATGCGGGTGGCAGCGCGACGCCATTGGTCATCTCCACCTCACCCTACCGTACCCCCTTTTCCCATCCCCACCCCAGCGCCCGCAGTGAAACAACGCCGCCTGCATGTGACACATTAGTAAATGAGACGACATTCGTTACCCCCACGCTTCACCTCTCCGGTGGAAACTGGAATTTCCTCATTGAAAGCCTTTGAGAGGGTAGGAGGAATCAGCGATTATTTGTAACGCTGCAGCTGAGTGCACAACTCACCGCAGCTCTCGCTCACGTGCTAGTTAAAAACTTTAGAACGTTGTGCTCTACAAATGTAGAGCTTTTAAGTGTAGGTATGTTCCCTATGTTATTTACAGCATTCTGACTCTACCTGCCCCTTAAACTCTATACAAATAATGTTGGAAATGAAGTAACTAACTTTAAAATATTCTGTTAAATTATAACGCCTACAATATTCATGGCATGGTCATCTCGTGTCGAAGCCATCTCGTGGACATAAAAGGTATTAAATAATTATCAATACAAAAACAGCCTTCAAAAATTGTAAGAGCTTGAACAAAAAATGCCTACAAACTGCTACGGGTAACTCTAATATGGATGCATGATTTTCACAAAGATAAATAAATTTAAATAAAAACTCTACAAGTTAGCAAAATAAAATGTGGGAGTAACTGATGTACACACATACATGTAATTTTTATTGTATATGAGCCAAATTGAAAATTCGTGTTTGAACCAGACATTCACATCTCCTGGCATAATTGTCAATTAAAAACCCCAGTTCAAAATTTAGTCTTGACCAGTTATTTTATCATATTTACAGCTTTGGAAGCTATGAATCCAACCAAGCAATAGGTACTTAGAATGTGGTCTACTAGAGAATAATTAGACTTTACGATCTCGTTCGTTCTTTGCTACTAATGAAATATTTTATCGAGTTGCTTATAATATGCGTCCTTGTGTAAACTTTTCTCGCAGTGAGATATTTGGATAAGTGAGTAACAATGAGCAGAGTTGCCGAATCCGGTGTCGATCAGTTGGCGCGCTGTGGCAGGGCAGCTCAATAAATCGAGCGCCGCCGCCTCTGCTCTGCCATTAAGCCTCTCGATAGTGGGTACTCTTCGGTGCTTACTTTGTTTTATTACTTTCATTTTATTGTTTTAATTTGTGTGCGGTTGCGCTATTTGCGTGCGCGCAGTTTGTCGCTCGCCCCGCCCACCGCGGCGCGTCCAATGGCGGCCGAGCGCGCGGCGGCGGCACGCGCCCGCGCCGCACCGCGCTGCGCCGCGCCGCACGCACCACGCACAGACACCGCGACAATACTCATTGTTTCAAACTATTCTCTTATTTTGTTTGTGCCGCGTCTGTGCCTCCCACAGCGCGATAATTTCAATGTCGCCTTGTATATACTGATATTGACTGAGATTCCACTCTGCGCATGTTTTATCGTCGGAGGCGCGTCTCGTCAGCGCTACTCAATAAGCAATAAACCATTCGCCTCCGAGAAGTTATTTTAAACCATGCCTGGGATTCGAATTGAGCCCACGCCTTTACACCTTTTAAAGGTTATTGTGTTTCCGAAACGTTAAAGATACTTATTAAGTTTTACGGCGTCCCTACATGTTCGCAAACATTTGCACTTTGTTGTCTTGGTGCAGGTCTGAGAATGAAAATGAATATTCAATTCGACGAATTAGTTCTATAGATTCATACAGAGATTGTAGATAACTAGCTACCTACAGATAACATCGGAGCGTGTTAGCAGCCTTGCTCTACGGCGCTCTAGACGCCGACATCAGAGGCAAATCGTAACACCAATGTTATTAAAGGGGAAACTAAGCAATTGATAGTAAAAATGGGCGGCAAAATAGAAAAATATCGTCGGACACATTCGTGACCTGGTAAAATATTCAATCGGGGCCATCCGGGTCCGCGTATAAATTCGGCACCGCCATTATTTGTAGCGCGTCCTCGCGCGACCGAAAATCGGTACCTACATTGATAGTCGTCATTTTTCTTGTAGGTATCGTTAATATTTTACGCGTGCGTGTCGACGGTTTATGGGCCCACTCTTAACACTAAAACGTTTTAGCCGTGCTCTCATTGTTTATACATTTTACTATCCCCGGTTTTTTTATAGTTTATTGCAGGCTGAGTGGTGGTCGGGGTTATGACAACGTACGTCGCAGCTCCCACGATTGTGCGATTGCCGCGGCCGTGCCACGCGACTTTATTGCACCCCCATATTGTATCGGAAACTTGAAGCGATCCGCGTATTACCTGCCGATCGGTGTAACGGCCGCGCCATCCACTCATCGATCAATACACTACCATTACCATAATACGTTTCGGCATAAGTACCAGAGTATAAAAACATCGTTCTCTAATCAAATTCTTCAAAGAATACTTTCCGGCCCGTTCTATCGTATCTTCAAACGTCTCCGTCAGTATCTACACGTATGAAAATGGTATATCACATAAGAACGAGTTCTTATCTAAGTGTAATTATCCATCCGAGTTTGCGAGCTTGGAGAAAGAATTGGTCTCGTCTCATGACGCGAGCATGTGTGCGTGCCACCCCCGGCTGGGGCGCGCGGGGTGAGCGGGTGCGGGCGGGAGGGGGTAGGCTCACATGGGACGCTCTCTAATGAGGTGCCTGAAAGCGACAATGTCTTTGAGTAAAGCAAATGTGTAGGTATCTACATACAGGGGTGGAGCTCTTCCTATCTGTGTCGTCTCTAATGTGTACGTATCTGTAGTGTGTGTTTATTCGCAGTAAATAACGCTTATAAGCTCCTTAACGTGAATACGGAATGAGGAAACTCTCTAATGGCTTTCTTGGTTACATAAATCAAAATGATGTAGGTATGGTAGCAGCTGAATACTGTCGTAAACCTTTAGGTATAAGTAGATTAGGTTTATGCGTATGTGCTCATATTTAAGACCACGAAGGTACACCTATCACAAAAATGCGGTTTATTACCTACATTGGTCGTATCGTGTTATACCCAAAAAATAAAAGTCTTTTCTGTCTGATTACCACACCATATCATTGTAGTGGCTCAGGTTGTCAACATAACTATCATAACACCTCCCAGGATCGTCGCTGTCTTAGATATCTAAACAAGCTTTCATTGTTGTTGTTCCTGCTCTGAAAAGTAATGCGTCAGGAGAGTTAATGAGCTCGACTCATATTTTTACAGGAAGGTAGAGCAACAAAGGTGAGGTGCGGGTGTCCCTAGTGAGCCGGGCGGGAGGCGGCCGCGGTGGCGAGAGCGAGGGTCGATTGCGCCTTCCGGTCCGCACCCGGTTTTAATTTCCCGCGCGCGGCGGCGGCGCGTTAACTTTAAACGGCCGGAGATGAGCCGCGCGGACTAATATCATGCACGGCCCGGGCCGTCGCCATAGCGACGTACGCTCAAATGACGTGTGTGCCGGCACCGGCGGGGTGTGAGTGCCCGCGCCCCCGGGTAATATGATTTGAGCGCCGCTCGCGCCCGACACCCCGCCCGCTTGTTTGCTCTCCGATGCAATCGTGATACGAGCCGCGCGCCTCCCGCCCCCGCACCGCCGCCGCCTGCCGGCGACACATCTCTCACCTCCGTCCTCGATAACCGCATCGGATTCCTTGTTGCAAGCCACCGCATTCTATTGAAATAGATACCTACTCGCGTCCGCCTATCCTCCTACTGCTCTACTCGATTTACACATCACCCCTTCGCCTCGTAATTTCCAGTGCGACTATAGACGGTACGTAACGCGCGCTTCTGCTGAGCAAGTTTCTACGCGAGTTTTGTTAATTGAATTATAGGCTTGCCTTTGACCGCCAACACGCCTGATTTTAAGCGATGATGCACTCTACGATGGAGCACTCTTGCCTAGAAGAAACCGATTTACTCGTGATTTGAAGACACTCAGATTGTAACTATCGGGGAACACCCATTCAGGCACCTCATTCCACAGACTAGCATTTCGCACAATAAAAGCGTCTCGTACGGTTTTTTTTTATTTGGGAGGGCAGGAGAGAATTAGATCATGCAGAGCCTATTTATATCCTTTCACATGGTTTCTATCGTCTACCTTTTAATCCACATCCTATGAAGTCTAGTATTCAGCTATAGGAATTTAAAAACAGAAATATTTTAACACATTCCTTTTGTGACTCTTTACAAGATCAACCAAAGAAATTTCTTTACGAAGAAGCTTATTCTCGTTATGGTCCTAATCAATCAATCATACGAGTCGACCAACTCTCGGCACGACCAACATACGGTAACAGGCGTCGTCATATTCTGTAGATGTTTTTGCGTTGTGAGTCAATCGTAGCTCGTCTTGGCGAGTGGAATGTAGTGTTCGCGCCTCGCTCGGTGACAATTACGCGGTGTCGGTGCTCATTAGTTGCGGAGTGAGCCCGCTTCATGTATCATGTATCGCGTGTCGCCGCTCCACCGCCGTCCGCCGCGCGCCGCCGACCCGACAATAAAGCAATCAATCCGCAAACGAGCTGCAGACGTCCACACTCTGTCCGCGCCAGATAACGACACGTGTGTCGCACAATGCTCCTCATAACTATACCCAATAACCGGGAAATTCAATTCGACACCTGAAAAGGAAGCGCAAGAGACCTGTGTATCTGTCGTAATTGAGCATTTGGAGGACGCATCTAAGGCCCGCTCACTACAGCATTGTGAGGTGCGCTAGGGTAATTGCGGCGCGGACGCCGGGGGCCGCGGATAATGCAGCGCGTGATATATGGTACTACGGCTAATAACAGAGCGCGAGGCTCGCGTCGATTATCCCTTTTCCTGGCGAAGACGAATTCGTATCGATCGGTGCGACGCTGGCTCTCGGCTAATGAGAGCTGGATTTAGTTCTCATTATCCACTTTCGCGGCTCGCCCGGGGCGCGATGAAGACGTACCGGCGCGGGCGCAGTCGAGTTCTGCGGGCGCACAATTTGCGGCTCGCGCTAGGCCCGAGCCTGAGGGCCGCAGCTCTGTACTCAGCTCCGGTAATTGCGGACGGCGCTATCCGACGGGATGCCAACGGCCACCACCACACGACCAACGGTAGTGGATAATTGCGCTATTGTTGCAAACGCTCGCGAATACGCCACAAATCGTTCTTGAGGAAGTTTTCGCCAAATTAGAAGGTTCAAACAAGCCAACTTTGTTGTTTCGACAATTAACTTTGATGAGAAAATTATTAGTCTCATAGAAACTGCGCAGGGCTTAAAGAATGGATGGTGTAAAATTATATACTACTTACCGCAACGACTTCAGAACCATGCCCTGTAATAGAAGAATTTATTAGTACCTACTCACACTTAATAAAAGACAATAATTTTCCGTCTTTTATAGTTGCAGGCAAAAAAAAATAGTTCTGTGGTTTCAGCACTGCGTATATAATAAGTAGAAAATTACTTGAATCCTTTAAAAAAAAACTTAATCAAGATACTAAATAAAATATTTCTGTATTTAGCTGTATTGGCTCCGATTCCCTTTGCTTTATTAACCGACTTCCAAAATAGAGGAGGTTCTCAATTCGACTGTTGTTTTTTATAAATATTTTTTTACAATTACTTAAACAACATACCAAAAAAAAAAAAAAAAAAAAGATATGTTAATACCTAACTACTAAACTAAACTATTAAACCGCTACCAGTGGGAATCGTCCCCAAAATGCTGGCCCCATTACCACGTTGTATGGCAATGCTCACTCTTTGAGCAAAGTAGAGGCCAGCATTCTGGTCACGAGTTGCATCAACCAGACGTGATGATAAATGTAGGTATCCTCTTTTATATAGATAATATCTATATAACAGAGGTGTAATAGTAGAAGCATGGAGAAAATACATAATATGTATTTTATTAACTACTACTTTTATGTATTCTGTGTCCATGCTAAGGTTGCCTGGAAGAGATCGCAATAGTGATATCGCTACCATTTGTGACACTAGTTTTAATTCTTTTATTATGTCTATGGTGTGAATAATAAAGAGTTGTCTATCATAAATTAGCCTAATTACATAAATCAATAAGTCGTTGGACCCGAGTGTGTCCTAAAACTGTGACCAGAACTACCAGAGGATGGGCAGCAATGTCTTATTAGTACTCGGTGAACTTACTGCGATTTCCAAGCCGCCTGCCAAGCGTGGAGATTATAGTAACAACCTTCTTTAAGGCATTTGTTCATTAGTAGACGTTTAATGGATGTTGTTGTGAAGTTGCTTCCTAATTTCATACACGACCCTTTTAACCAACTGATATTAAATCGTGCGTGTTCTTTGTTTACAGCTGGCTCGGGCGCGGCTCCATGTTCGTGCTCTCGGAGGCGCACACGCAGAAGCTCCTGAAGGCAGCCCCGATATCCGCCCGCGACGGCTCCGGCGCACTCATCGACCTGGGCGCGGGCGACGGCGAAGTCTCCAAGCGATACTCGCACCTGTTCGAGGGCAGATACGCCACTGAGATCTCGGGCAGCATGCGCCAGCTGCTCGCCAAGAAGGGTTACACGTCAGTATACTGTTCAGTTTTATGTATCACTAGCGGCTTCGCCCGGGGTTTTATTATACTATATATAAACCATCCTTATCTAACTGATGGTGAAAACTGCATTAAAATTCGTTGCGTTGTTAGGCCTCCCAAACGGATTTGATTTACTGTTTTCAGTGAATAAAATAAGCTTTTTAGAGGAGGAATGGTATAAAAGGTAATTTTAACGGATGTATCTTTTGCACCGTAATACATAACTAGTTGAAAATGAAATGTAATGTTACGGCGTATTAACTAAGAAGTGATTAAAGTCAAAAAGTAAAAGCTAAACTAAAAACCCTATACTACAAAAGTTACTTTTATTTATTTTATTTAGTAACAGGCTTGCGTTTAACCGCCAACTCGCCTGATGTTAAGCGATGAAGCGGTCTACAATGGAGAACGATGTATTTGCTCTAATGTAAAAACGGTAATATTTAAAAGCGTCAAACTTGGCATGATTATAGTACACACTCTAAATTAATAATAGCCAAGTGAGAGTCGGTGACAAATTTCTGTTCATTACCAAGTTAAGCAACGTAGGGCGCTTTTGGTACTTGGATGGGTGACCGCCTAGGCGTGATTTTGCTTTTTGTACTACTTTTTGTATTTTGTTGTGGTACGGAACGGAACCCTCAGTGCGCGAGCCCGAATCGCACTTGACCGGTTTATTTCTTAGCACCACCACAGATTACATATCAGTACAAGTACAGAAGATTCACTCCGTAAAACATTTAAATAAGTAGCGACTCTTGCTTCTACACAATAAAGTGCAATTGAGGACCTGCGAGCGCTAACTACCTACAGCTATATTAACCTAGACTTAGAAGTTGCCTCTCTGTCTATCGCGTAACTCTCGTAACGCGTTATCTCTGTCTATCGCGCGGCACCGGGCACGGCAAGTCCGACAAGACGACTACTTGTAGCTTTATTCCTAATGTGAGGAGTGCGCTAGGCCTAGCACCACTCTAAATTTGAAACTGTGTTTGTTTTCCAGCTTGTTAGACGCCGAAGATTGGTGGCGAGCCATGAAGTTCGAGTGCGTCTGCATGATGAACCTACTCGACCGCTGCATCAAGCCCAAGACAATGCTGAAACAAGCGCGTGCGGCCATCGCGCCTGATGGCGTGCTCATGATGGCTCTCGTGCTGCCATACAAACCTTATGTCGAAGGTAATAACGACTTATTTGTCAGCTAGCATAATCTTGTGATAAGGGGCCATTAAGTATGAAGTATTTTAAAGTTTACGTGTTTCATCTTCGACCACATCGTCGCTTACCAACAGGCAAGTTGGTGGTCAAAAGCGAACTTATTCGCGATAAAAAAAAAGTAAGCACTACGTAACCACCACAGGTCTTTGCTTTCCTTATACATGATGACATGTTGATCGCCATTTATCCATTACCGCCCTTACTTATATACGTTACTTAAGTTAAGCAATGCTCAAAATTGCTCTGTCTCTTTTTCATGTATGACAATTTCCGTCAGCGAGAAATTAGCAGAGCAATTTTAAGCATTACTTAACTTCAATAACATTTATAAGTAAAGCTATAAAATTTATTTATAGTCCATAAATTCTTTATTACTAGACTCGTGATCATGATAAAGAAACATGAACAGATAAAAAGGGGGGGTGTGGTAAAAATTACTAACATCAAGTAAGTTTAAGTAGTCGACAAAAAACGGTGAAAACATTCTCACAAACTTTCCAACTAATAAAACGTATGTTTGTCCATTCCAGTTACCCCAGACCACAAACCAGAGGAGCGTCTGCCGATCAAAGGCTCTTGCTTTGAAGACCAGCTTGCTTCGTTCGTGGCGTTTATGGAGGAGGAAGCCGGCTTCGAGCTGGTCTCCTGGACTCGTGTGCCGTACCTCTGTGAAGGAGACTTCGCGCAGGCGTACTACTGGCTCGACGACTCCATATACGTGTTCAAACCAAAGCCCATTGAGTCTGACAGTTAAGTCGGCTCTTACGTTAACTGGTCCCGCTCGAACTGATGCCACGGTATCAGTTGACATAATGCATATTTTGAATTGGGCTACTTAGTCGTATCTGGTATGTACTGTGACATTCAATTTTTTGGTGTCGATTTTGATTACTATTTCCTTATATGGTAGGATTAAAATAATATATTATACCCATACCTAGTACAGGCTTGTCCTCGAAGAATAGAATTATACGGATAGTACAAAATTATTTTATGTGATAAAAGTTTTGTAAACTAAAATAACATTTTAACAATAAAATGTGTGTTTATTATATTCGAATTTTTACTCGCAAATGTTTTTTTAGTATTTCAGACATTTATAAACATCATTGTATCGCCTAATAAAATGATATATGAAATCATATCAGTTCATATAAAAAAGAGAGGACAACACCATTTCTAATGAAAATAAAACAAAATCGACACCTTAAAGAAGTGCTCATCTGCGCCTACAACAATCTCTGTTTAAATTTAATGTATGTACCAGTCCTGGATTTGTCAATAGACCATAAGTGCCACGGCCTATAGGCGGCAGCGTCCTAGGGGCGGCAGATTTTAGAGGAAGCTCAAAAAAATTTATTTTAGAAAGGTACATGGGGCGGTGGAAATAAAGTGGCCTACACTCGTAAAAAATATAAATCCGGTACTGGTATGTACGCGTATTACTTAAAACAGACTTAAATGTTCAAAACAAATTTTGAGCTCCGGTAGTAGTAGTACTAGTTAATCTTTTGACCGCCAACGTCGCTTGTAGGCGTAAAAAATATTTTGTGCCCAGACCGCCAACGACGCCTGTAGGCGACACCAGTACCCTTATTTACAGGAAATATAGTAACGGATTATTTTAACAGTGTTTATTATTAAATAATAGTTCAACAGTTTTAAACTATCACGGTTGTTCACTAAAGTTATATGATTATTTACCGTGGTAAGGTTGTAGAAGGAGCTCCCGATATTTCGGCGCAGTTACATGCAACTCCCGTGAACATGGTGCATGTAACTGCGCCAAAATATCGGGAGCTCCTTCCACAACCTTACCACGGTAAATATCCCGTAAATAATCATATAACTTTAAATAATAGTTCGTCTAATCGACATAAAATAAAAGCTTTTTTGTGTATAATTATGAAATTTGAATTTTTTTGAGACTAAATACGGAAAAATACGAAATTTCGATGCGTGTGGCGACCCGTGCCGGTCAAAGGGTTAACAATTTTTTAACACGTTTTTATTACCTTTGTATGTAACGGAATCTTTGAACTTGATTTTAAACTACTTCAAAACGTCGAAATAAATTAAAATTTTGCAAACTTTCCAAAGACCGACAATGCAATAATTTAAATAGTTTTTCCCATTGAAGCGTGTTTTTTTTTTTTTTTTTGTAGTATTATTTACATTCCTATATGTACTTAATTGTATCTAATCAAGTGTAAGTATATATTTTTGTTTAGAATAAGTATAATGTGCTAGCGGTGAAAATGTAAGGCCACGTTACCACCAAATGCTTCTGGGTGGCAGCTTTTTTTTTATTGGCTTGCTTTTGACCGCCAACTCGGCTGATGTTAAGCTATGATGCGGTCTACGATGGAGCACGCTTGCCAGAAGAAACCGATTCTCTCGTGATACTTGCGCATACGTTAAAACTGGACGACGCGCCACTCAACGCCCCGCGTCTTCATAGACGAGGCCATAGACGTTTTGTTTAAATAGTTATGTGTACGTATATTTAAATTTTTGTACTTTTGCTGTTATCTACCGTATCTGCTGTTATCTACCTTATCTGCCGTATATCTACCTCGCTGTTTCACTTCTACACTCAATATTGAATGTTTTATTTAAAAAAAAAAAAACATATTATTTGGCGCAAAAATGCCTTTGCCTGGATGAGATGTATACGTAAAAAATGTATTTTATAACTAAAAATAAATTTAAATAAGTATTCAACAATACGCACACAAAATTACATCGAAAGGGTAAATTTAATATTTATACAAAATTAATAGCATTTATAAGAATTAATATATAAATACGTATTTATTTAGATCATGTTTAAGATTTGTGTATATTTTTTTTTGTTGCACTGTAAATATTATATTTTCAGTCACAATGTATGGTCGATGTTTTACTAATTGTACTTTTAAACCTTTCAAAGCATCACTATGTGCTGTGCCAAAATATTTAATGCATTCAAAATGCATTCATTTTTCATCTTTAGCTACCTTTAAGGAAAGTTTAATGCATTTAATTACATATACTCATAAATAAAGTATTGTGATTTTTATTAATCTCGTACCTATTTCAATGAAATATTAAATAAATATTATTAACCACAAATAGAAGCCTTTAATTTCATGGGATAGTGTGATTGTTTAAACATCCCTAGTGAAATCTTGATCTGTCACAAAATGAAATCGAACTTGAATTTATCTATAAACCAGCCAAGTGCGACTCGGGCTCGCACACTGTAGATTCCGTACCTCCACATAAGTTGTTAATAACTAAAAAAAGTTGTGCAAAGAGACATCACGCCCAGGCGGTCACCCATCCAAGTACCGAGCTCGCCCGACGTTGCTGAACTTTGGTGAACAAAAATTTGTTTTCGACTCGCACTTTGTCAGTATTTATTATTTTACTTTAAAGTGTGTACTATAATCATGCCAAGTTTGACGCTTGTACGTATTACCGTTTTAACATTAGGGCAAATACAAAAATATGTTTAAAAAAAGTTTGTTGTATAAAAAGTCCCCATACAATAATAGTATATTATGCAATTAGTGAATAAAGGACGGATTTAAAGCGAGGGCCATAGATGAATCACGAGCAAGTGAAGGATTCTAACGACTGAATCACGACCGTAGAAAGTGATTCAAGTGTTAGAGCCGTAACAGACACATCATGGCTGACGAACCGCCGTGCGGGACGTCAGGGACAATTATAATGGTTTTTTGTAGTAGAGATTAGTGAACTTCCACCTATCACAACCAGTAGATCTAAATGAATTCTTTTTTTCACTTATCCTACTGTGCTATTCCTACCCGAGTTCTTTCAATAAACCCTTTCCGCCTAACCTAACCCTGCGTAAGAGAAATGAAACTAGCAATACTTTTCATGTCATTTATTTCTAAGCACTGCTTTTCAATACTAAATTACCATTTTTACAGATTAAATACCAACTGATAAATTACCGTGGCAAAGCCGACATTTTGTTATGTGAAATAAATGCTATTCTATAAAATGTAATCAACAATGTAATTATTTGTATGAAAAAAATCAGTTTTATCAATATTATATGTAATACAATATGACTGATAATATTTCAATTGAATATATGCACTTTGCCACTTCAGAAAATTAAATGTTGATGTTGTTTTTTTATACACATTTATCACAGAATCCAAATAAAATCCAAAGAAAGTACATTTGCATTGTACACTAGTGACATGGTTATATTACTATTTCTACGTATGAAATACCTAACTATTGGTGCGTTTAGAAGATAAACCATACACATTAAAGATAAAAGATAAATAGATAAATGTAGTAACCAGTGTACACGGTGACAACGCTCCAACATCGCAAGTTTGTAAACAAATGTTCACAAACGCTTGCAACACATGACGGGATGATAATTTTGAGATCAATGAAATCAAATAAAATTTTAAAGCATTTTTATGAAAATCAAACATAATTTTGTCACCTGAAAAATGGACCAATTAGTAAAAATGCAATATGAAATCAATTTTTGACTAGAAAGCTTATTCTAATACAGAGAGAGATTCTTTTGGAAATTTATAATACTTAAAGAGTTAGATTATATGACGGTTACACGAGCTTAGCACTAGGGTGTATTGTTAGTTAGCCTCGTCATATTAGAATACGGAATCGTCATCTGCAAATATAACTTGTTCACAACACACCATAGTTTCACAATACACCGATACGATAAAATATAACGTAAACAATAAAAAGCTGCTTAAAATTATATTCGAAACAGTCATATATCAAAATGAGATAATAAAATGTAAATAGTAGTAACCAGAGGCCGATAAATATACTCATACGAAGAACTTATAAATAAAAAAAGTACTAAAATATAAATACTTTCACAAATTCTAATGTGATGTGATTTATCAATTTTCATAATTTAGATTTACAATACTAGGATACAAAACTTTTAAAGTAGGCTTTGCCTAATTATTGCACTAACAAACTTATGTAATTCATTATTTCACACAATGTGATGTTTTTGGAAGTAAATAGCAACTCTAGTTGTTTCTAAACATTTTCTCTCACAACTCCTTCCTCTCTATTCACTCTACTGCACACTGAGGACGTTTCCAGCACGAATACACACAAATAACCCATGAACTGGTGAACATAACTCGAATATTCCTACGTAAAAATAATAAGTCTAAAACGAAGCGTAAATAAATTTAGTATGTAATAGTGCTCAGTGTGCAGTATGTACTTCACAACTTATCTTAAATCCACAGGCAACATTAGCTAAGACGTGAAAAATTTGCAGTCTTCAATAAGATACTAACCTTCCTATCATTCACAAGACAAGACATGGCGATCAAACCTAATTAAATACACGCACACAGCGCCCGGCGAGCGCCGCCGCCGATGTTGTGACAGCATTGAACAAGACAACACATTAGCCTCTACTGTTCTGCTGGCGTCAAATTGAATGGTCTCACAATCTCAACTACTTGTAGCAACAAAAATAGCACAACATGATCGCTAGAGGAACAAGACGCTCAAGCTGCAAAATCACGCTACCGCAAATCGTATCTCGGCGCGTTAAGGTTCGCGTTCGCGTGATTTTGCAAACTGCACCAATTCGGGCCCGCGGTTAGAGTTAGGCGTGAGGCCTCTGATAGGTAAAAATCACTAATTTAATCGGTCAAAACAATATAATTTTGAGTTAAATTTAAAAATCTTCATAATTAAAACCAATAATTTATAGTGATGACACACATGCCCATTATAATGTGTGTGAGCATTTATTTAGTAATGAACAATTGCTCAACAGCGACTGCGTAAACAAAACTTTGCAAAAAAAACAAGAGCCAGATGTTTTTCTACCTATTTTATTATTTTTATTGAAGGGGGGGGGGGGGGGTTGTTATTACCAGGTATGAATATAATATTTACTTACACTGCTAGCAAATGTGTAACGCATCACAAAGGCAAACTAATATAAAACAATTGTTCAAAGCTGTACGTAAAACTTTGACAGACATTCTTATTAGATGATAAAAAATCAACAGCCGGTGGTTTTCGAGCTTGTTAACTATATTGCTTGAATCATCTTTTTTTGTTATAATAAACATATTTATTCCTTTTGCTAGCAAATGTTCAAAATGTTAGTTCTAAGTGTGCTCATAAGCCATAACAGACGTATCGAACTTGGCTGACGAACCGCCGTCTGACCAACGGGAGAGAAAGAGTAAGAATATTATTTCCCTCTCTTTTTCTCTCGTTGGTTGAGGTGGTTGACGTCAGCCACGTTGACGTGTCTGTTACGACTCTTACATATGGGCATGTGTGTTGGTAGCATAATAACTTAAAACTGAGTCAATTTCCCTTGTGCTATTTTTATTGCGGATAGCGTGTGCGCAATTCAGATCAATAACCTACAAACCTATGTTACGTTCATGTCAAGACTTCGCTCAAACCTACAACTATTACACCACTATCACAGTGTAAATAATGCACTTACGTTAATAAACTGATATAATAACTAAACACGATGTAA
This sequence comes from Agriopis leucophaearia, assembly GCA_949125355.1. Classification (NCBI taxonomy): domain Eukaryota; kingdom Metazoa; phylum Arthropoda; class Insecta; order Lepidoptera; family Geometridae; genus Agriopis; species Agriopis leucophaearia. The sequence goes on from OX421273.1 coordinate 10,635,763, forward strand.
ACTGGGACGAATCATAAAAAAAAAACAGAAAGTTTATATAACAATAGCAAAACTACATACATAAAGTGTTGTATGAACTTAACATTATAGAAGAAAAATCAGTATACATTTGTAAAGAAACAACGTGTAAGCAAACACCAACAAAAGCGAAACAATACGTAATATAGGGTTTGTTTGTGCTAAATGAATAGTAAAGTTAGATTACAAGGATACACCCGATAGTAAGTCGTTTTGGACAGTGCTGTATAAAATGCTATCATAAGAAGCGTATCTTAGGGTGGTAGAAAAAGGTGTTAAGCACACAACACAGCTTAACATCAGGCGAGTTACCGGTCCAAGGCAAGCCTATTACGGAATTAAAAAAAAGTAGACTACCAGACTGATTTATGTTTCTTGTAAAAAAGATGACTTTAATTAGAGCCGCTCATCGAAAAGTAAATTGAAAATGTGTTCAAAATTAAGAAAGATTATAATTTATTCATTCATTTTAATGTCATTTGTGGTTGATGGTTTAATAGCTGTTTTACGGGTGGTTGTAATGCCGGATACAGACCTCCAGGATCTCGCATTTTCGACAAACACGAGTGAAGACATTGCCTATCTCTTCATTATGCGAGAGCCAATGCATTCGCGTGCGCTTACACTCTAGTTTTATACACGGTTTTAGCCGTTTTAGTATTAAACCTTAGTGGTTTTTAAATGCCATTATATCCTTTTTTGTATTATTTTTTTATTTAACGATAAATAAATGAAAAAATAATTAAAAAAAGTTATCGCCTTTGTGTGAGATGATATTTCAGATACGCATCTTAAGTGGTAGCCCATTGTAGTCCGCTGACCAAACCAATGGCAAGATAGAATGCACGCAGCGCTGCTATCTTAATAAACATTATTTTAGAACAATATTAAAATTCCCGCCGCATCGTCGCATCAAAATACGGTTCTAATTCAGACTTTCTTTAGACCAAAACACATTCGAAAAACACTTTTCGAGACATAATTAAAACAACACCAATAAAGCTGGCAAGATTACCATTTCATTAGGGCCAAGGTACATTGCGGCGTTAGCTTCATACTTTCCCTAATCCTCGTGATGGAAGCACACAAGGATGTGCAAAATACAAATAAAATACCGTAACATTGATGCGAACGGCGGTCCCAAACCGAAGAATGGTGCGTAGGGACGTCACCGGGCCGTTTATCCGTCCGCGACGTTCTCGCCCGTTGGCTAGTTGCCGCTCACTATCTTGCGGGACTCCAGCTCGTCCATGTTGTTAGAACTGCAATGTCGACAAGGGACAGTCAGTTTCTTAATTCTGTTTTCACGTACCATCAACAAAGTATAAAAATTATTATAACTTTTTTTTTATGCTCATTTCGGCTCTTAATATTCTTATTTCAGCCTTCGTAAGGCTATTGTCATTTAGAGGTCTATCTATGTATTTAATTTTCTTGTTGTTTCTTTTATAGGAAAAAAGTAAAAAAATTAATAGAAGTCATGGAACAAAAGTAGTCCGGTATGACGTAGCGAAGCTCCTATGTGAGGTTTTAGGTGAATTAAAAATATCACTATATATAAGGTTACGCATATAGAATGTACTAAGCCGAAAGGAGGCCATTGTATTCATCATTATTAACAACTTATACTATGGGACCAACCTTGAAATCGCGAAAAAATATATCTTTGTCGAGTGTCAATGACCGTTTTCATATATATATTTTCTGCGTCCCGTTGTAAAAGTTATTCATAACATAATGATGGCTGCTTGTATGCTGACAAAGTGGGACCTGGAGAACTTTAATTTCATACACAATAAATATACCAACTTCTGCAACCCAGGCTCACAAGCTCAATAAATTGAATAGATGAATGTTTTTTTTTATGGTCCTATTAAAATGTAGCCGATAAACATAGCTGATTAATGAAAACAAAATAAAAATCTGAACAAAAATAAGCAACTTATAATCATTTTAATATCATGCTAGACAGAGAGCGCGAAACAGCAAATTATGACGTCACTTCTCTGTACGCCATATAAATTCTATTCTGACAAGTATGGCGCACAGAGGCGTGACGTCATTTTTTGTTTTGTGGGAAAGTTTTCTCTACCAATAACTTTAAAAGCTTATATATCAGAACATTAATTACCGATTCAAATTATTTTTTAATAAACATATTATATTTACTTAAATTCTTCATCAAACCTATTGCTTTTAACAACATAAACATCAATCATCTACCCTATTTGAATGAGTACAATCGTTCGTGTCCTTTCGGCTTAGTACAGTATATGTGTAACCCTGTTCACAATATTAGTATGATAGAAAAGTATAATAGTTTGTTTGTATGGGTGTTTTACCGAAGTTTGTCGTCGTTCTTCCACGATGTGACCTGAATGTGAGGCGGAGGCAGGTAGCTGCGCAGAGACTGTACCAGCTGAATGGTGTCCAACAGAACTGAAATTAATCACAATCATCATTAGTCTATTCACCGATGGGGCCGTAAGGTTCTCGGATGGAGACCACGGACCGGTAAGCGCAGCGTAGGACGTCCACCCACAAGATGGACAGACGACCTAACAGAGACCGCAGGAAAACGCTGAAACGCCCTTTTGAAAATCGATGGGGAAGGCCTATGTCCAGCAGTGGACATCCTATGGCTGAAATGATGACCAGACTGAAGTATAGGCTATGTTATTTTGCGAAAGGGCCGGATTAAGGGAGGAAAAAACGGTTGAAAGTTTATTAGCTACGCGTACGAATTCGCGGGCAACAGCACTAGTAATTAATAAAAATCTTAAATTAATTAATTCACAGCCTAGAGCCTAAACCATTACGTCTAGATCGTTCTAGATCTAGAACATGACATGACTAGAAAATGTTCTTTTTTTCAATCTAGGTGTCTTCAAATCACGAGTGAATCGGCTTCTTCTAGGCAAGCGTGCTCAATCGTAGACCGCATTATCGCTTAACATCAGGCTAGTTGGCGGTCAAACGCAAGCCTATTTATGCATTAAAAAAAAACAGGTCTTACTCTTCTGTAGCTGCTCGCTCTGCTTGCCGTAGGGCTTGCACATGGCGGGGCGCACGCAGGGCCGCATGCGCTGCAGGTTGCGCGCCAGCTCTGCGAACGCGCGCACCACGCGCTCCTGCCCCCCCGCGCCAGCCCCGCCGCCTCCGCCGCCGCCGCTCGATGCGCCGCGCTCAGAGTGTCCACCGCCTGTTGACAGCGACTCCAGGCTTTCTAAGTTCGCCCTGGAATAAAACAATCAGATATAATTTACTACATCATCAAAACGCTTTTATTAGATTCACTTTTAACTAACTTACAATGTAAACAAATGTTTGGAAGTTGATATAACCACATCTCATTGAATATAGAATTCGGATGACAAAAAGATGACAACATTTACTCTTAAGTAGGTCTTTGAACAACCCTAACTCTCACTAGGGCAGGAGGCACATTTGCCTATGGTGGTTGCGCTATGTTGGTGGTTAACGAGCATGCGTAGTTCCCAGCTGCCAACCAGTGTATACAACCGCGACGCTCGTGACACCAGCAAAATTGCCCAATTTTGCAACGTAGTTAAGCGACGATACTAACCTTAGCCTACTGGCATCAACACGTTAGGCGGGTGTAAGCCGCTGGGCCAGGGCTGGTAGGTTCAGTATGTAGACACCATTATTTAGAAAAAACATTTTTTTTTTACAATTACTGACCTCAAAAAGTCCGTAAGCTTGTGCTCGTCACTATAGTGATGCTTAGACTTGGACTCTAGAGCAGACTGGGAGGAAGTAGAGGACCGCGTGGAGTGGCTGTACTTGTCCACCGAGTGTCCAAGGGAGCGGCTCTGGTGCTGCAGCAGCATCTGTTGGTGCTGGGACAGCTTGTCCTGACCGCGCCGCTCTGACTTCTCGGTTGTTAGGCTGGCTGGAAAGTCATAGGAAATTTCGATAATTGTATGAATTTTGTGCATAAAATGCGAAGGTAACTATTTGTTGATGAAATACCAAAGAAATAATGTTTTCACCATTAGTCTGAAGCTATGGACATACACTTCTTCAGCTTCTAATAATTAAAGCTCTTCATGGACCAAAGCTAGTACAAAGTATAATGAGAGAGACAAACATACAATATGTTCCTAAAACTCAGATGTGAAAAAATTTATGCCGAGAGCTGATAACCAATCCATGTGGCATGTACATTAGCCGGAATCTATTATGGATGGACAAAGTATGTGTGATACAAAATATACAATATGTTTTTATCTCACATTTTACTAGCTTTAGCCCATGGTTTCACCGGTGTTGTGAACAAAACATAGTACTCTTTAATGACAGATTATATACATAGACTGTAGTGATAGTGTCTTGAAAGTGCTTTCAATTAAGTAGTGAAAGAATTATAAAAATTGGATCTGGAGAATACCTTCTGTAAAGTTACAAACTTCACCTCTTTAAAATAATAGTGTACATTTAGTTCGATTTACAATTATAAATTTTAGTAATTATGAAATCAGACAGAATTTCAGCTATACCAAAATGGTGCAAAGCTTGGCAGCAATCTTTACACAGCACTTCGATGAAGCAATTATAAAATAGAAAAATAATTTAATAAAGAAAAAATCACATTGATTTTTACATAGTAACTCACTGAGAGCAGCCAGATGAGGTGCTAGTGGCATTTGATAGTCTTGTGGCAGGGCTGCACTTCGAAGCAGTCGCTCAACTGCCTGGCTGTCAGACAGGTTTGATGCACCCGCATCTACACACATTTTAGAATGATCTTAATTTTGGTTATATTATGTATAACTTTCCGGGTTACATTAAATTATTCAATCCAAAGGTCTCAGACTACAGGATCAATTTGTGTGTATATGTTTGTTCAACAAAAACTTTTCAGTTCATCTGAACCAAATTTTTTTTGTAGAAAAGTTGTTTTATCATTCATCATCATTCCCACTGCTGGGACTCAGGCCTTCTCTCAGAGAGAGGATGGGCCCTATTCCACCATGCTGGCCCAGTGCATATTGGTGAATGCCATATGTCTTTGAACTCTTTAGAAAAGTTGTTTATCCCACAATAACTTTTCAGTTTAAATATAAGTAGTATAAGAAAAATCGGTTGTAAAGATATAGGGGTCAGGAATTCGGGCAAACTATTTTGAATAGCATATTTTTTTTTTTTTTTAGATATTAATTGCACCAAGGAATTTCTTTAATTTAATGTATAATCTTAAAAAGCAACAGCATGTACTCTATTTACCTGGTATGTATGTGGGTTGTTGAGATAAATGCTGCATCGATTTCTGCGTCATCTCCAATTGGTTTTTGTAATAGCGGCAAGCGGGATTGGGACAATTCTGTATCACTTCCAGGATGAACTCTTTCTCCATGCCAAATTGTTCTCTGCCTATTGTGTATGATTCAACCACCTGAAAAAACAATTTTATTATCAAGGTGGGTTTTTTTACATCATCATAATATTCAGCCTATCATAATCCACTCCTAGGGATAAAAAATAAATAAATAAATATCTGGGACATTTCTGCACACACGGATATCTGACCCCAAACTAAGCAAAGCTTGTAATATGGCTGCCAGAGACTGATATACATAACGTACATATATATTTTTAAATACATACTTAAATAGATATTAACACCCAGACATAGAACAAACACAAATGTTTGTCCTAGATGGGAATCGAACCCACGCCCCTAAGCACAGAAGTTAGGTTCACTACCAACTGAGTCACCGGGGCAGTCTGGATGTTACAGAGGTGGTTTTATTGGAACCGAATCTGGAGTTGAGAGTTTTCAAATTTAGCTTGTTGGAGTCAGAGTCGAAGTCAGAGACGGAGGCAGAAGAGAGATGTATTAAGGACAGGTTAGTGAAAGTCTAATCAACAGAAAGCACGTGTGGAGAGGGGATCCCCGAGCGACAAGTACAAACTTGTTCCGAACAAGTTAATGTTTGTTCGTACGCGCTGACTGCAGCCACCGTCGTATCGCACCTCCGATTATACAATGCAATTTCAACCATTTTGCAATTGCACCTGCGATTCAAAAATGTCAGAGCTGAAGTCAGAATCGGAGGTGTAATATCAATCAGAAGTATAGACTTTTCAGAATCGGAACTGAACCTCTGTAACATCCCTAGCTCCGCAACTGCACATAGGCCTTTCCTAAGTCAGACCCCTCAGCTCTATCTTCTGGTTTTCGATTTCAGACACTGCCAGTTGCCTTATATGTATACAAGGTTCTTCCGAAAGGGTATACTAAGCTGAAAGGGGTCTATTGTACTAATCATTATGGACAAATTATACCATGGAACTATCTCCATAATTGCAAAATAAATATCAGCTGTTCCATAGAAAAGATCATTCACACTATGCAAAATGTATGGAACATATGTTTTTTTTGTTCATGGTTGGTCTCACACAAAATGTTTTTTGGCTTAGTACTTTCTATGTACTAATCCTGTATATCGTAATGCAGACCGTAAGCCGCATGACACTGACTTGACAATAAATAGTTGTACAGTCTCATAGTAGCCGACTCAGCTACAGCATTACTGCGATGGAATTCTGTTGTGTTGAGTATGGCACACTATTTAAAATGTAATTATAGGCTTTGGCTTCACCATTCAAAGCCCGCAAACCACTTTATGTTTGCCAGTATAAAGTACTATCAAATTTATTGGATAGACTATAAAGTTTTTAGTATAAGCATAATAATATAATTTTCCTATGGTAGTAATGTAAACAAAGTTTCTATCATTCTTTGTACTCTCAAATAACAGTCACAACCGTTGTGTTAACTAGATTGTACTATAAATGTAAAATCAAATGTTTATAATCAATACTTACAGCTCTAACAGTGGCCTCCACTCCTAGATGTAACCCATGAGGGCCATTCATGTGTTTCAACATAACAGCATTAGCAAAATGTTCATATGGCAAAATTATTTTGCCATTCTCTCGCAATATCAGTCTACCTTGTGTATCTAGTCCTACTCTGGAAGCCATCATTCTGAAACATTTTAATGAGTAAGTAAAGCACAATAGATTATTCTCAGATTAATGTAACTTCAATACTTTTAATAGCAAAGAAATCAAGTAGTATAGAAGAATCTAATAAGATTAGTAGGTAGTTGTTAATAATATAGGTAGCTGATACAAAATTTTCTTGAATATTTCATCCACAATTAGGCAATGTTAAAAAAAGATCTATATGGTTGGAGACTAAATATTACTACTCCAAGTAGCAAGCAATAACTACTCACTGCAAATAAGAAGCACTGGGAAGCATTGAGGATTCTTTGAGGTCGCTGAAGCACTGCAACAGCTCTATGCTCGGACTCCAGCCCTTGTTCTGCAAGTACAGCTGGAGAAGCATGTATAACTTCTCTGTGACATAGCCCTCGGCGGGGTGCGTTGCCGACGAGTTGGCCGCAGCCGACGCGCCGCTTGAAGTCCCAGAGCTCTTGGCGAGCACATTCTTCATCGTCTCTGCCAAATCCATCTTGTAGATGTCCAAATAAGTCCTCTTTTGGGAATCCTAAAACAAATAACGCCAGCCGTGAAGATCGATAGCCATGCAGTCCCAACTACAACATTGGAGAAAATAATGGTTTCACTCACCAGAATGATAATTATACTCAAGTCACGAAGTATAAAACAGAATTTTACTTATTCTAATAAAAAAGTGATGGTATCCATCCGATATTTTTAGACAAATTTTGTAAATTCCGAGGCTTTTCCAGAGTTTTTCTTTTGGTTTTTTTACTATGACAGCGACAGACTGACAGATTTGGACGGACGATGCTGTCAATTTTTTTTTCTTGTCCTATGTCAATAGTGATGGAAATGTAAATTGAATTAGTTTCCTAAAGTTGGCCATTCTTTTGTTTAGAAGACCATTCTTTTGTGAAAATGAAGTCTACCTTTTGTGCGGCACCAGGGATGCGTTTACGGCACTTATCCAGACTAAAACTTATACTAGATGAACGATAAAACACCCGTTTTGGGACTCCACGAGGTGAAAAATTATACCGGCGAAAATTTAAACTGCCCGTTTACGGGCGTCCGCTGGTATAAGTTTTCGCCTGACTAGATTAAATTTTATCTACCTTTTGAGGTCGCTAAATTTTCGCCTGCTGTCAGATTGACAGCTGTTGAGGAGGTTAAGCCGTTTTTGATATTATTTTGTTCGAATCTTTTTGTTGTAGATGTTTTTATTTAAAATAAAATTTTATATATATATAATGATAGATTGATATTTCATATTTTACTATTATATACCATTTTATTTTACTATATTTTACTTGACATTTATTTATTATTGAATTTGACAGCTAGTATTGACATATCTAATCTAATAACTATTATAAAGGCGAAAGTTTGTAAGTATGGATGTATGGATGTTTGTTACTCTTTCACGTAAAAACTACTGAATGGATTTGGATGAAATTTGAAATATACATTGCTTATGTCCTGGATTAACACATAGGCTACTTTTCATCATCATCATCACCGATTTTCATCACCACGCGGGTGAAACCGCGGGGCGCAGCTAGTATGACATAAAGCTATGACGCCGTTCAGCGAACCTCCGTTAGTTTAATTTTTCACCGGTGAAAAATTCGCCGAGTCCGTAAACGCTTTTTTTTTTTTTTTTTTTTCTTCTTCCCCGTATTGGGGCTTTTGGCTCCGCATGATTGACGCAGTTGCCATATACAAGTCTTATGAGTTTTGGTTTTAGAATTTAAAGGTAGGGAAACGATACGCGATAATTAGGATTTAGGATTTAGTAAGGATTAGGATGGACGGATCAGAGGAGTGTAAAAGATAACCCCGTAAACGCTCCCCATAAGTATCAAGACAACAAAAAGTCAAAAGTATAAGTGTCAATCATTGTCAATGTCAAAATCATCGTAAACGTAAAGCGTGCAAACTTTGAGGTTATTTTATTATTTACTTCGAATTTGAAGTTGATTGCAACCCAAATTTTCATTAGCGTTACAATAATTATGGATGAATTAGTTGTAGGGACGTATGAAGGCTTCCTACTTGGATATTCCCTTCGATCAGATGATTTGGTAAGTTCAAATCCACTACTCACTTGACCACCTCACGAATAATATTACTATTTTATAATCGAATTTCCTAATTTCAGGGCACGAAGCTGAAGCAAACATTTGCTACTCATTCACATACTGCATCAGTGCGATGCATTTCCATAGCCGGCAAGTTTTTGGCCTCTGGTGGGACCGACGATAAAGTCGTGGTAATAGACTTGAAGAGTCGGAAAGAACACACTGTTTTGATGAACCACGATGGAACCATCAACGCCGTGGCCTTCACTCACAACGCCACACATCTCCTGACTGGTAGTGATGATGGTTCGATCATAGTAACAAGGACTGGAAACTGGCAAATAGAAAAAATTTGGAAGAAGGCACATAGTGGTTAGTTCTCTTCTTTATTGTATTTTTTTTATTGACCTCTCTGCTGACCCATTTGGTAGTGAACTGCCTTCTGAGCTTGGGGGCATGAGTTTGATTCCCACCTATGGCAAAGATTCATGTGATGGACATTTGTGTATTTGTTCTATATCTGGGTCAATGACGATTTAACCATCTCATCCTTTACCCCGTCATGATGAGAAGGTACTAAATTATCAGCAGAATCTTATACGAGCAGGCGAATAGAATTAATGACTTGTTTTCTCCTATCACAAGCGCCATACGAAACTCATGCAAGTGTTTATATTATCTTTGATCTGGGTGTTAATTTCTATTTAGAAATGTATTTAAAAATATATATATGTATATCAGTCTCTGGCAGCCATATTACAAGCGTTGTTTAGTTTGGGGTCAGATGACTGTGTGCAAAAAATGTCCCATATAATATTTATTTATTTATTCGTGATTAAATATTTCTATTATTTAATGTTGACTGAGTATACCAAATTTTTCAGGACAACCTGTTACTGCAATAGCAGTTCACCCATCAGATAAATTAGCACTCAGCATTGGTGGTGACAAGACATTACGGACATGGAATCTAATCAAGGGCCGCCCAGCATTTACCATCAATCTAGCCAGTAAAGGAGTGCAACTACCTACAGAAGTCAAATTTTCTCCTGGAGGGGATAGATTTTCATTAGTATCTCAACAGATGGTAGATGTTTGGACCATAAGCAAAGCTGGTGTTGAAAAGAGAATAACATGTACATCAAAGCCTACTTCAGTTCAATGGATAGATGACGAAAGAATGTATGTCGGATTAGAAAATGGAAGCATCATCACATTGTCTGTGTCCGATACTCAAGCTCTAACATACAAAGCACACAAGCAAAGGGTAAAAAGCTTGCATTATGAAAATAATACATTATATTCAGCATCTAGTTCGGGGGAGTTGAAAGTCTGGTCTTTAGAAGGTTCTAAATTAAGTGACATATGCTCTTATAATGCCTCCTGCAGAGTGACTTGTGTCACATTGAATAGACAAAGCCACCTGATAAAGAAAGAAGACCATTCTGATGAAGAGGAAACTCAAGAGACTGTTGAAAATGAAGAAAGTAAAGCAAACAATGAAGAAAGCAGGGAAAACAGTGAAGAATCTGAAGAGGAAGTGGATCTACAACTACCACAAAAAAGGAAACCTGGAGCATTTGTCGCTATAAGCTATGGAGATGACGAAGCAAAACCGAAAGATGCTCCTCCACCTGCAAAGAAGTTCAAGAAAAGAAAAAGAAATAGAAAGAATAAAAATAAGAAAGTTGAGAATAAATCCTAATTCATTACACATTTACTAAAGGCATATTTTTTTTATACTCATGCTAGTGTTTATGTTGCTGCCACATATTATGATTCACTGTCTACTGTCAATTTACTGTCTATCGGTTTTTTATTAGACATATTTCAATGAGTTTGCATCCAAACTGCTTGATATATGATTCCCTCCTGTCCATTTTTCTATCAGACGACCAGGGTGGGCACAAAAAAGGCAACACCATTTCAGTAGATATTCCAAAACCCCCTATGAAGCGATTTGATTCCACTTTCCACACAATAGCTTTGAAAGGCCACTCCAAAGACTTCTTGCCATGTGGAAAAAACTGCAGTCCAAACAGAACTATACAGTCCACCTTCCAATTATATTGTCAATGCCGAAGAGCTCCCCCAAGCCATAGAGAACCATGAGCACTTGGAAAACCCTGAACCAACGGCCCCAAAGTCGGGATAACATGGTGGTCCTATAAAAGGTTTCAATACCGAATATCTGTAGTGAGCCTTCAGGGCTCAGACAATGTCACACTTGATTGACTGTACAGTGTTCCCTACAACCTGCACTAGGTGACCTGAATGAGGCCACCGGGAGTGCCGTTGGAGTAGCCAAACTCAAAGATAATGTAACGCTACGCTAGCCAAACTGGTCCACAAACTTAATTCAAAATATATTATTCAAGAAACATCCATCGACTTATAAGAAGATGTGTTTGTTTGCCTGCTCCATACTCAACTATGTTACAGCTTAATTAAATGAAATTTTGAAAGGAATTAGCTAAACCTGGGAACACATAGGCTACTTTTTATCCTGCAATACCAATACCAGTAGGATATGGGTGCTGCAATTATAGTTTAATACCAACCCAGTTAAAAAGGTTGTTAGTAAAAAAAACTTTTCTACCTTGCAGATTATATTTCCACCATCTTCTCATTAAATGTACATGATACTCACACAGAACACAGTAAAAAACAATATGATGTAGACTTTGGTTTGTTTATTAAATTATAAATAAAAAAACTTCTGAACACACACCCAAAATACATAAAAATAAAGTAAGTTCATAATAAATTAATTTGGTCCCGAAATAAATATATAATTTAAGGGAAAGTAAAAAAAAATAACAAGTCATAAACAAAAGTACTGATTAATTTTGGCAATTGTTATTGGACTCTACTTACAATAAATGTTAAATCTTATTTGAAATAAATAATCCTAAATGTCGCGTACATTCAGTCGCGCAATGATTTCAAACTCACCGCACTAGCCTCGAGACTGGCAGTCCATGAGACCTTATTTACACAACAAAATATCTACGGAACCAGTCATACGCACATGAATACACAGACACTACACTTAGATAAATCGTATGTAGGTACAATAATGCCGCCTAAGAAAACTAAAAAGCTCACCTAAAACGTCAAAACCTCACACAGAAATAACTATATCGAGAGTTTACTTGGAATGTATTAAATCATGAAGATTGCATCATTACAATAGAATTCAGGTGACTGTTTATCGCAAACAAATACTGTTGTAGGGGCGAGAGATAATCTGATATTCTTACATGAAATGAGATCACGTTGGATGAATGTTACTTCACTATACAATTTAAGATATGATACACTAAAAGAACGGCGACAAAATACGAATAAATTCAATCACCATGCAACTAAGTACTTTTGTGCAGTATATTCCATTACAATATAAATAAATGCCAAAGAATACGAAACACTATTTGCATTGTTCTGAATGCAAATTTTAAATAAATTACCGTGATACAATATTTCGTTAGTAGATATATTATGTTTATATTTTTGAGTTACAATCTATATGAATCTTACTTTCTATATCTTAAATATTTGAAAAATGTCTAAGAGAAAATGTTATAGTATTTATGACTTTCGAACATCTAATTCATTCTTATGACTAGATTGAGCCAGTGTTTTTCCCACAGTCCATATAACACCACATCGAACCTGAAGAAAAACTGACACAATTAATACAAAATGTAGGAACAACGAAGACATTTTTTTCCAACAAAACATGTGACAATTATTTATGGAGTTAATTTATGTAATGTCCGGCTAAACAAATGAATTATAATGACAATTCTGTTGTACCATTTTCTAAACTAATTTTGACAGCTCTAAAACTGTTGTCATCCATTAGTCAATTAAATTCGATTGATTGAAATGAAAAGAGATGCAGGTTATTTTAGCCCTGTCAGATGAGTAGTTTAGAGATTGGCAAAACAGAATGGCACTTCATGTCCGCTTACGTCTAATTTTCGATAAATATTCGTTTCTTCGTTTGAAGCAGCACTAACGTTACTAATCCCTAAGCTACGGGTCAGATGGCACTCTGTACGCTATCAGACACAGCTATCTTCAACCGTCGGCTTCTACGTTCAGTCACTAGAATAGTACCTTCGAGTAATTACAAATCGTTCTAAAATCATTTAGAAAGTAGCTACTCGTCTACTGTCGAATCGGAGGCCCGTGACACGATGTGGTAGGCAAGAACTAGCATGAAGGAGGAAGTCGAGATGCGTGTGTCGGTAAGGAGTAAACGAATATCTTTTTACAGGTACAGTTATTTTAGCTACCGTAAACAATACATTCGAATTATTGGAGACGATTCACACGGAGTCGCAGCTGTCGAAAAAGAACAGGAAATAAGAACGAAACGCAGAATTTGAATTCGATGAAAGGAAGACAGGTAGTTACGAAAATTTAGAGCGACGGGCGGAGAGCCCGTGTGAAGCGGTCCATTCTTTGGTGGTACGCGATCCGGTCGCCGATTTATTTCTTTTTGGCTTTCTTTTCTGCCTTCTTGAGTGCTTTCAGGTGTTTCTCGTGCGCGGATCTGAGTTCCTTGAGGCGTCGTTTCATGCGGCGGCGGTCGTCGCCGGGGAGGCCGAGCAGCTTGAGGTCGGCGGAGCTCAGGGCAAGAAGCAGGGCGCCGTCCACGCCCCGGGCTGCGAACGCACCCGCGTGGCGCTCCAGACCTTCGCCAAGACTGGACACCCACTGCCATACCTGCAAACACAAACAAACTCCAGTAAACTACACATACAGAAGCCATGGGGCACAAGACGCCTAGACACGATACGACGCTATATAGAGGGTTCAAATTCAATATCTTTTTGTCGGATCGCCGCCGCAAAACACCTTATGGCTACCTGTTTATCTAGAGAGTTGTCTCTAGCAGCTGAATAACAAGTGCCAAAAACATTTGTCCCCAAAAAAAATCAATTTATGTTGCTTGTTTCCAAGGCAGTTTTCAAACAAATGTAGTCAGTCCAGTTAAAGGACTCGCAGAGTTCGCGTCTTCCGCTCTCAACGTGGGTCTGTAACGAATATTATCCATCATCACCCCAAATAAGTCCACACAGTGGGAGAGAGTCACAAGTCAGACATGTGACTCTCTCCCAAGGTATGCAACTCAGCAGCAGCATTAAGGTATGCAACACGATCTTTGGCATTTTGTTTCCAGTCACTCCCAGCTACCTATTTTTAACACACTTCAAAAAAGGAAGGGGTTCTCAATACGGATGTTTAAAAAAAATGTTTGTTACCTCAGAACTCCGTTAATTATGACATTTATGAACCGATTAGGACAATTCTTTCAGATTGGTGCCATAGAAATTTCATTAAATAACTGGAAATTGCATTTTTTAACAAATTCTGTTGTGTAAATTAATAGTCATTATGTATGTAGTTTACCTGTTGCTTAGTCCAGTGGTTGGGTCCGAGCGGCTGCGGCGGCGGCGTGAGGCTGGCTTCCGACACGGCGCTGGAGAGCGGCTGCCACGGCACCTCGCCGCCGACTACGCAAGCCGGAGCTTTCTTCACTACAATACAACCAGTCGCTCGCAATCAGTACTATATGCTGACACCACGGGCACATACACCCAGGGGAAATGCATTCTCAACTCTGACTCGGAAAGTGTACTCTAAACCGAAATGGGGTCATTATACTCATCTTTATGTACAACTTCTACTACAGAATATCATCATCATAATCAGCCTATACTAGTCCACTGCTGGACATAGGCCTCTCCTAAGACGCCACTCAGCCCGATCTTCGGCTTTTGTCTTCCAGCCACTGCCAGCCGTCTTACGTATATCGTCACTCCAACGAGTCTCAGGGCGTCCTACGCTACGTTTGCCGATTCGCGGTCTCCACTCTAGAACACGTCTACTCCAACGGTTATCGGTTCTGCGACAGATATGACCGGCCCACTGCCACTTCAGCTTGCTAATACGCTGAGCTATGTCGGTGACTTTGGTTCTCTGGCGAATTACTTCGTTCCGGATACGATCCCTCATAGAAACCCCAAGCATAGCTCTCTCCATAGCTCGCTGAGCGACCTTGAACTTGTGGACCGCTCCAACTGTAAGTGTCCACGTTTCGGCACCGTAAGTCATGACAGGTAGAACGCACTGGTTATAAACTTTCGTCTTAAGACTTTGCGGGATGGGTGACGAGAAGACTCCACGTAATTTCCCAAACGCTGCCCAGCCCAACTGTATCCTTCTCTTGGCCTCACTCTCAAAATTGTTTTTACCTAGTTCGAGCGTCTGCCCTAGGTAAACATATTGTTGAACAATCTCCAGAGTGAAGCCATTTATGGCAACCGGTCCCGGAGCAACGTGTTCGTTGAACATGACCTTGGTTTTATCCTAGTTCATCCGGAGCCCAGGTTTCTAGGTACTACAGAATATACTTGTGTGCTAATGTTTCATATTACTAAGAACGATATAATGGATCCTTGATATTACCAACTAGCTGTTGCCCGTGGCTTCGCTCGCGTAGTATATTTATATATATTCTTTTTTTCTTTTAATAAACCTTGTCCCGACAATAACGAAAACAAAAAGAAGAATTATCTAATTTGGTGCAGTCGTTCGGAAGTAATACGCGTACATACATTTCGCCGATTTTTTTTTTAATATATAGATTAGCTAACAGGCTTGGCGAAGAATTTATTTAAATTCATTACATAATAGTGAAAAAATAATTTAAATTGGCTGATAAGTTTCTGAGATATAAGCGTTTAAAGTTTTTGATGGGGAAAGAGAGCGGATGCTGTTTCTTTCTCCCCCGCCAAGCGTATGTTAGTATAGTATTTGTATGGCGCGCGCACGGCTTGACGTCATAACGTGCGTGCTATAGTGCGCTCTTTGTCTAGCACGAAATTTAAATTTGTTTTTGTTGATGGACTCTATTTATGATCAGTTTTTTAATGAGGTAATACATAATATTAAGTCACATCCCTATTAATAGACAGAAACCACCGAGGAAAACAACTATTCCAGGCATTTCGTCGAGTGTCAATGACCTTTTTTCTGTGGAACTGCTGAATTTATATTGTGGCGATTTCAGGTTTGGCCACATAATTTAAAAAAAAACATAATGATGAGTTTAATGAATCCCTTTCACTTAAGTAACCCTATCCTGTTAAATGTACTCAAAAACTAGTGAATAAAATGTGTAGCGACTTGTTTGTGAAGTGCTGAGGGATTGTGATAAAGCCTATATCAGAGTTGAGAATTAAATTTCACACATATTGATTTTTAAGTGATTTTGCATGCTCTTGTTATTTTGATCCAGAAGACATACATAAGGAAAAGAACTAGTTAAAAACAATAAAGTTAAGTTTAAAAACATATAATTGGACATAAAACATAAATTATATTACATTTCTAAGTGTTATTATTTACTCATAAAACATTTAATAAAACACGTATCGCGGAGATGAAAAACCACCACCAAAACGAACAGCTCATATAGTAAACTTCAATTTTTAAACCATCACCATCACCATAAAAAACTAAACAAAACCCCCACATACATATCATCCAGCCAGTAAACATCCCCTGCTGAACAAGGTTTCCCTCTTAGAGAGGGGTGTTGCCATAATCCCCGCGCTTGGCTAAACAAAACCCCTAATTCGGCTTAATCTTGCCTATTAGTATTCCCGTATAATAAAAACAAAAATGTGAAAACCATGTCAGTTTCCATAATAAACGTAAACCTGTTTTAATATTGCCGTCAGTGTCTATATTGATTGGTATATTATGTGCATCATTGTCGCTTCCTCCAATATCAATTATGTTAGAAGTTACAGTATTGGATATTATGTCCTGCCATATGATTAGTCATTTTACAAACTGCGTCATCTGTTCCGGTTTACAAAATGCCGAAGGCAATTTGTAAAATGCCTCAGATTTGGTATTAGTCCATGAAACGCAAATGACGATTCAAACGCAAAAACTTACTAATAAATAATAAAAATTAATTTAAAAAACTAATATTTGTACGCCGTACCTGGCAAGGACATGAGATACGTTTCCATTCTTACGATCCTGTATGTAACTTTATATTTATGTGTACCTACCATGTTCTGACAAATAAATAATTTGATTTGATTTGAACGCCGTTTACAAAATGCTGTGGGTAATTGTCAAAACTTGTTTTTAGGGTTATCCAGCACGCAAAAATTCCAGTGTCCATGGAAACTGTCATTCGGCGGACTCCTGCGGACTACTCTGTGTCCAATCTTTCACTCATTTCGAACCTACTACTCAAGGTGTCAAGGTTGTGTGTCGGACTCGTGCCAGTCCTTGCGGTCAGCCCTGAGTGTGCTACGCTTTCGTCACTCGTATGACTTGTTCCACTCAGGAACTCCCTTGAGCTTCTACACTCTAGCTGGGGGTAGGAACAACAAGACGCCTCCTAGGCATCGGGGTGCTCCTATTCTAACATTCCATTTGTCCAAAATAGAAACACAGTTGTACATGAATAAACAGATACCCACAGCTATTTTATTTATCCTTAAATCTTGGCTTGAAACATAATGACTCTTGGCAATGAATACAATCGGAAGCATCGTCAATTTACCTTTAGCATTTTGCAAATCAAAGAGTGGTTATAACAGACGACGCCATTTGTAAAATGCCGAATCATACAATCTGCCGACGACATGCATATTATTGCCTGAATCTAATGGGGAGGTTTTCAATAGGCAAAAAAAATTGTTCATAAAAATGCGATAGATGGCGGTGCCAAGACATGGATCTGAAGATTTAGCAAAATCACAGACGAAGGTCAATAAAAAAAACTTGCTTATTGTCATAGATAGACAATATCTATCTGTTCGTCATACTTGTTTTTGTGTAATTACAGTAAAAAAAAAACGATCCCTTTCCTATTTCATTGGCAAATGCAAAAAAAAATGAATCAAGTCAGGTCAGCGCCATCTATCGATGGCTGCAGAACTATGTTCCTCCAGCTGTCAGAAAACCTCCCATTGGTCGACGTCATGTTGACAATAATGTGCTCTTGTAACAGTGTAATCGAACATGTGAGTGAGAGTGTGTTGTTAGTATAGTGGTGTGGCATACAGACCTCTAGCATTGGCCTCGCTGACGGCCTGCCTGATCTCGTCAACAAGGTCATTGGTGAGCTGCACGGGGTCCGGGGCCGGCACCGGAGCGCCCGCCAGCCGCCGCTCGCGCTCCGCCAACACCTGCTTCAGTTGCTCCGCTAGCGAAGCCGGCGGACCTAACGTGCCATAATCACCCACGGTGATGCTACTCGTACTTTCACCTTTATAAATAACTGAATCATGGGTCGATTTCCGCCTTGTAAAAACTATTTCATCATCAGTCAAAGGCAGAGCATCATACTAACTACTACGCTCTTTTTGGGCACGCTCAGAATGTAATTTTTCAGAAGGCGATGCTGGCAAATTTAACCTTTTAAACGACAAATAAGTCTTATGTTAAGGGCCCAGTTACATTTTTTGACAAAAAAAAAACTAACTGGATTTTTGGCGTTCTGATTCTATCAAATACAAACATTTAGGGCCTTACTTAAAAACGCTACTCAAGTTGACATACGATTGCCGTCAGCGAGAAGTTGACAGAGCATTTTAAAACATATATTAACTTGAGTAACGTTTTTAAGGCCCCTATAGAATATCAATTCCTGTACTAAATAGATCTGTATTCTTTAATGAAAATAACTGCTTAAAATTTTGGAAAAATTAACTTGTTACATCCAATTTACAAGAGTAGTTTTTCGTAATACTCTGAAAGTTTAAGAGAGGAATTCGTTAAATTCCCGTCGTAAAATAAAAAAAAATTATGTTATGGTTTACTTGTATTATATTCGTCTTGACAATTAGGGCTTTATTTATTTTTTTGGCCAAAAATCCAGGTACCAAAATTTTTACGAAGCATTTTGTCATACGGCTCTTAACAGTCTTATCTATACTAATATTATAAAGAGGAAAGATTTGATTGTTTGATTGTTTGCATTGAATAGGCTCCGAAACTACTGAACCGATTTAAAAAATTCTTTCACTGTTGGGAAGCTACACTATCCCCAGGTGACACAGGCTATATTATGTTTTGTAGCGAGACCGAAGGCCGAGCTTACACCCGCAGCCGGGACGGATGACTAGTTATTTATAAGATTTATATTTTTTTTTACACATTAAAGGGTTTGACGTTTGGTACAAATCCTAAATATCAATTTCGACTGCTACCATATCCTTTTTTTAGCCCATCCTGCATATGAATTATCACAAATGAATTCACAAAATGTATTTTCTATATCAACATTTCACAAATATGTAGAGCGTGTGTAAAAGCTTGCAACAGACGTGGTTAAAAACTTGTGACGTTAAACACAAAAGCGAGCTCGGCGTATTTTGTAAGCACCAGACATGCAAAGGTCACTGCATATTATCGTAAACAACTTTAAGACAAGCGACCATAAAATACTTTTTTTTTTTATTACTTAAAGAACAGATAAAGCTTAAGTTTTTGAAGTCGGTTTTTTTTACAGTGCGCCTTTTCTGTATGAGCTTACAATTTGCAATTTTTGTATGGTGTAGTGTTTTGTATGAAATATGTACCTGATAGAGGATGAATCCTGTGGTCTCTTGAATACACACCATCGTCGGTAGCACTGCCTATAGAGCTGCCACAGCTTTGTCTCGTGTCTCGTTGCTGAAACATTATTATGATTGATTATCGTAAATGTAAGAACCTTCGAAGTATTAGAAAATATTTAAGAAAAAGATGAATGAAATCGGTAAAGCCGTTCTCAAGTTATAGCGTGACCAGGTGAAATAGGGGTTCATTTTTATATATATAAGATTTCTTATTTTAGCCTGCATCGTCCCACCGCAGGGCAAAAGCCTTCTTCCATTCCTCTCTGTTTTAAGTAATTTGATTTTGATTTTTTGATTCCATCTCTGTCTGGGCCGTCCGCGAGGTCGTTTGCGAATATAATTATATATTAAATATATATATATATATATTATTATTATACTAATAATTTTAACTTCATCCTAAAAGGCACAAAGAAATTTTCTTCCACCTGAAAATTGTAAGTTCCAGGGGTGCAGCTAATTGTGTTTAAAGTCCTTCAATACTTACAGTACCGGCGTGTGTGGGCGCCCCGGAGGTAGACTCGCTGAGCGACTCGTCCGCGGAGTCGTTGTAAGAATCGTCC
The DNA here is from genome assembly GCA_949125355.1 of Agriopis leucophaearia. Classification (NCBI taxonomy): domain Eukaryota; kingdom Metazoa; phylum Arthropoda; class Insecta; order Lepidoptera; family Geometridae; genus Agriopis; species Agriopis leucophaearia. The sequence goes on from OX421273.1 coordinate 10,656,091, forward strand.
AGACCATCATACTGGAAACATTATTCGCAATTATTCAGTTTACTGTACAAATATCATTTAATTGGCAGTACTATAGTTTGCACGCAAGTTTTAATTAAGTATGGATTATAGAGGATCGCCTAGGATAGAACGTTTTTCAATGCATCTAATGTTGTGATTTGGAACTTGAATTGGCATGTGCCCTATATTTTTTAATACCTCATAAAAAGCTGATTATGAATAGAACATCATCATTTCAGCCATAGGACGTCCACTGCTGGACATAGGGATCCCCCATCGATTTCCAAAAGGGCCGATTGTGTGAAGTGGCCTGCATCCAGCGTTTCCTTGCGGTCTCTTTTAGGTCGTCTGTCCATCATGTGGGTGGACGGTCTACGTTGCGCTGACCGGTCCGTGGTCTCCATTGGAGAACCTTTCGGCCCCATCGGCCATATGTTCTACGTGCTTTGTGCTCTGCCCACTACCACTTCAACCTGCTAATCCGGTGGGCTATGTCGGTAGTTTTCGTTCGTCTACGGATCTCCTCATTTCTGATTCGATCTCTTAGAGAAAACTCACATCAACTATTTTATATTTCGACGAAAACGATCCACAGTGGCGATCTACAATAAATACTACGTCGATCGTCTGTTGCTTTGATATTTACTTGATTTTGTTTGATCACATGTCGATCTACAAAAATCATGCAAATGGCACCTTTGAGGGCCAGAATACCGGGTATGATAAAGACCAGAATAAAAATTTGTTCTCAATATTTTAAACATTAACTTCGCAAAATGACCGTACCACATTTTTCAGAAGTAGAGAGTAATTTTATATAAAAAAAAAAAAACAACACCAAATGCGCGAGTGAAAAGGCGGCACGACATTCTTATTCTTATGGCTCAGTTGGTAGTGATCCTACTTTCTGTGCTTGGGGGCGTGGGTTCGATTCCCATCTAGGACAAACATTTGTGTGATGAACATTTGTGTTTGTTCTATGTCTGGGTGTTAATATCTATTTAAGTATGTATTTAAAAATATATATGTATTTATATCAGTCTCTGGCAGCCATATTACAAGCTTTGCTTAGTTTGGGGTCAGATGACCATGTGTGCAATAATGTCCCAGATATATATTTATTTATTTATTATTTATTTATTTAGATGGGGGCCATAATCCTGCACTGACGTCTCGCTTGGGGTGTATTCTGCATTTCCCCCCTACCAGCCAGCACCTACCCGAGCCAATCCAGCTCCTTGAAATATCGCTTCAAATATCACAGTTTTTCCAGAGGAAGCGGCACGGCATAATCTGGGATTTAATAAGTGATAGTATTTACCGAGCTAGCGTTGCTGAGCGAGTGCGGCGACTGCGAGGACATGGTGGAGTGGTGTCGGTGTCGCGCCAGGTCGGTGCGCGCGCGGTGAATCGATGAATCCAGCAGCGCCGAGCGAGGGACGGCCGCGTCCAACTCGCGTGACGTCACGCCCACGGGGGCGCCGTTCGTAGCGGGGGTCGTTGAAGGCGGAGATGTTGAGACCCTGGTATACAGACGTAAGTGTTTTCTATCTGTATGTCATTTTTATTTCTGGTGTACACAATAAAGAGTTTTTATGTATCTATCTAACAGTCACGAGTGAAACGGTTTCTTCTAGGCAAGCGAAGTGCTTTGATTCCACTTTTATATGCGAACTGAAAGTCTGTGGAATGCGCTACCAGAATGGGTGTTCCCCGGTAGTTACAATCTGGATGTCTTCAAATCACGAGTGATCGGTTTCTTTTAGGCAAGCGTGCTCCATCGTAGACCACATCATCGCTTAATATCAGGCGAGCTGGCGGTCAAACGCAAGCCATTTTTTATTTTAAAAAAGTGTGGATGGGTTTTTTGGTATTTGTCACTTACGTAGTGTCAGCACGCATGATTTGCGCTTGCGGCGGCGTAACAGCACCTGTCGGAGCGACGAGCGGTGCCTTCGCCGGGACCGGAGGAGGCTGGTCTTCCACCGGCGGCGGTTGCGGCGTCACCGGGGCGCTTGTGACGGCGGTGACCGGCGGCGTCACGTCACCGGGTACAGTCGCGGTCACGTCGCCGATGTCGGGCGGCTCGCGCCGGGTCTTGTCCACTTTGGCATATTCGTCTTCCACGGGGGACAGGTCAGAGAGATCGCTGTCCGAACTCCATGGATCTGTTGAAAAGTATATAAACTTTATTAATTTAAAAAATATTTTTAAACACGTAAATACACACACGCTAAGCAACATTTAAAATATTTATATAAGTATGATTATTTTTATTTAGATCTATTTTAGAAATTTATGCTCACAATTTTTTAGTTTATTTAGTGATTATAATTTTTACAAAATATATGTATATACAAAATGTAAATCCGTTATTAGCTGTTAGTATATCTATATTAAGTTTCCAGTATCAATTTTGAGAGTTGTGGATTTTGTTAAATAAATAAAATAAAACAAGCTTTTTCATATTCTTCGCAGCAAACACTTTCATTTGATACCCATATAATGATGGTAGATAAGAAAATGTTGTTGTCCGTAATCGTATGGCGTAAAAAAAAATATGGAAGAAAGATATAGAAAAAGTTGCTGGAAAAAGATGGACCACAGTAGCCTTGGATAGAGCAAATTGGAAGAAACTGGAGGAGGCCTTCTCTCAAAATAGGGGGTCATAATTTAAGTATGTATTTAAAAATATATATGTATGTATATCAGTCTCTGGCAGCCATATTACAAGCTGTGCTTAGTTTGGAGTCAGATGACCATGTGTGCAAAATGTCCCAGATATTTATTTATTTTGTTCACTGACCGTCGATGAGTAATGGGTCGGGATCGGGTCGCCGCGGAAGTGGTGGAGTTTCCCTTCGCGCTGACGGCTCGTGAGGCAACATCACTGGGAGGCCTGCCTTCTTTTGTGTTTCCTGAAACATACAACTTTTAATGATAAACAATTTTTGGACCTGAGATATTTTTCACCATACTTCTTTAATTACTTTCACACAAGAATCAAAGAATCAGTGGGTTTTTTAATATATAAAGAGCGACAAACAAGCAAGTAAGCAGAAACCGCCATCTAAGGACACCTGCAACACTTGCAGTGTTGACGATGCTTTGCCAGCCCGGAGAGGTAGATGTAGACAGAGACACCCTTTTTTAAACGTCTCATGTTGAAGCTCGATGAGAAGACCTTTGGGGGAAGGATATTCCACACCTTACAGGACCGCTGAATAAAGAAGCGGAAAAATCGAACGGTGAGATTTCCAGCTTTGCAAGACGTGGGGGTGAGCTTTTTGATGGTGTCGGGATGTGCGGTAGTGGAAGTCCGACGCAGGAATAAGATGAGATATATATAAAACAAGCAAAAAATATACCGTTTGTTGTATGGGAGCCCCCTTAAACATTTATTGTATTTTTTTGTATTTGTTGTTATAGCGGCAACAGAAATACATCATCTGTGAAAATTTCAACAGTCTAACTACCACGGTTCATGAGATACAGCATGGCGACTGACATACAGACAGACAGCGGAGTCTTAGTAATAGTCCCGTTTTGCCCTTTGTGTACGGAACCCTAAAAACAGTCGAAGTATGAACCTTATCCTTTTAAGATTGTTAAAAATTTTCATCATCAGCCAGAAGACGTCCACTGCTGAACATAGGCCTCCCGCCTAGGCATATAGGCCTCTGTTAAAATTGTAGTAGTTATAAATGGGTGATTGATTAATGATATACGGGTGATGGGTGGTGGGTTTTTATAATGTTATCCTTGTTTTTATGGTTTTTAATACAGAGTTATTGTATTATATTGATTATACTCACGAGCAGTAAGACCTCGAGTCGTGCGACGCGGTCGTGCAGCGTGGCGAGCGCGGTGGCGTATTCCCGGTGCGCGTCTCGTAACGCGCCGCTCCACCATTCTTCACGAGCACGCACCATCGCGCGCGTCCGACGCCACTCGCGGAGCGCACGACGCGCCTGTCAAAAGATTTTAGATTGTTTTTACTAGTACATGATCGCTGGATGCTGGCCGCTACCAACCGACCCTTTTGGAAATCGATGGGGGAAGCCTATGTCTAGCAATGGACATCTTATGGCTGAAATGATGATGATGAGTTATTTGATTCATCAATCTCAACAGCCATTAAATGTCCAGTGCTGAACAAAGGCTTCCTTCTCAGAGAGGGGTGTTGTCATAATCCCCACGCTTGGCAGGCGGCTTGGGGATCGCAGTACGTTCACCGTGTACTAATAGGACGCTGCTGCCCATCCACCGGTGGTTCTGGTCACAGTTTTAGGGCATACCCGGGTGACAGTTAAAATCATGATTAGCCATATGTTACTCGCTGAAATCACATCACAATAGTATAAAATGTCAAAGTTTATGTTTGTATGTAAGTGTGTTAGTATGTTTGTTCAGACTCAATTTCATTATGGCTGAACGATGTTGGATTAAATTGAGTATCGAAGCATCGTATCTTATCTTTCTGGACTAGTCCATAAGGTCGTGTTTACCTTATCATATTTGGCATGCGCGCGATGCGCAGTATCCGTGGCGGCTGCGAGCGCGCGGCGCAGTTGATCGTCGGGCGCACGCTGCGAGCACCACTCGCGCACTCGCACGCTGATCTCTTCGCTTCCGCCGCCGCCAGACTCCATACCAACAAGCTGAAATAAATATTAATTTAAATTTTTCTTCTTTCCTCTTGACAGGAGATTTGCGTCTCACGTTTTGTGCATTTGCCAGTGTCAGTATTGAAATATTTGCAAGTTTAATTAAGTTTACGAGTGAATCGGTCTCCTCCTTTTTGGAAGTCGATTAAAAATGAGGTAAATATTCAAGATCAAGGGCAACTGTCCCAAGAAGTCTTCAGACAATATTTGAGGCCATCGAATGGATGAGTGAAACAAGGTGTGACTCTTTTGCAGGGGTCCGCCTGGGGAAATACCACACCTTTGCCAGTTATTCAACCGCCAAGCAGTAATGTGCAAACACTACTGTGTTCCGGATTGAAGGGCAATGGTTCCAGCGAAATTATAGGGCACACAAAAATTTGACATCGTATATCTCGAGGTGACGAGCGCAGTGCATTGCCATCCAGGGTTTTGAACGGTTGAAGTTCAAAATTCTGAGTGGCGTTGAACTGTTATGGGCAAGTGTGAAGAGCCGACTTCGCTCGTCTAGTCACTCAGTATCACAAAAAAAAATTACCTCATGCAGGAACGATCGTAGTTCGTTGATCTCAGGGTGCCTGGTTTGCGAAGCTGCTGCCTCGGCTGGTGTGGGCTGCGTTGGTTCCTCCTCTTCCACCTGCTGCCTGCGTTGGCGATTGGCTCTACACAAGGGAGAATATCAAATGAGCGATGGTGGCTAGGTGGTAGCATGGCGCTTTACAATATGACAGCACCCAGTACGATCTTCACCTCTGCATCAATGACTTTTTTAATACATAAATTATGTGCAGTTTTGATACCGCTCAACAACGGTGAAGGAAAACATCTTGAGGAAACCAGGATGTCCAAGAATCTCAAAGTATGATCCACCAGCATGATGGATCAGGGCCCATCCATATATTCTCCGTCTCTGAGAAAAGGCCTGTGTCCCAGCAGTGGGAACTGAACTGTGGGTGATTGGCTGAAGCTAATTGCAAAATAAACAAATGACTTGTGGAACTTGACAATGTCGTGCAGCACCTAACACTAAGAATAAACTTGTGTCATTGTGTGTAACTATTATCGGTATTATTCACCAAGATTCCCGGCTGACCTTGCATTACAACATGTATACGTAAGCGATGCGCGCTGTCCACCCTCTATCTTAAAAATGGTTTAGGGCATGAAAAATGTTTCCACCTTATTATCTCTCATCCTGAGGTGAAACCTCTAATATGACTGGACTACTGGTGATTGGCTGTTGTCGTAGTTGAAAGCAATGTAGTAAGAGAATGATGCAACATCATTAGTATGGATTACAACAGATTGTGTACATTTTTCAAGTACTACACATACTGGTACACAATATTCGGATGAGCATATCCTTGTTTTTAAGATCTATGATCTATAGGTAGATATCCACTTCTGCATCGGACGGATAAGATCGCGACGAATTCGTAATCTTGTATCAATTTAGCAGAATCCAATCCATTCGATGCGCACCAATGAAAGCCTTGATTTATCACAGCTTTGTAAAGTAGCTAGACAAGTGGAAATTCTTGGGTTCGTTTTAATTCTATGCATACCTTTCTTCTCTTTCTTTGTCAGCCGCCAAAGACTGTCGTATGAGATGAGCCACTTCGCTGTTTTCAGGATCCTTTTCGCGGCCGATGAGGAACTTCACAGGTCCCGACGTGTTACGGAGGACTGACGCCGCGTACGCTTGTGTTACACCCACCTAAAATAAGTAGACGAAAGAAGACGTCAGTTTTTTTAGCAATAGTCTTGCGCTTGACCGCTAAATCGCCCGCTGTTAAGCGATGTTGCGTTCTACGATAGAGCACGCTTGCCTAGAAGAAACCGATTCACTCGTGTGTGCGTAGCGCATTCCACAGACTAGCAGTTCACACAATAAATGAATATGAAATTATAAATCTGATTCAATTATTTTATACTTCTTCCAATAGAAATTCATCCACTCTTCTTACATCTAACGGACCAAGCATACAAGCCATCTTAGAATAATTAAAAAAAATATATATAAAAAAAACAGGACATTTTGTCAAAAACTAGACAGATGTAGACATACTGTAGCTATGTCACACGCAAAGACAAGATATAACGCAAACGTTGTAACTTGTATGTTATGATATGCTGTTTTCTGGGATCACAGATATTTATGCTGAAGTTTATGTGTGTCGCGCTAATAATTTAATAGTAGTTTGACTCTACCCGCATTGCCAATTGCTTTCGAAGATTTTTACAGTTTACTAAGACGCAACCAATTTGATATTTTTGTATCGATGTCTGACATGCTACTGCTAAGAGGACGGAAATAAAACTGAATGAAGTCGCAGCATTGTTCCAACTTTAGACAGGCCACAGACACGTAAAGTATCTCGGCATCTTAATGAAGATCTGTGACTGGAATACAAAACTTACCAAACTTTTCCCGTCGACTTCTATGATTTGATCGTTGACCTGTATGCGTCCGTCTCTCGCGGCCGCGCCGCTCTCAGTGATCGTTTTCACGAATATACCTAGTTTCTCCAGGCCCGCGTCCGCACCAACACCCATTCCTAAACAAAGGATTTACAAAACTATTTAGAGAACTACTAAGAAATAATTAAAATTTAAGTCTCGAGGTTCAGTCTTATTGTCGATGTTGCGCGACTCGAGTCATTGTACAATAAGAGGAATGTTCATCTACCAACTGAATGGCGGTCTTGCGGCTGAAGCGAATTTCTACGCTACGAAATGATCGTCCAAAATATCTCAGTGCCTTAAGACGAATGTCTTCGGACAGTGTGTGTTGCCAGTGATGACATACGGCACAGAAACGTGGTCTCTCACTTTGGACCTCATAAGAAAGCTCAAAGTCGCACAACGAGCTATGGAGAGGGCTATGCTCGTGGTTTATCTACGAGATCGAATCAGAAATGAGGAGGATCGAAAGTTACCGACATAGCCCACCGGATAAGCAAGTTGAAGTAGCAGTGGGCAGGGTACAAAGCACGCAGAACAGATGACCCATGGGGCCGGTAGGTTCTGGAATTGAGACCATGGGCCGGTCAGCGCACCTTAGGACGTCCATCCACAAGATGGACAGACGACCTAAAAGAGACCGCAAGGAAACGCTTGATGCAGGCCAGTTCCAACCGGCCCTTTTAGAGACTGATGGGGGATCCCTATATCCAGCAGTGGACGGCCTATGGCTGAAATGATGATGATGACGAAGTGTCATAACCTTAAGAACACTTGCGTTATAACAGTACACACCAATTCTCTTCTCTAGCTCGTTCTGGGCGGAGGCGATAAATAGACAGTACGAGTCTATAAGCGCCCTTGATGAGGTGTACAAAGAAGACAAGCATCTTCTCGACTCTCTTCTCTAGCTCGTACTCGGCAAAGGCCACTACAGGCTCAAGTTCCTCGTAGCGCCGGGGCCAACGTCCTTGTAATAAGGTCAACGTCTTCATTACGTTGAAAACGAATATATGCTAGTACATACCTATAATAGACAATCCGAGTCCGTCAGCGCCCTTGATGAGGTCTACAGGGAAGACGTGCATCTTTTCAACCCTCTTCTCCAGTTCGTACTCGGCGGAGGCCGCCACGGGGTCAACGTCCTCGTTGCGCCGGTCGTACTCGCGCACTGAGTGCGTTGAGAACACTCGCATTGGGTTTGTGCTGGAATGGTCAAGCTTTTTGTAACGATACTAACCAGCTACAAATATAAATTTTCACTAGTTAATATACCTAAAGAATGAGAATTTCCATGTCAGTAATGAATGCCAGACTTCTATAAAGGTCGTACATAGTTATAGCAGCAGCTGAGTTTACGCTAAGTTTCACAAGTTTGCTTAAAGTATGCAGTTTTAAGGAAATTAGAAAAAAATCTTACCTAAATTTAACTTTGGAATTCTTCTTGACAAATACCGGTGGGTAGTAATCATCATCCTCTTCTTCTTCTACTGGAGGAAGACCAGCCACCTGAAAAAAATATTGTTTTCATTGTCATGTGTCATTTTTGACAGCAAAATAACCAGAATATTGACAGATCAAAATTGGTTATGCTACAAACAACAGTTTCGGTCTGACCTCTGTGTAAAAGTGTCAGTCTTCAAGTTGCAGTTGCCAACCGTTAACACAATTCAAGAAAGATGATAGCTGATGAAACTGATAGCTCCTATCTAAAAGTGATTGTCTTTAATGTAGTGAAACTCCATTCTTCTCTTTCAGCTCCCAGAACTGCTAGGGCCGTGTTCGCTTGACGTGAAGCCAGCTCTAAAGGCTTATGTATAGAAAAAAAGTGGCAAACAAGCAATGGGCTACCTGTTGGTAAGTGGTCAAAGCCGCCAATAGACAATATTGATTTTTGTTTACCTTTTTTATTATTGATAATATAATGTATTTTTGTGTGAATATAATTTTATTGCAATTACATAAATAAAATTTAAATTTGTAATTTATAATATGACATAATTTATTTACTATTTAATTAGATTTGACGTAAAATAAATTTATTCCAAAAAATCTGATAATGAACCATATGAATCTATACATCAACTATTTCTCGCGTGTGATCTGCTTCGCGACAGTGCTGTTATTGACGCTGCGCAACTGCGCAGCAAACGAGCAGCGCCTGAGGCTGAGTATCCGCCAGAGATGTGCGAAGAAGATGCGCGGTGCGCGAGAAAAAATCGACCAATAGGATCACTTCATCCCGTCTTGCGTCGCCTCCTATTGATTGTTTTTTTCTTCGCATTCCGCTTAGTTACTTCGCACGTCTCTGGTGGATACGCGAGTCAGGAGCTGCTCGTTTGCTGCGCAGTTGCAGAGCGTGGCAGACGTCCTTGTATCGCCTCGGCGGCGGCGGCCGGCCGGTAATGTTCAAACACTAAGGCCAGCCCCGACAACGGCGCGGGCTGCTTACAGCACTGCGTGTTCGCTTCAAGCGAAACCAACTCAGCTGTGATTCACTGACCTCTGTATAAAAGTGTCCATCCTCAAAGTAGTGCACTCCATTCTCCTCTCCCAGCTCCCGGAGCGAGTGCGGCGGGTAGTGTTCGAACACCGAGGCAGGCTCAGACGGGGGCGCGGGCTGCTTGCGGTCGCCGCCCGCCAGCGCCGTGTCCGCTTCCAGCGACACAAACTCGTAGCTCTCATCCACTGACTGCATACTGTACCGGGAAATAATAAGACTTTAAGTTTTGAACACACTGTAATATTGAACTAGATATCTTAGTACATAAAAAAAGTCTACCAGAACCAGAATAATTATCAACCGTTTGTGAATACACGCCAAAACATGTACAAATTCAAGTCCTTGCTCTGCTCATTCATACATCGTGTTAGACAATGTAAAGCACTTGGATAGAGAATAAATATGTAAGACTACTTGTGCTTTGCATTAAATTGCACAGGTTTATAACTGTGTGCTGAGATGTCGCGGCACGCAATCCACATGATCAGCCCTGAATTATCCACTGCTTCCGGACCACAGTTTTTTTTTTTAAATTAGAACGGCTGTCAAGGCATTTTTGTAAGAAATTTGTTGAGCCAGTTGCACCCATGTAAACGAAACGTCAGTCATTCGAAATCAGTTAGCAACTGTGACGCGGAGTTCGACGCGTTGATCTAAATAAGAATGCTAAATCAAGTATCTATCACAATACCTGGCGACAGATTTTCCTTCTCATTTCCGTTCTATTTATTTCTCTTTTCTGTGGCTGGGATCCCTTTAGAATTGCCAATCTCCTTAATCAGTTATGAGGGAAAACCATTTGTAATCGATATGTGCACAAAGACTGATGCCTGAGCTGATGTAGTAGTGACGTTATCTGTCCTTGTATAGTGACACGGTGTGTGTAACAGCGGTAAGCGGTAGGTATAAAAGGCGGGTACCTCTCGTAAGAGAGTACGGACTGGTAGCTGTCGTTGAGCGAGACGCCGTTGTCGTGCTCGAGCGCACGCGGCGACAACATCGCCACAATCTCCTGAGCCTGCTCGTCCGATAGCAGAGCTTCTTGTCTGTAACACAATCATACAAAACTATCTCAATTTTTTGCTGCAAATATTACTCTATCGGTTCTGACGACTATTTCTAATGGCATTGATATACCTGAGCATTTACTTGTTATACCCGTAACATACGTATAGAATTTGGCTGACGAACCGCAGTCTGACCAAAGGGAGAGAAAGAGAAAATTTCGTTGGTTGGACGGCGGTTCATCAGCTAAGTTGACGTGTCTGTTACGGCTATTATGAGCATTGTTATATGAGATGATATTGTATTTCTGAGAGCATTGAGCTATCACCGTTTTTTAATAATGCCGAAAAGGGATTCCCTTGAACATTCTTATTTTCAAGCTTACGATGAAATTTTTCTCTAACGAGAGAAAAACACATGTTGGAAACACATGTTTTGAGGCTTGTTTGTTCCTATTTTTATTGCTATGTTTTACATTGCTTAAGCTGTTTGTTTTCCGTAAATAAATATAAAAAAAGCTCGAAGAGAATGTGGTAGACTTCCTGAGCAATGAATAGAGCTTCGATTTGAGCATAATTCTAGCTAGAAAAAGTTTACTTGACTTTATGCTTGGCATAAAGTATGAGCAAATATTTGTTTGATTCAAGAATGCTTATTGAAAGAAATGATCGCGTCGAATAATTTTTTTGTTGAATTTAGCTTTGAGGAGAATGCTCACTAGCTCAGGTATATCTGCATGTTTTGAAATATGAAAACCAAACATAATTTTTGACTGGGAAGAAAACATGAAGTAAGAAAATATGTTCGATAAGGCGAAGAAATACAAAGAATATAAAATGAAGAAAACATAAAATAGAGAGCTCAAGACAAATAAAAGATCAAACATAGGGAGGCAACGAGCTTACCTAAGTTTTTTCTCCAGAATACTGCAAATTGTGATCAGGCAAGAATGAAGCGTTGTGCGGAGTGGCATGCAAATGAATAAAAATACAACATTTAAAAATAATACCAAGCTCTACAAGAAACTTAAGAAATAGACCTAGTTCTGTCATACTTGTTGAAAGATACATTCACATTCCAACTTGCATTTTATTGCAAAGTACAATACAGACCAAAACAACCTTGCCATAAGTTGACCAGGGCCGAGGTGGATCTGTACTGTGCTGGAGTGCACGTTATCTAACTATGCCTATATATCTATATATGTGAATGAAGCTTTCTTCATGGTGACGTCACATTAGTGCTGCTAATAAATTATTGATAAGTCGCCGTTCTTTAATAAACATCATTTACGCCAGCTTTCCACTGTCAGCAAAGCGAAATATTGGATTAATTTCTATGGCGTTGAAATTATTACCACCATTGAATTGCTTGAATTAAGAGCTTAAGTTTCTAAGCACATCTACAATAGGAGTACGCTGTTTGCAGTAAAAGGCCAGCTTTAGGACCATAATAATATTATACTTCATATGAGTCATTAAAAGATCTACTTCTACAGAAAGCTATAGATTTGAGTGAGTTTAAAAAAGAAGTACCGTCATGCACATATTGACAAAAGATTTCAATACTTCACTAAAAGCAAGAAGGAATAACTAGCAGGAGATTGAAGGTTTTTGACAGCTAAAGTTTAGTTTATAGTAAGAATTATGGTGAAATCATAACATTCACAAGAGAAATTGTTGTGTAGATACTGCAATTCTTACGATGCTTTACCAAAGAGCATCGAACTCGCCCTTGCTTTGTTCCAGGATCTGTGCTGTATAAGTACCAATTTCAACTAAATACAAATAGTGCATAATGAAATTACTAAGTGCCAATGCTAAATCCATGATAGTGCATAATTTTACCAAGAGATAAAAGCATTTGAATATCTTGCTAGACAGAGCACATTGTACTTACAAATGACGTCACTTGACGGTACACCATGCGCACTCTATACAGACACACACTGCGGAAAAGGGACAGATCATCCCTGCCTAATCTGAACACAACTTTAAACGCTTTATATCTCGGAACTTTATTGGCCGAGTTAAATAATTTCTTTAAGGTTAGTGAAATCAGAAAAGTTTATTTTGTGACAATGAAATAAAAACAAAAAAACAAGAAATATTAAACAGTAGTATACAGGTGCATTGTCACAAAAACCGGCCCCAACTCAGCATGTTGCTGGTTGAACACAACCAGCGCTGGTATTCTGTTGGGCCCGGCAAGTGACGTCCCGCTCGATAAGTGAAGTGTGTGATATTACCTGGAGCTAAGTAGTATCTCTGCCTCGTCCGGTGTCATGCTGTCGGGCTGTTTGTCGTCCCAGCGGTCGGGCTCGGGTGGCCGCTCGGGCGCCGCCTCTTCCGACTCGCTCCATTGGCTGGTGGTCGACTTGTCGAGCACCTCTATGGAGCCCTGGCTGGCTTCGCTCACTACTACGCCCGAGTCCTGTACACATACCTCTTTTATAGTAACCTGACATCGAGATATATAGATTCACAATAATGCCCAAAAAATGTCTGAACCAAAACTCGGCGAACGCTACGCATTGCGCCGACTTTTTGGTTAGTTGTAAAGCAACCGCGATCCGACTACAACGCCGCGCGATGCCAGTGCTACGATGCCCTAGCGAACAAGCGACGTTGAACACTATGCAAGCGACATAACGTCTAAATTGAAGTAAATATGGCATTGTGAACTATACATATACTCGTAATTGATGTCTAGGATTTGTACAACGACGCTCGGACGTTTTTTGACTATTTTCGCTTAAAGATTGTGACTCTATAGCTATTGTATTTCTATGTAAACTGTACGTAATTAATACAGGATAGTAGTGTTAAATAAAACAGTGAAAAATTTGCTAGTTCGTATAAAGTGGAATATATTATGAACATCAATTTGTTAATGAAAACGAACAGTGGCCAAATTATTTGACACTCAGTTAGTTACAAATGATGTCATAAGCTTGTTTGTTTGTACTTGTACTTTAATTGTAACAGTGTGATTTTCAAGGCATGAAAACACATTGGACCACAGATATTTATCAAGTTATAGGCCAAGGAAGCACGGCAAATTGTATGAAAACACAGCGTGCCATATTTTTTGTACGTCGCGAGAGTAATTTAGGGGTAGTTTTAACTCCAGTCGCATGGCTTTCGAATAATTTTTACAGTATATTATGGCGCAATTTAACATTTTTGTATTGATGTCTGACGCGCTACTGCCAAGACGACGGAGATCGAACTGAATTAAGTAGGAGCACTGTTCCAACTTCAGACGGGAAACAGACACGCAAAGTAGGTAAACTCGCGGCATCTAACTTAATACAGACTAGTCGATCGTCCCGGCTTCGCACGGGTGAAAGCTCGGCCTTCGGCCTCGCTACAAAATATAATATAATTTTTCAAATCGGTTCAGTAGTTTCGGAGCCTATTCGATGCAAACAAACAAACAATCAAATCTTTCCTCTTTATAATATTATATATAGTATAGATGAGTGCAATACCAAATAAAGAAATAGTTTTTTTTTTACCTGAGTTCATACAATGAAGATACTCCTGTATACCACGACCTCTATGGGCGTATTCACGTAGGAAGCTGGTTGTTACCAGCGCCGATCTGCCATCGCTTATCGGTACTGGTCCGCGCAGTTAGTCGGCGCAGGCAGCCTCTATACTTTGTGCTGAACGGCGCCGACAAGTACCGACCTGCTTCTATCAGCGCTGGTAGAACTTCATTTGTTGCTTACTGAGACCCTGCTTATGCTTTATGTAGCGGTTATCAGAGCGGACCAGTACCGATAAGCGCTGGTAACCTGCTTCCTGCGTGAATACGCCCTAACGCTATCAACTCGCTTGATAATAAGCGTCAATGTGGCCAATATTGAAGTACGGTAGATCAAGGAACAATGATCACGTTGGAACTGACCTGCTGTTGCACAGAGAGCGTGTCGGGGTCGGAGCGCGCGCGCTCAGCGTCCTTGATGTCGGGCGTGAGCGGCGGCTCGCGGTAGTCAGCAGGCCGCAAGCGCGCCACCACCTCGGGCGAGGGCTCGTTGAACCCTCCCTCGTCCGACACGCTGGACGCGCGCGACCCGCTCCGCCGCGGCGGCGTCTCCTCTGCCGATGACGACTTGCGACCTCCGCCAACTATAACGTTACCAAAGTTACAAAGTTGATGGTCGAGCAGTTAACATGTGCGCTTTACAATCTGACGGCACCCGGTTCGGTCCTCACCAATGGCTTATTTAGTACCTTAATAAATTATGTGCAGTTTTAATGCCATCGCTCAAAAACGGTGATGAAACCGGTATATCCAAGAACCTCAAAAGTTCAAAGTTGTGTCATTCACCAACATGCACTGGGTCAGCATGGTGGATTATGGTCCATCCTCTCTCTCTGAGAGAAGACCTGTGTCCCGGCAGTGGGAACATGATAGACTGATGGTGATAATGAGATGATGATCTAAGCTTATTAGCGCAGAAGCTGTCAATAAGGTTAGTGTGTGTTTTGATTCCGGCTGGCTGTATTCACAGTATATACTTCATATTTCAAATGTGTATATTTTTGGTACCTTTTCATGACTGAACAAACCAGATTAATATTACCAAACAAGTAAGTATTTAGGTGTTAGCAATATCAGATAATTAACCTTATTATTACAATGATATCTGTAGTGTTAAAATAATTATCGATAAATAATGAACATCTTTTGTACACAGTTTTTGAAATAAATTTATTCTGATTCTGAGCGCAGTAGTACCAACTGCTGTCGAGCGAGGCTGTCCCGACCAATGAGAACCATTACTAGAAGGCGCTGTATTTGATTTTACATAAACGGTGAAGCCGTGTCTCGTAGACAGTTCAGTCTTTGAGTTCGAGACGATCAGTTGTGTTTTTTGTAAGAATATATAAGTTGTATCCTGGAAAGAGCTGGAAAACTGTTAATTAACTAGGCACAGCTTATAAAGCTCAAATAAGTCGCTTTCTCCAGTCTGTGCGACTTTGTAACACATGTAGAAACAACTTAAGATTCCTACTTCCTCTCATACAGTAAATCTTTCACTGTCCAAGCTGTCTTGCTGTGGAATGAGATGCCTGCTTCTATCAGGCAGGCCAAATCTCTTCCTATTTTTAAGAACCTTGTCTACAATCACTATCTTTCTTTATAATTTGTATGTATTATTTATAGTATGTAAGTACATATAATTATTTGTAAATTAAGTATTTATTTGTATGTATGTAAAATAGATGTATTATCTACACCGCCAACGCTACTCCTCTTTCAGTTGATGTCCACCCAAAGGTTGCCTGGAAGAAATCGCTTAAGGCGATAAGGCCGCCTATTATACTGCCGGTTTTTGTATTAATTTAAAGTTACTTTGTTTTTTAAATATGGTATATAATCAAGTGACATTGTATTGTATTGTAGCCTACGAGTATAATAATTATTTTAATGAGTTGTTGAATGGAATAAGGAATAGTTTTTTCTTATCTAATAGTTAATTCTTATCATATACACAATAAGCATCTGCATAAGCATTGCCATTCAACGTGGTAATGCCGCCAGCATGCTGGGTACGCTGCCAACTGATAGTGGGTTTGAGCATTTGGATTGGCTTTAGATCTTCAACGGTCTATGGACAGTCTAACTGTTTATTTAGTGTTATTTTTAGCTAGTATTTTGTTTATTTAATAAAGGAAAAAGCATGTCGTTATTATTCATTAGCTAAAATTCCGACATTCAACTCAGCAGTTTTTTTTTCTAATCAAACAGGGGTAATAAATAAAGATAATACAAATCTATAGGAAATAATATTAATCTTGTTAGGCTGATAATGATCACAAAAATACCAACATATATATATATTACTTGTATATGCGAAATTATAATTGAATTGTGTTATAAGCATCTTACACGCAAGTGGGCACGAAACATTAAATAATAAAAATATAAGTATGTTAACTTTCAGTTCTTCAGTTGCACTGATTTAAAAACATTTTCATTGAGAGCAAATAAGTGGCCACAAATAAAAATAAAAACAGGCGCACACTGAGGGTTCCGTAGCCACAAAATACAAAAATTAGTGCAAAAAGACAATATCGTGCCCAGATGGTCACCCATCCATGTACCGAGCGCCTGACGTTGCTTACTTCGGTGAACAGAAATTTGTCACTTGGCCAGTATTTATTCAAATTCAAAAATCTTTTTTTTAGGACTACCAAATATTTATGATTTGTTGATTAACTTTAAAGTGTGTACTATAATCATGCCAAGTTTGACGCTTGTACGTTGTTGTGTGTTCACCGTTTTTACACTAAAGCAAATGTAAATAAGCAATAAAAAAAATAAGTTCGTTGTATGGGGACCCCTCTTTTGTTTTTCCTTTATTATTGTTTCTTAGTTAATTCGCTGTAACATTACACATTCTGCATGTGAAAATTTCTGTGTATGTTTTAGTTTTTTTGGTTATTATTACGGGTTGAAAGATACAGCCGTTAAAAGGTAGGACAGAGGAAGGACAGACAGCGTAGGCTTAGTAATACCGTTTTCACCCTTTGTGTGCGTGTAAAAATGTACATATTTTTTTATAACGCATGCTTTCGAGAAAGTACGTGAATCAATTTTCGCGATATTTTTGTGTTTGATGCCCTCGGATAACCTCAGCCAGTCTGGAGGTAACGTCTGGATAGTTGGTATTTTGGACATTCAGTGCAGTCTCATGCGTCATCAAGTCATAATATTAAATTGTCGCTAATGTTTTTCATTGGGATGCATTTACGTCAGACTTCCATCGAAACTCGTTCGAACATACATTTGGTCTTTGCTTACTTTAACTTTCTTTGCGTACTTGCTTTCTTCACAATTATTTTCGAAAGCGTTTAAAACCAATAAGTAGGTTCACGTTTCTGGTAATGTCGTTTTTTGTCACGAAGACGTATTAAATCTCACACATCGCTAAATGTGTGCGGAACAAGAAACGAAGCGTACAAGCGTTAGGTATAGAATAATTTTAATCTATGTAAAACATGAATTTGCAATAAACCGTTGCAGCGGTCACGCGATCTCTGAAGTAACGAGAGCGAAGCACTTTACTAATTAAAACTAACGTCCAGATATGGAGTGATATTACAAAATTAGGTCCACATTGGATGCGGTGAAGTCACTCCACCAAGTGACATAACATTCCTAGAGGCTGAGGTACCGAGAAATACTTTGGTAATTTGACATTATGCATGTCCGTTTCCTTTCGCGGAGAAAGCTGACGAGACTACTGCATTTACTACCTATTCTGTGACATTATGAGAACTTCATTCTCGTAATTCCTTGCATAGAGATCCTGTTGCGATGTGTAAAGAACAATAAAAGGGCCTTACGCCCAACTCTAAACGCGGGCCTGAATAGGTGCAGTTTGCAAAATCACGCGAACGCGAACATTAACGCGCCGAGATACGGTTTGCGATCGCGTGATTTTGCAAACTGCACCTTTCGGGCCCGCGTTTACAGTTGGACGTAGAGCCCCTGGTATATGCATCGAATTGAATAACAATTCATTATATATTCCACTAATGCTACTAATTCGCAGTCAAGTCATTTTGACCTTTACACAAAACTGACTAATGATTTGAAATTTGCATTGAATCGTTGAGATATGGCGGGGAACGTACTAAATCGAGACTACATTCCTAAATAGGTAAACGTCGTACTAACTAATGTTACGAGTTATACAGTGGATCCCCCACGCCAACATAAAGCTTTAATAAAGGACACCAGTAATTTATCAACACATATGAATCCTACACTCAAACCTTTGATAATATATAATAGGGTATTTGACTGATTATAGAAAACCATTTTAAATCGTTTATTACATTAAAATAAAGCAATCTTGTGATTTAATCCTCATAATTTTCAGTATTTGTGTTTTAAATGGCGGATCAAAATTCAAATTATTAAACTACCGCGTAAACGCTACCTTTGACATTCATTGGGCCACGTGACATTAGTGACGTCACACATAAACAAGCGAGTTAATCTCGCCATACAATTGTTGCCTCTATTTACTTTTCTGTGACGACATAAGGACATTCGCTTAACATAGAACGTTTGCAGTCAAGTCACGTGATCAGTGAAAAACATATTTTTATAATGTATTTTTCTAGAAATAGGGACTTTATTTTTTAGTTTTTAGTAATTAAATACTTTTTTAAAATAATAATCTTCTAGGATTACACCAGTATTAATTATATTTTGAATATAGTCAAATACCCTATTTGGATATGCCTTTAAACTCGAGCTAGTACCGAAAAAAGTCTGGCAAAAACTGAAGGGGGCAAGATAAACATGTATTGCACACACTGACATATTCTTACTAGACTTACAAACGCACACTTCAATATTGAGCGCACACAACTGCAAATGATGTGATCAAATGGATGACTGACGGGGGGTAAATGCCAGAAACAGTAGGTATAACGCTTCCATTTATTTATTTTTTCTGAGACTCAAACGAACGATAAGTCAAACTACCGCCTTTACTGATATCATAGATCGCATCAATTCTCCGTAGAGTACATCAAATCCAAGAGAGCTTCAATGAATGGCCGCAACATGTGCCATGCCAAGAGCATTCTACGGTTTCCGTGTAACGTTTTATACCTAGTTACTCTATTGATTTGTTTGTGCAGAAACAGCATTCATTCATCTAGAGCTCCATTTAGTGCAATGTGGAGTAGCCAATGTTGCATACAAATGTGTTGTAATAAGCCGGCCAAGTGCGAGTCGAGCTCGCGCAGTATGTTTCCGTACTAGGTAATACAAAAATTAGTGCAAAAAGACATCACGCCCAGGCGGTCACCCATCCAAGTACCGATCGCGGCCGGCGTTGCTTAACTTGGTGTTGGGCAGAATTTGTCACCAACTCGCACGTGGCCATTATTTATTATTTTGTTGTTTTACTTTAGAGTGATATAGGTTATAGATATTCTATCTCTCACTTTCCTTGTCTGTCTTCCCTAATTGTATATACTTGAAGCGACGTATAAGCAGAATCTTACTAGAGATTCGTTAGAAAAACAGTTTTGAAGATGGACGCAAAGTAACGCCTGATTCAATCAACTTTTTATTTCTTAGTTAATCCGCCGTAACATTAAATATTCTGTGAAAATTTCAAATTTCTGGCTATCTAGGTATTACGGTTCGAAAAATACAGCCGTTAAAAGGCAGGACGGACAGACAGACAGACAGAACCCTTAACATTTATAATACTTATTTTATATGGCCACATACGCGCTATCTATGAGTTAGGATTTGTTTATGCTGATTTTATAAACAGCTAAACAGGTTGAAAATTGAAAAGTGCGAGGCATTTAGGATGAGCATTGTGAATGGACCACTAGATGGACCGACGACATTGTGAGAGTCGCGGGCGTCCGGTGGATGCAGATGACAGGATGTCGTTCAGTATGGAGGTTAAAGGGGGAGGCCTATGTTCAGCAGTGGACGTCTTCTGGCTGATGATGATGATTGTGAATGGATGAACACAATTAGGTCAACGCCATCGTAAACCGCATGTTAAAATAAAGCGATTAGGTAGATGTGAATCATGCTGATGCTTTTGGGTTAGAGAAATAGCGAATCAACGGTGACTGACCGAGGCAGCAGCCGCAGAGGCGCATGTCAAGAGAACGCATGCGACGGCGGCGGCGCTTGCGCGCGTCTTTCGCTTCATCACCGCATCTCCGATGGTTCCTCGAGTTCACTCCTTGCACACTCACGTGAACGTTCAGTTCGAACCGACGTATCTTGACCTCGTTAAACAACTGCACTGAACCACTTCACATTACCACCATATTCGGAGACTACGTTTCGAGGAAGAATGCGTTTGTCTGGGAGGCACGGCGATGTGTACAATAAAGTTTACGAGCCGGGTGTTGGTGGACACCAGTGCCGGTGCGTTTCATAAACAAACACCGCCGCAGATAAGCAAGTTGGCAACATAAATATACGAAAGAATTTAACGTGTCGTGTACCGAAATAGAAAACAAATCGTGGACGTACACACGTTAAGGGAATTAAACAGATTTAAATAGGAAGTTCATATGGAATAGCAAAAACGTCTTCACGGGCGCGTACGGAATAAATTGAATTAAATAGTTTATCAAGTTCGAATGGGAGGGCCGGAGACGTTGCTCAATGAATGTAATATTTAGCAAGCCAGACGCGAACGGACGCCCCGCCTGTAAGAACGAGACAACAAAAAGCGAATCGGGAATGGCGCAAACTTACGACTACAGAACAGAACTGATAATAGCTCAAAGGGGCAGATAACTTTCTGCAAATTGCTGACTGAACAGTTAACAAGCATAGAATAAACAATCAAACTTTGCTTCATTTATCAAAATCACATTCGTGTAACAAAACAGCGGGATGGATTTCGCCATTGTTAACAGACCGCACCAAACGTTTATGCAAACTGTGAGCACATAGCACGCACGTGTATAATATGTGAATAGAGTATTGGGTCGGTAGAGTTGCCGTCTGGATCGCTAGAGAATGCAGTCGTGCAACATGTGGACTGCGTGTAACAGAAGATAAATAAGCGATCGAAGGGGAGCGCGCAGGACGACGTCGCTCGGGTTACTGCGTCGCGACGGCGGACGGAGGCGGCGGCGGCGCCGGAGCATCTAAATCGGGATCGACTCGCAACTCTCGCAACGACTCAAATACCTTGACTTCCTCAATATTACATTGAACCCGCTGGCCACGAGACCGCCAAACGTACGTCAATCCACGCCCACACTATCGAATCCTACCTAGGACAGTGTCCTTCCTACTCTACAACCTACTACGTTCATATCTTTAGCCACAATAAGCTTAATAATCGGCCTTATTTGATCAGAATGCAAACGGACCAGTGAATGGCGCGCGCAAAAAAATCGTGTAACATCATACAATCATTTCATGTCAATATTTTAGTATATTAGGTAGGTATAATTTTTAAATCAGTGAATAAAATTGCTTTATGATTATTTTCGTAAAATCTAGAATGAAACGGCAAACTACAGACACGAGTATCTCAAACTACACATAAAACAATTCTGAAAACAGGCGTCAATAAAGGTACGTTTCTTAGCGAAGATAACGTAGAGATAAAACATAACAAAGCAGATAAGACATGTAGGTCTTCATAAATATAAATAATAGGCTTATTATAAGAGTTACGTCAAGTCTGTGCGTGTGAAAGAGAGAAAGAGAAGTCAGAAAAGTAGTTACCTGGCGAAGGTGAAGCATGGGTCGAAGGTGGCGGGGAGACGTTGCGTTGGACCGGGGATGCCGCAGGCGAGTTAAGAGGCGAACGCAGCTGTGATTCTACCTTCGCTGCGCTCGCCGGCGACTCGGGTGTGGAAGACCGTCGCTTCACTTTATCATCCCACTCATCATCATATTGCACTGGTTCATACACATCATCGTCTGCACTCGGGTCTTCCGTCGTAGATTTCGGTTCACTCGGTACATTTTCATAATGTTGCACAGATTTCTGAATGACTGGCTCTTCTAGTTCCGGAGTACCCGCCTTTTCCACTTCTTCTATTTTTGGTAAAGGCTGAGCCAACTGCGGGATCGAACTTTCAACATTCTGTGGCAAATCTTCGAGCTCATTGTCAGCAGGCAGACTAGCTTCTGGCAAACTATCCTCTGGCAACGGAGACACCGAGGGTTCCCGTTCAAGAAGCGGTGACTTATTCTCTTCTATAGAAAACGGTATAATTGGTGACCTAGGAGGTCTAGCAGAAGGCGATGGTGATTTTTGGCTCCGAGGAGTTGTAACTGGTTCTAATATTGTGGAAGTCACAGTTGGTGATTGCGGAACGGAAGATTGCAAGCGTTCTGTCGGTAAAGATCGTGCATTATCGAGTTCATCATCATCAAAGGGTTCCCTTTCATCTACAGGAGAAACAGAGGATCGTGACTTATAGTATAATCTTTCATCTGTGTCAGGCTGTTGATTATTAAATTCCACATTCGGTTTTGTTGTCGGTTCTTTGCGTGCAGTAGGCGAAATAAAATGTTCTGACTTTGTAACCGGTGATACTGCACTGCTAGGTCTAGAGGAGGGTGTCACCGAGGTTACCGATTTTATAGGACTAGGAGACGGCGACTTGGCACCAGTTATACCTCGATTAATTAACGAAGTTGGAAGAGTATTAGGGCGTTCCATTTGGGAGTCACCGGCACACGGCGAAAGAGGAGGTGAGTACACACGTGATGGAACCACATATCTCTCAGTCACCTCAGGCGACTTTCTATCTTGGTAAGCACTAGGATACTTATTAGACTCAGCTCTAGCATCTGATTCATTTCGAGCAGCCCGAGATTTAAAATGAGCAGTCCAATTTCTCTGTTTTTCTATCAGTTCTTTGTTAAATCGTCGATCCGGTTTTTCCGGTTTTGGCAAAACACTGGGTTTGATAGGTTTGGGTGGCGGTTGCGTGGCGCCGTTGGCCAGCCGGTCGCCATTGAGGGCGGCACCGGCAGGCGGCGGCAGCGGTGTCGGCGTGACGATGCGCCGCGGCGGACTCACCGAGCCGGCAGAGCTAGAGCGCGAGCGCGCCGGCGCCACAGGCGCAGGACCACGCGTGCCCGCGAAACTCGCCGCTGCAGATGGAGACTTCTCAATTCGGAAACCGCGATTCTCCTCTCCCAATTTTTCAAACAGTGCTCTCGCATTGTTAAATCTAGCCAGATGGCTCTCGGTCCGTACGACCGTCACATCAGCGCCGCGCATCTCTTCTTCTTCTCTCGAAGGCATTCCTTGGAAAATATTCGCAATTTTTGAAACTTTAGTACCGGAATGTCTTTTTTTGCACTCCTCCATACTAGCCGGGTACGCCCGTTTTAATCCGATCTGCAAAAAGATATTTTCACAGTGAAAAACATATCAATGCCATGGCAGTAACAAATAGGACGCGCTCGTACGAAACTGATAATATCAGATAAGCGCGACGCGAAATGTGTACGAGGAACGCAGGTAGATCGTGGCCAGGCACTGCCACGCGACTCGCGTCGCCCTGCCTTGCTTGTTCTCTGTGTAATTTTACTTGAGATAGCGATACCGTAGATAAGGATATTATTCATGAATACATGTATTTTAACTAGACATCCAAATATCTGTGACATCAGGCAGCGAGTTGGAATTGTAAAAAAGTTGCAAACAATTAAGTTTCGAGTATATTATCTAAGTGTGTTAAAACGCTTTCTTCGACACCGTTTTCTTCAAAACTTTATTCTTTTAATATCGTGCTAATGACAGTTCTATAAAACACTTGATATTATTATAAAGAGATTAGATTTTACTGATAGTGTTTATAGAGATAACGACTAGATTCCTTATTATTTATTAATTGCACTTCATCGCCTCGAGTTAAGACTGGAGTCAAAAACGTTGAGAAATTGTTTTTTTTTTTTCATTAAACCGTAGCTATGTTTAATTGTTATCGTGTACTGGCGGTGTTAGTGGGTTGTTTGTTGATCGACGGAGTGGTATCAAAATGTGACCGTGCAACCGTGTGCATGGCTGACGTGACGGACAATGACTGCTTGCCTGGACAGGTAATGGTACCTTATGCAGGCATATTCGAATGTTGCCCAGGATGTCAAGTACCATCAGGTGAGCATATCACAAAAATGTTTCCTACATTCCTTGTTGTACCTATTTCATTGCTAATGGACTCTTGTTAGCACTGCGCAGTGTGCACACTTCAACAATGTATGGTCTATCACGAATTTAGCATTATTACTAGCTTAATTAATCTTCCTATTTCACTCATACTACCGTATTGGAAATTAAATTACTCGATGATTAACATTGCCGACCGCGAGCCCCGGGAAAGGACTCATTACCTTAGATTAGAGAAAATTTCCGGTATACGCTTTTCGACCAAATTGCCTAACGATACAAGGAATTAATAATTTCACAATGACTTGCAGTGCGATTAATAGAATATACCCAGCATTTCTGATCAAAATAAAAATTATTCTAAAAGTTTAGTCAGAAAATTCTTAACAAGAATGAGTATCGATAAATGAATTTGACGACTTGAAAGGCTTGTAGAAATTATAACATACACGTGGTGATGAAAATCGGTGATGATAAAATAGCCTATGTCCGTCCTCATGATACATACTATTACCTCGCAAATTTTTATCGAGATCGGTTAAGCCGTTTAGCCGTGATTATGTAGCAAACAAATTTATTTCAAATTCAAAATTCAAATTTATTTATTGTTTTTAAACAAGGATGAAGAAAAATAGGTAACCCTGCCTGCTGCTTTAGCGTTAGCTGTGATGCAGCAGACAGTGTCTTCCCAAAAATAGGATCATATACAATAAATATGGTAATTAATAATATACATAGTAAATTTATGAAGAACTAAATACAAAATAAAGGCAAGTAAACAATACACAAGGTTTAGATAAGTGAAAAGAAAGAATAAAAATAAATACTATCTATTTTATTAATGTTGTCTTTTTTTTTTTATTACTAATCCACTCGTACCAGCATGTCTTACTTACACACAGACAGAGTTACTTTCACATTTATAATATTAGTATGGATAGGATAGTTTATTTTTTATTTAATGTTTTTTTGGTACCTACATCAACACTTATTTTAGCATTACGCTAGCACACTAACATTATAAATACGAAAGTTTGTGTGTGTCTGTATGTTTGACCCCACTCAACTCCGTTAAGGCTAGACAGATTTGAATGAAATTTGGTATTAAGGTAGCTTACATACCCTGGAATAATACATAAGTAACTTTTTATCTTGAAAAAATTAACGGAACCTTTAGAGTACCAGGTAAAACCGCAAGCACGCTGCTAGTTCTCTCTAATTAGACAATTTCACTGTCAGCACTGACAAATCCTCAGATATCATTGACAACACTTATTTATCATCAACTAGCTGTAGCCGCGACATCGTTCGCGATTTTTTCAGAAAAAAATATTGCCCTTGTACGTCGTCATGATACACAATATTACCTCGCAAAATTTTATAGAGATCGGTTAAGCCGTTTAGCCGTGATTATGTAGCAAACAGACAGAGTTACTTTCGCATATTAATATTAGTCTGAAGTGATGCCGCAGACACTTTCATATACGTATTGTGATATTACCGGTATCAGTTACCGAAAAATCCGAAACCTCGCCGCTACTCCAACTATGCGTAACAATATTACTATCGGTAATTCTTAGACGACTTTATTAAAATGACAGAACTGGACCAAATTGGAAATGGGACCACACGGGAAGCACCATCTTTCAAATAAAAAACAAGAATCATCAAAATCGGTTCACCCAGTCGAAAGTTCTGAGGCAACAAACATCGAAAAAAACCTCCTCCTTTTTGGAAGTCGGTTTAAAATACGGATCGAATTGAGAACCTCTCTCCTTTTTTGAAGTAGGTTAATAAATTGTTATGGTAATGTGTATCATCAGGTGGGGTCGTGGAGCAGCCAGGTTGCCAACCCGACGAGAATAATTGCTTGCCCGACGGACGATATGCACCGGTGCAATGCAAGGGTGATATGTTCACTGGAAGGTGAGAGAATCTTCGCAAATATCAGTCATGTTTTTTTTTTTGTAAGATAAATGGCAAACAAGCGACGGGCTACCTGATGGTAAGTGGTCACCGCCTATAGAAACCAACAATACCCGGGGCATTGACAGTGCGTTGCCTATCTTTGAGGATGTCTATTCACGCCTCGTATCAATTGGTCCAAATTATACTTCGGAGGAAAAACCGGGTTGACAGTCTAGGCATTTACTAATGTACAATACAACTAAACATGTTAGACGGACATGGATCCGGGTATGTCCTAAAACTGCGACCAGAACCACCGGAGGATGGGCAGCAGCGTACTATTAATACACGGTGAATGTACTGCGATCTCCGAGCCGCCTGCCAAGCGTGGGGATTATGACAACACCCCTCTGAGCGGGAGGCCTTTGTTAAGCAGTGGACGTTAACTGTCTGATGATGAGAAACATGTTAAATGACGTTGTGGTCAAAGTTGGTAATCATACGTAGCCTAGAATGGGAACAGGCTGCGGGAACACGCCATTAGGCACTTGGCGAAGGGTGATAGCTAGCCGGCCGTGCACTAGAAAGATACCCTACCATCATGCTATGTGCATGAGCATGAGTTGCCCTTGAAGGAAATTCAAGGGCAGCTCATGCTCATTGTTTGGGTTGGAACCAACACCTGCGGCTTGGAAGTCGCGCAAACCACTGTCCTACGATCGCTATAAAATAATGCCTTTTGACGCTAGTGTCTTGAACAATTTTGTTCCGTGAACTTTAGTAAGATATCTTGATCGACGTAAATGGCGAGTTCATTTTAAGACTTCCAACAAGATGAAAATGATATTTCACATCTATAGCTGTCCATAAACTGAAGTTAGGAGATTATTATCAATATAAAAAACCGACTTCAAAATTAGTAAGCGCTAGAACAAAAGTATTAGTATTACTAGAGCTGGTTAAAACCCACAGCAAAAGTTATTGTAATTTATTTAAAAAAATATACATATAAAACAAAATTACCAAACACCAAGGTTTGGCTGATTTCTCAAAGAAATAAATAAGATTTCAATTAAGGCCACAAGCTAAGTTTTACATATTATGTTAGTAAAAAAAAAGGTAAAGATGAATTTTTAATTTTGAACTGGTGACTTTACTTGGATCTACAACTTTTTCATCTGACTTTGCTCCCTGGATTCCAGGGTGTGTGGATTCCTTTGTAAACTTTTTTTTGTGAACTCTTACTAAAATACTTAACATATAACTGCACAAAAGACTTTACAACAGGAATATACATTAAGGGTATCAACACTATCAACAACTTGTATGATTACTTTTATACTTCCTAAAAATGTTTGTTACATCTTTGCTAACAATTTAAAAATGTAACCATAGGACTAGTTTAGTCCTATGGTTACATACGGTTTAGTCCTGGGGTTTTAGTGCATCAACTTGTTTTACATACATTTCACATGTAACGTGTACACAGATGTTTCTGCTCCGACGACCAAGGGAAAAGAATATTTGGACAAATGTGGCGGAACGAAGCAAGTGAAATGACTTGTGGTGAGTGCATTTCTAAACATCCTCTAGAATAAAACGTAATGAAAATAGTGATAGCAGTGAAATGATTTGAAAACAGTATAAGTGGAAATAATAAATGTTTTTTTTTTTTTTATTGTAGAATAGGCTTGCGCTTGGCCGCCAACTCGCCTAATGTTAAGCGACAATGCGGCCTACGATGGATCACGCTTGCCCAGAAGAAACCGATTCACTTTTGACTTGAAAACACCCAGATTGTAACTATCGAGGAACACCCATTCAGGCAGCGCATTCCACATACTAGCAGTTCGCACAATAAAAGTGGAATCAAAGCGCTTAGTACAGGTTTTCGGAATGTCAACCATAAAGCGGTGTCGATTTTTCGTGCCCGCTCTGGCAGTCCGATAGAAAAAAGGGCAGGAGGGAATTAAATCATGCAGATCTGATGCGCACTCTCCAAAATGTATCCAATAAAAAGCCGATAGACTAGCAACTTTGCGCCGATGCTCGAGACTAAGAAGCTTAGTCTGAACCAGGGCTTCGTTGCTTCATTATTAAGTATACTCGGTCAAACTTTATTTTAAACAGTTTCAGTTAGTATATGTATGGTAAAGGGCTGAATGAAAACAGTGAATTCTAAACATTTTTGCGAAGTTTTTGAGCGTAACTTTGTAGCTAGTAGCAAAGCATAAAAAACAGTGAAATATAAAAAAAAAGCTTTTTACAATATTATTGCAGCTGTCAAAGAGAAAAAAACTTAATCCGAAGAAAGTTATATCGATAGATGCTAATTTATCCTTGCTCACACACACTAAATGATAAATTCAATTCAATTGCTAATGACAATCCGACCATTGCAAACTCGTACGCGATTAGGTATCTATCACCTTCGTTTTGCTGATGATATAGATATCATTGCAGTCGATGGAGGACCTCAATACAATTCTCAGCGACCTCAGTAGCTTTTCCCAACAGGTGGGTTTTAAAATGAACATGGACAAGACAAAAATCATGTACAATGTCCATGTTGTACCCGTGCCGGTAGTTGTTGGGAACGATACTCTCGAAATTGTTGACTATTACACCAATCTTGGACAGATTGTTCAGTTAGGTAAGTCGAAATTAGGCAAAGAGGTCGCCCGAAGAATCCAACTCGGATGGGCAGCGTGGCATGGCTGATGATGATGATGACGCGATTAGGACGTAAATGGGGCGCATCCTCATAAAATAAACTAATCTATAACATCAAGAAATCTCGGAAAGTACTTGACATACAAAGCTAAAATTTGGCTAGATGTCCGCTAAGAAGGATTGCGAAGGGGTCGAATGGGGGAGCAAATGGAGGTTGAAAGTTTCTAAAATAAGTATGTTCCCTACTGTTACAATCTAGATTTCTTCAAGTCGCGAGTGAATCAATTTCTTCTATGCAAGCGTGCACCATCGTAAGCATGCTTATGCGCACCATTGCTTAACATCATGCGAGGTGGCGGTGAAATTCAAGCCTATTTATCAATAAAAAAAATCTACGCGTTGTATCATACATAAAACACTATATAGAGGAAGCTTACCTGAATGCTTTGCATTATAGGCATGTAGGTTATATCCAATTTATTATTCCGATTATGAATCATCGTGAAGGATTTCAAGGGTAAGCTCTGTGTCTAAAAATAACCCTTAGATTTTGTCATAATACGTAGCACTAGCAACGTTCATCTTCATCTCCGAGTTTGTGACCAGGTTTGGGGAATCTAAATTTCCAAAGCTCATAAAAGTCAAGTGTAAAATATGTCTTCAAAACAACAATAGTGAGGAATTTTCCCGACTAGGATCATAATAAACAGTAATTTATTGAATATAGATCTTTCAATTTAAAATCATACAAAGAAAACGTATACAAAACAAACTACCAAAAAAAAACAATCTAATCTGACAACCACTGACAATGAAGTCATAATGACGTAAAAAAGTTTTATTAGAGGTGTAATAAAATAGCGTGGCATTATGAGGGTTTACTATTTGCATTACAAACTATAATATTTATCACTGTTTGCAAAGAAACATGGAAATACTGTTTCACAGATCCCTTGGTCTGTTTGTTAACTATCCATGATTAAACGAGCAAATAAAATTGGCAAGGAAATAAATGGAGGACAATTTTTATCGCTGAACAAAAACAGGGTTCAACTGCCAGGTTATCCCTAGGAGACACAAGGAGAAGTTCGTTTGGGTTATAATAATAGTACCTGGCTTGCCTTAACCGGCCGTCCAGGGGTGGAAACCGCAAGACCTAAGAACCTAAGCCTGGGCAAAGGTCTCCCCCATCTCTTTCCAGTAGTCTTACTTAGGTATATTAAAACATATGCCTGAACTAGGTAATCCTGTGTTTCAGGCGATGGGAGCTAATAATTATAGTTCTTAAATAATCACAAAAATTATAAAAAGTACAGATTAATCTAAATAATGGGTAAACTATATAAATAGCTAAATGTATATAACGATAGGTATTTACATTACTACAGCTAATAACTTCTCTGTGTCTTCGTAGAATATACTTTGGAGGGTTTCCTGATCAATTTTCTTACAATTGGTATAGCTAAGGGGATAAATATTTGCAATTTCATTTGGTTTATTGTAAAGGAGCGGTCCTAGAAACATGTAAATTTTTGACGTAAAAGCATATTTCGTTTTAATATTTTGAGGGCAAACAAAATATTTCCGTCTTTTATTAGTAAATGCAGCGGTGTAGGAAAGGGCTGTGTGTTGCTTTAATACAATGCTCATTATAAATAACTGACGAACTGTCAATACTTTACAAGATTTATAGAGAAGGTTAGTAGGGAAAAGGAAAGGACGGAAAGTAGACACCTTGAGAATAGCTCTCTGAGCTCTTTCAATGGTTAGTAACAACGTTTTACCCACTCCACCCCAAGAAGAAATGCAGTAGGTATGTTAATATTGACTGGCATAGAGCAAAGTAAACTTGTCTGATTAGTTTCTGGTCCGCAGTATATCTAAGTTTTTAAATGCAAATATCAACTTCCGCATTTTATTACTTAAGGCTTCGATATGTTGCTTGAACGAGAGAGTTTCATCTAATATAATACCTAGGTATTTAATTGTATTTGTTATTTTAATACTGGGACATACACATTGGGTTATGTTTCCAGCATGCAGCCGAAGAAGAGCAGAGCTAGAAACCAAAGAAGATAGGATCGTGTCACTTCACTGCACGCCTACAGGAGACTATGAGCCTCTCCAGTGCGACGACGGCTTGTGTTGGTGTGCGGAGCCAAAGATCGGCCAGCCTACTGTGACCCCTGTACCTCAGGCTGATATGACTCGTCTTCCTTGTTGTAAGTTGAATATCTATATCATGACTTGATTAACATGTAGCCTGGTTTACTTACCTCTATCAGCCAAATATTAGAATTTTTTGACTGCTTTTCTGACTAAAAAGTCGTTAGTTTTATGTACCCATATACCAATTCCAAAATTTATTTTTTGCTCTTTTTACAAGCTTTTATTTATGTAAACTCGCACCGAAACTGGAAGACGCAGCGTAGGTAGACCTCCCACTACATGGACCGACGACATTGTGAGAGTCGCGGGCGTCCAGTGGATGCAGATGGCAGGATGTCGTTCAGTATGGAGGTTAAAGGGGGAGGCCTATGTTCAGCAGTGGACGTCTTCTGGCTGATGATGATGAGTGTCTGCCCTGATAGTGTTAGTATGTATGTTCGTATGTGTGGGACAAATCTTGCAACTGAATTTTAGACCAGTTATCCTCAACCGATTGAGCTTGAATTTGGCATACTTATGTCAGTTCGGTGACAATGCAATGTTATGGTACCATAGATGGTCTGATGATGGAAACAGAAGGTGGTCATATGAACTCCTAAACAAAACGACGTAATCTCGCCGAGTTTGGATTCGTTGGATTTGTCTTCCGAAGCACTTTGGTCCTAGACGATAAATTCAACATGGCGGACGCCCCAAGATGGCGAACAAAATGTTCTTATCTACCATCATGATATGGGTGTCAAATGAAAGAGTTTGCTGAGAAGAATACGAAAAAGCTTCTTTAAAAAAATAATTAAGTATGAATAAAGTTTATTCTCACATTGATATGATAAGAGAAATAGATAAGTTTAATTTAGAGAATAGGACAACGCTGAAAATACACAATGCTATTACAGAAATAGTTGTATGTAATATGTAATGTAATAGCGCCGATAACGACGGTTAAAGTTAGTTCCTTAAAGTAAAAATAAAAGGGCCTTTTCCATTATCCATACTTGAAAATAGCTGTATATCATATCCTCGAGCAGATGCTTCGATACGAACGCAGGATACAAACAATATTCACAAATGATTCACGCTCGAAGAGATGTTGAATGACCAAAGGCAATTGGAACGACAATGGACTGTGGAGTGCACTTGTTCAAATATACGATAGTTAATGCACGCAAGGAACGAACATAAAGATTTGTAACGCAGTTGGAACTTCTGAATGTCTTAAGCTTGGTGTTTGAATAAAAAAACATTACTATTTTTCTTAGATGCAAGCGTTAAAAAACGCAAGAGCCATTAAGGTTCAATTTAATTTGTTAATCCACTTCCGTGGATCGCGTCCAATCGCAGCCGCGCGCGTCTCACGCATACGTCTATCGCGCGCGGCTGGTGCGATTTGAAAATGTATGGCGAAGTCAGTTGTCAATTGCAGGCGTCTGTCGCAGGCCTCGGAAGCGGCGCGTCGCCATACATTTTCATAGTGCAAAGACTTGTCGCGTTAGATGCGTGCGTCAGACGCGCGCGGCTGCGATGCACGGAAATCTAACGTTAGAGTTAGTTTTAGAATGCTTGCTAGTTAGGAAGACATTTTAAATTAGATATAGCATTAGTTTATAAACAGTGTCCCATTTTCTAATTCTACTTGCATTAGTATAAATAGTAGAGCCCACAGCCACAGGTGCATCGCTGCGATTACGTAATGGGAGTGAGGGCAGCCACCCTTGAACGTCAACTTTTTCCTACATTGATCGTTGCTAATATCTACAGAGAACATAACTGTGCTAATACGTTAAATGCTTTACATTTTACTCGTATTCTATAGCGTTTCATAGTGTGTAAGAATACATTCTGCATAGATCAACATCGTTCACTTATTTACGGTCGCCATTGTTTCCCCAGATAACGCCGGAACAGTTGGCGAACAGTATCTGCGGAGATGTGAAAGTTTGGTTCAAGCGATGGCTATGATTTCTGGAGAGCAATCGGCGCACGGTACTAGCTTCCTCGGTAATCCTACGACATTTTGCGATTACGATGGCACTTATGGACCATATCAAATAACTAATGGCATGTGAGTACGCAAGCTAAATAAATATGAATTTGAATCTCAGGACTTTCAAGACCCATGACGTTTTTAATTTTGCTTCTGTACTTTTAAATCTGGCAATGTTAATGGTGACCAATTTAATGTTTTTTTTAGAGCGTACTGTACGGGACGTGACGCTGAAATACTGGGGTCGTGGCAGATCGTGTCCAGCGAAATGACTGGTATGACTTGCAGTAAGTGATCATCCAAACTACCTACATTTTCAATAATTTTGATTATGGCTTGTCAACGCACAATAAGATAGGCGTGATGTCAGGTCGCCTGTCTTCATACCGGCATCGACATACCGTTAACATGGCACATTCGCATTCTGGCCCGACCGGTCGACGACCGTGACCCTGTTCCCGATATACGGTTCCACCCGTATCACCGTCTCGATGGAATGCGGAGACCGTGACACTTGACCGATTAATTGTTCAAATGGGAATGCAAATTGCGAAAATACAGAAAACTTAAATCAGCCGATAGAATCGCTATCGTCTATTTTGCAATATCTCCGCCTTGTCCGGTCAACTTTCGCCGACGATAATATAATTATGGACAATCGATGCCAATCAGCGAGTTATGTACGACCGACGTCTCGTCGGCTTTGTTAGAAGGAATATTCATTGCGGATGGGCCTCTTTGATCGGCAATAACAGAGTTGCGCGGGCGGTTCATCGCACGCTATACCATTTTTAGTAATGTGGGATTTGTTCTGATTCACACGATGTATTAATCTTTTTTTTTTATCATTATTTTACTGACAGACAACGCACAGCCAGGCTGGGTCAAACCGAAAGCGTGCATGTGCGTTGCAGCGTAGTTAGGGGGCGTCCATTAATTACGTGAGGTGATTTTGGCGACTTTTCGATCCCCTTCCCCCTTGGTGAGATGTCGTGAGATTTGGTTCGACCCCCTCCCCCACCCTCTAAACTCACGGGAGATTATTCAAAATGATCTGTAATAAGTTGTGTAGGATTTAGCCATATTTTAGTGGAGAAACATGTTTAACCTAATTTAACCCAGATTTTACACTGTTGCTTGCAGGGAAAAATATTACGTGATATTTGCCGGGACCCCTTCTCTCCCCCACGTGATATTGGATGAAATTCGGCTCAACCCCTTCCCACCCTCCCTAAAGGCCTCACGTAATTAATGGATGCCCTCTTAGGTTTAAAATCATTGAATTTGGCACAAGTGTTCTTTATATTTTTCATCCCCTAAAATCCCTAAATACAACACACAAAATAACGCGCATTATTTTTGAAGTTAGAAACTTGGCAGTTGGTACTTTGACTTCTGTTTACTTATAAGGAAAAGTTAGTTGTATCATAAGATAACTCTTTATTAAAAGACCACAAAAACAAGGATAACATCATATCAATCGTTTTTTTGGAAACTCATACCTTATGGAGGTTAAAAGTTTGTATACATGACAGTTTGATTAGTCAAAATTAAGTCAAAAACGTTTCCGGCCATTACACACCGGACACAGTTTTTTACCGCGTTTTTATAAAAAATAACCGTTATATATTCTATTACCACGAATATCTTAAAAATGTGGGCTCCTGGAAGTAGTCAATGGGAAATCCCTTCCGGCACACGGCTAGTTATTAGAGCAAATACAAAACTAAAGGTGGTTTGTTGACCTGCTTTTTATTTTTCATGTAAAAGTAACCCTATTATTTTTATTACGAAATGCGAAATGAAGTTATAGTAACGGTGTTGCCGTTACTATAACATCAGCGTGAGAATTAAAAGCTAATTGACCGTGAACCATAACTCAACACACTAGGCGATAAGTCTACGGCGAATATTATTGTCGAGTCAACCTTGGAAGTAAAACCTTGACGGTATTTTCTTACAAGTTATATAACTTCATTATTACTAAGTATCGCAATGCTCGGAGTTTCTTTGCGCGATAGAATCCGGAACGTGGATAAATAATAAATATCTGGGACAATTTTGCACACACGGTCATCTGACCCCAAACTAAGCAAAGCTTGTAATATGGCTGCCAGAGACTGATATACGTACATATATATTTTTAAATACATACTTAAATAGATATCAACACCCAGACATAGAACAAACACAATTTATCACACAAATGTTTGTCCTAGATGGGAATCGAACCCACGCCCCCAAGCACAGAAGTTAGGTTCACTACCAACTGAGCCACCGGGGCAGTCAAATTCTCCAAAGAACCAGTCGTTGACATAGCAATTAAAATTTGCCAGTTGAAGTGGCAATGGGCAGGCTACATTGCTCGAAGAACCGATAAAATCGATGGGGAAGAGAGGTTCTTGGGTGGAGATCACGAACCGGAAGACGCAGCATAGGTAGACCTCCTACTAGATGGACCGACAACATCGTGAGCGTTGCGGGCATCCAGTGGATGCAGATGGCAGACTATCGTTCGGTGTGGAGGTCTAAGGGGGAGGCATATGTTTAGCTGTGCACGTCTTCTGGCTGATGATGAAGTATCGATATATTAGGCCTATGTTTAGCAGTGGACGTCTTCTGGCTAATGGTGAATTGTCGAAATATTTTTAGTACGTTGTAATGTTATATTTTGGAATAGATAATTACGCGACGCCATAGTTCAATTTCAGTCATGTTTTCACTAAATTTGCATTCGTACTATTTTGTACCTAATTGAGCTAATTTCGCGCTTCCAAAATTTAACAGAAGGTCAGTCTAGATGAAAATTAATACAGGATGTATAGTTTACTTTGCAAAAGCGGGGAATTAATAATGCAAACGATACGTACGTGCACGTACGTATCGTATACGTAGTTACTATTGAAAAGCTGCTCGTTATTTTAAATTAAATTTTAAACTTAATGACTGACTGACTAACTAACTACTACTACTACCTACTAACTGGCTACCGAACTGATTATTATTAATGTGAAACATATATTGGAGCGCCTTGGCAGTAAAACCGACGAGTATCTATGCCGTGACGGATGCGACGCTCTCTAATGCCGTCATGTTTTACATCTACAGGGCGTCACGTGAGGCCATTTTTACATTAGAGATTTTCGATTTTACATTAGAGCAAATAGCCAAATATACGTTAAAAAATACGTTTGTTGTATGGGGTGGCCCCTCTTCATTTTTACTTTTTGGCTTTTTTATTATTTCTTAGTTAATCCGCCGTAACATTACATAATTCTGTGAAAATGTCAACTGGCTATTTATGACGGCTCTAAAGATAAAGCCGTTTAAAGGTAGAACAGACAGCCAGACAGACGGACGGACGGGTGGACAGACAGACAGCGTAGACCTAGTAATAAGGTGCCAATTTTACTCTTTGGGTACGGAACCCTAAAAAATCAATCACCTGTTCGATAGCCGACAATCAGCCGACAAACCTATTATGGCGGCTCCACATTAGTGCCGTGAAGCTCCGAGAACAAGCGTGAACGTGAATGTGGAGGGTTTTCGCGAGGTTCACGCGCGTTCACACCTGTTCCCCGATCAGAGTCGGTATTTTGTGCCGCGACAAAGGGTTCGCGTCCCCTTTGCGCGGCGTTCACGCGTGCACATCCACATTCACGGCCCCGCGCCAGTTTACTCCGGACTATAAAGGCGTACGGACGTCATCCACCATCCTACCACCATCTTCTTTTTTTCCAGCGCTTTTTAATAACTTTCTTGTTTTGGACGTCTAAATAGTAATATGTTGCCACAGCAAACAAAGTTATTGCAGCAGCAGCTTCTACGTCCATTTCGCGGCGGGTTTCACGAACGACTGAGCACCCGTGAATGTGGAGGGCACGTGAATTCACGGCACTAATGTGGAGCCGCCATTACTTGGCTTTCAGTGAAGTTTACTTCACTTACTTTGACATATTCGATTTTTCAATTTTTCAGATTGTGCCAGAGATACCATGATGTACTTCCCAGAGAAAGGAATGACTGTGACCGAGATTTGTCAGGCGAACGGCAACTATCAACCCAATCAGAACGTCCGCGACGTGTTCTATTGCGTGGACACCGATGGATATCCAGCCACGGAGATGCTGACGGAATGGCCTTCTGACAGATGCGCTAGTTTCGCCTGATAATATTACTAAAGAGCAATGATTCAACATCAGCGACATCAGTTGGCAACTCTGATCAGACCAACAAGAGAGATATGCCTTAGTGCGATTATCGTTTGTGCTCAAATGTCTCCGTGTTTCACCCACTTTTTTTCACTATATACCTACTGCTAAAATTTTCACGGTAATAAAAATATACACTTTAGTAACTTTACCCGGACCCGGGTATGTCCTAAAACTGCGACCAGAACCACCGGAGGATGGGCAGCAGCGTCCTAATAGTACACGGTGAACGTACTGCGATCCCCAAGCCGCCTGCCAAGCGTGGGGTTATGGCAACACTCCTCTCTATGAGGGAGGCCTTGTCCAAAAGTGGACGTTAATTGGCTGATGATGTATGTATGTGTAACTTTACCAAAAATAAGTTAAAAAATACTTTTTTTTGTATGACCTTTCATATTTTTTTTGTTTTTTTTTTTTCTTAGTTAAACCGCCGTAATTACATATTCTGTGATAATTTCAACTGGCTATCTATATCGGTTTCTAAAGATGCAGCCGTTTAAAGGTAGGACAGACAGACTGACGGACGGACGCACGGACAGACAGACAGCATAGACTTAGTAATAGGGTCATATTTTTACCCTTTGGGTAAGGAACCCTAGAAAGGGCGGCAAGGTCGTCTTCAGGGTGTGATCGACAAAAGGCATCAAGCCTGATTTAGTTCTGACTAGCTAATGCCCGCGACTTCGTACGCGTAGCGCAAAGTAATTAGTGGGTGGACGATTAGACTGACATATCCAAATATAAATGTTACACTAACGAACACGAACGGAACTTTAAATAGGCACAAATCCATCGGATTATTTATACTGAATATTTTATAGATAATACCTACACATATGACATGATTGTTGATTTATTGCTCTCCATTTTAATGCGGATTGTCATACTATCGTCATAGTATGATTTTAGTCTAGTTTTAATCTGACTCGATACAGGTATCCCGACATGTCCATAGTTTCAAATATATTTCAAGCAAATAATATATTACTTTCACTGGTTAAATACGTTGGAAGTTTGGAGCCATGGAGCCAATAAGGAAAAAATATTGGTATAAGTCAAGCGAAATGTCATGCATGACAAACGTTATTATTGAATTATTAGTAAATAGGTAAATAGTAAGTAGGAAGCATGGAGCGGTATCTATAATTAATCGCTGTTATTTAACATTACTCCGCGTAAAGACTGCCAATCAATGATGTCTAAATAATTTTTGCCCGCCTTCTGCGCCTCGACCCTTCCAACAACTAAACCGCTTTCGTTCACCACCATAACATCCAAAATAGCTGCTAATCATAGATCAGTAACAGATTAGATGCCGCGAGTTCACCTACTTTGCGTGTCTGTTATTGGTCTTAAGTTTAATCCTGGCAAAAAAATGTATTCATTTTAATCTCCGTCGACTTGGTATATTAGCACGTCAGAAGTCAATACAAAAATAAACGTACTTTAAATTACGCCATAATAAACTGTAAAACCTCTTCAAAAGCAGGCTGTCCTGAAAATAACAAACACAAAAAAAAACTATTTGGTGCAGTCTATCGGAAGTTATGCGGGTACATACATTTCGGCGATTCGTTTTTATTTCATCATCATCATCAGCCAGAAGACGTCCACTGCTGAACATAGGCCTCCCCCTTTAACCTCCACACTGAACGACATCCTGCCATCTGCATCCACTGGATGCCCGCGACTCTCACAATGTCGTCGGTCCATCTAGTGGGAGGCCTACCTACGCTGCGTCTTCCGGTTCGCGGTCTCCACTCAAGAACCTTACCTACTTCCCCATCGGTTAACAGTTCTTCGAGCGATGTGGCCTGCCCATTGCCACTTCAACTTGCAGATTTTAATAGCTATGTCAGTGACTCTGGTTCTTTGGCGAATATCTATATTTTTATTTACATATAGATTATATGGCAACAGCCGCTTCAGTCTTCCTACCTACCATGTCTGCGAGTAGAAGTCTGTCATTACGACAACATTACTATAAAATAAGCTAGATGGCGTTATAAATAATTATTAAAAAAATTTTTTTTACTATTTATTATCATAAATTAATATAGCCTATGTTTCAATCAGGTATTTTATAAGCATATTCATGGAAACTGCGTTGAAATCCTTCTAGTAGTTTAAAAGATGTGCGCGGACAAACAAA
The DNA here is from genome assembly GCA_949125355.1 of Agriopis leucophaearia. Classification (NCBI taxonomy): domain Eukaryota; kingdom Metazoa; phylum Arthropoda; class Insecta; order Lepidoptera; family Geometridae; genus Agriopis; species Agriopis leucophaearia. The sequence goes on from OX421273.1 coordinate 10,695,492, forward strand.
CAAACTGACAGCCGTCAGATTTGTAGTTCCATAGTTTGAAAATAGATTGCGTACTAAAACGATGTTTTGCGAAAAAAATTTAAATTTGCTTAAACTTTACGAATAATATTATTTAAAACGTAATAAGGTATTCAATAATTCCTAAAATAATGAGTGTAAATGGATCGTAGTTTCACAAATATGAAAAGTGCGTCTATTATAGGTAAATACGACACTTTACCTGAATCACGCAAACGGCATTTTTTTGCAAGTTAAACCGATATCAGGTATTGCTTCTACTTAGTTAGAAGTCATGTGTGAAGGTATTTGATCTACACATTTATAATATGGTAGGGATGCATTTGCATCCGCCGCCACGCCACGCTACCATATCTCCCTTGTTTATCTAATCTGAGGTTGACAAGTTTTTATTTGGCTACTACATTATTATTTTTTATTAAATTCGTCACACAATGTTTATTTTATTTTTAAGGATCGATTGCTTGGAGGCTCGATTTAATTTGATTACCTCGTTATAAGACCCAGCGTATGTAAGTTATACACATCAATCGCGTGATAAACCGTTGACAGTAGAGTAAGCAGTGTGGGGAAACAAGAAACGAGAGATCTTTGCATGATTTGCATAAATAAATGTGACATCACATTTGCATGCAAGCATTCCTCCGATAAGGTCCATCAGATAAGGTATCTGTCTCCATTCAATCTTCTTCGGCCTACATTTTACACACAACAGACAAGATCAAGCTGAGGTTTTCAAACAAAAGTGTGAAGCTATGTACAAAAAATCGGCCAAGTGCGAGTCGCTCTTGCGAATTGAGGGTTCCTTACCACCACATCATACAAAAAGTAGTGTAAAAAGATAACATCATGCCCAAGCGGTCACCCATCCAAGTACTAACCGCGCCCGATGTTGCTGAACTCGGTGGTGAACTGAAATTTGTCACCGACTAGCACTTAGCCAGTATTTATTATTTGTTGAATGTGACGGGAGCTATTGGCAATTCATAGTCCGGTAATGTACCTATTTTCTCACAAAAGAAACGCTCGACTTTTTTCTTATCGCTCACACTGCTAGCTGTGGTTGCAAGTGTGCAATGATTTGGCTGTTGTTAGCTATATCGTTACATAATTACTAAGATAAATTGGCCAATTACAGGCAGAACATGCTGAGTACACTGACTGAGTAGCCAGACTTGTCGAAATGTTTAGGCCAGTTGAAGGCGTCCAACATGGTTTCATGCAACGCGTTTTCAGGTATATTTTGAAATGTTATTGCCGTGTGCCACCCTAATACTTTTTTGTGTAAATAGACAAACATCTTTGCATCTTTGATATTTATTTTTCCCGCAAGCTTATCGATAGGCTGACTTTAACAACCAAAGTAAAATAATCAGGATACTAGAAAGTTCGAAAATTATGTGTTACAAGACAAATTCGATCAATTTTATTACAAAAACATGCCAGATAGAGCAGCTGAACAACTATCACTAGGATTTCGTGTGTCAGTGATTAGGATGTCATGGAACACATACAAAGATGTGGACAACCAAAACCCAAAGCATTTCAATAAATTCATCATTTAAATATCTGCCCGGCCGAGAATCTAACCTAGGACCGTTTTTTTTAATCCCCTATACGAGTCCGCGTTTGACCATCAACTCGCCTATTCGTAAGCGCCGATGTAGTCGAAGATGAAGCAAGCAGACTTATAAAATACCTATTCACTTTGACATTGAAAAGGCCCAGATTATATCCCTCAGGAAACAAGCCGGCAGGTTGTTTCAATCCTGTGCTGTACGGATTAGAAATGTAGAATCAAACCGTTTGGGTGGTAGGACGCCGACTTCCTACTTGTCCTGTAGAAAAGGGATGGTACGATAAGGTCATATAGCTCCGATGCACATTCTCCGAAATGAATCCTGTACGAAATTGACAGACTCGCTACTTTACGGCGGTGTTCCAGTCTAAGAAGTTTCATAGCCACTAATTTCACATCGCCTATAAGTCGAGCAGCAGGCCGGTCCACCGATTAAAGAGTTTCCAGCAGGTATTTGGCGGAACCATCCCAAAGGTGACCACTATATTCCACACACGATCGGATTTGAGCTTGATATAGAGTAATCAACTGCCCCGGTGTGAAATACCGCCTGACCTTGCTCAGGACGCCCAGCTTTTTGCCAGATAATGTAAGCCTTTGGCTCTAGGTAGGTGCCGTAGTTGAGGGTCGGTGTAAGGGATAACCCTAGAAGTTCCAGGTGAACCGTCAAAGATACAGGAACATTAGAACCTCGTAATAATAAGGCAGTCGCGCCACCACTGATCCAAACCGGTCGGCAATAAACCAATGGGATGAGACACTTACACAGCGTAAACCAGTGAGTTGTAATAGGCACCTAAAATATTCCTATTCTGCTTACTTACAAGAATTCCATTATTTTGCCTTCTTTAGACCAACGCGGGCGAAGTTGTTGGCAGCTAATGACTAATAAGGAAAAGGGGTGGGACTCGTCTTCGGGAATTGAACATTTTTTTTTTTCAAAAGTGACTTTATACTTTTAGTCTCGCTGCCTCTACAGATTGACCGGACTAGTTGGTGAACACAGAGGGCGTTGGGCCAACATGATTATGATTTTTGGGCGACAAGCGCAAGGGCACCTCGGAGGTACGAGCCTCGGCTTGGGCCGTCGCCGGGAGTGGGGATCAGACTTGCTCTGGCACCCCATAAAGTGCCCTGGGGCCCTAGCAGGTTGTTGAACTGAATGATTATTTGGAGATAATCTAACCGATCTTCTGACAGATCCTGGGGGTCGTTGGGTATGTGTGTGCCTTGGTAACTGGCGCCTAGACAAAAAAACTGAAAATTCCTGTTGCCAGGAGCAGTCGGAGCGAACATAATTTAGAAGTGTGTTGTATAAATATACTGACCGCAGTGGGAGCTGGTAGTGGGGCCGGAGTGCCGCGCTGCGCGTGTCACCCGACGCCGGTAGCGCGCCGCCCGCTCGCCGCGCTCGCTCCTCCATCTGGAACGCGCGGGTAGGGTTACCACTGCCGGTCAGACCGCACCTCACCTGCCTCTACGTAATTATAACCAAGGTCGCACCTTGTTGCAACCACTGCTCGCAGTCTCATTATTGGCTCCATCACGTGGTGGAAATCTACAGGTCGTTTTATACCAGATCAATTAGTTGACTGGTCAATTACAAAGAGTACCTAAACATTATTAATGCGCGAGCGTAGCGTTATATTATTATTAACCGACTTCCAAAAAGGAAGAGGTTCTCAATGCTTTTTTTGTGTTGGTTACCTCAGAACTTTCGACGGGGTGAACCTATTTTGATGTATCTTTTTATTTATTTGAAAGCTGGTGCTTCCCGTGTGGTCCCATTTCAATCTGGTCCAGTTCTGTCATTTTTATGAAGTCGGTTTTTTATATTGATTATTATTCGTTGATTGAGAATATAATTCTTATGTTGCAGATCCATTTGCCCAAACCCAAATCCCCCCTATATCCTCTATACGGACCTGTACAACGGTCAGGGAAAATAAGCGTTTTGTACCATGTGTCCATATCTGCATATTTTGCAGAAGATTTCTAGTTTCATGGAATTTGTTGCTAATTCTTTGGAGTAAATCTTATTGGGCACTTGCCACGCATGGCTTGCATGCGCACCACGACAAAATCTTGTCGTCACTTTGTCGAGCGAGAACGCAACAAGGTGCCTACGGTTCTACATACGCCTGTCTCGCTTTGGCACGATAAAAAGAGTCTCTAAAATATTTTGTCGCGGTGCGCATTTTAGCCATGCGTGGCATAGAATAAAGTGTACCTAGTTACTACTTGTCGACATTACAATTGATGTTGTTATTATCTAGTTTCAAAGCCAAATATCATCAAGAAACTCATGGATGACAGAAAAGATTAGGTGTCTAAGTGGGTAAATACTGTATTTTTACCTACGTAGTTACTCAATCAACACTAACCAGCAGGTGTGATACTTTGCGACCCGGTGGTTTTCGTCATAAACACAACACCTAAAACTCATTTAAATGAAACACTACGAAATGCACCAAGCAGAGCGAAAGAGGTCACTGGCTTCGTTAATTTAACAGGCTTACCCGTAGCTAACCTTTAACATGCAATCCCATTATGTACTTAATCTAGAGATCATAATACCCAATAGCGATTACCTATGTACTTATTTAACAAGTATTCCATTGTATAATAATGCAGGAAGAGCTTTAGGGCCTGTTATGTTAACTGTTACACCTAATTATTTTGAATCATAATTTAACCTTCCTTTTTTAGGGTTTCGTACCCAAGTGGTAAAACGAAACTCTATTACTAAGGCTCCGCTGTGTCTGTCTGTCCGTCCGTGCGTCTTTCTGTCATCAGGCTGTATCTCATGAACCGTGACCGTGACAGTTAGACAGTTGAAGTTTTCACAGGTGATGTATTTCTGTTGCCGTTATAACAATACTAAAAAAAAACAGAATTAAATAAATATTTAATGGGGCTCCCATACAACAAACGTGATTTTTTTTTGTTCGGTTTTGCTCGATATTGATAACGGCAACAGGTAGAAGCTTGAAATGACTTGAAAGACGGATAGACAGACAGACAGCGTAGGCTTAGTAATAGTTCCATTTACACCCTTTGGGTACGAAACACTAAAAATGGGAAATCTTAACTAAAACTGTGCTTCATCTTCGACCACAGCGTCGCTTACCAACAGGCAAGTTGGAGGCCAAACGCGGAATTAAACGCAAAAAAAAACCTTGTAGTTAGGTATGTAGGAGCTACAATAATTATCAATATAAAAAACCGACATCATAAAAACGTCAGAACTGGACCAAATTGAAATGGGACCGCACGCGAAGCACCAGCTTACAAATAAAAAAAGAATCATCAAAATCGGTTCACCCAGTCGAAAGTTCTGAGGTAACAAACATAAAAAAATAAAACAGAATTCGAATTGAGAACCTCCTCCTTTTTGGAAGTTAAAAACTAGGTACAAGCATAGGGCTCAAAGGACAGCTACGCTACGTTCGCATCGTCTCATTGAATCGACTCGAGGGTCATCGATAGGGGCGGTCGGGTGCTACGCGCACGGCTTCAGCTCTTGATCACGTCACGGCACTTGATACGGCCTAGCACGGGAACAAATGTCGATGTGTGCGAATTCACCCTTCTTGGGAAGTGCAAAAAAATAATTATTTCTATTTAGTTAGAATTCTACTAATTAACAAATCTGTAGGTTTGCTATACTTAAAACCTATTTATTTCAAACAATTCACAAAAAAAAACAGACTTCATAAAAATGACAGAACTGGGCCAAATTGAAATGGGAACACACGAGAAGCACCAGCTTTCAAATAAAAAAGAATCATCAAAATCGGTTCACCCAGTCGAAAGTTCTGAGGTAACAAACATAAAAAAACAGTCGAATTGAAAACCTCGTCCTTATTGGAAGTCGGTTAAAAAAGCTTCTCAATGCAAAAGTTTTTTTCCATGTATGTTACACGCGAGGACGTTATAAACCCTAATGATATCTCCGCCCATTGTTAAATATTTAATGGTTGACGGACATAGGCCAGGGTTTAACATCAGGTTAAAGATTCTTTGGAGTCAATTTTAACCTGGTACTTCTAATTGTCGTATCGATTTGAATTTTCAGTTAAGTATATGATTATTTTGCATTGACGAAATTGTGGTGGCCCCGCTCCACAAGAGAGGCCATTAAATAAGAGTTGAAATTTAAGTTATATGATTATTTACTGGATATTTACAGTGGTAAGGTTGTGGAAGGAGCTCCCCATATTATATCCCGTAAATAATCATATAGGTGTAGTAACAACCATGATAGTTTAAAACAGTGAATTTGATTGTTTGTAAGTAATACTTTTTGGTACCACCCAACTGATCTGATAATGAAGATAGAAGGAAGCTAATCATATAGGTATAGAATAGAACTTAATAGAACTTTTCAACGGGTAATTTTTGTATGCCATAGGTGGCAAACAAGCATACGAGCCGTCTGATGGTAAGCAGTCACCATCGCCTAAGGATACTTGTAACAACAGAGGCATCACAAATATGTTGCCGACCCTTTAGAACTCTATTAACTGTTCTTTTGAAGAACCCCATGTTGTACTAGTATACTCCTCAATTTGGGTTCATTTGGCTTCTTTTGTTGAATCACATCCAATAATTCCACTATCCACCTCCTGGTTCGATCATCAGAGCCTCGTCACCACTTGTAATAACCGCTCAAGTTTTCAATAGGTTTCGTTTATTTTAACGAGTCTCTTAAGTATGTTTTTAACCGACTTCCAAAAAGGAGGAGGATATCAAATCACCAGTTTTTTTTTGTGAGTTGTTACCTCAGAAGTTTTGACTGGGTGAACCGATTTTGATGATTCTTTTTTTATTTCAAAGCTGGTGCTTCCCATTTGGTCTCATTTTATTTTGGTCTAGTGCTGATGAAGTTAGTTTTTGTATTGATAATTAAATAACAAATAAATCATGCAAAGAGATTTTAAGTTGCGCGGCACGTGTTATTTAGTATTTTTTTTACTATAATAATTATTAGCTACTTACTGACCCGACAGATGTTCTCCTCTCCAAATTTCAATAAATTTGTTTAAAGTGAGTTCAAAAAAAAAATCATAGAAAAAGCACTTTCATTTTGGCCCAATTTTTTTTTTCTCAGGCATCTTATTTAAATTTTCTTTCCCTTAAAACATTATTCATTACTCTGAGACAGTGGTTGCACGGTTTATGCAATCCGTACGTATTCCATGGATCAGCACTTAATCAATTAACATCTTAGTCAGTACACTCAACATCACTGCACAATAAACAACGATATTATAGCTTTTAACTTTGTGTACTCTTTATTACAATGTAATACTACTAACAAGCAACGCATCTGTAATGCCTCTGGTGTTACAGATATGCATAGGAAATGGTGATCGCTTACCATCTAGCGCCCATAAGCTTGTATGCTACCTATGGCATTAAAAAACTAGATTTTTACCCACAATGGTATGGACTATGACTTGGTATAACTATATGTTTAGAGTAGGCTGTATATTTTGTACCTATGTCTATTAAATTTTTATCCAATATGGCCATACCAATTTTGATGTGGTTTGTTATGATGTAGTTAAATTAGCAAGATGGTTTTATTGCAGTGAACCTTAGCTATATGTTTAGTGAAAATCTATCCAGCAACTTAAAAGTTATGACTTCTAGACCAGATTGTAACTCAGGAACACCCATACAGGCAGCGAATTCCACAGACTAGCAGCTCGCACAATAAAAGTGGAATCAAAACACGTCATATGGGTTTTCGGAATATCAACCATAAAACTGGGTCGACCCAAGCTACAATACAATGGGCGGAGCTACAATAATACTGCCCTCATAAGCCCAAGAGCAGTAACTCAAAAAAAAAAAACTGTTTTTTCGGGCATCTGATGGTTATAAAATTTCGCACCAGATGGAGTAAGCAAAATAACCGTATCTTCATTTTCATCTTCAGATTTTTTTCTTTTAAAACTCATGTTTAAAAACTATTAATTCTAACAAAATGACGGTATCTCATAAAAAAACAAAAATAATAATATTGGGTTGTTAAACATATATTTAAGAAATATATTGGTCCTAACATAGGCATATAAGTGAAAATAAATTAAAATATGTCATTAAGGTAACGAAAAATCAACTTTCACAAAAACTCGATTAACTCGAAATACACCTAGGCTGAGATACCGCTCTTGGGCTTATGACGGCAGAATAGTAATTTTTTAATTTGTCTTTTATGTAAATTTCTTGTTACTCTCTTATCGTAACCCTGGACTTGATAGCTTTGCAATACAAAATCAAATACTTTTTGTGCTTAAGGAATTCATATCCTAAAATCGTATATAGATTAAAAAGTCTGTAATCCTGATATATCAAAAAGATAATCACAAAGAGCAGGGGGTTTAATAAGTAAATAAATGTAAATAGATTTAAAAATATATAAAACAAGAAAAGACTGAGTATTCATTATTTTATAATGATTAGGTACTCATTTGAAAATAAGATAAATAAATCAAAGATATGAGTATATGCATTGAATACATAACCTTCTTTTTTCTGTCTTTTTTTCATTTTTCGTCAGTATATTTAACATTAATTTTCTACTAATAAAGGGTTATAAAAACACACCGCAAAACATAGGTCTGAAGACCTAGCATTACCTTTGAATAGGTATGTACACGCTTTTTTTTAAATCATGCTTCATCATCAGCCAGAAGACGTCCACTGCTGAACATAGGCCTCCCCCTTTTGACCTTTCAAATCATGCTTGCATGTTAGAAATCCTGGGATCCATTGTATCATTGAGGTTCACTTGGTTCTCAAATCAATAAAGACTTACACAATTTTAAGCATCAATCATTAGACAGATAGACGCTTTTTTTTCTCTAATGTGACTTTTTGCTGTTGGCCTTGCGGCCTCTATAGCTTGACCGACTAGTTTGTGAATGCAGAGGGCATTGGACCAACATGATTATGATTTTTGGGTGACAAGCGCAAAGGCACCTCAGAGGTTGCATCGCAGAGGAGGAGCATCGGCTTGGGCCATCGCTGGGAGCGGGGATCAGACTTGCCCTGGCACCTACGAAGGGGTGTGCCCTGGGGCCCGAGCAGGTTGTTGAACTGAATGATTATTTGGAGAAATCTAACCGATCTTCTGACAGATCCTGGGGATCTTTGATTCCGCCGGCGGTATCGTTGTGTGTGTGCCTTTGGTAACCGGCGCACAGATAGACGGGAAAGAGACTTTATTTTATACTGTGTAAAGATAAAGATAGAGAAGAGATGGGTCACTGAGACATCGGATTTTAGTGCATTTTTGGTCATTTATTTGCTTAGTAATGCATTGGTAATTTTAATGCACAAAGCAAGTGATTAAATGATTGTACAGCCTCAGTAGGGTACTACCCCCCACTGAGCACTATTCTATGCTATTGTTGCAGTCATGTTAAGTTATAGATTCTATTTGCTCATCATAATTTTCTTCCCAGGGTAAAATATAGACTGTTATCTATATTTTGATATGCAAAATAATTTTAGGAGGTAGAGTTAAAATGTTGTTCTTGTAGTTTTTTGATGTCAACAATAGTAAGACTGCTGGTAGGTTTTGTAATCTTGTTAGAATTTTTACTAAATTCATATGTGCCAAATTGTTTATTTTAGCCGTGAATATAACTATTGTAACAGATCATGATAATTTGATACTGACCTTACGACGACGGAATCACGTTTTCTCCAAGACTATGCAATCCGGTTTGCCACATCGGTACCAATTTGTAACACTTAGCCAGCTGTGTAATAAATTAGAATTTCACTTTTCACAATGTAAAACCAACTTTACTATTCACTACTAAACACCGCACGCCCCACAAATACCGTATACAAACAGCATTCAGGAACTAAATTTCTATGTTGCTACAAATAAACGTCAATAACCCCGCACCAAGCGGCCGCGCCAAGTTTATTTGCTTCCGCTGGCTTCCGCAGGATGTCCTCCAGTTTTTCACTGTACATTAAATAGATACTTTGTTTATTCGATCGATATAATTTCTATGTTACGAATTGCACATGATTTCATTCAAAAATTAAATAAAAGCAATAAAAATGCACTCCCTGCCTTCTTTTCTATTTTTCACCCACAGATAATGATATGAATTTTATATAATGTTCGACTGTTCGTTCTATGTCTATGGTTAATTTCACTCATTCTTCACTACATACTGCCAGTGTTGTCAGCTAAAAAAAAAGTTTATGACGTCATTTCCGGGTAGAAACTAACTCGTGTAACTTTTTCATTAGTACCCTCAATCTTCATTCAGCATACCTCTCACCTTCCTCATCCTCCATTCATTCATTAAACAGTAATAAAATGCGACCATTTTTCTGAGAATACAACTTAAGATGTGTTTTAACTTTGTCTGAGCTTTTCTCCGAATTAATTCCTGGCACCTGTTTTCTTGGATTCATTCAAATACCTATTTACCTACCTATTGTCGTACGACGACACGCAATTTTATCAAAGATTTTGAAGAGACGTTTTTGGTGTTTTGCGTAAATACTTAATTGATTTTTTGACATGCCTACACTTTTGTTGTATTACTGGTATCGTTATTTGGGCGTTTTATCGTTATTCATATTGTTACATTTGCTAAGACCACTAAAGGTCCATATGCGCTAGGCTAGGTATTTGTTTTTAGCAACTATAATCTTCTTTCTTCTTCTTATAAAGATATATAAGGCGATGTACGTATGTATTGTTCCCTATATTAGACTCAACGGCTAGACCGATTATGACGGGACTTTCACTGGCAGATAGCTTATGTTATAATGAGTAAATTAGGCTACTTTTCATCAGCATCATTATCACCATGCGGATGAAATCGCGGGGCGCATTTAGTAGCTACAGCTAAGTCTTGGTCATCCGTAGTAGGTAACAAGCGTTTCTTAAAAGTGAGAAAACCTTGCCTTAATCAAACTCCTAACAAATATTGTTTATAAGTTAAAATCAAACAATGTAGCTGCGTGCTTTTGTTGTGTTAACCCATTATTTATTTAATATGAGTAGTAGATATCAATCATTTTCTGATTTACAAAATTACACAGCACTTTGTTTTACGCTTCCAGCGCGATATCGCGGATCGTCGCTGTCTTGCTTTGCGTATCCTTTTCCTGTGAGTTTTTTTCCCTCTCTTGACCTTCGTCCTGGAGTAATTAGATGCTATTCTGGCGCATTCGCAAGGAGATCCTTCCCGGCTAACCGTATCCATCGCGCTGGGGCATTTCGCTTTCTTTTTTATGCATTTCTTGTAGCATCTGTCTGGCGTCGGACAGGGTGCCGGCCGTGGTCTGTGTTTGTGTACGCTGCATGTTGGGGCCGATACGCACGGCTTTAAACTCTTGATGGAGTAAATAGCTGAAACATTTAAATTATAGTAAATGTATGAAGCTTAGTTACTACATTTCTACCTAGGTAAGTCTAAGTACTACCTTAGCCCTGGTACCGGGTAAAATATAATACGACACCAGTAGTAAGACTTGCCAGTAGTAAAAGACTACTAAAAGGGTGGGGTTTTGAATATCCACCCAAGCAGCGTCGGACTGGCCATATAGTCGAGGTGACGTTTGCCATTTGCCAGCCGGGCCCCGGCCTGCGTATCATAACACTAGAGTTTTAGTTCCTCAGCATTACTTAAGAACGTTAGTTAAGCTAATCTATACTTAAATTGCCTAAAAACAAGGGGCTTTATAATCAGGGTATTTCTTGCCAGTGTGAGACGTGGTCCTTAACTGCTGGCCTTTTGGAAAAACTAGAATTACACAGCGGCCATTGGAGAGAGCTATGCTCGGAGTTTCTTTGCTAGATAGAATCCGGAACGTAGATGTTCGCCGAAGAACCAAAGTCACTGACATAGCTATTAAAATTTCGTCACTGACATAGCTAAGTGGCAATGTGCAGGCCACATCGAAGAAGAAGCCGAGAAGATATAGGGAAAGAAAATGCAAAAAAGATGGAATTATTTTAATATAATTTTAGGTACCTAGCTATATTATATTATTATTCGATCCTAAACCCAAGTTACTGATTAAAGTTGATATTCTTCAGAAGCCTATTTTTCAAACTCCTGAAGCGCTACATTTACAAGTAGTCTATACAAACTATTATATTTTATTGCACATGCACTTTCGAAGCAGCACTAAGCTCTTTGGAGCAGCACTAAGGAGCTTTGAATATTTAAGCAAGTCGCCTATTCTTTCATACTCTTGATTAAGCGCCACATCTTCTACAGGTAGTCTGTGCAGAAATTCCGTGCAAACTATTGTATTGCACTTTCAAAACAGCACACAGAACAGGAGCTTTAAATAGGTATTTAAGTGTGCAAACTGTTATTTTTTTTATGGGACGGATCGAACAGTCTTCTTAACTATACCTAGATACAATTCCACAGTGTAGTTTTTTGCAATCCTTTCGTCTTGAGGCAATTGTGACAGCATTCTCCCTGGCGGCGTTTTCTCCAAATACCGTTCGTAACAGTTGGTTCCAGTTACTGCATCAGTTTCTTTTAATCTTGGTTGCCTCCGTTTTTCTAACAGTTCTTCTTCTACGACTTTTAGACGTTGAGAAAACCTTTCCACATCCGTTGCATGTTGCATTTCTAATATAAGTTTCTAATACAGCTAAGCACACTGGCATTCTGCGTATCTATTTGCTCGGATGTGTTAATAACGTCTTCTATTCAGTCTAACGTCACATTTTCGCTCTCAGAAGAACTGTGGCAGGCAAAAATGACGCCTTTTTAATAGTTTTCTATTAGACAGCCACTGAAAAAGATCAATTTATCAAATAAGTTCATTTAAATGTGCAAGTTTGACCATAAAAAGCAATAGGCAGAAAACAGAAGCCAGCCTCATAAGCTAAACAAATGGCTATTTTCCTTACCGATGATGGTGTCTGTATTGTAATATATAAAATATATTTTTAAAAGAACGCGAAAAATGATATTCGATAAAAACAAGTGCATAAAAATTATGAATTTTTAAAAAACCGACTTCAAAATTAGTAAATACCTACTCAATTTTGTTTACTTGGATAAATATTTTTTTCAGTTATTTTGATATAGAAACCAAACTGATGAATCGATTTGGATGAAATTTCTATGGGACCAGTCTAAATATCCTTAAAAAAAAACAGTTTTTAAAATATGCCGAGTTCCGAGTAACCCAACAAACATAAAAAAAAAACCGAATTGAGAACCCCTCCTTTTTTGAAGTCGGTTAAAAATAAAATAAATATTTGAATGTAGGTAGGTATGTATGCATTATGCACTGTAATTAGCATCGTGTATGTTATGAATTTTTATCTATCGCATGTCCATGTACTGGTATTCTCGAAACGCGACACAGGTCAGAGGAGCACACAACAGCGACAGCATTTCCTCTTTAGGCGGCCTCTGTGACCTTTGCCAGCACAGCACTCCTTCGATTGACGAACAGAGCCCTTCCTCCTAGTGTATTTCAGGTAACTATGGCTCCCTTTTATTCTGTCCTTCTTCCTCAGTTTGCGCTCTTTTGACTTGCGTTTCAAAAACTTGTTTATAGTCCTGACGTTTCTTGGTTTTGAGGGATTGCCGGTCCTGAATTTGCCACAGGTAGAGCACTTCGACTTTGATCGTGTCGACATGATGGAAACTGCACTTTGGCAAGGCCTTACGCCCTTCGAAATAGTTTTCTTGAGACATTTTTCTGGATTGGTACATGGAGGTGGTAGAGGGTGGCACCGCGTTGGGGTGCATGATGAGGAAGGGGTGCACGGGGGGTGGAGGGTCACTGGAAAATTAATACATCAGTAAAATTTTATATTCTAAAAATTAAATTATAATCAATAAAGAAGCCAGCATCATTTAAATCGTTTGCCACTGATCCTAAGTAATAATTTTAATAACTTACCTAATATCTCAACACATTCCACAGAAAATCGCACTGTTTTTCATAAATACCCACACAGTTTTGAAACAATAAGCGCGCGTAATTTAAACTTTTAATCGACCGTTAAAACGTAACATTATAGCTAATGTAGGTAGGTATAACATGTATGAGCGATACTCACAATGCTTGTTGCTCATGTTATATTTAACTTCTGGCGATACCCAGAGATCTGCCTCCAGCTTCGATTTAGTAGTTTAGAGGAACTAAAGTTAAAAGAAAAAGGTACTTTTAGACAAGCAGTTCTTTGTAGGTGGAGAACTAAAGCTATTTTATTTCTGAAAGGTTAATTTATTGACCTTTAAAAGGGAATGAATATCTTACCACAAACGCCACACGGCTTTGGTTCGCCACCTCATTGATATGCACCCACAACTTTGTACAAAAGTTCAATGCCTGTCACGCGATAAATTAATTCGACCGGTATACATCACAACCCCAACGAAACCCCCCTATGAAGAAACAAAGTCATAGCTGATAGCAATCGTTGGTAGCTTGAAACAGTGTAAGCTGTAATCGCAATTGAACTTTTGTATAACCAAACGGCAAACTTTTACTGGCATGGATAATGTGGCAATCGATTGTTACACGAGGCTGGCTCCTTATAAGGACACAACATCATTCTACATCAGCAGGCTTCTTTGTACAAAGCTGTCAAAGTTGGTGTCTACCATAACATCAGTTAGAGCTAAATTACACTTATAACTTACCCATAATATTGTGCGGTTAAAGGCGCGCTACAAACATTATACTTTCATTTTTAATTTAATTTTGTAAAACTTTATTTTTGTTCATTTTGCCGGTTGAACGCGTGAATTTTCACATTTTTGATCTTCTTTTTTCAACATTTGACAGGTGTTAATCTTCTTTCAAGATTGTTTTCTTCATGGGTACCTTACAATGGCCAACAAAGGATTTACTACAATCTTCTAGTGTAAAAAGTTGCTTTTTGTAATGATTTTAAAATAGGTTTTACTTAATAACGGGAAAAGCTTGCCATTAAGCCCGTTGCAGACGATACGCAGCGCGAGTACTGCGCATCGCTGCAACGAGCTACAACACTTTTTAACCGACCAAAAAGGAGGAGCTTACCAATTCGACTGGGTGAATCGATTTTGATGATTCTTTTTTAATTTAAAGCTGGTGCTTTCCGAGTGGTCCCTTTTCAATTTGGTCCAGTACTAACATTTTTATAAAGTCGGTTTTTTAATATTGATAATTATGGCGTCTTCTATTGTATTCTTTTTGCTTAGAGCGAGACTGCCTACTAAACAACTTCCACTGCGACTGGCAATAAGTAGTGTTCCAGCTCGTACAGGCGATGCGCAGTTCTCGCGCGAGTACTGTGCATCGTCTGTAACGGGCTTTACTGCTGCAGAATAGTTTGATTGCAGAATGTATAGTTAATATTCATCCTAGTGAAGACTGCTTCGCAAGGCTTACTATATTTGATCTCTTTTCTGTTATGCGCAAAAAAAAATACTCTTCATTGATTTAAAAACATGTGGATGTTGACTGTAGTACAAAAATTACGAAAAAATATATTTGTTTTTACCTATATTTATTTAGACACATTATAGAAACACGACGTCGCGTCGCTTCACGCCAGTTTGAATGATATCAGGCGAATTGACGGGATGACCAACATCCCTTGTAAGATGGGGCGGCCCCACTGAAGTGAGAATTTTTTCGGGATGCTACCTCTTTCTGCGACAATGGACTGATCTACGTAAAATATACCTACGTGTCGAATTTCATATAAATTGAGTGTTTCGGAATTGACATTTGTATGGAATTCGATACGTATCTTACATAGCGAATACTCGTACTAGGCTCACAGGCTTCAAATGGCACAATAAATATTTATATTTTTTATAACATGTTATTTTACATTTTCAATCATCCAAACCAGAGAGCTGATCCAAAGTCCATAGTTTTTAATATATTTCATACCCAATTAATGTTACGTAGTACATCTTTATATACATAATTCTTATGTACGTGTGTTTGTCACCTAACTCCTCTTAAACGGCTGGACCGATTTGGATGATCTCTGTGTGTATATTGGAATGGCTAAGATTGACATACGAAGTACAAGTATGAAATCTTTGTGCAATGGGTTCCTGGATGGTTTGAAAAGATAATTGGACCCGGTAGTGGGCAGGACGACATCTGCCAGGTTTGCTAGTATATATATGTAACAAAGTTCATACCCCAACCAAAATTTTGTCTATAGCTTAGGCTTAGGATGTCATGCCAGCCTTTCGAAGACCCTTACTATGCCCTACTGCAGTGCTTATATTTGTATTAGATCCTGAACAACCTGACAAGTGGCTATCATTCTTTATTCTTGCTGGGTACATAAGTTTTTTTTTACTGGTAAGGAAATTTCGAAATTATAGATTGATTTATAAGAAGCTAAGCTTTTTATTTCAACGTTACATAATAAATAATTGGTACAGATTTAAATAATACATTAGGACACATAGTAGTTCATAATCATACCCATTAAAATTTCATCGCAGACTATAATATACTTAGCTCTATTAATAACAATGCTAAATATTATATATAATACAAACGTTTATTTAATACCTTTACAATTTCATTTTAAACTGTTATCTAAATAATTAACTGTGCAGTCATTAACAGACTTGATACACATGTCTATGAATAGTAACCATGATTATAATTGCTGATGTAAGAGCCGTAACAGACACGTCAACATGGCTGACGTCAACCACCTCAACCAACGAGAGAAAAAGAGAGGGAAATTATATTCTCACTCTTTCTCTCCCGTTGGTCAGACGGCGGTTCGTCAGCAAGTTCGATACGTCTGTTACGGCTACTAGCATCAGCTGGCTCCAAATTATATAACATGTTGTAAAGTGCTAATTTTATAACACACCAGTACCACACTGTTGCCTAAAATGATTAGATGCATGTTAGTTAAAGGTTGACTTCCGTGCATCGCGACCGATCGCAGCCGCGCATTTGAAGCATGCGTCAAACGCGCGCGGGTGATGCGACAAGTCTTCAGACCATGAAAATGTCTAGCGCCACTTCCAAGGCCTGCGCAGACGCATGCGGCCGACGACTGACACCGTTCCTTAAGCTCGTGAAGTCAGATAGGTCTGTCTACATCGTAGGACCTGCTATATATAACCGCCTGCCCACACACGTACGCGATGCAACTTCCACCGCGTCACTTAAAGTCAGGCTTAAAACTTGGCTCCTTGATCAACAATATTATAACTTTGATGACTATTTTAACTACCAGAAATATTCATGGATTCTTACATGAATATTTCAGGTAGCTGCTTTAGTAAATAACGATGGATGAATTGAATTTGACATACCTAATTATTATTGCAATGACATTTTTGTTCATATTTATATTGAATCAATTATTATTCAATTTGATGTACATATCTACGTAATATTAAATGTTTTTATAAATTGTTGTAGAAGAGTGTACTGGAGAAGTTTGACTTGTAGCTATGGAGTTATTAATAAAGTATTGTATTGACTGACGTCGCCATACATTTTCAAATCGCATCAGCCGTTCGCGGCTGCGACAGGCCGCGATTCACAGAAATCAACCTTAAGGTGGAACGTTTCACGTATGGCGGGAAATTCAAATTTCAAACAGTTTTTTTGTTCTTGTAGCTAAGCCGGGTAATTATTGTAAACGATCATGATGTTTGCGAAAATTGATTATTATTCTTTAAAAACTCACGTAAAGCTATTATTTATCTTTAATGCACATTATTACATACATTTGTGAATAAACTGATTTTTGCCGTTTCAAACAGTTTATTGACAAATGTAATTAATATGTTGCGTTACTGATTAATAGCTGTACATGATAATGTAAAGAACAACCAACAATTTTCGCAAACTCTGTGTTATTACCCGGCCTATACAAGGATAAAAAACTGTTTGAAATTTGAATTTCCCGCCAAACATGAAACGTATCACCTTAACAAGTAATATTGTTAAAACAAATATGTTGCGGCCACACTATGAGGGTTCGGCGAATGTTCGCCTTGTTGCATAGGTCTGGCCGAGTAGTTCATTTTTAATGTGACCCTAGAATAACACTAAGATGTTGAATACTATAGATTTGGCGTTTGCATACACCCGTAAGGGACAGCCATATTATATTGACATATCCCCAGCGAAATAATAACTACATTATACCAAAAAACCGTTGTAAATGGCCGCCTGAACGTAAATTTTAGAGTAAATAATGACTTCTGCGTTTAGGCGGTTAGTTCTATGATGTCAGGTTATAATTTGACAAAGAGGATAAATACCTATTACCTGTCTTTAAGCTAATTATAGTTTTTTTTTGTGTGTTTTCGCCCATTACTAGGCTGATAGGCCATATTTACCGCGTGTCTTACGTATTTTACAGACATTAGTATGCCCCAGTAAAGTAATAGAGACTTTACTAGGTGCTTTGGAGTTTTGGAAATAACATAAAAATACTCGTTTTACCTCATTATATCAGTTTTATTTAGCTCATTCTTGACATTGGCATTCGGACGCCATATCTATATATCCATCATTTTAGTTATAACAGATAACATAAATATCATTTGGCGCCATTTTTGGGTAAAATATTAATGCATTTATCTATTTACATAATGGTAATCAATATTAATAAAATTTTGTACAATTTCCCAATCTATATAAGGAATGTAATTGAGGAAAAAATTGCAACTATTATTAGAACTATTTAGAAAAGGCCTTTGCCTAATCTACACGGGTTTATGGACTTTGCCAGGTTTATTATCTGTGCCGGGTTCTTTTTTGGACCCAGGTGGTTTCATGTGGAAATGTGGACAGTGATTTAGTTTTGCTTCTTGGACGTAGACTCCTGGTAGGTCGGCGGTTGATCCTGCAAACGCGAGAGCTGTCGGTTAGCACTGTTTTACTTAATAGTGTGGTTTTTGCCACAACTAGATGAACCCGCCATTTCTCATAGGCCTGCGTATGAGAAATGACGGGTGCATCTAGTTGTGGCCTCTTTCCCACTGGGCACATAGCCCAGGGCCCCGCCATCGATGGGGCCCCAAGTTCCCGCCAGATCACCAACCAATAACCGATATTTAATACCGAAAAACATATTTATTTCGAAAAATCAATGGTTAATGACTGATTACAATACCTACTTGCTTATTAGCTTTTGCTTGAGCGAAGCTACTCTACTCTCGACCGAAAATAGTGCTCTGTCAAGGTCATAGGGGCCCCATTATTCTAATGAGTCCAGGGCCTCCAATGGGTTAGAGACGGCCCTGCTCATACGTTGTTCAGTTTCAGTTTTCTCGCAGTTTTTCAGATTATAAGGTGTCCTAGGATATAGTAATCCAATATGAATTCTACTACAGCTAATGATTGAACACATTTTTATCTAACCTATTCTAATACACTATTAAAAAGATCTTGCTTAAGGACCAGAATATCGGCTTTTAACACGCTTTTACTAGTTTGGTATGTATGTATGTCACGGAATCTTTGAACTTGAATTTCAACTACTTCAAAACTTTTATTCTTTACAAACTCGCGTAAACTTATTTATGTCCAATGCACATTATCACATACATTTGGCAATAAACAAATTTTTGCTGTTTCAAACGGTTTATTGCCAAATGTAAGTAATATGGTGAGTAACTGATTAATAAATGTACATGATAATGTAAAAAACGACCAACAATTTTCGCAAACGTTATGCCACTTCACAATAGTTACCTGGCCTAGCTACAAGGTATGTATCACCTTAAACTGATTTTTTTATATTTAAGAAAAGGAAAATTATTATTATAATTCTTAAAACAAAAGTTGTTGATTATGGTGAACATGCAAATGAGAATTCAACATTTTGGGAATCCAAAATTTTGCAAAGTCAACGTCAAAAGTCAATAATCCTAAAGAAATAAAAGTTGCCCATAAGTTTTAACATTGTTCAATAACACTGATTAAAATGAAGAACTAACCACCTTTAGCCTATCTGCATGCTCCCTTCTCAAATGAAAATCAGAACCCTAGTGTTTTAATTCTGTATTATGTATTATTCTGTTTTTGACTGCCTCGGTGGCTTAGTTGGTAGTGATCCTACTTTCTGTGCTTGGGGGCGTGGGTTCGATTCCCATCTAGGACAAACATTTTGTGTGATGGACATTTGTGTTTGTTCTATGTCTGGGTGTTAATATCTATTTAAGTATGTATTTAAAAATATATATGTATGTATATCAGTCTCTGGCAGCCATATTACAAGCTTTGCTTAGTTTGAGGTCAGATGACCATGTGTGCAATAATGTCCCAGATATTTTGTCCCAGATGTGATCTTTATGTTGAAAATGAAACCTACATTTTATTGTTATCGTTTACCGAAATATGGTCTAAATGAATAAATAGATAAAAAATAGATAAATAAATAGAAAACGTCGATTTAAATTGAAATTTTGCACACTTATCAAGGACCGATGACAATGCAATAATTTAAATAGTTTGTCCCATTATCATTGGGAAAGGTTGCCTGGAAGAAATCGCTTAAGGCGATAAGGCCGCCTATTATACTGCCGGTCTTGTATTATTTTTTAAGTGACTTTTGTATTTTTATTTCGGTGTATAATAAAGTGATATATTATTATTATTATTATTATCATTACCGGGATATTCAGGATTAGCGAATTTAAAGCAAGTTACAGCAAGTGACAGCCTCGTTAGCTCAGTTGGTAGTGTACCTGCTTTCTGCGCTTAGGGGCGTGGGTTCGATTCCCATGTAGGACAAACATTTGTGTGATGAATAGTTGTGTTTGTTCTATGTCTGGGTGTTCTATCTATTTAAGTATGTATTTAAAAATATATATGTACGTATATCAGTTTCTGGCAGCCATATTACAAGCTTTGCTTAGTTTGGGGTCAGATGACCATGTGTGCAATAATGTCCCAGATATTTATTTATATTATTTTATTTATTTTAAGTTTTTTAGTTTTGTAAACTGCGAGTATTATTTTAAGATAAAAAAATTACCGTGTCTACTTTTAAAAAATGTGCTTCGTACATATACGACGTTAAAATTTCAAAATATTTAGAACTTTTTTTTATAATGTCCAGAATAAATGGGTAAAACTGTTTATAGCATTTTTTTACATCATAATGAAAAATATGAAAACAAAAATTTGTTAGAAATATTTTGTAATATTAACTTCGCAAAATTACCGGCACGCCATTCTGGGCCTTAAGGTCACTACGTGGTACTTACGTTGTATGGCGGCGGTACATAGGCAGTCTGTGGTCTGTTGGGGTCGTAGTAAGCGCTTTGCGCCGCCTCCGCCGCTTTAGCATCTGAAAACGTTAATTTAACTACTGCACCAAACTATTTACATGAGCAATATGACTAAAACTGCTTAAACGTAACATGAGAGCTATGCAATAACTGATACCGAGTCTCGACCACAGAAAAGAGAAGTAAATAGAACGGAAATGAGAAGGAAAATCTGTCGCCAGTATCGTGCCAGAATATTGATTGAACATTCTTATTTATGTCAACGCGTCGAAGTCCGCGTCACAGTTGCTATAAGTTTATATTGGGTGCAAGTGGCTGCAACAAATTTCTTACAAAAATGCCTTGCCAGCCGTTCTAATATAAACAAAAAAAATCTTTGCTGTGGTCTCGACAGATCAAAATTAAACTAAAATACAATATGTAATAAGAGCTATTCAAGCTAAACTATAATAATAGGCAAGAAACTCACGTAGGAGCCTCGGCCTGTTAGTGCCTTCTACGTTTAAAAATCATCATTCTTGAGAATGACTTGGTTGTCCTTTAATTACATCGAAAGATTAACATATTTCCAAACAAAAGTTAAATTCAGCACTTAATCTTCATACAACTTTGGCTAAAACTTTGGAGGGGGTAACACAATCTCAAAAGCATTCCTATATTCCCTCCTGCCCATTTTTTAAATTCCGTACGCAGTGCTTTGACTTCACTTTTATTGTGTGTCTTCTAGGCAAGCGTGCTCCATCGTAGACCGCGTCATCGCTCAACACAACAACTCAGGCGAGCTGGCAGTCAAACGCAAGCCTATTATTGAATATAATTATAGGTAAATATCGTCTCGCTCTCAAAGGAGAGAGCAAGACGAAATTCAATGTTAGATTAAATTAAGAATGTAAAAACATTATTTAATAGTGCTGTTGCCCGCGACTTCGTAAGCGTAGATTTTCATATAAACTTTCAACCCTTTTTCCTTCCCTCCCTTAATCTGGCTCTTGCTCAAAATAACATAGCCTATACTTCAATTTTGTCATAGCTAAGCATATTCGTGAAAACCGCATTTAAATCCGTCCAGTGGTTTAGGAGATGTGCGTGGACAAACAAACAAACAGACAAAAATTCTAAAAACTGTCTTAACGTGTTCAGCTGCTTGTTTTAAGACACCCTGTGTGATAATTTTTTTGATATCTCGCAATTACAGTTTTTTAATCTCTTCGTTTTTATTGTATGTACTATATATAGATTATTATACTTGATTATACTATACTTGTTACGGTGTAGCATGGTGCCTGTGACATTAGCCGAACGGCCCTCTGATTATGTAACGTGCAACTCGCGATTTGGTCGCAAACTTGACAGTTCGGTCATAGTGAAACTGTGAAATTTGCGATTCAGCTGTTTGGGAGCTACGATACCACAGACAGACACACAGATAAACATACGTTAAACTTATAACACCTCTCAATTTACGTCAGGGGTTAATCGATATAAATAACCGACTTCATAAAAATGACAGAACTGGACCAAATTGAAATGGGACCACACAGAAAGCACCAACTTTTAAATAAAAAAAACAATCATCAAAATCGGTTCACCCAATCAAAAGTTCTGAAGTAACAAACATTAAAAAAAAACTAATTGAGAACCTTCTTCTTTGAAGTCGGTTAAAAAAGATGCACTTAAGAAGAAAAACAAAGTTTCTGGTGAAACAAAGTTGTGTAAAAATTAGGCACTGACACCAATTAAGGTATCTAAATAAATTTCAATTTAATTTTCGAATTTAGAATGGCTCACCGCTAGAAGACATGCCGGCCGTGGCTCCTGGAGGGGCAAAGCCGCCGGGGTATCCGGGCGGCAAGCCGGCAGCGGGCGGAGGCCCGAACCCGCCCGGGTACCCCGGCGGGGCTCCCGGCGCTGAGGGGTAGCCGGGCGCACCTGTGGGGCTGGTGGGGGCCCCTGAGAATCCAGTCCCGGGAGGGTACACGGCTCCCGTCACGCCGGGGTATGGAGGCGGGTTGTTGGAGATGAATACAGAGTTCGGTGGCGGCTGATCGGGGAATGTCTGGAAATTACACACTTACTATTAATATTGCAAACACCTGTATATTTATACAACTTAGGTAGGTATATAAATGTAATAAGCTACCGGACTCTTTTTTTTTTATCGTCTTATACAGGGTTACTGGTAATCAGTTAGCATCCTCTTAAGGGTGGTTTCGAAATTCGCGAAAATAAATCAGCTGTGTCATATATTTTGTGATTGTTTTGTATGGAACGGCTATTTCTTTTTAGGGTTCCGTAGCCCGACAAGGAACCCTTATAAATTCGTTCTGTCAGTCAGTCCGTCCGTACGTCTGTCTGTCCGTCCGTCCATCCAACCAAAAGAATCAAACTAAATAAATATATTAAACTACACTAATCTAATAAATCGCTGCCTGTAGTCATCGTTCCCTGCATGCTAGCCGCATTGCCGCGTTGTATTGCAATGCTAACACGTTGCGCAAGATACCGACCAGCATTTTGGTCACGAGATGCTTCAACCAGACGTTTAGATAATTCTGTAAAAATATTTATGGCACCCGACCCCCACGGACCTAAAGTTTTGACCCCAAAAGGCTCCACTGGATCCACTGTCTAAACTACAATATTTACGCCTTTTGAGGCCTACAGCGGATTCAGCCGCCGCACCACTTGTTTTGCGTACCGGGAAGATGAGACGGCGCAAGGGTATCAACGCAAGCATCCTATACTACAAAAAGCCCCATCTTCCAAGGAATCAACGTCATGCCGTCCGGTCTTATACTATCGGTCTTATACTCGAGCTGAGCGGTCTCGTACGTAGCCGCGCAGTTAGCTGTGGTAAAAGCCCGACGGATAATGTCATTCAGTCAGGTTATATTTTTTAATATATCAATTTACTTGCTTGAGGTATGGAACCCTAAAAAAGCTAAGACTAAAAATAAAAACAAAACATACATTGTAAGGAGGCACCCATCCGTAGTAGCCTTGCGGTGGTGGCGCGTACGCCGGCGGCGGAGCGGCGTACCACGGGCCCGTGGGCGGCGTGTACGGCGGCGGCGCTGCACCTGCCGCCATGTGCCGGGAAGCTGCAGACAATCACAGCAAGTTATAACGACAAGCACTAAAAACGTTCATACCACGAGTGGATCACATTAAAACAGACTTCAAAAATACATATATGAAGAGCACATAAAATTTTAGGGTTGATCTCGATTTCCCTGGGATCACATCATCTGTACCCTTAGTACAAGATTTGATAGTTTTCGAAAACTTTTTTCGTTTTCGTTTTGATGCATACATTGCTGGGCTGAAAGCTATTCGAAACTATTTTTCGTATTTGAGTGAAGCAACCTATACAGCCGATTACTACCGATTTTAGTTCATCCGCGTTTCCGCTAGAGGCGCTTTACTAAACTGTATGGGACAATACGGAAACGAAAAAAGTTTTCGAAAACTGTCAAATCTTGTACTAAGGGTACAGATCCTGACTTGGTGACAATGGGAACCAAACTGGAAGTATACCCTACCGAACAAAAGAAAAGAATAACTGGCCAAGTGCGAGTCGGACTCGCGCACCAAGGGTTCCGTACCATTATCTATAATAAGCAGAATAGTACCTATTTATTTAATTTTTGTATTGCCACGATATCTATGAGTGCAGCAATAATACAATTTGCCTCGAATGCATTAGGAGACATCTAATGTTGGGTAGCAAAATCAAGGTACTCGAATGTTAGAAATCACGTTTTTTTGTATGGGAGCCCCCTTAAATATTTATTTTATTCTTTTTTTTTGTATTTGTTGTTATAGCGGCAATAGAAATACATCATTTGTAAAAATTTCAACTAACTATCACGGTTCATGAGATACAGCTTGGCGACAGACGGACGGACAGACGGAGAGCGGAGCCTTAGTAATAGGGTCCCGTTTTACCCTTTGGGTACGGAACCCTAAAAATGAAATCATTACCGATTCATCAAAATCGATTTACTAGTTTGGTTTTTAAATCAAAATAACTGTAAAAAAACATGTCATCCAAGTAAACGAAATTGCGTACATACTAACTTTGAAGTCAGTTTATTAAATTGATAATTATTATCATCATATAGTTATATATATATATGGCTAGTATTTGTTTTGTTCTTCACAACATGATATGAAATGATAAGGCTGCACCAAATGATAAGAGAATTCATAGTAAAACACAGTATGTATTCCATTCCACTAAATGCAAGTGAAAATATGATTCTTCCCAGCAGTGGGAATGTTCCCACTGCTGGGACACAAGCCTTCTCTTAGAGAGAGTGTGGCCCTTAATCCACCATGCTGGCCCAGTGCATAAAATGTAGGTGAATGTCATGTCTTTGAACAACATACAGCATAACAATACAATGCCATATTATGACTTTTTTGTCAATATAAGATTGTTTATCAATAACTAGCGTTTGCACGTGGATTCGCCTGCTTTGTGAACATAATATAGTCTATGTAACTCAGGGATAGTGTAGCTTTCTAACAGTGAAATCATTTTCGAAATCAGTTAAGTAATTGAAGAGATGATCGTTTAAGTTTGACAACCTGTTTGGCTCAATGGTAACATGTCTGGTCTGGCTCATGAGCAGGAGGTCCCAGGTTCAATTCCCACCCGAACAGATGTATGAATGATGAATTTATATATCTGCTCTGAGTCTGGGTGTTTGTGTGTGTGAAGCATTATTTATTGCCTCCTACAAACTTTACCTCTTTATAATATTAGTGTGTATTTAGATATAGATATTTGAATAAAAACTTTACCGAGATGTGCAGCTTTTAGCATCGCTTGTCCATATTCAATAGCGCCGCCAGATTTGAATGTCAACTTGAATCTGACTGTTCCCATGAAGTTACCATTGGCCTGTGCTTGGACTTTACCCTTGATGAAGTTAGCCGAAAACATTGGTTGTTCCACTGATACCTAGAAAAATTGTCATTCATAATTTAAAAGGGATATTGATGGTGCAATTGGTTATATTGAGGGTTCTGTCCCACCACTTAACTTGTCAGCTACTAAAGAACAAAAAAGTAATAGTAACTTTTAAACTTTCGCTT
Source organism: Agriopis leucophaearia (assembly GCA_949125355.1). Lineage (NCBI taxonomy): Eukaryota > Metazoa > Arthropoda > Insecta > Lepidoptera > Geometridae > Agriopis > Agriopis leucophaearia. The sequence goes on from OX421273.1 coordinate 10,721,457, forward strand.
TTAGACTCAAGCAAATGTTCCGATAAATATTAAAACATGACAAAAAAGTAGTGCAAAAAGTTACCACAGGGACTTGCATAGTTCAAAAAATGCAAGACTTAACTCACCTCTTGTAGGGCAATGAAAGGGAAACTAAAGGACCTCATAGGCTCCGACTGATTCTTTGAGTTGAAAATCATTCGATGTGTAGTGAGATACATGCGTCCCTGTTTTAAGTTTTTAAACTCAATCGCTTCGTTGCCGTAGAACTCAACAGTTACATTGTCGGAGAATATGACGATGCTGAAATAAAATTATCAACTTATACTGAAGCAAAAAATTTAAAGAAATACTAGCTTTTTTTACAAAAAAAAAACATAAAACACTGTTTTAACTTACAAAGTTTGTTTGTACAAAGGTTGTGTTACAAATGCCTTGACAGCCGTTCTATTTTAAATGACAAAAATTCTTATTTCTTTTCTGTGGAAGGGACTGTGCATTTTATGGCGTTATAGAGAGTTGTCGTTAAATGGAGAGAAGAAAAATATAAGAATTATAAAAAGAAAAAGTTTATTTCAGACTACTGTTAGTAGCTATGTACATGAAAATCAATTAGGTTTCCTAAATTTTATGGAAGATTTCCCCTCATTCTCTGCTTGGAGAATTTTTTGTTTATTTTTCCATATTGTGCACACGGCAAAGCGACTAAATCCAAAGCATCTGCCAACATCACTTATCTTCTCTCCCGTTTCTATTGCACATATCAGTAAAACTTTTTCCTTAATACACAGTGATTTTCTTTTACTAGTCATGTTTACCTACAGTTTGAAAGTTTGTGTGCAACTAAGAATATAATAACGTAAAGATAATCCATGACTCCTACTATTAGTCATGGTCAACAAGTCTACACATGGAAGCAATCTAAATTTGTAAACTAAAGAACGAATTTCTTAGAAATTTCGGTGTGCATGATGCCGACTGTCGAGTTTATTACGGGCTAGGGTAGTAAAGCAACAAAAGAACGTACACAGCTGCGCAGTTTTTACTAATTTTGGCAACTTAAAAGGTACTTATTGTTGTCGTTATTGAGAGTGGGTGTCAAATGGAAGACAAGCTAAAACAACCAAAGCCAAATGATTATGACGCTTTAGGAAGTTTGTCGTTAAATCGAGTGACGTTATATGGAGTTTACACTGTATATAAAAATGAACCCCTATTTCTCCTGGTCACGCTATAACTTGAGAACAGCTTTACCGATTTCATTCATATTTTTTTAATATGTTTTCGAATACTCCATAGAAGGTTCTTACATTTCAAAACGGCTGGACTGATTTGGATGAAATTTTGTGTTCCTGGAACAGGTTATAGTAGTGAAGCTGAAGGCCTAGCTTACATCCGTGCGAAGCCAAGGCGGGTCGCTAGTATAGTATAATTATTTATGTGCCAAACATATTATTATTTTGTGTGTAGTCATGAATGAATATTACACTACAATTTATTTTTTCTCATTCCTTCCCGTATATTTACAGGCTAACTGGTTATCAAAAGTGTAGTGTTCCAGTAAGCTATTTAAGACTTTGTATAGAGCTATATGTGTTCTGTGGTATAGAGGATTATAAGTACAGAAAATGAACCTTAGGTCTAGTTAAAACTGATCATTTCGATAGGGGTACAAAAAAACATTTCGACAAGTAGGTACTACTATTTATAGTACCACAGAAAACATCAGAAAACTAGATGGTTTAGGATGGATCATTCCACAATCTAAGCAGGCCCCTAAAGTATGCGACTTATGCCGGTTTATGATTTACAAAAATCCATAGTTTAGTGTTAGCTTAGTTAGTGTAGTTTAGTAATGACGTTGTAGAAACTTCTAAGCGATAAAAATCAATGAGACAAACAGTGGTGACTCACCATTCCCCTGCATGTATCAACACACCGTGATCAGCGTGAGCAGTATTAAGCGACATTTTTTAGGTTTTCATAAGATTTTCTTCCTTTTTTATGCACGTAACAGAAGTATAAACGCCAAAGTTTACGAATTCCCAAATTAAAATTGTAAAACCAATTCACTTCGTCGGTTCGTCGTTTCTGAATTCTGAAGCTGACAGAGTTGTTGTGAGTTGCAATGAGAATTGCACCACAGCTGACAGTGACACTGACATCACAGCACCGACTTAACATAATACAAATGAGTTTGACACTAAAATAAGCACCGGTGACAAGAAAGAAGTTTTTTTTCTTCTAGAATGTTGCTTTCACACTTCTTCTGCATTTGCTAGTGCAAAAAACGTGGCAAAAAACTATTTGAAGCAGACCTAAAAAAAAAATTGCTAAATAGATCTATGGTTTGAAGTTGGAATTTGACGCCAAAGGTGAAACTTTCCACCACTGAGTAATAAGAAGACTGGTATTTCTTTGTCATTGCTTTCCACCTCAGAAAAAATAAATGTTAGTTTATAAACTTTCACTTTTTGGTCGTCCGTTTGGTCATCTCGTTTTAGTTGCAGGGTCTTATGCAACTAGTAAAAATATTATGTCAGCGTTTGCAATATAAAAACCATAAAAACAAGGATAACATTATACATTACAGTAATTATCTAGGATTTTAACAGGTGGCTTAAAGCGATATCTTCCAGGCAACCGTAGGTTCCTCACTGGCAAATGCACAATACGTGCGACGCAAAAATTATCTGATACATGTACATAAAAAAAAAACTTTTTGAAAAAAAATTTTTTTACTCGTCTCCTGGCTGTTGTCTCTTTTGGTGTATATTTACAAATTTTATATTACATTACAAACAAAAATTCAAAAGAAAACGTTTTTAAGAGAAATTATAAGGTGATTCTTTTTGGGTGCTTTGACTAAAATTATGAATCTCAATGTGGAGGAAAATACAAATACAAGTGAGATTTCCAATACCATAAAACCTATTAATCTTGATACAGTCCACAAGATATGTTCAGGGCAGGTATGTTGTAGTCACTTTTTTGTTTGTTATTCTTAATTTCATCTTTATACTAAGGTACCTCTATTGCACACATTATTATAAAAGTACAAAACAGTCTGCTGGGCACCCCCAAGAGGGCTCTGGCTAAGTGAGGCAATGGATGCGGCTCAACTGAAATACCCTATATCAGCTCAATTAGTGTTAGTGAGCTACATTAACAGCTACTACCAGAAGAAAAAGAACCACCAGGGTTTGCAAAATCACGCGAACCTTGCAACGCCGAGATACGGTTTGTGGTCGCGTGATTTTGCAAAGTGCACCTATTCGGGCCCGCGTTTAGAGTTGGGCGTAAGGCCCCAGAAGTGGCTATTCCCATACTGAGGCTCTGACCATGCTGGGAGAAAGATGCGAGAGCTTGCTCTTATGTTAAATCTCACCCATCTGGTATAAGGAGAAACATGGGTACCTTGACATGCACACACCTTATTGCTAGAAAAGTCAGGGAAAAGCTTGAAATTTCAAAAATTACATTGATATTTTTCTCTTTAGGTCATTTTTTATGTTACCTCTATGTTTCCTCACCTTGGGATGGGATAGATCAAGTATCAGCTTGGGGTGTTAGAGTCTGCTGACAAACGTGCCAAGAGGCTTATCAGCAATAAATCCCTAGTTCCGACTGAGCTTCATAGTCTTGAACATTGTTGCAGAGTTTTTTTTTTATATATTCAGTAGTTATAGTTTGCTATGGATCTGCATAATCTAATTCACTCCTTCCTATGTTTCTATCGGATGGCCAAGGCAGACTAGAAAAGGCGACACTGTATCAAAACGCTTTGTTCCCACCTTCAGCGAACTGCTTGACTGTAGAAAGCGTTGCCTGAATGGATGATCCGTGAATATTAATAAAGAAATGATGATTTGGAATGATTACAGGTAGTGCTTAGTTTAGCTGTTGCCGTAAAAGAATTGATTGAAAACTCATTGGATGCAGGCGCAACTAACATTGAGATACGATTAAAAAATCATGGCATTGACCTAATTGAAGTTTCTGACAATGGATCTGGTGTTACATCAGACAATTTTGGAGCTCTGAGTGAGTACTACTTCTTATTTTATTTTAGTTTTTTCCCCCCGATGCAAAAAGAGTGGTGTTTTATGTTTTTGAGCGGTGTATCTCTGTCTGTCTGTGCCTTCGTAACTCGCATACAGCTGAACTAATTTTGAATTACTTTTTTTGTTTGTTTGAAAGGTAACTTGATTGAAAGTGATCTTTAACTATTATTCAAGAAAATCTGTTAGGCCGTTTGAAGATTATCTGGTCTTTTATTAGAGGTCATAAGAGATCCCCCCCCCCCCCTCCATAAAGGCTACCGCATATTGGCGCCAGAGGGATAAAATTCAACATTGGCGTGGGTGGCTTATGTATTATTGTACGTTATAGGATTTTAATAAGTCTAGGCTATTGTGATGAATTCTGAATGGTGTTGAGCTGGTCTATGGTTTGAGGTACGACGCTCGCCAATTATGCCTCATTTCAAGATATTGTGACCACTAAGTGACCCCCTCCCCATAAAGGCTGCCGTATATTGGCGCCGGTAAAACAACGTATTAGCGTGGATAGCTTAGGGTGTCGAGAGGTGTGCTGTACTTTCACTAACTGCTACCAAGGCAAGCCAGGGGTCAGGTACTCATTTAGCCCCATGGAATCAGGGTACACAGTGTCGTCAATCACCAAAGCCTAGCTATAAAGCCGCCCCTGGGTAGAAAAAATTAAAAGTATAAATATTATTATTTTACAGCTTTAAAATACCACACATCGAAGTTGAGTGATTACTCTGACTTGCTTGGAGTCTCAAGCTTTGGGTTCAGAGGAGAAGCACTGAGTTCACTATGTTCTTTAGGGAACCTCACTATAACAACAAGGCATAGAAATGCTGAGTATGGTAAATGACGATTACTTTCATATTACTATGAGTTGTGTTTTTGTGTTTTTTTTTAACTAAATTTATAATTCCAGCTACTAAAATTGAATATGATCAAAAAGGAAACATTACAAAAAAGACACCATGTTCTCGTCAAATAGGCACCACCGTTAGCTTGACAAACCTTTTTTACTCTTTACCAGTGAGACAGAAAGAGTTCCACAAAAATGCTAAGAGAGAGTTCAATAAAATGACCCAGTTGATGTATGCCTATTGCCTTATTTCAGTGGGAGTAAAGTAAGTTTTTCTTGCGTAAAAAATAATTACAGTAACCATTTGATAACCTCCTCCTTTTTGTAGTCGGTTAATAAGTGCAATGTGTAAAGTAAGTGGTTTTGGAATAACCGGCCCAGTGCGAGTCGCACGCGCACTTTTATGATGTATTTACCGAAAAAAACTGGGCTTCTGTCTTTGAGTTCATGATCTTTAGTGAATCTGAGTTATACTTGGCTAAGTTTTAAGAGTATGATTTTTGTTTTCTATTAAGGTCATAGCACACATATCAACTCTGAAATGGATCGTAACCTTATCAACTCGAGCCGTTCAGTATTCTTTGTATGTAACTCCCTACTGCAAAGCACACTTATCGGAATCGTAACGTAAACGACACGTCTTGGGACAAGCTCACGAACCGCGGCGCAGCGCGTGATCAACCAGCGGTGCCCGCGCTTATGGCTCGTCGTCCACGCGCTTACGGCTCGTCGTCCACGCGCTTACGCCTCTCCGTGCCACGCTTGCGTCTCTTCGTCCATAGCCCAGTCATATTAGGGGTCAACCGCGGAATGAAAGATATAATAATAAGCTGAAAATTGGTATAAACCTTTGTTTTGTCGTTCTAAATATTGTCTCAAAAGTCACCATTGCTATTGTGTCAGCGTCTTAAGATATTCAAGGTCAAAGGTCATCAAAATAGTTTTTTTGCGAATATCTCGGTTCCTATTGCTCAAATGAGATTTGTATTTATACAAAAGTTGTAGAGTATAAAATTCTCTACAACTTTTTTTCCATACTACCAACCATTTTTGAGGTAGAGCGCGAAGAGTGCGCTGCGTATAGTCATATATGGGCTTATGCAAGGTCAAGCGTGAGTTACGGTTTCAATACTTCTTCCACCAACAAGTGTAGCAGCTCATCAACATATCAAAAGTGTCTACTATCAAATTCAAACGTGGTCAGGTAACTTAGAACCTCAAGAATGGGGCTGGATACTTGAAAATGAAATCCTGGAACCCATAAGAACGTTATTACCTCCAGCACCAGCCGAACTACTTAACATAATATTTTGCAATTGCAAAAATGGTTGTGGGTCCCGCTGTGGATGCAGAAAATCAGGGCTACTATGTTCTTTAGCTTGTGGCCAGTGCAATGGACAAGCTTGCCTCAATGCTTCACAATATCCAAGTAATCCCGATGAAGAAAGCATATACGATCCTGAAATTCTGGAAGGTTTGGAGGTGAATATGACCGATAATGAGAATGATGACAATGAATTGAACATTTTTGAGCGACAACAATAAGAAGACGACGACGAAGAAGAAAAAGATAACTAGCTTCCATTGCCAATCGATTTTTATTTTAATATTTAAAGTCACATTTAATAAATGTATCATATGCCATATTTAATGATGAATAAAAATATGTGTAAAATCTATTTCCTTACTGTTTTTTTATTTTAAAATAAATAATCCAGAATTAATAATATACTATAGTTAAATATAAATGATTAATAATTTGTACAGAAATAATGGGCATTGACCCCTTTCTTACCCAATTACCTAATGACTGGGCTACCACCCTTGCCCCTCTCACACCTCCCGCGGCCTGCCTGCAGCACACTGTCATTCACAAGGCAACTTCCAGTCGTGTTGCACTTCACGTTCAGATTCAAACTGATCTAGTGCCAGCCAGGTCAACCAGCGGTCGGCGAGCCGTAAGCGCGGCGTCGCCTAGCCGTAAGCGCGGCGTCGTCTAGCCGTAAGCGCGGCGTCGCCTAGCCGTAAGCGCGGCGTCGCCTAGCCGTAGCCGAGTCAACGTATCGGAGCTGCTGATATCCGCTTTGGTTACGCGCTTACGTTAGGTTGACGCCTGTTTGACAGCGAGGCGAAAGGCGATACGGTTACGATCCCTTTCCGAGTTGATATGTGTGTAACTGCGCCGAAATATCGGGAGCTCCTTCCACAACCTTACCACGTTAAATATCACGTAAATAATAACAGTTATAACTGTTATGCTTATTTCTGTTGTTACGATAGAAAAAAAAACATGATTGTTGTATGGGGAACAGTTAAATAAAAATACATAAAAAACATTTTCCATAATAACAAAATTTCTACTGGCTATATGGCTCCATAAGGAAATAGCCTTTAAAGGTAGAAGTAACACAAAGACAAACTAACTAATGTTGGGTCTGGAATCCAAAAAAAAAAAACATGTTTTGTTTACAGAATCACATGCAGCAATCAAACGAGCTCAAACATGAAATCGTTAGTAGTAGCTACACAAGGATCTTATTCATACAAAGACAATATTTCTTGTGTTTTTGGACTAAAACAACTACAAAGTATTCTAGAAATCAAGCCAGAATATGTTTCAAATATAAAAGAAAATATATTTAAAGGATTAAATGGTGATGTGCAAGAAACAGAAGGAAGTATTCAAATAGATGATGTTGAAATTAATTTGTCTGAAGATTCCAATGATGCTGAGAAGCCTGATCCAAAAGATGAAACTATTTTACCAACACAAAAGTCTCAAGGCTATAAAAATACGGGAACTCCAGTGGAATTCACCGGGTTTATATCCTCATGTGCACATGGTAGTGGACGCTCGAGCACAGATAGACAATTTTTCTATGTCAATAATAGGCCTTGTGAACCCACGAAAATCATAAAATTAATCAACGAAATTTACAGACAGTACAACTCAGGTCAATATCCATTTGTCTTTTTAAATGTGAACCTAGAAAGAACATGTGTTGATGTCAATGTAACTCCAGATAAAAGAAAAGTATTTCTTACAAAAGAAAAAATAATATTAGATGTCCTGAAAAATTCTTTGCTAAAAGTGTTTGAAAGCATACCGAGGACATTAAAAATAGAAACACCACTTTGTAGTCAAGAAACAAAACACGTTAAACCTGAGCTAAATCAACCAAGGATATTCAATTCTTTTTTACAACAATTTGGCAAATCCAAAAGTAATCCGGAACCTAAACCTGTTAACCAAGAAAGTGACGACATCCAGAAATTGAAAAGAAAATCAACAACTATGCTTGATTACATATCTGCAAAAACTGCTAAGACAGTTCCAGAGGAAAGTGATTTAGATACTGAAGATCATACATTAACCACTGACACTAAAAATATTAAAAACGAATACAATAATCATGACTTTGACACGGAGAATACAGTTACTGATATAAAAGATGAACACGATCAAATTAAAGCTGAGTGTAATGACGACAGAGAAATCGTTTACTTAGATTCCACAGACAATATTCCGGATACGCAGATAAGAGATCTTTCTGAAGTTGTAATAGAAAAATCGCATCAAATTAAATGCAACACTAAAAACATTAGTAAAAAATGTAATGAAATACCTAAAAAGTCACCACAAGTGGACATAATAAAGACTGACAAAGAAGATTTAGGAAAGAATAATAGAAAAAGTATAATAATGAAAACTTCCCTGGAGCATGTGAAAGTATTAACAGAAGCATACCATAAACATAAAACAAAAACAGTACCTACAAAAGTTAAATTCAGAAGTGAAATTAATCCTGTATTCAATAAGAAATGTGAAGAAGAATTAAGTCGAGAAATATCAAAGGACTCTTTTAAAGAAATGAAAGTAATTGGTCAATTTAACTTAGGTTTTATTATAACAAAGTTAGTTGATGATTTGTTCATCATAGACCAACATGCTACTGATGAGATTTACAATTTCGAAATGCTACAGAAAACTACTGAGTTAACTAGTCAGAAATTAGTCATGTAAGTACTTTACTCATATATTGAAAAGCTTACCATATACACACTTACTCTCAGATCAGACGAACAAGGGAGAAATGGTAAGGTGGCATGGCGTGTGCGAACTCATCAGGCCTGAATCAGGCTTGTTGCCTTTAGTCAAACTCACCCTGCAAAGAACCTTGCTGCCGTTTTTTGCATGTGTTATTTCAAAGTTACTTGGAATGTTTTTTTATTTTTCTTACCTCAGGCAGAACTCAGTCATTTATAAACCAATTTAGAAAAATCTGTTTTATCTGAAAGGATATTTTTTCACAGGGCCGGATTATCCATAAGGCGGACTAGGCAACTGCCTAGGGGCCCCACACCTACTAGGGGCCCACGGAGGCCTAGTCAATGCGAGCCACGCATCAAGAAAAAAAAAACGTTTCATTCGTGACATTCCCCATTATTTCCATCTGGTATTGTGGCCAGGAAAAAAAATTACGTACTGTAAAAAGCGCCATCCAACGGTATTTGGTTGAATGTGGAAGTACTCTATTGAAACTTATCGAAAAGGGGCCCCGAGAATTGCATTGCCTAGGGGCCCCGATAGGGTTAATCCGGCTCTGTATTTTCAGATTGGTCCCATAGAAATTTCAGCAAAATTGGTTTAGTAATTTGGATTTAAACCAAAATAACTGGAAAAAATATGTCATCCAAGTAAACAGAATTGCGTATTTATACTAATTTCAAAGTCGGTTTTTTTAATTTATAATAATGTCATCATCATCAGCCAGAAGACGTCCACTGCTGAACATAGGCCTCCCCATTTAACCTCCACACTGAATATTTTTTCTCTATTGATATAGGGTTTTCACGCAATAAATACAGCAGACAATATCCTGGTACAATATAGCTAGTCTTTTAAGGGATAGTTACATGTCGGGGGGGGGGGGGAGTTGTTTAATTAACAATTTCGCAATCTCTTTCAAATTTCAGTCCACAACAGTTGGAATTGACTGGAGTCAATGAACAAATATTAATGGAAAACTTGGATGTTTTCAAAAAGAACGGGTTTACTTTTGATATAAATGAAGATGCAGCTCCAACTAAAAGGGTAAAACTGTTAACATTACCCATGTCTAAGAACTGGGTATTTGGGAAAGCGGATATAGAAGAACTTTTGTTTATGCTGAGGGTAATACTACCTTACTTTTTGTTTTATTGCTTAATACGCTTGCGCATGGCCGCCAACTCGCCTGATGTTAAGCGATGATGCGGCGTACTTTGGATCACGCTTGCCTGTTTCATGGCAGACTAGGCGTTTGAAAATAGCTCACCTGATGTTAAGAGTTATGTTGTTCTCACATTTTTTGACGAAAAAAGCAACGATAACTAGATTTTGGCGTTCTGATTCTGTCACATAGAAAGATCTATAGAAAATTAACTTTCAGTAACAGTTTTTTTTTTTTTTAATAATGGCTTCAAATTTTGTAAAAATTCAACATAATATCAACTTATTGAGAAATCTCGGCGGGAAAGTTTGAAAGTGGATATCGTTAAATTACTGATACAAAATAAACAATTTAAATCTTATGGTTTATTTGTTTTATATTCGTCTTGACTATTACGGCTTTATTTTTACGTTTTATGTCCGAAAATCCAGATACCTAGTTGAACGATGCATTTTATAATACGGCTCTTATGTGACCGTGTCGTCGAAGATGGTTAACACACCTAGACTGGAATGGGAATTAGCTCTCAAATGATGCTGCCGGATCCCACTGTTAGGTGCTTGGTGACAGACTTTCAACTTGAGGGTGGTAGGTAGCCAGCTGGGCATTAGAAAGTGCCACCACCACGCTATGGTTTCCTTTACCGACAGCACAAGCTCATTAATATATGAACCCACACTTTTCCGATTGGAATTGGAATGCGTCAACCACTGAGTTATCATCGTTACAATATTACATATATAGCTATGATTATTTCATTACACCATACAACTAGATAACGGCAACATATGACTAAGTAGTGACAATAAGGTAATTTTCTTTTACAGGAATCTCCATCAGAATACTGCAGGCCTAGCAGAGTAAGAGCTATGTTTGCATCGAGGGCGTGTCGGAAGTCAGTAATGATAGGCACTGCACTAAGCAAGGCTGATATGAAAACACTTGTGGCTCATATGGCTGAAATTGATAAGCCATGGGTAAGTTATATTTAACCGACTACCAAAAAGGAGGAGGTTATCAATTCGACTGGTTTTTTTTAATGTTACCTCAGAACTTTTGACTGGGTGAACCGATTTTGATGTTTTTATTTGAATGCTGGGACTTCCCGTTTGGTCCCATTTCAATTTGGTCCAGTTCTGATGAAGTGGTTTTTTATATTGATAATTATTCTATGGCAGTTTAGTGACCGGTAAACATCTTTAGCAAAAATCGGCATGGGGGAGGATAGTTGGCGCACGTACACGCACAGTGCACACACACTTAAACCAATATAGTACGGTCGAAATTGCCTTATATCCTTTTGGTCCACCAGAGACCTAAAATCGACTATTGCGCTTTTTCATGCCATAGGTGGCAAACAAGTTAAAAATTACTAAAATTCTGCTTACGTAATACTTGAATGCCCTCCCTCTACTGAATATTTAAATTTGATATACTGAAGATTGGCCAGTTGAAGATCAGTCGGAAGATGCGGAGTCACAGTTCAGGGTGAACTATTAATTAAGGTTAATTTTTCAGAACTGTCCTCATGGAAGACCAACCATTCGTCATCTCGTCAATTTAGCCATGGTACACACAAATGATAACTGTGATTGAATTTGATATTTCTTTAAAAGTAATCCATAAGAATCATGTGATAAATAAAATAACTTTTGTAGATATATTGCTTTTATTTCATACGCTAATAGTTTTGAATATGTTGAAGCCCGTATGCGCGGTGGTCACTATGACGCCGGGCATTTGTTTGTGCCAGTGAAGTTCTTTGATGTCGGTCTGCCCTTGGTGGATGAATAATAGCTGAGGTGGCAGGTTCTGAAAGATAAAGTTTCATTTTAGTATACAAACACATATTTGCACGAGCATTTTTACATATTAACACGGTTTTGAAGGCATTCTGATCTACTTTTTTTCTCTAAGATATCGAAATAATATTGTTTATCACAAATCAAAATAAAACTATTTGCAGATCCCGAAGTCCCACATCTAAATTTAATTATTAAAAGTGAAATAATATTATAAAACATACATAATAATTTACAACGCGCGGGGTTGTAGTCGGATTGCGGTTATCATCACTGAAGTGAGAATTTTTTCGTATTTTTCGTACTATTCTCAGAAAACCTTTCATGGGGGTGCATAAAGTCAACTAGTCCGCCATCTTTGATTTAGAATGACGTCATTTAGCTAATCATGCATTGTTATCCAAACTAAAAGTGTATGGGAATACTTGTCTTCAGCTCGATATTGGTTAGAGATAACTAGTTTAAATTCTGTTTCAAGATTTGAACCAAATTAACAAAGAAAGTTAAATACTTGTAATAAAAATGATCAATGCCATCTACACTAATATTATAAGAGATAACTTTGTAGTTTTGTATGTTTGTGGATTAATCTCCGAAACTACTGATCCTATTTAAGAAGGCCACATTATACGATTATTTCCTCTTAACTGGTTTTTCTTTTTCACACAGCAACAGTGAAGTCCGAAAATACCTTTTTAATAATCTAAAGCAGAGGTTCCCAGACTTTTTTTTCTCATAGACCACTCAAAATTTAGCTGGTTCCGGTGGACCCCTGCAGCGACATTTCTACCGTAGAATGCCTACGTCGACCCATGGGGGTCTACTTGGACCACTTTGGGAACCTCTGATCTAAAGGGTCAACCTTTACTGTCATAAATTGCTCGCTTGTCACACACATTTATTGAGAAGGCAGCATTACCTTTAACTCATCATCAACAACTTCGTCATCATCATCTCGTTCAACTGCCAAGTCCCAGAGGGCCACCTGGTTGTCTTCACCTGCTGTAGCGAGTACACTTGGCTCCGACCAGTGCCATTCAACTGATGTGACTGGTGCAGTGTGATGCTTGAATGTACCTACTGGGGTACTGGTTGTGAACTGTCTAAGATCCCAAATGTGGAGGAAACCATCGTCGCCACCTAGAGAGAAACAAGATGGTAATGGTTACAATAGGGTAGATGACTGATTTATATTGTTGAAACCAATAGCTTTGATGAAGAATTTAAGTAAACATATGGTTATTGAAAAAATAATTTAAATCAGTTATTAATGTTCTGATATATAAGCGTTTAAAGTTTTTGCTAGAGAAAACTCTATCCCTTTTCTACAAACAAAAAATGACGTCACGCCTCTGTGCGCCATACTTGTCAGAATAGAATTTATATGGTGTACAGACAGAGAAGTGACGTCATAATTGCTTATTTTTGATCAGATTTTCATTTTGTTTTCATTAATCAGTTATATTTATAGACTACATTTTAATAGGACAATTTAAAAAACAGCCATCTAGTCTAGCCTATTACGAGTATAACCCATAATTAAGATAGAGCTATGTCTGCCGAATCTGCTACTTTAGGAAGTGCTACAGTGGAAGAAGTGAATAGCACACTTTAGGCAGTCAATCCTTTCTACCTTTAATAGGGTGTAATGTATCTTTTGACCATAATAGAAAGCAGGTTGACATTTTCATAGAATATGTGTTATTGTGGTTCATATTACAACAAATAATACAAGTATAAATTGTTTTTTTTTAAAGAGCTGATAACTGCTGAACCGACTTTCATGAATCACAGCTAAGAACACTCGATCAAGTCACCTTTAAAAAACAAAACTAAATCGAAATTGGTCAGCCGTGTGGCCTACGATGCCACAAGCGCATGTAAAACTTATAACACCCCTCTTTTTGTGTCAGGTGTAAAAAATAAAGAGATCATTTTTTGTTTGTTTTTGCTCTATTGTTAATCCAGTAATACATACAAGTGTCATCCTTGGCGTGAATATAGTGCACTCTAAAGAAAAACAACAAGCAATAAAAATCTGCCAAGTGTGAGTCTAGCTCGCACTAAGGAAAACAAAAAACCCAATTTATACGATCACTATTTTTAGGTTTCTTGGGTTGTGTCCAAGCTTAACAACTCTATGAAGTGTCAAATGGACAAACTTTACAAGAGTTTCTAAAACACTATGAAAATTGATGAATAGAATAATTAAAAAAAGCTTGGTGAAAAATATTTACCACTAGCAATAAAAGGCTCTTTTCCATTCCATGAAATAACATTGATATCACTTTGATGTGCATTTTCTGCAGTAAGCATGCAAGCTTTCTGTGGTGCAGCTCTCGTGTCCCATATCCTAATTGTTTTGTCTACTGAACATGTTGCTAATACATTTCTGAAACATGAAACATTTATGCTGATAATTTTGTTAAATAAGGTAAAATGATTTTACATTGTAAATAGTGAAAATAATCAATCATGATGCACAACTTAAAAAACAGACAACATAAACTTAAATATCAACTAAAACTTAAAATAATTAATCTATTACCTACCTAATTATATACACAAATAAAAGTCATAATAAAAAAGGACTACTCTAAAAGCCTCTCGGTGGAGGGTAAAGTGGCCAGGATGCTGGCAGCATTGCCATGTTGGATGGCAATACTAATTTATTGGCCAAAGTAGGCGCCAGCATTCCGGTCACGTATAACCTCCACCAAACGTTTGATTGATTTTCAACATTGTCCCAGCCCTAGGCATGTCACTGTGAGAACTGTCATAGAAGTCTAGCTATATTTTACGAACTATAGTTGCTAATGACCTGATGAGAACTTATCTAAGCTAATAAGACATTATTATTGAAATTTTTATCTATTTTCTACTTTTCTACATTTTACGATTCCATATACTCTTATGGCTTCAGCTTCTACCTTTCATTTGGCGACCACTGTATGTCTTCCACAGAGGCAGTATGCCCTACTAAAGGTCTCTGGTCAACATCCCATGTGCCAGCCTGATTTGGCTTCCATATGTGAATGTCTCTTCTGCAATCTCCTGTTGCTAATACCTGAAAAATTTCACCAGTGTTTTAACACACTTCAATTCAATTCTTTATTTCTGCCTCTTGACATTGTCGCAATGTTCTTAGGTATGTCAATTAAATACATTATAATAACGCAGCTATACAACGGCTTTATAGGTATACAGTACAATGATTAACAACTAACATATTTTTATAAATAATCACGTAAGTTGCAGCTGTACAGGGGCTTTGTCAGAGATTATACAGAATGAGCAGTGTCAAATTATAGCTAAGCTTTTATCGCTGACGTATTGATTGCACTCATAGTAAGCATTTAAATTCAATAAATTAGCCAATGATTGTTTCACAAATCTTCTTGTGATAATACACCCTTCAATTTTCCAGAATAACATTTTTATGGATCAAAATACTCTGTTTCCTCACGATGTTCAAAATTTTCATTTTAAATTTCATTGAAATAAGTTCATATATAATTTTTTTAAACTGCACAGAAACAATGTCTTTGATATTTATAATACCCACTAGTGTTATTTTACATGACTGACAAAATTATGGACCATTGTTTATTAAGCTTTTATTTAACTTTCAATGTTTGTTTCCAATGTTTGTTTCAATGTTAGTTTGTTTAGGTGCATTTTGCAGGCTGAACAGTTTTTGCTGAAATGCTCCATACACCTTTAGTTCTGCTGGCAATACAATATGCAATACCCAATATTGTAATATTTTCAAAATAGCCTCCAAATAAAAACCATTTAAATAAAAGCTAAAAAAATATGAGGTCTGAATCTTTTATGTACAAATGCCTGTTCTACTTACTCCTTGTTCTGTGGGGCACCAGTCAATACCAAATCCTTCTTGCTGGTGTCCATTGAACGAGTACAGTGGCTTCACAGGGTTAGTAACTGAGTCTAAATTGTATCTCTCAAGCAAGGCTGGGTCGTCGACAGCTTGCAGTTGTTGAGTAATGTTCCAAATATCCACTCTGCCAAGTTCTGACCAACTTGCTGCCAGGACGGAATTTTTGAAGGCCGTTGCCTGCAGCAAAAGATTAGTTTTTTAAGTAAAAAAAATTTTGGACCACCAATCCTTATTACGTAACTTTTCTGGTTATGGTCTTTGCCTTTAAGAGGTGAGTCAAAAGTGGCAGTTTACAATTGCATTTTTACCTGTTTTTGACCTCTCCAAACGATGAATGAAAATAGCTCACATATTCCCAAAACAAACACTGCATGTGATAGTTTTTGACAGTTATTTTTGGCAATGGTTATTTTGATATGACAAAATGTCAATGGTATCATAGACATGGGTAAATTACCTCAGAGCATTTAATAATTTTAATGTAAACATACCCTTATTCTATTGACACAGCCTTGATGTTTCATGAAAGCAAAGGTCATCTCCGGTTTCTTTTCTTCATCCTCTTCCTCTTCTTCATCATCATCATCATCTGACTCATCCTCCTCAGACTTCGTTGTTGGATGCAGGTTGGACATCTTTATAACTAGTAAACTGTAAAGGGAGATTTACGCTTTTCATTCTAATGAATAAAAGCATTAATTTACAAACATGGATGTCGGGTCTAGAACAAAATTTAAAAAAAATATATCCTGAGTTTACTTACAGGGTGACGAAAGTATGTAATAAACGTGTGCCGAAATGGGGTCCATAGTACCAATCATTATGAACAACTTTTACTATTGGACAAACCCTGAAATAGCGAAAAAAATATCAGCTGTTCCATATATTTTGCCGAGTATGATGGTTTTCTATGGAACAGCAGTTTTTTGCTATTTCAGGGTTGCTCCCATAGTAAACATTGTAATTGTAGGTTGTTATTGTAACTCAAATGCACAGGTTATCTTAATATTTAGTATATTTTAGCCTACTTTTGGTTCGAACTATTTTGAACACTATCTTTTATTTTAAATATCTTTGAATATAAGCGTTTCTTTATTCTGTTAACTACCGCGTATCCTAGATATTACCTGTCAACTATTCTTGCGTAGGATAATTAACTTACTTGTTCAAATGCGCACTGGATGCTTGAGTGCCAGCTATTAAGTAAGCGCTCATAGGGAAATCTTGTCTATCATTACCCAGGTTATCTGGCACGATATCAAAACTGAGACAAGGGGCGCCAGTTTGCGCCTGATGCAGCATCACGTAAGCAGACTGGTCGCATACTAAGCGTTCGTCTTCCTTTAGTGGCTGCCCAGGAAGATAAGTTTTTGGGGCATCGTCGCCAGCGTTACTGCCCTCGTCACCTTCTTCCATTTCCTCGTCATCGCTCTCTGAGGAACTACCTTCCATTTGTTCTTCGTTTTCGTTAGACATATTGATAAAATATTATACAATTCAAGCTTTCTGTATTTGGAATTGCAAAACACGTCGGTCGCGGTGTGTTTTTCAGGTTATGTGTATTGTGAATGTGAATGTGACATTTATGACATTGACAGTAACATAACATTTAAGGTAATTGTGACATTACTTTAAGGTACTTCATACTTCTTCTTTTCTCTTGAGAGTACTTTGGCGTCACACGTCTTATACATTCAAGTCTATGACAGTCAAGCATTAAACTAGTTTTAAAATATGATAAATATCATCAAACAAGTCATAGTATACTCGTAGTTATCACAGTGACACAGTCAGAGACAGTAAAGTAAGTTACGATCACGTTACAAGCTTGCATACACTGGATGCCCGGCGTACTTACGACAGTAAAATGCGTAAAATTAGGTAAATAAGCCTTAGCTTGCCCAGTAAGAGGCGAAAAAAAAAAAGTGACTGTCACAAAACAATAAATAAATAAAATATAATTAGGTACTTTGAGGTTATGTTTTCTATAGTGTTTTACTGTTGAAATAATATGGAAATTAAATAGTTGAAAATCCTATTTAGGTTTGCATTATGGCTTTCCGGTGTTTAAGAGTGCTAAAAACTTTAAAAGCTGTAAACTTGACTCGGCACAATGTGTATTTCACTTCCATAACAATACCCGAACTGAACAAAGTAAATAAGCCCAAAGAGTTTAGGACAGAAAACAACCTAGTATACTATGAAGATCCTGATAAGTTCGGAACCTTGTCTCCAAAATTAAACACCGATAAAGTGATACTGGAAGATGAAGGAGATTTCAAAGAAGAAAAATTCACAACTGAGTTGCCATTGCCATCTCAAAAGTTAACCACAAGACAGTATGCCGACCTGATAAAGCAGTATTTAAGTAATAAGAGATTAAAAGAAGCGATGAACGTGCTAGAAGTCAGAATGCTCCAAGAGGATCGAGTAAAACCAGAAAATTACATATATAACATTCTTATTGGAGCATGTGCTGAGGTGGGATATACGAAAAAAGCATTTAAATTATTTAACGATATGAAAAGACGTGCTCTGAAACCGACTGGAGACACATACACATGTTTATTTCATGCTTGTAGTATGAGTCCATGGCCTACACACAGTCTAAGACTGGCAACTCATTTGAGAGAGCTGATGATTGAAAAAGGTGTCGAGCCTAATTTAACTAACTACAATTCAATGATAAAGGCATTTGGTCGCTGTGGAGATCTCACAACAGCATTTCAAATTGTTGATGAAATGGTATCAAAAGGAATTCAAATTAGAGTCCATACATTCAACCATCTACTGCAAGCATGTATATCTGATAAAGAGCATGGTTTGAGACATGCGCTCATAGTCTGGAGAAAAATGCTGAAAATTAGAGAAAAGCCAAACATTTATTCATTTAACTTAATGCTAAAATGTGTAAAAGACTGTAACTTAGGCTCACGGGCAGATATAGAAGACTTGATTGGTGCTTTACAAGATCAGGCTTTTACAGAAGGAAACGAGAGAACTTTACAGATACAATCAGCAATGCCTTTAATAGAAGGAAATAAAAAAGAAATTAACATAAACACTCTTAATCAGCCGGCTACTCAAAGTGACGTCACAAACTTAGATAATGTGAACACTCCACATCCAGACTCAAAAATAAAAATCAATGAATTGTCCATAATTGAAAATTCAAACATTTCTATGCAACTTGTAAATTTGCCCGAGAAACGTAAAGAAGAAAGGTCTCTACCCAACTTGCTTTCCAAAGTTCTACAAATGCAGCAAGTTCTATCAATGCAGGAAGTTAGGACACTACAGGAAAAATTTGCTGTCGTTGGTGGACAGGAAGATTTCTTGAAAGAAATGGATGTATATTCAGTCAAACCAGATGTAAAGACGTTCACACAAATGATGCCACTGCTGGATAATACAATCGATGCAGAGAACAAGTTACTGAGCACTATGAAAGATTTAGATATTAGGGCAGATATAGATTTCTACAATATCCTCATAAAGAAAAGGTGTTTGAGGTTTGATTATGATTCTGCTTCTGTAAGTATAAACAAATAGTTACTCATTTAGGGCCATATTACAATTACATGCCAACAGCCAAATATCTGGTATGTCAGCAGTTCAGTTGCAGATGTGCAGTTTTTTGCCACTTTAGTCGCCAATGGCAAGGGACTTGAATTCCAGACATAGCTTAAAACTGCTCTGTCAACTTTGCACAGAAAATATAAATTAACACATGTTTCTAAGTAAAATCATTAGTAAACAAATACAAGACTCGTTTGATACAATCATACTCGTTGAATACAAGACGACTTGTCTCGTATTTGACCTTGTGACCATGATCTTGAGAGTTCTAATGTATCTTCTTGTACATAAGTGATGTGTAAGTATTGAATAATATTCCTGAAAAAAAAGGCATTCGTCATGATTGACAAGCAGTGGCGATTTGTCCTAAGGCCCAGTACGCCCAGACATAGAGCCGCCAGATATTAAGGGCAGCCAATCATGATAAAAAATTCACTGATGACTGAGAAAGGGGCGGCTGGTACTTAAATACCAAGTGACCAAGACAGCAAATCCGCCACTGTTGAGAAGCCACATCATCTTATCAATATTATTACATTAAAACTATTGATACTACTGATAGACAAACATATATATAATTCAATAGTATCAGTTACTGTGCAGGAGTTTAATACTATTGATAAAACAATTGATACTTTTGTGTCACTGATTTAAAGGCCAATTATCCATAGTAAGGCAACTCTATTCCAGACTACACAAATATTGTCCCACGACTGGCCAAAGCTCTTTCCAGTCTCCTACTTTATACATTTTATTTACTTTCCAGAACGTAATGAAGATAATAAAAAAGGAGGGCAAAATAAGAGTAAAGAGATTTCCTGACAGAAAAAAACTGCATCTGAAACCCAACATTATGACTTATGGTGTCTTAGCCATGACTTGTAAAACTAAAGAGAGTGCAGAAAAGCTTCTCAACGAAATGCATGAAACTCAAATTAAGTATGTTCACTTCCATTGTCTTGTGGCATACCCCTTTTGATCATATTTCTGTAGACGTGGTTCCATGCAAAATCGAACAAAAAATTGTCCCCAATTTTTAACTATTTTACTTACGACTTAGAAAAACAACACATGTCGAAAAAGAGTATTGAAATATAAAGCTTAATGAATTACAATAAAGCACAAATTTGTTAGAGCGATTGAGAGCGAAACAAGGCATATTTCTTGTTTATGCCTTGTTGCTGGTGCCATTTTTAGGCGGCAACAGTGCATCTACAGAAATATTTAATCGAAAGGATACCCATAATAATTGCTTTTCCAATATTGTCATACCAGATAAAATCATACTTTCTTTTTTTTACAGAGTAAACATAGAAATATTGGGCACACTATTGAGGCAGGGAACAGTTCAAACAAATTTTGGCTATGTTCTCTACATAATGAATTTGTTAAAAGAACAAAACATACAACCCAATCATATATTTTTGAAGCATTTAGAAGGTTTTCATGAGAAATGTACAAAAATTATGCAGCCAGTAAGTACAACATTTTATAATGCTATGACCCTTTTAGGGAGCAGAGGGAATAATTAGAACATTTTATGCCACTTGTCCCTATAATAAATAATGTTTATTTGACGAATCTAATGTATTTCCGCTTTAACGTTGCATTAAGTCTAACGTCTAGTGTTGATAGTCGATAGATTTTCCTAAGTTTATGTCACTGATCTTTAATTAGGTAAATGTCATTATAAACACACATTATTTGACATGATTTGACGACACCCCCTTATGTAAAGTTTATCTACACTAATATTTATAAAGAGGAAAGATTTGTACCTATTTTTGTATGTTTGTAATGAATAGGCTCCGAAACTACTGAACCGATTTGAAAAATTCTTTCACTGTTGGGAAGCTACACTATCCCCGGGTGACATAGGCTATATTATATTTTGTAGCGAGGCCGAAGGCCGAGCTTACACTCGTGCGAAGCCGGGGCGGACGGCTAGTTGAATATAAATAAAATTAAAGTGAGGTTTGGTACATAATTATTTGTTCAGGTATACAGTTTCCGAAATGTAATACAAAAATATAGTAGCCGGGATTGTTTCTTTTAAGAAATTTGTAGAAAATATTAAGTAGATAGGTTGTTAAAGTTTGCTTATATTTTGTTTAGGTAATAAAAACAGCTACAAAAACAACTGATACCTGAGCTATAACTGTTATTCTAAACGGTTATCTATAATTTCAGGAAAATGGGAAACTAAACCGTAATGAAGTTTTCATAAAAGGCTTCAGAATATTTTGCATGTCTTACAAGAACTGGCTGAAGGATATCAACATAGATGAAGTTATGAAGCCAGAACATCCATGGGCGCAATTTGACGAAACTTATCCCGAAACTGTCCAGAGGCAAAACATCAACATCAAGACACCCAAGAAGTTCTATAAAAGAACTAGGAAATACATCAAATTTAAACCATCTGTGTAGGATGTAAATAAAACTATAGGAATACAGTTTGTGTTTATTTTGAGACTGTTCAATATAAAATCATAATTTTATGAGCCCCTTCTCATTTTCAACTTAAAAAATGTAAGCAGAATTTCTTTGCAAACAGACAAAAGTGAATGGTTAATAATACGGAATGAGTTTTTGAAAGTTGTGTAAAAATTCCATCTGTCGCATCACTGTATTTTAAGTTGTAAATTCGATGTAATCAGGGGCCCCTTTGATAGTCTGCTTAGATTTTAATAAGATGGAGTTTCCGGTTGAGCTCTTCAAACTTGAGAAGCTTGCGGATGAAGAAGTCTCCGTAGCGGTGAGCAACCTTCGTGTCTGCGATGTGGATCATGTCATTGTCAATGTAGAAATCCAGCTGTAACAAAATTAAAGTTAAAAATTTTCATTTAAAAAAAACTGGAAGCCCTATAAAAGTACAAATATTTCTATTTTTTAACTCCTGTTGTTTGAAGAAAATATTTCACCTTTAAGGATGGATAATTAATCTTTTGATGCCTACAGGCGTTTATATTATTTTGTGTTCAGTACGCCAATGACGCCACTTTTTATTATAATAGTTCATCTAATCGAAGCAAATAAAATAAAAGTTTGTTCTTTAGCGTACAATAAAAAAAAAACGAATTTGTAAACACGTAAAAAATGGGTTGGTATACAGAGCGCTCTTTCGATGCGCGACCCGTGGCGGCAAAGGGTTAAATATGTATTAAATACTGGTTTCACTCCAGTTGTCTGTATGTCACTTATTCTTATTCTATTCTTTTTATATATACTATTTATAGTATGTCACTTGTCAAGTTAATGTTAGTTTCGGTTAAGTCCTGAAACACACCTCAGATCCACTCTGGAACTTCCCATCGAGCCCACTCGGGCCCTTGCTCCACACAACATTCTTCATCTTATGCTTGAAGCAAAGCAGATGGATGGCTAACGCAGCGTGCTCCCGTGCCGCGTCGCGCTCGCCTCCGCGCGCCGCCGACATGAAGGCAGCTAGCTTGGCCAGCGGCAACGTTGTATATAGCTTGAGGTATGAGCGAATGGTTGGTAGCATCTTTTGTTGACGGACCTGAGAAGTGTACAGTTAGTTTGTAGATACAGATTGGTTCCATAGAAATATCATCAACATCGATTCAGTAGTTTGGCTTTTAAAATTATCCAAGTAACCGAAATTGCGTATTAATAATTTTGAAGTCGGTTTCTAAATTGGTAATTATTTTAAACATGTTATTGGTAATTATTTTATACATGGTGTGTAAATTTCAACAAAATCAGTTTACTGAACCAGATGTTTGGCTTTCAAATTAACTGGAAAATGCCGCTTGCCAAACATGAGGTTTATGGTAACACCCTTCTCTAGGGAGGCTTTTGTTTAGCAGTGGACGTTAACTGGCTGATGATAATGAACTGGAAAATTCGTTCATTAGTTTTCGCAACCAAAATTGCGTATTATACTAATTTTGAAGTTGTTTTTTTTAATTGATTATAATTTTAAACAAGTAATTAATGATGTATTATAACAGTACTAACCTCATCCATAAAGACTTGAGTCTGGTGCTTGACGGCGTCGCGTCCGTAGTTGGAGCCCAACTCGATGGGCGGCGGGCACGGGGACAGGAACTTGGGGCACGCGAACGTGAAGCAACTCTCGAACTCACCCAGGTCGCCGTATTGCATCTTGAACATCTTCTCGTGGTAGTTCTTTTCACGGAGCACCTGGAAAATTCGCATGTGTATTGGCGATTTCACACATCAAACTTATGAACAAGGTAGATAGATAGATAACTCTTTATTGTTTACACTAAAAATTACATAGGTACATATGCCAAAAACAACTTAAAACTAGTGAAACAATTGGCGGCTTTATCGCTATAAGCGATCTCTTCCAGGCACCTTAGTATGGAGAGAACATACAGAATAAATACAACATACACATACAATGGATGGATCACATAGAATGGTGGTAATAAATAAGTCTTATTAAACTTGTATGACTGCCCTGGTCGCCCAGTTGGTAGTGACCCTGCCTTCTGCGCTTGGGGCCGTAAGTTCGATTCTCACCTAGGGAAAACTTACAAACGAGTGTGCAGGCAGCAAAATTCAGAACTTTATACAATATTTACCTGTTGGATCGACTCGTCAACGCACTGCGGGTGAAGCACAAGGCAGATAGCAAGCAAGTGGTACATCTGGTCAGTTTGCTTGTTAATCTGATCGTTCTGATAGGAACGCGTCGAGAACAGCTGTTTAGTGCGCTGCATGTACAGCAGAGCTGACGACAGTGTGCGGATGGCATCGGCGTAACGACGCATCATCATGTAAGCAAAGCCAACGTAGTAGGACGTTGAGATCTGACACGCTGGCACGTGGGAGTACTGGGACTTCTTGTGAAGCTCAATGTTCTCCAGGACCTAGAGAAAATATAGAATGGATAAAAAAAAACACTTGCTAGGCTAATCGTCACATGGTCAAAATACCATTATGTGAAACAGCTCAATAGCTGAATGGATTAAGATGAAATTTATTATGTAGATAGATACCCGGGCTACTGTTAACCCATAAAATTTATGTAGTTCTTATAAGATAAACAGAGGAAGACAAGTGAGGGAGGGACTCTCAGACCTCATTCGCTTAAACAAGAACCTACTACACACTGTCTCACTTGCACAAATATTCTGGCGTATCGCTCTATCTTTGTCGTGATGCACGCACCAAGCCGGCATGGGCAACCAACCAGGGCTACCATAACCTCAAAAACATTAGTAGATTTTTGTCTTGTTCTCCCATAAGCCAGGAGAGTGAGGCAAAGATTGTCATGTAAGATGAGAATGTTTTTGAAGTTTTGGTACACTCGCATAGCCCATATTTTGTGATTAAAAAGTCACTTGTCTTTTTGCAGTTGTACCGCCAACTAGTATTTATTATTATAATAGGCATTTGTGTCCTATGTTTCATTATTACAAATAATAGGCTTAGCGAAGGATATAATCAAATTAAAATATAATGCTGAAAGAAATAATTTTAATTGGTTGTAAAGTTTCTGAGATATAATTGCATTCAAAGTTTTTGCTGGGGATAGAAAGCAGATGCTCTGTCCCTCTCCCGCAAACTGTATGTTAGTATAGTGTGTATAGCATTTGTATAGTGCACGCACGGCTTGACGTCATAAGGTCATAGCACACTTATCAACTCTGAAACGGATCGTAACCGTATCAACTCGAGCCGTTCAGTATTCTTTGTATGTAACTCCCTACTGCGAAGCACACTTATCGGAATCGTAACGTAAACGACTCGTCTTGGGACAAGCTCACGAACTGCGGCGCAGCGCGTGGTCAACCAGCGGTCCTCGCGCTTACGGCTCGTCGTCCACGCACTAACGCCTCTCCGTCAGCCGTGATGCCAGCCAGGTCAACCAGCGGTTGGCGAGCCGTAAGCGCGGCGTCGCCTAGCCGTAGCCGAGTCAACGTATCGGAGCTGTTGATCCGCTTTGGTTACGTGTGTACGTTAGGTTGACGCCTGTTTGACGACGAGGCGAAAGGCGATACGGTGACGATCCCTTTCCGACTTGATATGTGTGCTATAACCTAAAACGTGCCAGTGTGCTCTGTGTCTAGCATGAAATGCATTTATTTTTGAACATTTCAAATTTGTTTTCGTTGATGGGCTCTATTTATGATTAGCTCTTTTATGAGGTAAGTAGATGCGCCCCGCGGCTTCACCTGCGAGGATACCCTCGACAAAGGTAGCCTAAATTACTCCTTATATCATCAGCTCTCTGCCAGTGAAAGTCCCTTTAAAATCGGTCCAGCCATTTTGGAGTCCATAGGGAACATACACACATTGATTTATATATATATATGTATAGACAGATAAATAAATAAAAATTTGGATATATCATGCCTATTATGAAGGAGACTATTGTGTTACCTACCTTGATAGCCTGGTAATAGTCACCCAGCAGAGAATGCAGGCGGAGAAGCCCCACAAGGGAAAAATATCCCAGCATCTTGTAGAGTGAGTGGCGGCCAAACTCGCCCGCTACTGAGTCCGGGTCCCCGCCAGTAGCGTATACCTGTGAGATTAATATCTATTTAGAAAAAAAGGTACCTATGGTATCGATAGCAAATTTTTGGTGTTGCTAAAATGAACTTTATCGTGACAGTCTCGATAAAGTTAAATGTCATGTCAAGTGAGTCTTCTGTTTTTGTACTATTATTTTATTCTATTAATATTAGCACAGGCATTTGCCATTTGCACCTATATAAACGAAACGTCAGTCATTCGAAATCAGTTAGCAACTATGACGAGAAGTTCGACGCGTTGATCTAAATAAGAATGTTCAGTCAAGGTTCTGTCATAATGCCTGGCGACAGATTTTCCTTCTCATTTCCGTTTTATTTTCTTCTCTTTTCTGTGTGGTGTTTTTTTTTTTTCCGGGAGAGTGTACATCAGATCTACACGTTCTAATTCCCTCCTCATTTTTCTATCGCAGGCTAGGGCAGGCATGAAAAGTCAACACCGTTTTATGATTGATGTTCAGAAAACCCATACGAAGCACTTTGATTCCATTTTTAGTGTTAATTACAATCTGGGAATCTTCAAGTTGCTAGGGAATCCTTTTCTTCTAGGCATGCAGTTCCATCTTAGACCACATCACTGCTTAACATCAGATGAGGCGGGGGTCCAACGCAAGACATTAAAATGGTAACATTCAGTTAGGGTTGCTTGTATGTCTGCATTTTTAATTTAGCATAGTCTTGTGAAATTTCTTGGACCCATGGACTTCTTTGAGGTATTTTCCAGCCACTGTCAACAAGGTAGATGGGTTTACCATGTAAATCATAAAAAAAAAAACGTACCTCAAGTTGACGTTTGATATTGGACTTGTCAACCAAAGAGTGCAGTACGTTGAGGATGCAAAGCACATTCCACGCTTTATTTTCAGTGTTGAGAGCGTCAATCTCAGCTTGGCTCAGCTTGGAAGTGCGGGATCTGAAATATTTTGAATAGATAACTGACTTATTGAATAGTTGTACACTCCCACATCTCTTATATTAAATCAGACCTCAAAATACTAACGTTTGATTTTTTTTGTTTCAATTTTAGATGATGTTATCAATGTTGTTTCTTGACTACTTACTACAAAACAGTTTGAAGGGTGATGAAATTAGGAGGTTTCCCAATTTCTTGTCAGTTGAATTATTTTCTAAACTAATATCTAGTATTAACTAATAAATCTAATGTTGTTGCATTTCACACTCACTATAAATATTGGACATTTTTAAATTGCCACAGACACACAAATATACCGTTCAGGTTCAAAATGTCCCCTTTCCAAAATGTCCCTTTCCCAATATGTCCTTTTCCCAAAATGTCCCTTACCTTAAAATATAATTTTGTCACCTGTATTGAGCGAACGACTGAAACTGGTACACAAACTCGTCGATCAGCTCCCAAAGCCACTGATCAGGGAGCTCAAGTGGCACAGGAGTCTCCGCAGACAGGATGTAGTTGAACAGGTCACAGTAGTTGTAGAATGAGTGGAACCTCTGCTCAGGCTTGGGTCCGCCCGGCACACGGGCGTAGATGTCACGATAGTACAACTCTTTGTATAGAATCATAAATACCTAAAACAGGTATGTGTTGTTACTCTTGTATACATGTGTACTCAAAATAATTACATTAAAATTAATTTTGTCAATCATCTTAATTAATCATGCTGATTTTGATTTTATAAAGATCTTTATTTTTCATAATTAATTAAATTCTAACAATACAGACAGTCTTATGTAGAAGATAGTCAAATTTAATGAATTCTTAGGCTACATACACTTCTAACAGTCATAATAAATTTAATCATGCTAATTTTATATGTATATGCGAAATTGTTTCTATTATTGTGGTGTTTTTAATTTTGGGGTGATAAGACCTGCACTGAATTCCGGGTTGGGGTGTATTGAGTCAACTTTCCCGACCTTAATTATGTCTTTTGCGGCCTTGCAGTGTAGTGGCACATGCTCCAAGGTGTCATTCTCCTGTAGGCAGCTTTGGCATAGAGGACTATGTAGTACAATAGTTTAGCTCACACTGACCTATGATACCTATCATTAGACTAAGGTACGACCAGGCACGGATCCACCGTTGTGGGCACGATGGGCATGCCCACAACCCTAATAAGTGACTTGTCACGCCCCAAGGCTTTACCCACGTGAAACTATGATACACTGTACAAAATCTTGGTCAGGCCATTATATAATTTTTTATAAACATTTCCTTTGTAGAAATTCACTACATCTATCATGCACGAGCAAGGTTCATACCCTGACTCGCACTTGCCCAATTTTTGGGTGGCTGTGACCACAACCTTTATTGAGGGCTGGATCCGCACCTGGGTTCGACATAATTATCATGAGTAGTTTGTATGTTACTTTCATATCTATCGAAGGGTAGAAAGCTTTTGCGTGTTTGCAGTCTGTTGTATTAACCCAAATATTTAACAAAGTGTTTGATTGTTCCTCTTTTACACAGCAAAATAACAACCACTTTGACAAGGGATGGAAACAACTTCCATATTTAGAATATAAGGATAGCAAATTAATTAATAACTATTACTTACCGGATCATTATCTACAATGGGGGAAACTTCGCTTTCATCCGGCCATGGAGTGTTCTCAAAATACTGCTCCGTAAGTTTAGGAAATGTGTTCTCATACAAGTTGGAGATCTCATAAGTCATACCCTCCGTGATCATATTACGGAAGTAAACGAGAAATTTCTTGACCTGAAATAACAAAGACATAAGAGAACAGTGACAGGAACCAAAGTGATCAGAGAGTCATCTCATCAATTAATGTTACATACCATTTCGGGCATCTTATAATATGATCTATCATATTCCAAGTCATACTGAGGATCACCCGTGTGGGGTTCGTAGTCGCCGTACGATTCGTACCCTGCCTGCGAAACGATAATACAAATTGCAGTCAATTACACTATCCATGAGGTTAGAAAGCAGCTTGTCTAATAGTCTTCAACTAAAGACCCTAAAGAAGAAGTAGAATCACTTACCTCATTGTGATCGTCGCTTGAATACATTTTGTCTAGTATTAAAACATGTAAATAATTTTATCTCACACAGGAAAACGGTAACCAACATCCACGCAACTTCCACAAAAGCGAAGAGCAGAGACAAAGAGAATACAATAGAAGAAGAGACGGGACACCATAGACAAAAAAAGTTTGCCAAACGTCAAGTCGGAGCAAGATTTTATGTCAATAATTATACACGATTTAATGTCAGGTTTAATAGAGATGTGCCACCTCCTATCCAAAATGTATCGATATCGATTTCATACCTACTACATATGGAATCCAATATTATTTATTACAGAACCTTGCGCCACTGGTTTTGTTTTAGTGGTGCAAAACAAAATCTGTGCCACAACATTCAGTATATTGTGATTTTTGTAAGTACAATAAAAACACAGACTAAAATGTTGTATTTTATTTATTATCATCTTCATCATTTTCGTATAGCTACAGTAGTAAAAACATAATTGTGCACCTGACGCAACGCCAACAGACTGAGTTGTGTAGCGCACATGCTACCGCTCGGCCACCATCGATTTATAATACGGTCAATCAGTTCTGGTCGTCACAGCGGTAATTAATTGTAGGATGAAACGACCTGAAATAGATATTGTTATTATGATTTTTTAAAGTAACGTGAAAATGTGTTCGTTTCACGAAAAAAGTCCCGCACAATTTCAAAAGTTTGGACTTCAAAACTAGATGATTAATTTAATTAATTAATTAACTAAATGATTAATTAATTTTTAATTTGTCATCTGACAATGGCTTAGCACAACAATGGTCTTATTGATGGAACTGCAGTTTTCTTCAACTGTTTTTTTCTTTTGTAGTCCTTATCTTCAAAATGCTTTCCACATACAAATTTATTTTGGTGAAGACTTTCGATCGGTATATGCGCTAAATCTTCGTGAACCGACATTTTCACCAATTTCTTAACGCTAAAAAATAAGAGTATCGTTATCGATATTTTATAAATATATCGTTACGTTGCACCACACTATTTTCAGAATCAAAATAGATAATGATGATTTTTAGATATTTTGGCTCAAAAGAAATATATGGGACTCATAATTTAACTAATGATAACATACCGATCTTCATCCAGAGGATATCTCGCCATAAAATCACGTTTTGTGCCGTTTTTTCGTGCTGTTTTGAGGCCGCATATTTCGCACTTCGTTTGGCTCAAATACTTTTTCGGAGGCATTACACACACCAAAACATACACTAGTAATATAAACCCTTTTTCAATAAGTATCTCTTTTAGTAAAAAGTTGTAGAGAAGTAAACAAAATCCTAAATAATTCACTCAGGAAAAAATACAAAACACGGGAGAATTCGGGACTGATTGACAATCAAGGAAAGAACGAGAACCGTTGAGGAAGTGAGTGAAAGAGCATTCTTTACCACACATTGGCCACAGATATGCAATACATTCTTGGCTCGTTTCATACTCGTTTTTTTCTTCTAAGTCGCGACAGACTGCAAAGAGAATACAATACAATAGAAGAGAGGAGACAGTGGGTTCTCACTTACAAAAGTTACAAATTTCGTTGTCAATGTCATTTTCTCAAGTTGGTTTTATTTGAGAGTTATTTCAAATACGTAAATCAACCAATCATGTGTCGAGAATCGGAAAAATCTATATCTTTTTTTGGTTCAATTTTGAATAGTGACATTTATACATTTTTTATTTTTTGCTTTTTGGCTTCTCTTTATTGACGCAGTTGCCATGTACAAATCGTTTAAGTTATATATTAGAATTTAAGGTTGGAAAACGATACGTGAAAATTAGGATATAAGCAGGATTAGAATAGACAGATCAGCATGGCTAGCATGCGCACCGCAACAAAATCTTGTCGAGCGAGAACGCGACAATGTACCTACGGATTCCTAAACGCCTGTCTCGCTTTAGCACGATAAAAAGAGTCGACAAAATTTTGTCGTGGCGCGCATGCTAGCCCGGCTGATGAGTGTAAAAGAAAAAAATATAATTTATTTTGTAGTTTTATGTCAATCAAGATGATAAGAGATAGTCAGGGATGCGTTTACGGCACTTATCCAGACTAAAACTTATACTAGATGAACGTTAAAACACCCGTTTTGGGACTCTACGAGGTGAAAAATTATACCGGCGAAAATTTAAACTGCCCGTTTACGGGTGTCCGCTGGTATAAGTTTTCGCCTGACAAGAATAAATTTTATCTACCTTTTGAGGTCGCTAAATTTTCGCCTGCTGTCAGATTGACAGCTGTTGAGGAGGTTAAGCCGTTTTTGATATTATTTTGTTCGAATCTTTTTTTGTAGATGTTTTTATTTAAAATAAAATTTTATATCTATATAATGATAGATTGATATTTGATATTTTACTATTATATACCATTTTATTTTACTATATTTTACTTGACATTTATTTATTATTGAATTTGACAGCTAGTATTGACATATATGACATAAAGCTATGACGCCGTTCAGCGAACCTCCGTTAGTTTAATTTTTCACCGGTGAAAAATTCGCCGAGTCCGTAAACGCTCCCCTGCAGTGCGAATGTGATGAATATGGGAATTCGTACATTCTAAACTAAAACATAAAACTTAAACGACTTGTACATGGCAACTGCGTCAATAACGCGATGCCAAAAGAAACAAAAAAATTGAAAAGTCGTGAAGTTAATGACGTCAATCAATGTCAAGACAAGCAAGAGCAAAAAAATCGCCATTCGCATTTTTTAATTCATTTTTGCAAGTACATATTAAAAGTATTTCAACATCACAAATAAAGATGCTGGCCAACAACTTCACAAATTTGTTTTTGCGGACCGCAGCCATTAGCAGAAATGTTCCAACTATTTTAAACTATTCGGTGATGTCTGATAAAGTTACCGATATTGTGAAAATTCAGAGCACTGATGATTTCAAAGATAAAGTAATCAATAGTAAAGTACCAGTTATCGTCGATTTCTTCGCGACGTAAGTAATTGCCAATTATTTCGTATATACCTACTTCTTTAGGCACAAATGAATTTTAATGTATCTTTCAGATCATAATACCTCGATGACTTTTTTCAGATGGTGCAATCCATGCAGACTTCTCACTCCCCGCCTTGAAGCCATCATTGCCGAGAACAAAGGAAAGGTGGTCCTAGCTAAGGTTGATATTGATGAGCAGACAGATTTAGCTCTTGATTATGAAGTGAGCTCTGTTCCTGTCTTGATTGCCATAAAGAATGGGAAAGTTCATGAACGCCTAGTTGGTCTACAAGATGCTGACAAGCTTCGCAAATGGATTGAAAATTTCACTTCGGACAAGTCCAAAGTAGAAGCGAAGGCTTAAAAATTTACTATGTGTGAAATTATTTATTGTTGTTATCAATGTGTAGTTAATAAAATTTAATTAAAATTAAACAAGTTTTTACTCTTCAAGACATTGTATTAAGTCTCTAGCTCGTTTGTAAGCTGTATCGTCAGGTTTATTAGGTCCTTCTGATTTATCATTTTCATCCTTTTCATTTATGCCTTTTTCCGTGTCCTGTGATTCTGTCCACTCGTCCATTTGTTTTATGATTTTGTTGGAGTCTTCCAACAGCAGATTCCTAATATTTCCTTTTGCTGATTCAAAGTATTCTAAGAACACAGGCCATGATGAATCCGGAAGTAGATATGAAGAGAATTTGTTTTTATAGAGCCACACTTGTTTAGCTTTCATAAACTTCCAGTTTTGTTTGTCATGTTTCCACTGTGATAAGTAACTGACACACTGTGATTTGAGCTGATCTTTAGAAGCTGCAGCTTCTTCTGCTTGTCGCTGAGCATGTTTCTCTCGTTTCACCTGTCGAATGGATTTTTGTCCCTTTTTGTCAGAAGAATCTGTTGCCACAGGTTGCTTTTTCTTTTTCTTTCTTTTTGGTTCATCTTCGGCATCTGAATCTTCCTCAATGTGACTTCTTTTTGGAGGTTGTTGTTCCAATTCATCATCTGCACTTAGATCATGCTCTTCCTCCTCATTGACAGGGTTGTTTGTATTTTGTACAGCTTCACTTGCACGTTTAATTTTGTTCTTCTGGCGATTATTCTTACGCTTTTTTTTATTGCTGTTGACCATGTTTCAGTTACAGTTTGTGTTAGAGGTTTGTTTATAAATCAAATTCACATCAAGTAGTTTATCTTTTATATCAATATCTTTTAACATAACCTCAAATTATTTGCTTATGAGACTTTGCTCGCACGCAGCACGCACCTTTTGCATTTGCATTTCCACACGGTCAAGCCATCCTTCAATCTTCAGTCAACTTAGAAATATAATCAAACTATTATATTGTTTAATTTATATCATTCTTCTTTCTTTTTTTATTTTATTCGATAAGAGAAAGATAGGTATATTTTAACAGTAACCAACAATGCTAGTAATCTTTTGTTTATCGATTTAATGGGAATACTCCTCTATAAAAATATCAATTCTATCTTTATTAGGGTTCCGTAGTCTTAAAAGGAACCCTTATAAGTTCGTTCTGTTCGTCCATCTGTCTCTCCACCCATCCTATTTTTTTAGAGCCTTATAACTTCTATAGGTATTATGGCAAGTGCATGAAATTTTGCACAATTACAATTAATATAGATATAATAATAGTATAGATCTCAAATAAAAAAATGCGTTTTAGGAGTGGCTCTGTTACATGTCAAATGGGGGTAAAAATATTCTTTCACTGCACCCTCTTGTGTGGGGTATGATTAGATAGGTACATCACTTTTTTTATCGGATAATAATATTGTAAATTACCTAGTATAGTTTGTGGCAAAAAGTTGCCCCCCACCCTGTATTTCTAAAATACACATTACACATAGAAACTTGTAACTTGCCATGCTGGTATAGGTCATATTAAAAACCTTCATTCAAAATTATTTCGAATATTTTCTGATTATAATTTATTTTAGCGTTAAAACTGTAATAAATACAAGACGTTCTAACTCAAAGGACCTTTTAGTAAAATTGCCTTAACAAAGAATGTTTCTCAAGTACATAGTTTTCTTTATTTACTAAACCTTGCAAAGTATAATTATTTTATATTGGTATGATGCACCTCAGAAATTTGGTTAAATCTATATAGCTTAGTTCTTTTGTCCAATTTTTGAACTATGAAGATTGTGAACACAATTATATGACTTTGGCTACGGAAAACGGAACCCGGAGCGTGTCTCGACACGCTCCTGCCCAGTTAATCGTTTAGTTCTTCTCCTTCGCGATTCTATCGAACTATCCGTCTTGTCAGGATCGAACAAAGAATTAAAAATTAAAATAAAATTATTGGTATGGTCTGTGAAATATTTCGAAGATCAAAATTGGATCAAAACAGGGTTGCTGGAAAATATTTACAAAAACTTTATTTTTACCAAATTAGATTTCAACAACTACCATTATAAATAATATATAGATATATAATTTTTTACGCTAATATTCGGTTTTTAGTCAGTCAGTGAAAAAAACACGAAGACAAATCACAGAGAGTTCAGATTATTTAGTGGTAACACAGGTGGCAAGAAATCGCAATTTTTGGCACGTCACAGCCGCGTCATCATGTCTCCGTGTCTGCTTTTATCACTTGGGAATTAATTTGTTCAACATTATCATACGTTATCGATAATTTTATATGTGAACTATAAATTTTTGACGATTTCGATTTGCTCGCCAAAATGGAAATTTTGAATCAGGTGTCTAACACTCAGTTTATGTTCACCGCGGCGGCTGTTGCAGTTGTTTTAGTATGCGCAGCGTTAGTTTTCGTATTTGGGTTCCACTCTGCAGAGCAGCCGCAGTTCGATAAGTTACCGCTGGTGTTAGATGATAAAAAATCTTCCTCCAAGAACAAAAAAAAGAAGGACAAGGTGAGCACAACAAACATGTTACCTTCTCCCGCCTTTGTCACCACTGTGTGCTCATTTTATTTTTAACCTGTCAGCAGCTGCTATAATTTTAATGTTTTAGATACTATCCACACATACGAAAAAATCGAGCGTTGTAAGTCAATGGAAGCTTTCAGCTGTTTAGCCCAACTACACATTTCAAGATATTATTTTTTTCTTGCAGAAATCTTCACCCAACCGCGCTGTTGATGATGTGAAGGCAAAATCCGAAGCCTCGAAGAAATCTCCTTCTAAGGAGAAAAAGGAGGAAAAAGTAAAAGAAGCTGAGAAGCCTAAGCCTAAGCCCGTTGAACCTAAAGTAGCTAAGAAAGATGCCCCTGTCGATAAGAAAGCTAAGAAGGGCAAGACCAACGAGGCGGATAAGCCAGCAGATTTTGATGATGGTAACTGGGAGGAGGTGCCAAAGAAGAGCGAGAAGAAGAAGGTAAAGGCTCCAGAAGAGAAGGAAAAGAGGAAGGAAAGCCCTAAGAAGGGAAAGAAAGCTAAGGAGGTAGAGAAAGACATTGAGGCAGGTCGTCAGGTGGAGGGGCCAGATGTTGAGCCTGAGGAAGAAACTATCAGAGTTGTGAGTGCAGTGGGACCTGATGTGGATGAAGATGCTGCTCGTGCTCTGCAAGCACAAGTTGAGGAGTTGCAACGTGTGCTGAAAGAGGTATGTCCCTTTTTTTCTTCATATAACTTGGATGAGCTCTAAAAGTAAGCCACAGTGAAGTCCTCTCAACTGCTATAGCTCTCAGTGGATAAGAACATTGCGAGGAAATTGTGGCATTGTGGTAGGGCACCACTGTGTGTACTCACTTCACATCTCATTGTTTTTGTCTGTGTAAAAGCGGATTACCACTGACTGTCTCATCTAGTCGAAAACTACTTTAATGGGGCAATAAAGAGGGTTGCAAGTGAATTGGTTTCTTTTAGGCAAGTATACTCCATCACAGAACGCATCATCACTTAACATCAGGCGAGATGGCTGTCAAATGCAAGCCTATTATTAAATAAATAAAAACGAAATGTATACTTTCGTAATAATGGGCAACACCTAGTGTAAATATAAAAAAAAAAAAAATATTTATATACCAATAATCTGCCCAGCATAGGCAGGCCTCCCCACCTGATGGACCGAAGACATGAGAGTCGCGGGCATCCAGTGGTTGCAGATGGCAGGATGTTGTTCAGTGTGGAGGTTAAAGGGGGAGGCCTATGTTCAGCAGTGGATGTCTTATGACTGATGATGATGATGATGATACCAATAATAGGAAGCGAGACTATGTAGTCTCGTCCATATTTAACCCACTAGGTTTGAAAGTTTTAAAAACTAAAGAAAAAACATGTGTAATTAAAACTTCAACAACATAAGTAAGTAACAAGGAATATCTATGTATTTATTAAAATGAGGAATATCTATGTATTTATCAAAATGTTGTCTGGACGAAATCGCATTTAGTGATAAGACCAGGTGCCTTTGTTTAATCTATTATTCTTGTAATGTCCTTTCTGTGGTGTCAATAAAGTGTTGTGCTGTATTGCAAACTTGGAAAACTAAAGAGTTATTTCATTTCGTCTGAATTTGATGCAAGTTAATTACTCATTATTGAAAACTCATAGGACTTAAATTAATTTGACAGTACATATTTTTAAAATGAATTTAAATTTAAATAAAGGACACATTTTCCATTAATCCTTGTTTGTAAAATAATGAGTAATTTTTTTGTTACAATATGTAGTGTAAGCCTCATCCCTGATGACTTTGAATAATGTGGACAGGTAAAGGTGGTGGAGGGAATAAATGAATTAAATATGTTTTTATAGGCGGAGCGACGCGACCAAGCTGCTCTCGGAGGCGGCGAAGACATTGATGAGACCCCCGAGGTTGAGGAGCTCACTGAAGTGAAGGACCTCAGGAGCAACAAGAAGAAAGAGAACAAGGAGAAGCAGATAAAGAAGAAAGAGGTTTGTTTATTGACTTTTTTGCCACATATTCAAAGTTTTGAACTAAATGGTCCTTTTTTTGATTTTGAAACCTTTTCACTACAAGTCGTTGTTGCCACTGATAAAACCTTTATTTAATATGCAATATTCAATAGATAAATTATAAATTGATTTTACACTTTCAAAGGCATTTATTGCTTGTCTTTTACATTATTTTAATTCCTGACATTTTGTAAAATTTCTATAAAAATCTGTTATCTGGTCAACCTGTGACCACAGACTCTGCAGTGTTGGAAATGTCTGGAATTAAAATAATAGATAGATAGAAATTCTTTATTGTGTACACAAGAAATAAAAATTACAAACAGATAGAAAACACTTAGGAGCTAGTGCCACAAGTCACAGCATTATCGCTAAAAGCAATCTCTTATTATTATTATTTACTTATTTATGATATACGTTAAACATTTAATTTGTTTGCTAACACCAAAAAACCTCGCCGAGGTTTATCTTGGAATTTTCAGCTTTTATACATAGAAGAAACACAATTTACTTAAAGTTATCTACACAGTGAGTAAAAAATATCCAGGCAACCATGCAATGCAATGTAAAATACACGCAATAAAATCAACTAAAAGTATTTAATTTTGATATGTAATCTTCGCGTAAACTAAGAAATTATTAAGTTTTGTTAATCGTTAAATCATCATGTTTGACTTCCAATCCAAATAATCATTAATTATAAGTCAAACATAAATGTAATAAGAGAGTATCAAGCTGATCCTCTTTTTCTTTCTCTTTCTAGACGGCAGCTGTAGCCAAGAAAGCTGAAGCTGCAGAAAAGGACTCTGATTCTGATAAACAAGACGACAACCAAAACACTGCAGTCTTTGACGAGTTAGGTGGTAAGTAAACAATCTCTTATCATCTTATTCTAAGCCATAAAATGTCACATTGTCTACTATAGCCCTTTATTAGGTTAGACACTGCGAGTTTTTGATGCGACAAGACACTGTGTGTCTGTGGCCAGTTCAAGTTAGATTAATGCGCGAATTAGCATGGCGCATAATTCAGTTCAATCTCTGTCGTCTTAGCAGTAGCACGTAAAATGTAAATACTTACAGGTATATTTTTTAACCCAATTTAAAAGAGCTGATAAAATCTTCAAACGGCTGATTAGATTTTCTTGAATCATAGCTAAGAACACCCTCGAACATTAATAAATCAAAATCTGTTCAGCAAATTGAGAGCTATAAGCCACAGACAGACAAACATACACGTTAAACTTATAACACCTCTCTGTTTGCGTCGGGGGTTATAAATGACAAATTGCGCACTAGTAAACTGTTAAAACCTCTTTATTTATTTGGCCATGCAAAGTGAGTTTTGGATTTGGCCATGTGAAGGGTGTTAAACTATCATTCAAAGACTCGTGACGTTATCGTGGGTACCAAAAATGTGGCATGCTAAGTTTTTTTACAACTTGTGGTCAAGGTATCTATCTTGATAATGGTCTATGTTGTCTTAGTATCAATATTTAGTATTTACCGATCAAATTATAATTATGTATAGGCAAGTCATCCCATTTCAATTTCTATAGTGGTCATGTTAATTTTGATTTCAAGTGAGCGGGATTTTGTTTTGCAATTGGTTCCATGACAGTAAATATAAAGTAGTTAGAATAAAAACTTACAAACTAATGTTATTAATTTGTAAGTTTTGTGTGTGCGTGAATGAGTGTATTTGTTGCCATTCAACTCCGTATTAGCTAATAAACTATAATATTCTAGATTAACATATTAGAAGACGTTTAATTTGGACTGCTTCAAATGAGGGGTGAATAGAGTCCTCAAAGGAAGGCAACGCACTGACAATGCCCCGAGTATTTTAGGTGTCTATAGACAGCTGTGACCACTTACCATCAGGTGGCACAATGCTTTCAAAAACTTTCATCAATCAAACTTTCAAAATGGAGTACCTTGTCTTTTCAATGGCTCTATTATGGGCATATTTTCACGCTATATGATAAGAATCGTGCTCGATCCACATATTTTCTGTGTTCTTACGTATGTACTATCGGCGTGTACTTACGTAAATGCGTTAATTCAGCTGTTCAAACACATTTTTTTTTTAATTCCATTTTCTGAATTTGATCATAACATGATAGTCAATAGTGTTGGTATTAAAAACTGATAATTATCAACTGTTGAACCTACAAAGTTATATCTTGTGTGTAATATGCGTAACTGATAGAAAAAGCTGCTTTTTGTGTGCAAATTTAAAGAGGATTGACAGGAAATTAAAATAAAATAGAGCGGTGAAGGCCCTGCACCAATGACTTATTCAACTCAAATAATTTATGTGCAGTTTCGATGCCAGCGCTTAAAATCTATAAAGGTAAACATCGTAAGGAAAACCATATGTCAAAGAACCTAAAAAGTCAAAGACATGACACTCACCAACATTCACTTGACCACCAGCAGTGTGCATCCTTAAGGGTCTATCCTTTCTCTTTGAGAGAAACAAGGCAATCGCGTTAATTTGAAATATATTGCGATCGTCTATAGTTCTGTTATGGTTCGGTTGCAATTGTAGTCGAGTTACGGTTCAGTTGTGTGATATTCGGTATTGCGCTAAAGTTTAAACCAACCAAAGTTGATACGCAACTATTACGCATGTTTCCTAGTAGTAAGAACATGATGACCAGGAGCCAGAGCGCCCCAGAAACTCTCTCCGATACTTCAAGGAGTTGGGTTGGCTCGGGTAACTGCTGGTAGGGGGAAATGCACAATACACCCCAGGCGGGACGTTAGTGCAGGACTTATCACCCCCATCTCGAATTATAACAATGATGGACAGGAATTTCCTTTGCTTTTTCTAGTAGTGTATTTCTAAATTGTTCTTCAATCTTTTCAGATACTTGGGCTGAGACTAAAGTGTCGAAGAAGAGCAAAAAGAAGGCTCGCAAAGACCAGTGAATGGTGAGTCTTTGAGACAGGGTCCAGCAGGGCGCGCCGCCCAGTCGCTAGCTCAATGCCTGTCGCACGCCTGATAAAATTACATTCTAGAATATAAACGCAATAGATACGACTATCGGCTAACTAACCAACAACAATAAGTTAGCACTGTACGTGGGGAATAAGGAATGAGTGACTTTTGGTTGTGTTAAGAAGTTGGACTATTCAGGGCAATTTTCTCACCACAAGTTAAAAAATATATGATAAAGAGGTTGTAGTTTTACAGGGTGCGAAAGTTGTTTATTAAGTTTTATTTCATTATCTTTTCTTACACATTCATTTGACGTCCATGTTTTTTTTTAGTTTCATATTTTATTATTATTGTGCATTAAAAAACTCGTTGACTTGTTTTTCATAGTGATTTAATTATTGTTTTCGAAGCATAATAAGTTTTTGTATGAGTCATAATTTTTTATTGTTCTAATTGTTCGGAGTACTTTAAAAGTGTATTTTGGGAATCTGCAATATGTTGAATGTTGAAATTATTATTTTAAATACAATTTAGAGAGCCCTATTTTGAGAAATTCTTTCTCTTAGAAATAATTAGTTTAGAATTGTATGTATATCAGAGAATACGAGTAAAATTTAGTATAATTAAAATGTGTAACCACTAGTTATAAATCCACAAATTCAGTACATTCAATGTGTAATTTGAAATCTTCTGGTGCTTGTAGTAGTAAGTTCCTTCCATTCCATTTATGTGCATTTCTACGTTCATCTATACTTATCGCTTTCTAATATTTTCCGCGGAAATTGTACGAATTTAAATACTAACACTCATCGAGTTATTAGATAAATAGATACATCTTTAGAGTTGGCGTCATTGGACGAAATTGATGTTGTGATTTACCCATGACATGTGATGATACCTGATATTGGACCAATACAAGTTAAACTTTGACATACTTAAGAAAATAAATATGTTGACAAATTACTAGATGTTCCTTATACTTCCACATTATACAGATTTTGCATATTCATTTAGGTCTCATTTTTGAAATATTATTAATTACCATACCTATTCTTCACAGTATATTTTCCGTCCGAGATCTGTGTTTTTGAGTACATAAAAAAAGTTAATTCTATTTAATTCATAGATCATTTCCGTTGATATACATATCCGTCTACGAGATAAAGATTCAAATATTCTCATAAGTACATTATCGCAGTTCAAAATTGCTAAACTCGATCATTCTGTAAAATGGATTTTTATTGCAGATTCCTATTTTGTAATCTAGTTTTTAAGAATAATCCCAAGTGTCGTAGAATATACAAATAAGACTTGTAAACGCTATTTTCAAATTCTAAATTCTACAAGTTATTATAAAATAATTTATTTATCGAAATACCTAGGTTAAGATGGAATCATAATAACATTTAACGAAACAATAGTGACATTTACTGAAATTCTTGTGTTTATTATTTTTATACTTTATACTCAGCTTCGGTAACGTGAAAGATTTGATGGTATAAAATATCTGTGTTGATGTTAAAAATACTGCATGGAGTGATTTAATATAAATTATTTCTACACAAGTAAGTTCTGTTTCACGTTCTCTTCTCGATATAAACTTAGGTGTGAGCCATTCTACTTTAATTTTTACAAATGTTATAATTTTTCTCGCTTACGCAAACGATCTTTCGTTATCTTCCATCTTTTTTAAATATTTAATTGCGCGTTATCAATACTAACTGTGTTATCTAGAGTCGCGTCAGGGTTAACTAGTTACGTGTAAGCGATTAAAGATTGCACCTGACACCTCACACTTTACCATTTGTTATTATTTCTATAGGTATCTTAAGATATTTCATTTTCCATTATTCTATATTGCTTGTCTCTATTATGTGTTCCCATATTTTTATATTTAAATATCTGTACTTAGGGCCTAAAACTTGCGAATTTATCATCTTGTGAATCTTCGGAGATGAATATAATTCGTATATCGATAGGTTTGATAGATGTCGAAGTTATTTCCAGTTTCTAATTTTATTCATAATTAGAGGAAAGGTTTCGATTTCCGCAGCTTGCGGTTTGTTGCCAACGTAATGGACAATTGTCTTGTCAAAGTTGTTTCATAGGCTCTAAAATAATAAATATAATAATGAATGTG
This sequence comes from Agriopis leucophaearia, assembly GCA_949125355.1. Taxonomy (NCBI): domain Eukaryota; kingdom Metazoa; phylum Arthropoda; class Insecta; order Lepidoptera; family Geometridae; genus Agriopis; species Agriopis leucophaearia. The sequence continues at coordinate 10,763,354 of OX421273.1, forward strand.
TAATATAAATATTTTTTTAAAATCAATAAAGAGTGATATTAATATTGATTGTTTCATTTTAATTCTTAGCTTTGTAGGTACTTGATAATTAGACAATTTATTTAGAAGCATGAAATAAATACACCAATTTCAGTAATAATTTATTTTAATATAAGTAAAGTGGCATATAAAAAGATTTGAGATTCAAAAAGTTGTATACGCTTGTGTCTTAAGATAAAGTATTACATTTTTATAATTATCGATTAATTGTGAAATTGTAATTTAGCTGATATGTGCTTAATTACATAATTATTATATCAGTCATATTTAAGCTATTAAATGATCAATATCGTAAGTAAGAGGTAAGACCAAAACCTTATTACATTCTTATTTATAATCGATTCATATTAATTTAAAAACCAACTTCAAAAGTATATGAAAAACGTAATAAGTGCCTATAAAATTTGAAGGTTGCCCTCCTGGAATGCCATGGGACTTGGTGACAGTGGGACTAAATTGGAAGTATACCAAACAAAAGAAAAAAAAACGGTCAGCAGTTGGCGGAGAAAAAGGTGAGCATACTTAAAAAAAAAACAGTGGAACATAGAACCGTCCTCCTTTTTTGGAGTCGGTTAAAAAGAAAGTTGTTTATAAGCATATCAAACGCGCGCTGATTTTACTTTGATGGAACCCGATAATAAGCGAAAAGGGTATGAGTTTAAGCACACATGTTCAGAAATGGGATCTCAGTGACACTGCACTGTGGCTCTTACCAACAGGCTAGCTCCTTGCTCAGTGGCGTAGCTACCGGAGGGCTAGGCGGTGCCGTGCACCGGGGCCCCCAAGCTCAGGGGGCCTATAGGGCCCTGATCAGCAAACCTCAAACTGACCTTGCAAAAATTTTGCCCTTCATACACTAACATGTAGTAAGTAGCTTTGAGCACAATAAAGAGCTGATGATAAAGTAGCTTTGTACCTTTAAATTATTTATATTTTTACTTGATGAATCCTAACCGAGTTTAGGTAGGGCCCCATTTTTTTGCACCAGGGCCTTTGGTTACCTAGCTACGCCACTGTCCTTGCTGGTCCCATTATTAAAAGAACTAAAATGTGTAGATTATCAAGCACTGAACGAAAAAAATCTTTCTTCAGTGTTCAACCTCTTCCATCACAGACTTCATCCCTAATGACGAAATATCACTCCGGTCGGACCGACGAACACAGATTCCTGCGTCGGCGTGATCGGCGATTTAGAGTGAGTGAGTGGTAGACTTCCTGCACGACTGTTTTATGGACGCAGGGTATATATTAATAGGTTTGGGTTTGACCGCCAGTTCGCCTGATATTAAGTGATGATGCGGTCTACGATGGAGCACGCTTGCCTAGAAGAAACAGATTCACTCGTGATTTGAAGACACCCATGCAGATTGTATCTGTCAGGGAACACCCATTCAGGCAGCGCATTCTACAGACTAGCAGTTCGAAATAAAAGTGGAATCAAAGCTCTTCGTACGGGTTTTCGGAATATCAGTCATAAAGCGATAGGTATACCTAGAAAAAGATTGTGATATTGTAACTCCGTTTTAAATATAATCGACAGACCTTTATCAGGGTAGACGTTGCAAGTTCACCTACTTTGTATGTTGTATTTAGTTGGATCAATGCTCCAACCAGAACGCCGCATAATTCAGTTCGATCTCAGTCGTCGTCGCAGTAGCATGTCAGCGTCAATACAAAAATGCCAAATTGCGCCATAGTACCTAAATTACAAAAACATCCAAAGCAGTTGTCTGGGCGAATGGAGTTATAAATTGCTATCGTGACGCCATAGTAGGTAGAAAGGTCCGGTTTGTTTTTATAATATTTTTAAAATTTATGTCTATACTGTAACTAATTGTACAGTTTCATCTTAATAACTATAGAAGTAAGAATTTAAGGTTCTATAAAACTAAGACGGACGGACGAGAAAGAACTTATAAGGGTTCCTTGTAGTACGGAACCGGGCCGTAAAAATGCACGCTGGGTTTTCATACAACTTTACGTGGTCGCGGTATCTACCCTGGTAAAACTTATAGGTCTGTGGTATTATATCTAGTTTTGTAAGGGTTAGCTAAGTTACAGACTATAGTTCGGAATCGCTCTTGGCGCCGGACTTGGCGTGCGGCTTGCGCGGCGGCGGTGCGGCGCTCTTGCTGCGCGGCTTGCGCTTGGTGCGGCGACGCACGCGGCGCAGCTTGCTGCCGCCCGGCGCCGGCGCCACCGCGCGCGACTTGCTCTCCACCTCCACCTTCAGTCGCGCGAACATGTCATAGTTGGTTATAGCGCACGGCTTGCCTGGAAATCGACCAAAACTAGGTAATTTACTATACTTATACCTACCTACACTATAACTCCCCTTTTACATACGCTTGAGAATTAAGAATTCCTAAAATTCAGAACACTTGCATCCTGACAATGACCGGTTATCAGGTTAAAATAACTTGTATATTATCTGAGTAAGAATTTATGCTAAATTTCTGTAGTGAATATAAATAATAAATATACGCAAAGATCGTACAGCGTCCTGCGCGTCCAGTTTAATAACGCGTTCAGGATGTTGGTGGGGCTCCCCCGCTATTGCAGTGCGTCGACAATGTTCGCGTGCGCACGCGTGGATTGCTTCTACACCACAATGCGCAAGCGAGCGACGTCACTGGTGCGGCGCGTGCGGGGGAGCCACAACAGCATGCTGGCCGTGATAGCAGGTAGGCTAGATTGCCCTTACATCAATCATTGTTGCAGACTACACATTGCACACTGCACACAGTAGGGCCTAATTAATTAATGTAAGGGTAGGTACTGATATGCATGACTATTACGTTGACATAATTTAATTTATTGCATAATGTTGACATTTTTAGTTTTATTATTTTAAATTTCAATGGTAATTATTAATATTAATGTAATGTGACTAGCTACTTTTTATTATTCTTTTCTATTATTATTTGGTGATTTGTATGAGTCTAATGTTACTTGAAATAAATGATTATTATATTATATATATAAATGATGTCTAAACTAGCGTCCGCGACGATTCGTTTCATTTGACATGGTAATATTGTCTTCGGGCCTAACGGGTGCATCACAAATCGGACACTTTTAGTTAAACTATGCTGAAACTTTAGCCAATGCAGATAGCAATAATGACAGCGATCCACATTACATTGCGGGAGCGTGTCTTATACTGGGTGACTGAAAAGACAGTGGAAATATTCGGGGATATCATTGTACTTCATTTATTACAATTCACGGGTCTAGCCCGGACATTTGGTGGGCATTGGTGGAGCCGAAGCCAACACCAAGAGGCCCTGTTGAATATAAAAAATATAATTATGGAACATGTATAAAAAGGAATATGAAACTATTGTACTCATTATTATGAACAACTTTCAGTATGGGACCATGTTCCGTCAATGGCATTTTTATATGGAATAACTTTTTTTTTCGCTATATTCAGTGTTGGTCCCATAGTAAAAGTTGTTCATAACTTTTGACGAGTAGGTACTTAATGATATCCCCGAATATTTCCACTGTCTAACCAATAAATAAACGATATATTTTACGTATCTATTGAACTGGAACAATGATTAAAAACTTACCATTGCAAAATTCTTCTCCGCATTCACCGCACGTGACAATTCTGGTCTCGGTGACTCCGGAGCGATTTTTTGTCTTCCTCAGCATGGTGTTTTTAGCATACTCTCTCTTATCCCGTGCTTTTGTTCTCAACTCAGATTTGCCTAGTTCTACCAATCTGTAAGCCAATAGAACAATGAACAATTATACAACAAAATAGGTACATACATATTTGCACGAATTTATCTCTTCACGAAGTGCATTGAATTCACAGAATGTGATTACCTGTTATAATATTCTTCGTCTAACTTAGACTTCGGCCTGGTAGAAGTGAGCATCCGCCACTCAATAGGCACAATGCACAGCTCTTCAAACTTCAACCCTCGCATCTCCACAGGAATGGGATCCATAAAACCATAATGCTTTTCCTCGTACCCTCTCGTACCTAACTTTTCGTATGCTCGAATTTCTTTACGTGGAGTTTTGGTCTTCTGATCTTCTGGTTTATCTCTTATTTTTATATCATCAGCCTTTACCTATCCTCGATTTGGGACAAATAATTAATTATAACACAGTAGTTTCAACTTCGATGCAAATAAATAGAATTTACCTTTTCTGGTCGAGTTTTGAAATCTGGTACTTTGTCTAAAACGGCTCGATATTCTTCAGGGGTATTAATGACGGTCTTGGATAAGTCAAGCATAGGAGCTTCATCTTTCTTTTTATCAAAAAGATCATCTGCCATTGTAGTTATAAAATAAAGAACACACGTGTAGCACTACTCGTCCCGACTCAATGTTATCGACCCAACATTGCAGGCTTTCTTAGAAACGGTTAGATCGATAGCCATCTCCTCAGTAACTAATTCTCTACATATTGCACGACTAGTTATTTAAGTGTCATATTTATATATTTTGTATTTTCCTTAAAACTTATTAGGCATAGAATAATTTTCATGGTCATTATTTTTTTCTAAATATTCTCGTTTTGCTGTATTAATTTGGTCTATGATTTTCTTCCTGTTGTCGTGATCGAACGCATTTGATTTGACGTTCCTTTCATTTACATCGTCGATCCACAGCTTTCGGTTCCCATACTTATCATTAATGAACTTCTGTGATAGGGTCATTCTTTTGTTAGGGGACGTTTTAGGCGATTTCTTGTTATCTAATTCATTGGCAGTGATTTGGCCGATGTGATTAAATTCTGGAAGTAAATGATTGTTTGTTGCTTCTGGTGCGTTAGTATTATTTTGAATATCTTGACTTGGTCGCTTATTTCGCCAATAGGACTGACTCAGGGAATTACGAAGCTTGATTCCATTTTCCAACGTTTTATCAGATCTCGTGGGTGGACTCGGTGACCGACTATCTTCACTGGATTGCGAAAGATACTGTCTTGGTTGAGGCCTGTACTTTTGCCGCATTTTACGTTTTTGGCTATAAAATGGATCCTTTTCGCTTTGTTTTTTGTACTGAGCGGCTGGCCTATTGACTCCCCATTTGGGACGGTTTTCCAAATCTTTTTTGAATCGCTCTTCTGATCGAAACCGTCTATCTTTTTTCAGCGTGTTATGATGACTGTCTTGAGGTGCATTTTCATCGATGTTAGGATAATCTTTGTCTATATTCCTCTCAACTTCATCTGTTTCTATTATTTTGTCTGTTGTAATTTTAGTATAAGCCGATGAATCGGTTTGTGTAGTTGCGTCTTTCATTATGGTAGTGCGATACTTTTTAGGTGTCAATATTTTACTACTAGGAGCTTCAGGCAAATCATTGATATTGTTCAGTGAATTTAGTGATACGCTGTATAAATTGTTAGTCAGGTTTTGGGGAACTAGTACCGCTAGTTGAATATTATTCTGCTGACCATTGACAACTTCACAATTACTGTTGATGCCGATTGGGACAATGTTGAATTGATTATCAGCTAATGCTAACGGAGGCACGCTGTGAATAAATAAATTTAAATTCCCAGGTCCCACAGACCTAGGCGAGTTAAATTCAGTTGTTAAGTGCGAGTTGCAATCTTTCTTTTCACTTTTAGCTGAATGTACATCGTATGTTCTATGAGTTTTAGTAGGGCTAGTAGGTTCACAATTTGGTACTGTTTCAGTTACACTTTCATCTGCTTTTATTTTAGCCTCACATGCAACGCCAGTACTCGCGCAGTATTGTTTCTTCAAGCAAGTAAACCTCTTTTCCTTCTCTTGTCTCGCTGCCCTTTCGGCATCTTCCAATGCTTTTTTTAAAGCATCTAATTTCCTTTGTTCTTGTTGTTGTTTTTCTTCGTTCCTTCTTTTTTCTTCTTCTATTCTCAGTCGGTCTTCTTCTTGTTGTCTTTGTATTCGTAATTCTTCAAGTCGCTCTTCTTTTAACTTTCTTTCGCGTTCTTCAATGCGACGTTTTTCGCGGTCTTCTAGCTGGTTTAAAATAGCCGACTGTAATTCCAATGCTTTCATACGTTTGTTTTCTCTTTGGGCCTTGACTTCTGGCTCTATCGGAACATTCTGCCCTCTCAAATATGTCCTGGAAAAAAGTTTATGTGTAGGTTTTTATTATAACAAAATGCTCACTCTACAAAAATAAATGTTATGTAATTTTACCTTCCTTCATCGCTTCCATTACACGAAGATCTATCACATTCTAGACCTGTGCTATTATTGCTTGAACTTCTTTGGTCAATGACTAAAACTTCGGCTGTATTTTCTAACATGTTCAAACCTCGCTCCACCCATGATGGGGTACCTTTCTTTTGATTTGGCATCTAAAATAGTAATTTTATGTACTACGATTTGGCATGGGTGACGTGAAATGATTTGTGTTATGTAGGTAACTAGGTATAGTATACGTATCGATCTAGTTTGATTGGTTAACATTGATCATAATAATTATTTTATGATGTAAATAGATGGCAAGGGATAATTTATTTACGAGTACCTGTTTAGGTATTCTTACCTGTGGAAGTCTGGCAGTAGGAAGAGTAGGCTCCCACAACCTTCCCGTGGCTACGCCTCGGTCTCCCCATCTCGGGCGGCCTTCTTCCGCTGTCCGAGGGCTTCGAGCTGACCACGAGGCTTCGCCAGTGCCCGAACGTGGACTCGAAACCATGGCCCTACATCGTAAACTCATTTCAAAATCAAATCTTCGCTCAAGTAACAATGTTAGTAATAAAATTATGGAAATATGATCGTGACAAATTCGTTCTTTTAAAGTAATCGACCAATGTAATCCAATAAGATTCAAATTTAACTGGCAGCCGTATCAAGATGTTAAAGAGAGATTGTTCAAGTGGTAAAAAATATCTACTTATCATTCGCTAAATATAAAGAATCTACCGTTTCGCTTGAGTGCTGTCTGACTGACTGCTTGGAGTGTGAAAGTTTCTATTACTAAAATAGCATGACTGTAGCTAGCATTTTATCCATTTTTCAATAGGCTGAAACCTTGCCTTACTTAATGTTCGCACGTGGTTTAAATGTGAGCTAATTATATCGGTATTTACTTGTTCTCTTTGCCTTCTTGCTGCCACGCGACCACAGGGTTCCGATTGCTGTCATGCAACGGCACGCCTTGACTTCTGTTCATGTGGTTAAGGGTTTCGCTGCCATATCCTGAAGTGTCACCTTCACCGTCCTCATCGTAAAAAGCGAATCGCTTTGCACTAGGAATATTGCGGTTCAGGACGTTGGCTCTCCTTTCATCTTTAAGGATGGTTTCCCCATTATGTATCGGTGGAAGACTGGGACTTCTCTGCCGCTGTATTGGCTCCTGGTACTCGTATGATGACTGCTTGTGTAATTCGAGTGTACTCGCGAACTGGTTACGGATTTGCGGCCTGTTGGAGTACCGCTCTCCGGAACCCCACGGCAGGTAAAGATGCGACATTTCTTCTGTTAACAAAAACACACAAACACCAGTAGTAATGCTGTATGTAGTTTCAACACGTAACAAGCACAACACTACTAACTGAATATTGATGATAATTTCTTTCTAATAAAAGTTAACAAAACGAGCATCAGCTCCGAACCTTCCATGTCTGAAGTCGTCGATGAATTAAATAACAATTCTGTACGGAAAAGAAAAATGAAAATGAACAAAGTTCCCCTTTATTGGGTATGCAAAGGGTTTTGAGTTTAGTCGATAAAACATGCATGAAAAGTCGTTAGTCATTATTTTTCATGCAGTGGTAGAAAATGGGTACTCTCTCTGAAAATGTGTGTTGTTTATAACCCTCGTTTCGCTGATAAGACGTAAAGGAAACATAACATGCCTGAATTTATTACTCAATCCGATGTACGTAAATAAGGCAAATGAAAAAGGTGTTGAAAAACATTATGTTAAGTTAAGCGAATAGCCAAGAACAGAATAATGTGACTGCCTTCGTTTCTATTTAGAGAAAATAACCCGCAGTTAAAATGCAAAATAGAATAAAACCTCTGCGGCAATTATATACCTATGTTTCAATTACGTAAACATGAAACAGTGATATCACTTTCGTTTTTCTTGTTGCATATTTGGATAATATACCTACTGGGTAATCGTCTGAGACAATAGTTTTGTGGTGAGTTAGGTAGACTTGTGTAGATAGCTGGCGACTTCAATTTGCGTTATTAGGTGTATTATTCGTTGTCACCGTCCGTGAGCAAGGGAGTCACCGGGCAGAACGATCAGCGTGCAACTTCCGGTGCTCTGGGGCACTAATATGCAACCTTGCACATCTGGCGCAGGGATGTCCGCTAGCAACTTGCAATCTTGGTTGCTCAATGGACATTTAAAACTAATAGCTTTTAATTTAAACCTACATTTGTTCGGTAGGTCGATACCTACGTCCGTTTATTATACTTACCTGGTTTATAAGTCGATTTTGTGATATAAAAAAGAAGTTAATTTGAGTTCCATCTATTTCCTTTTTTAGAGGATGTACAGATCAGACAAAAAAGTTTTTTATAAGATTCTCGTGGTTGTCGGCTCTGACTATTAGCCGAAATGTGTACTTAACACATTTATATAGTAGGTAAAAGTACAAGTAGGTATTATTAGGCTGCCTGAGAACCTCTGTCAAAGCTGTCGCTGAAAACCTTCTGATGAAAATTCAGTGTCATAAGTGCTAGGCACTTACTGTACCTGTGGTGTGTGTTGTGTAGTGAAGGGAAAGCATATACCTACCATAAGTAGGTATAAAGATTAGTTTTATTCGGGCATATCCATGATTATAAATATGTTTGGAAATTTTCTAGCTCAGAGCGAAACGAACTGAATTCTTTAAAAAAAACTGTTACTTATAGAAAACAGTCCACTAGGTTATAAGTATATTTTCCATGACAAGGCCCTTTTACAGCCACTTAGTAAGTTAGTTTTATTTTATTTTTATTAAATATTTACTGAATTGGTTCTGCTTGAATGGGTGTTCCCCGATAGTTACAATCTGGGTGTCTTCGAGCTAAGAGTGAATCGGTTTCTTCTAGGCAAGCGTGATCCATCGTAGGCCGCATCATCGCTTATCATCAGGCGAGTTGGCGGCCAAGCGCAAGCATATTTTATAATATTTTTTTAAGTGCTCCAATGTGTTCCAATGGAAATAAATAAATAAAAATGGCTGTGAAAGAATGAAAATCGTGCCGCGCAATCGTAACAGTTTAATTGCCTGAAATTAAAGGCGGCTAAATTGGAAGCAGATAGTTTACCACTTAGGTAATCTTAGGTAATAAGTAGATGGAAGCTTTTATATAATTCTACTGATGACGAGGATGAGTGCATCGATTATAGACAATATCGATTTGCGTTTTGCGAGATTATACTCGGAAGAAACCTTTAGTAAAACGATATTTAAAGAATATAATGTATAATTAACGGTAAATGAAAAATAGCAAGCTAGCTAGTGGTATATTTTGTTAGACTCGTTACGCTCTCATGCTTCGCTTGCTTGCAGTGAATGTTTTTGTTATAATGGCTACGGTGGGTTACCACTCTAAAGAGGATCATGACCATAAAATTAATTAGTTTTGATTTATGATTAGGTAACTTTTCGCAGCAGGTATCTAAGTGGGCATTTGTTAAGAAAGCAAATGCGAGTAACAGAACATTACGTGGAGTAGGTCGGTAGGTACCTACACTCGGTTTAGCGCGACCAATTTATACGTAAAGTTGGTAAAATGGAGGAACTAATTTTTTTCATTGAATGGCTGTAGCAAAATAAAATTAGGTCTATGGAATGGTTGTCACTTTTGTTTAGTAAATACGACGGTGGCTCGCCCACTCAATACTATAGATAAGTTTGTCAACTCGGACATCACGGACATGTACCCCCTTATTAATAAACTTGGAGTAATCTTGGGATAAATCGTGTTTTGTCTTTTTCTCTCATTCAAATTCTGAACTCGCTTGAAAAAGACAAAAGACGAAGTAACTATTCCAAGGCATTATGTTTATTAATAGGGGTAATAGAGTAAATTACTCTTGTGTGTAAGGATGTGTGCATGTGTAAAATCAGTATGTGTGCCTAGGTTACATAGCGGCTTGTGTTGGTGCATTAGGTTAGCGTTTGATAAGAAAAAGAAGCGTTTGTTCTTAGCGAAGTATGGTAGAGCTTGTTCAGATTAACTTGTCCTAGAACATTTATAGGAACTATCGAGCTTTGTGCAGAGCTACGTACACGTTGGTCAAGTTAATTTATGCAAACTATAGCGACTTAGCAGTTCTTTTATATAAAAGAAGTGTAAAGGTTATCATGATGCTAGGAAAGAGTAGGGCTGAATATTTACTTCGCGTGCACCCCACTAAAATTATTACTTGACCCATAACCTACTGTTCTTAATGTTTTTTATCCTTTTTGTACATTTGGGTTCAATATTTTTTTAACAGGGCAATACAATTGACTAAGAAAGTAATGCAGGACTAGGATATAATTATATTATTATCTTTGGTGCTGACCTATAGGTTCTGTCGCTTTTGTATTTGAGATGCCTGAATCAAAACAAAGCAAGCAAACAATAATTATCATATAAAAAACCGACTCCATAAAAATGTCAGAACTGGACCAAATTGAAATGGAACCACACGGAAAGCACCAGCTTTCAAATATAAAAAGAATCATCAAAATCGGTTCACCCTGTCGAAAGATCAGAGGTAACAAACAAAAAAGTTTTACTCAACTTTTTATTCAATAACTTTTATTCTATCAGTGGTTCTTATTCTTAGATGAATATCTACTAAAGTAGGTACCTAGATTTTTAGGTTGGTAAATACCCAGAAAAAAGAAGGGTAAAAAATTCTCACTTCAGTGTGTAAATAATATAGGTACTTAGATAGAAACTCTAAATTGTGTACACTAGAAATAAATATTACAAACAGATAGAAAACACTTATGAGCTAGTGCCACAAGTGGCGGCCTTATCGCTTAAGGCGATCTCTTCCAGGCAACCATTTTAGTAACTATTGGTAGATATACAGCTCAAATAATTTTGTAAGGCCATCCAATTAAAATGTTTTATGTGCAGGTGGTACTGGGGAATCGAACTCTTTGCGGTAGGCATTGTATAGGCATAGGAAAGTAATTATTGAAAAAATAGTCTTGGAATGTGGACGCCGTATCGTAACGTACACCTACCTTGGTAACTCGTCAAAAATATATCTTTTGGAATTGATCAGCCATTCCATAAAGGCCAGGCATTGGGCTTGGGCAGCTGGTTGACTCGAGGTCAAGCGTAAAGTACAAAGGTCGTTGTTTCCTATCGGCCCAACCTTGGTAATGGTTGGTAGTTTATTTATCGATAACTAACGACCCACCGGTTGTCTCGCCGGCACGGTATTGACAACGATTAGTATACTTCGGTAGTCATTGTTCGTTTCGGAAGTTCTCGGTTGTAAACAAAAACCAGGGAAATGATCGAGCCTTTTATTGAAATACTAGCGACCCGCCCCGGCTTCGCACGCGTATATGTTTTATTATATATATAAACCTTCCGTGAAAAATTATCTAACTGATAGTTAAAACCGCATCAAAATCCATTGCGTAGTTTTAAAGATCTAAGCATATATAGGGACGGACAGACAGAGGAGAGCGACTTTGTTTTATACTATGTAGTGATAGCTTCGGAAGTGGGAGGTAAATAAACGAGGGGAAAACCAAAAATTAAGGAGATAGGTACATACTTAAAGAACCCTGATTTGATAGCTGAATGGAAATGTATCATTGAGTCGATACTTTATTGAAATCATCAACTTAATATTTAATTTCCAATAGATGCCAGGCTATCAGAATTAAAAATATAATCAATGGTAGTCCACACGAAGGTAGTAAGGTAGTGCATTTTATTGACTTTCTTTCGTAGAATTTTTATGGGAATCACAAGAGGGGATGGCATGTGCGCCCCAGATTGCCCCCACTTATACCGGCCTAGTTGTCGTAGGAAGGGAAATACACGAACATGTTTATTTTCCTTATTCCACAAGGGTGGTAAAGACAAATTGAATGAATATTTCACGTAGACAGCGCGGCGAGGCATATTTTTTTGTTAATATTTCGTGTATATTTTTTAATCTTGAATGTATAATGTTTTTAGTCATTCAATATGAACATCGCTAACATTTTATAGTGCCTATAAGCACAAAGACTTAAAAATAAAAAAGGTAGATACTAGATAGTGTCTCTGCTTATTTTTAACCGACTTCAAAAAAGGAGGGGTTCTTAATTCGGTTGTATTACCTCAGAACTCAAACATTCATTTTATGAATCTACAATCAAATAAAAAAAAAATAACGAAATAGTTTCGTTAATTTGGCTTTTATTAAAAATATGTAACTGAAAAAATATGTCATCCAAGTAAACGAAATTGCTTACCTACTAATATTGAAGTCGGATTTTAAATAATAATTATGCAAACAAGTTACCATTTTTTTACCGACGAAGGAAAGAAGGAGGTTTTGTACGCGTATATTTTTAATCATAGGAAGGAAGACTAGTAACAAATACCTACCTATCATATAACTACGTGGTTATTCATAGCTACCACATAATACATAATAGGTGTATGGGTGTTGCTACCTAATTCAATTCAATTTAAAACTCCAGCATTTGGAGCAATTTAGCTTCGTTTGGTGAAATTGGAGGGACGGTCCTATCAATAAAGAATTTGTTACACGGTAGGTACCTACACTTAATGTAGAAATACCTACCTACCCGGTACCCGATACGTGCTTTATTAGGAGAAACAAATATATAGAGTAACAAAGCGTGTCTGTATTTTTTTATAAGTTGTAACAAACTGTGCTAATAACTTAAATTTTATCACTAATACTAATTAATTTGACTTACCTCCAAGCTACTTAGTGATTGTTCAGTTACATCATTCTATACACTAGCAACATTACAGAGGAAACGCAGGATAAAGACACGCACAAACGTAGCGGCAGTGAGTGGATAATTGATAATGAGTTGCGCGTACGCACCTCGCTCCCTCGCCCACTGCTGCTTCTTCTGTTGTACTAACGACGCCGGTTTGCTCACTGACAGCATCGCACACACTATACATTACACTTTCTAATGCCCCTTGTTGCACACACGTTGCGTTTCTGTATCTTCCAACCGCAGCGCAGTTGCGGTGCACCGGCTAATGAGTACTCTGGAGTGCTCTTTAGCGGCGGACGCTTGCGCATCGGCGCGGGCGAGGCGGGCCTGCCGACGCGCATCGCTTCACGCGTGCACTCATTGTACAGCGTGCTCGCTGGACCACTCCGCTGTCCGATCACTCGTTGCAATTACTTTTTCAAAAATAACGGTATCCGAGTACGTCGCCCATCCACGCTAGACCAGTCACGTATGCGAGGTATGTCAATCGAGCCCGGCAAAGACGGTCGGTCACCGCGCGGTGTCTAGACTTTTCAGTTTTCAGCACCCTATTGTTCAGCGGACGTCACGCGAATGAGTTTCAGAGGAAAGGCTCGGAAAAGCCGCCGGTCGATATCGTAGCCATAGCGACGTTTGTTTCATGTGCTAGCAAGGAAGTACGGCGTTTTTCTCTTTGTATTTGCATTTTAGGCCACGAGGTGACGCGAAAATTGTAACATGGCACGATTAATTACACAGGCGCCGCTGTATTCATTTAAAGCACTTTTGTATTTTCGGTTTCCGTGCTAATGACACTTGTTACGGCTCGAAATGTTATGTACTACTAGCTACCGTCCAGAGGCTCGCTTAATCTCGAGAGTGATGGCTCGCTCACTTGGTATTCAAAGGACGTCACGTAAAAGCGAGGAAGTTTGATTGTTGCAGAGATGACATCATAGGACTTGCGAAACCAGTTCCTTCCGGGTACTTATCTGGCTGCCCATTGTTTTTAAATTTTAATATTGCTGAGTAGACTTCTGCAGGCGACTTCGCTCGCCTGTAAAAGCGCTTAATTTTCTTATTTTTGGCTCCAACTTTTGGATTGCACAAATCCTGAAAAATATTTTAGCCATATTTTATGTTGTCATCCTACTAGTTTCACATAATTAAGTCAAGGCCATGCGTCGTCATTTTATTCGTTCACTAATCGGGTAGTGTCTTGAAACTGAACGCTACAATGGCATTATTTATTTTGTGATGCCTATTGCCTACTTGCTATTATCCAAAAAAAAAACCGAATTTAACTACATACATAGTTCTATTAGGTCATTTTAAACATGACATGTGATGTGAACGGACGGATGGCTGAAACCAGTGGGCGTAAGGGTTAAGTATCAGTGGGCGAAGTACGAATATTCGCTACGTAAAATACATCGAATTTTATATGGAATTCGATACGTAGTTTATGTAGCGAAAACTCGTACATGTATGGATATTTGCAACCCCGAATCCGATAAACAAGGGCGATATGGTAAGGTGGTGTCAAGTCTTCCATAACAGTGTACTCGTAATACGACGTACCGAGTGAAATAGAAGCTTTGCAAATTCAGTGGGTGTAAGTAAGTACGAATATTCGCTACGTAAAATACTTATCAAATTTCATAAAAAAATTGAATGTCTGGAATGCAATACGTATTTTACGTAGCGAAAATTCGTACTTCGCCTAGTGACCGCCGTCGGGAGGACCGACGACGTCTTAGACAGTGGCCCTAGTACGAAAAAGTATTCGTTCCGTAAACGATAGCAAAATGTATGAAAAATTGAACAGCGCCTCTATCGGACGTAAGGGAAACTGAATTTTTCATACATTTGCTATCGTTTACGGAACGAATACTTTTTCGCAAGTTCTCGTACTAGCCCCACTGCTGTTTTCACCAACCATGACTCGCTGCTAGTGTCAGACTGAAGAATCGCGATTGATCTACTTGCATTCACGCGCGAGCAAGATAGCACGCAATCCGAATAAACATCCCTAAGACGTGCTGAGCAGACGAAAGGGCAGTGGATTAAATCTTACCATGGTACTGGGCAGTCATTCTGCACGGGAAAACGCGCGCTAACGTGGCCACCTCTATAAATTTGGCCTCTATTCCTTAGGAAATAAAGAGGTTCACTTAACGCGCTGCGTTATGAGCGCGTTTGCCCGTGCGGAATAAGGGCCCTGAGTAAAGATGAGCGGCATTTATCCGTAATTTGTGTGATTCCTACGATTCTTTACACAATGGATAAGAAATTTAAAAGCTTGTATGTACCACATGAAACATTTATTATCTCATAAGATTTTACCAAATGTTTTTTAATATTATTCCTATTACTATAAATTAGAAAGCATATCTAGTTCTGATATCCTCAAGTTTCTTTGATACTTCAGCCGGTGTCCGCTCCAAGTCACTGGCGATGGCTTTTTGTTTCCCCGGCTCCAGGGAGTTGTACTGCTCGCATAGATCTCCATCTATCACATTCTGCAACAAAGTAACTTACATTAGACTCATTGTTTGAGCATTCATTTTATGAAGCGTTTTGATTCTACTTTTATTGTGCGAACAGCTAGTCTATGGAATGCGCTGCCTGAATGGGTGTTCCCCGATAGTTACAATCCGTGAAATAAATAATTTGAATGGTGTCTCTTTGAAACACGAGTCGCTTTCTTCTAAGCAAGTGTGCTCCATCATAGACTGCATCATCGCTTCACATCAGGCGAGTTGGCGGTAAAAAACAAGCCTATCTAATATATAAAAATCTCGTGTCAGTGTTTGTTATCCAACTCCTCCGAAACGGCTTTACCGATTTTTATGTTGTTTTTTTTTGTGTATATTCTATTTTTCATCACCACGCGGGTGAAACCGCGGGCGCAGCAAGTTACTAAATAAAAAACTGACACTAAAACTATCTTTTGAAATTATATTGTGAGTTCCAAATCTACGAAAGAACCGAAGGCGGCGCTCTCGACTCTCAGGAACGCAGTCTCTAGCAACAACTAGGCACCGCCATAACGGCAAGTGCACACGCCATCGCTTCGAGACTGTGCTCTACCGACAATGTAACACAAGCGCCTTCTTCAAGACTTGGCGCCTGCTGACATACTGTCGGATTTACAACTACTTCGAGGGTAGATGCTAACCTTGACTGGGTAGTAGTAGCTTCTAAACGAAAGGTGGTCGCGTCCACACAATGGAGAGTTTTCACTCCTCATGTGCATCTCCAAGTGTTGGAAGAAGTCATGGTCTTCTCGCGACGTGAACGGTAGAAGTACGCCCAGGGAACCGCTGACTGTAGCATACAGGAGCGCTTCTGAACCGCCTGGTATTAGCGTGGCTCGCTGTAATGACGTCACCGTCTCGCCGATGTGGAAGTTCATCGTGATGTCACCCTTTTGAGACGCACCATTCAGAAGACCTGAAAGATATTTGAATACTATTAGTTTATTGAAATATTACTATTTACATTAGTTGGTAGGGAAAAATTTCTTCAGAAAAGCAGTAGAATCATTAATTTTCATAAGTCTAGCATGTGTGAATTAGATCATTATCATCATGGAAACTCTTCAATATTTTAGTTACAATATGGCTTGAAAATTATTTACCTCTGTCCCAAAGAGCTTTGTTTCCAGTTGGGTCTTCATCAACATCGTCACTGACAGACTGTGGCAATCTCATCACAGACACGTTTCCGAACTTATCAGACATGGCAACAGTGTCATAGTCGAGTATGCAACTGTTCGTGATCCATCTGGGATTAGTGTCATCTGCGAATATGATCAGTTGGTTCTCCCGCTTTTTGTACTTCACACATAATACTGATTCTTGGACATCTGATACAAAGATCCTTTGACGAACGGTTTTGATGTCGGCTACGAGGTTAGGAATGTGTCTGTTTTCGCATTTGCGTAGAAGTTTCCGTCTGCCAATGTCGTATAGACGGAGCATCCGGCCGACGCCTGCCAGTAGTCGGCCATTGAAGGCTGCCAGAGCACCTGGGTATTCATCTACCGGTGTTTTGTGAACTAATTCTAATTTCCCTGTATTGTAGATCTGTAACAAAAATATTGATTTAACTTTTGCAATCAATAAAAAAAACATTTCTGAAATAACAGTATGTAGAATCCTCAGATCTGGTTAAGTATCATCAAATATCTCAGATGAAACACGGAGCGATATAGTGTTGACATCATTGGAAATCATGCATGCAATATGGATGTAACAAATGAAATTCGGTTTACAAATCCAAGGTTATTTACCTTATAAACGTGCAAACTGCCTTCGGTACAAGATCGTGGAGATAGCACCATATCCTTAGCAACTCCAACGACTAAGTGAGGACTCCCATGCTCTGCGTGTTGAGCCCACCGTAGGATGCACAGTGACACTGCCGCTTCATTTTGCTCCAGAGGCAACTTGAATAGGGTGTTGGGTTGTCCACCTCCTATGCCCATATCTACCACTCTGATTTGAGACGCCCACATGCCTGTAAACATGTGATTTGGTCAGATTTTTTTTATATAATGAGAATGTTATAAATGATCAGTTTGAAAAAGAAAATGTTTCCCAAACTTGAATCAAATGACATATAATTGAGGTCATCTGGGATTAACGTCAGGATTTGATATTGCCACACTCGATTAGAGTCAGTCTGCTAGTTGCGCTTTCTGCTCTTGCCCAGAGAATGTGGCAATGATGTGTATGGATAGTGCATGGACAGTTACCTGGTCCAGCTTTGGGTGATGAGAAGACATTTTCAGGGAGTAGGTCAGAGAGGAATGCATCAGCCATTTCATTGGCAAGTGTCTGTTCTTCAGGGCCGCCGCCTGCTGCAGCTTCCCGCATCTCTTGTGCCATTTGCACTCTGCAATAAGGGATAACATTCATTAGAAACAAAGAACTAAATGGTAAATAAGATGAAATGTTTTTGAACTAAGTCAGTACTGCAGGAGTATCTACATAAAATTCGGTATTTTGTGTAATTTATCATCATACTAAATAATTAAGTGTTACTACTAAGATTACAAGAAAGTACACAATATTTACCTTCGTTGATTTTTCATATCTTCAGTGTAGGAATTGTGATCAGTCTCAAGGATGATGATGTGATTGTTGTCAGTGTTGATGACAAATTTTCGGGGCGTAAACTCCAGTGGCAAATATGTTTGATTGAAAACTGCGCCTAATTTTTCCAACGCCAGAATCCTAAGAGTGTTTGACGAGATTGCTACAATACCCTCTGCGCACTGTTCTGTAAGAAAATAATGACGGTTTAAGAATTGTTCAAACTCAAAAATGGCATGAACTAAGAGATGTCAATATAATAAAAGGTTTGTCCACGACATGGTTTGGCCGCCTTCACAGTCTGAGCGACTCCAGCTTGGCTATGGAATATGCCGAGTGCCGCGCTCTACCGTGAACGGGAAAGCGACATGATCTGCGACGTCGTGGGCCTGTCACTGCATGGGGCAGCTACGCACCACTGTCGCGCAGCCACACCCGGAGGTGCGACTACGCAAACACGTCGGGTAAATTTCATAGATATTTTGATAGGCTTGTTTGACCGCTACCTTGCCTGCCGTTAAGCGATGATGCTGTCTACAATGGAGCATGCTTGCCTAGTAGAAACCGATTCACTCGTGATTTGAAGACCCTCAGATTGTAACTATGGGGAACACTCATTCAGGCAGCGCATTCCACAGACTAGAATTTCGTACAATAGTGGAATCAAAGTACTTCATATGAGTTTTCGATAAATTAACCATGAAGTGGTGTCGCCTTTTCATGCCTACTATGACAATCTGATAGCGGGTGGGAGGGAATTAGATCAATCAAAAAAAAAAAAAATACTATTACTTAATAATTCTCACCTGAACTAAAACCAGCAGCATATTCTAAACATTCATAAGATAAAGGTGTCAGATGGAATCTGTTTTGGTAATGGTATCCCAGCCATGTTCTAGAGGACACGGCCAGCACAGCTTCGGAAGCTTGCACACGCACCTTGAACAATTTCACTGGTCTGGACCCCAAGTATCTGAAATAGATCAAACCGCATGTTAGGAATATTGACCATTATATTGGCAAATGAAAAGAAACTACAGTTGAGTTCTCAGATCTGGTTAGGCATCGTCAATAATTTTCAGATGAAACACGGAGCGATATATTGTTTTACATCATTGGAAGGTTAGTTATCAAGACAGAGGTAAGAAACTTGTTCAAACCTTGTTCTGGTGTCTGCCAAGTCTCCACTGACAGAGTCCAATGTGGTTCGGAGCAGTACTCCATTGCCGAGTCCGATGTTGAGATGTAAAGCAGACTTCGCTCCAGATTCAAATGGCTGTTCAACAATACAAAGTGACTCTGCACCTGCTGGTAGGGCTTGCATAGACCTTGGAGAGAGACAATCCTGAAAAAACAGAAGTTTATTAAATCCTTTCTTTTTATCATTAAAGTGGTTAACTTGTGGCTTTATTGTCAGTAACTTGTGAATAACGCATTTTTGGGTTGTTGAAATCAAATAGATTCAGTGGTGTCCTTGTATCATCATTTGAGAAATATTTGTATACCATTAAGTATTATGTATTGTTTTCAACTTACCGTTGGATCTAATGAGATGATTCTGACAGTGTTATCATTGAGCCCAACAGCCAAAAACCAAGCTCTCTGCTCGCCAGCTGCCACAGAGCCCAATGCCATGCAGGACACATCCGATGACAACTTTTTTCTTTCAGTGTATTCATTCAATTGTCCAGTCTAAAATGAGAACATTTTGATTAGAATATGCAGCAGTAAGTGTGAATAGTTCAATTTTATGTAGGTAGGTTTGTTCACGACATGGTTTGGCCGCCTTCACAGTCTGAGCGACTCCAGCTTGGCTATGGAATATGCCGAGTGCCGCGCTCTACCGCGAACGGGAGAGCGACATGATCTGCGACGTCGTGGGCCTGTCACTGCATGGGGCAGCTACGCACCACTGTCACGCAGCCATACCCGGAGGTGCGACCACGCAAACACGTCGGTTAACTATATTTTCTAATGTCAAATGAAGTTACACTTACTGGGTCCATTTCAAAATAGACTAATTCGCCGCCAGTCAGCGCGATGACGACTTGTCGCTGATTCACGGCGCATTTGACAATAGACTTCTTTCCAGGTGCCTTCCACTCGTTGACACGCTTGTCGGCGCGGATGTGTCGAATCCCATCTGGGTACACTTGCACTAGAGCGTCATTCCCGAGCGCGTGGCAACTAAGTGTCGGAGTAGTTCCCAGGAAACCAGAGTCAGTCACTTCCTCGACAGTCTCGCCGATAGAAAGTACAAGAGTTGCATTCACGAACGACACGATGATGTACGAATCAAACTCCTCTGCAAACAAAAGAAAATTTCCAGAGATAAAAGATTTGTCGACAATCAAAAGTTGAATATAATCTTCTGTTCATTGCTGCCACCGTTGAACTGTAATTGGAGTTTGCGACGCCTACCTTTGTCTGATTGCAGAGACCATCACTATTTGTTCATCGCCCATAGTAGACTCTGAAAAGAAAAACCACTGGTGTTTATGTATGAAACGACCAGGGTTTTATTAGTAACTTGTTTGATAAAGAGGAGCATTCATAGGTGGTTATTGCAGCGTCATGGTAAGTCAGTAACACGGACCAAAAAGTTTATAATCATAATGCTCCATTCATTTTTCTCTTCCAGTTTCCCTGTATACTCTAAGTATCATCCTAGATATAAGAGTCATCCTAGTTAAGAAATCTTTATTTATCAATCTCATTGATTTAATCATATCAATTCCATTCATCCATCTACTTCAAATCTTTAAGTAATCTTACCATCTTTGTGCCTCTTGACAGTCCATACAGCATTGGGAGAACCAGGCAGTTCTGACACAGCCATCTCTGCTACTTCCAAACCATGTCTCAATGCTCTAATTGAGGATCTCGATCCACGACCACATGCCAAGTACACTTGTGGAGTGTCTTCACCGGCCAGATCAGCCACATGGCATGCTGAAATTACAAAACTCATATTAGCCATTATTCAGTCACCCGGTGCTAAATATTAGACATGAAAAATTGCCATTTATTCAGATACCCAGCCAAACTGACAATCGACGCATCAAACCAAGCAAGCTCGCGTCGCAAGGTAATTCGGGTTTTTCAGTCATGAGCGAAGTTAGCAAGTGTTTTATTGGACTTGTTGAATTGATTGCAAACACGATCACTTGAGGTTATTGTGAACGTGCTGTTGTAGTTTGAGGTTGTTATAAAAGTACATTTTGTATATTGTAAAATGAAAATATGGTGATTATACTCATTATGTGGATTAAAATAAAGTACCTACCTAAATTGGATATTTAAGTAATTAATTTTTTTTTCAATATCTGGCCGGATACTAAATTTAAATTAAGTGATAAAGTATATTTACCAAGGATAGGCGAAAGAGAGTCCAGTTCATCAACAAGAACCAAATTCCTCAAAGGTCTTGGTGCAAAGAAGAAAGTGTCCCCTTCTTCTAATGGCATGGCAGAGCTGAATTCTGGTTCATCATCTTCATCGCCCAAGTGCGCAATTTGGTACAGATAACTGAAAACAACAGATTATTCCATTAGACTTCTAAAATTTTGTTCACATAGATTTCATCGCGACTATTTGAATTTACATTTGTGCATCTCTCATCAGTGTGCACTCCCCATGAATCAGGAGGACCTTGGTTTGGAGATTACCTCTCTTTGCATGATTAATATAGACAAGAGAAATAAATAATCTCACATCTTCTCAACATGCATAAATAATTATCAATATTAAAACTGACTTTATTAAAATTTCAGAACTGGACCACATTAAAATGGGACCCCACGGGAAGCACCAGCTTTCAAATAAAAAAAATAATGATCAAAATCGGTTCACCCAGTCTAAAGTTATGAGGTAACAAACATACAGTTATATTGAGAACTTACTCCTTTTCGGAAATCAGTTAAAAATAATAAAATACTCACTGGTTACCAAACTCGCAAGCTACGAACAGGAATCCAGTTTTGAGAACACACATTGAAGACGCTACCGGGACTGTGTCAAAGTATTTCAATTTAATTTCTGTGACCATATCTTCATCAGTTTCTATGGTGATTTTGAATATGTCTCCTTGTTCAGTTTGCGCCAAAAAGAAGTACATTGACTTGGTTTTGTGAGTAGCCGAGCAGACGAATATCATTCCTCTTTCTGGGTCGTCCAAATCGTTTCTTCGACGAGGTATAGGGCATCGGATGTCGTGCTGGTCACCCAAATTTTTGTATGTCAGGTAATTCTCAGAGCAAATGAGCACTCCCGATGGCCCGTCATTGCCACCTGGCACTGTTATGAGAAAGTTAGCATGCTCTTCTAGAGGTTCTGAATATTTCCTGACAACATGGTTCAAACCCAAGTCCAATTCATAAAAAGTCAGGGTCTGTTGCGTTTTTTGAGCTGCTTCACCTGGAATAATTATTTTTTTGTAATATCGGCATCAGCAAAGCATGGTGATCTTACAAGTAGTGGGATGTAGTCATACAATATAAGAGGATTTGGCGTCACTGTCAGTCGGAAACACGGACCTCAAAATAATCATTCGCTATAAATACCAAGCAAGCAGAACTATTACAGAATTTCCATTTTATTTAGATAAGATTTCATAGACTCTGTCATTAAGTATCGTATGAACTGTCGGGTCAAGGTTCCTCCCATTCCCAATATGCTTGAGAATTGAGCTAGTGGCAGACGTTTGAGATGAAGGCACAAAATTTTGCATTAAGTTAAGATATTTAAGCTTTTAAGGGAAACTACTGCTGAAGGAAGAACAATGAGACATCCCCGTGTCAACTTCTGAACAAAAGTATAAATTGAAAATTTTAAAAACATGATAAAAGAGCTGATAATCCACGAATAGTTGAAGATTTTTTTGAATCATAGCTAAGAACCACTCAATCAAGTATACTTTTAAACAAAAATTAAATCAAAATCAGTTTAACCTTTTAGGAGCTACATTGCCAAAGACAGATACACACGTTAAATTTATTTTATAATTCCCCTTTGTTTACATCAGGGCTTAAAAGGGCACCTTGTAAGAAAATTTGCCGATTTCTACAGCATGACTTCTGATCATTTGGATTGAAAAAGCAATTTCACAGAATCAGGGGTCGATCGTGTTTGTCTAGCAACTCTGTAGAAGCCACCTATAGAAGTTAATCAGTTTGCCAGGGAGTAATAATTATATTCTCATCTCCGCTGCCACCAAAGACAATAGATCCACTTTAAGATGCAATTAAAAATGTGAATAATTCACGTCCGTGACTGCAATGTCGTGACACGAATGTAGAAGCTGAGACTGGGACATAATATGGACAATTTCTTCATATAAAAAAACAATCTTACCTGTAGGATCGGCATCTGCTTCTTCATAATCAATCTCCAAGCAAGCAAACATAGGGTTTTCAAACCCCACATCCACTCCCACCATGTGGTACACCAGGGTGTTGGACTTATGGGCTTCGAGCGGCGATGAAATTGTCAATCTGGCTTCAGCATCTCTGTTCAGAATGTATACCAGCTTCTGTTTCTCAATGGCACCTATCATAACAGCTCGTCCTTTAGGGTCTATAGCCAAATATTGCCCCGGGACTATTCTTCGACATCCGGACTTTCCAAATGTTTCTTGGTGTACTTTTTCGAGAATATTCTTGGCAGGTATGTACTCCAGAATGACAATGCGTCCAGAATCCGATCCCACGACTATGTAATCTAATAAACAAAAAAAAAGTTATTTCACAGACAATCCCTAGATCCTGGTTACTTGGATAAGGTTGCATGGTAAGAAAGTTTCTGTACCATTAACGGAACATCTGTAAAGTCATGGTGACTGAATAGAGCGACGTTATGGACTACACTCTATGCATCTAGTTATCCCATGTCTCTTTTGCTGAAGGGACATGGAGCAAGACAATGCAAATAAAATACAACACTACATAGGTATTTAATGTAAATATTCAGCATGGAAGACGATATTATGGTCAATTCACATGTTTGTAGGTTATCTAGGTCAACCACCCCACGTGTTCTAAAAATAGAGTTCACTCACCTTTCGTGCCACCGGTGAGTCGAAATGACATTATTGAGCGGATGATGCCGAATATTTCCATTTTCATCAAAGTATGCACTTTGCCGGTGTTAGGGTCGGGCCGAAGGAGTTCCAAGGTCTTCCCACGTGATATCACGATCTCTTGCTGCTTAGTGCCGGAGAAATTGCCGTGAACGGCATGGGTGATGGCAGTGGAGCCTTGTAAAGTCAAATTGTAAAGATGCATGGTGCCGGCCTTATCCTACACCTGAAACAAATTTTAGAGTTAAATACCATTCAACCAAAACGTGGCACAATAATTCTAGCCTGGAAATTATTTGTTAAGCTCGTAACTGACGAAAGCAGAGAGGAAGCTGTGCTTACGAATGGGTGAGCTTGACAATCTTTGCACAGCTAAACGACCACGATTGATATTTATCTATCGTGGAGATACCTTAGTGCAAATATTACCTTAAATACATAATTACACGCTTACATTATAAAATAATCAAATTACCTTCAAGAATATGTGGCCGATTGCCGCAATGCGGCTTGATTACAAAATTATAACACCAAACTACAGTTTCACTACGGGACGCAGGCAAAATGGCGGAGCGCAAGCGCGCCATTGTGGTTCCGCGGCGATTGACCAATGAAATGAAAGCATTTTCAAATATGGCGTCGTTTTATATGTAGTTAGTTGCCAGTCAAAAAATATTAATGAGCGTTTTCCTGCCATCTATGGACGAGTAGTGAAACACTAGCGCATGTAAGTCCAGCCATCTATGGTCAGTGAGCAGTACTACTCAATGGCGTGGTAATAAAAATGATGATTCGAGATAGCTCTAAATAATCACAACAGATGACGGCTGAATGCGTAATCGCCACCTTTATTGTGTAGGCAGCTAGGAATGTAAAATGGTTAAAAATTACTAAAATTCGGCTTACATAATACTTATTTTCCTATGACTTTCCTAGTTCCCGAGAACAAAGAAAGGTCTACCCTTGGTCTACCCTTATTCACGTGCTTCGTAAGCAATTTTTTCCATAATATATTTTTTTTACTAGGAGGTTAGCAGTTAAGACTTAAATTGTTAAGACTTGAATTAAAATAACTTCACCAACCTAGGTACCTACTTACTGTATGTAGTTTGCAAAAATAACAGTGACCTACCCCACCTTTGAAAAATAATGTGACAATAGAGACTAGAACATCTGACTTTTGTGTTTTTCGGGATACTTATAACATTCCACGATGTGTTTGTATGGTTGAAAGGAGGCTGCCCATTGTGGCGCTTCTTTTAATTCTATTTTGGCTGCGTCTGCGCAGCCGCGGGCCCACAATGTATCGAGACGACGGACAGCGGCGCACCTGAGTATGCAGCCGCATGGCTACTTGTTCATCGGGATGAGAGATGTAGCTAGATTAGATATGTGCGTACCAAACCAACATAAATTTGTTTGTCGCCTTATGAACGAATTGTTTGGTAAATGTAATAACGAATTGTAAGCTCGTGTACCAAGATAAAGTTGAAATATGCAAATTTTTGTTTACCCACTAACACTCAGGCGCCTTATTTTACGATCTTCAAAGAGATCGCAGGAAAACGCTGGATGCTGTGGCCTTAGTACGAGAACTTGCGAAAAAGTTATCGTTACGTAAACGATAGTAAATGTATGAAAAATTCAGCTTTCTTTCACGTCCGATAGAGGAGCTTTTCAATTTTTCATACATTTTGCTATCGTTTATATAACGATAACTTTTTCACAAGTGCTCGTACTAAGGCTACTGGCCACTTCCAACCGGCCGTTTTGGAGATCGATGGGGGACGCCTATGCCCAGCAGCGGCCGTCCTATGGTTGAAATGAAAATGCTGATGATCAAGTTATGATCATCACAGCACAATTTCCATGTAGGTAGTGTATAGGTACCATCTTGAGATCTTGCAGACAATTACGTCCAGCGTGCAGTGCGCTGTGCGCGGGCGGCGGGTCACGATCTCCTCTTGCACGTGCGGCGGCGCAGCCTTCGCGATCGCCGCCTTTTTGTACCGACGAGATAATGCACCCGTAAATAGGTCGGACTGGACATACGTTTTACATTTAGCAAAGAGTGCGCTCTCCGGCCACGGCTTTTACAGAATTTACTCTTTTTTACGTATAAGTCGTCGGTAATTTTATATTTTAAGTTGCAGTAATTTTATATTTCAGTAAGTATAATTATATTTTGTTTTAGCTGCGCACCTCGCAGAACAACTCCTCGACAATCATATTTTTTCGGGAATAAAGCATCTTTTTATGATACTACCTATAAGGGTATTTTAGTGGTAGGACTCTTTTGCAGGGGTCCGCCTGGGGAAGTACCACACTTTTGCCAGTTATTCAACCGCCAAGCAGTAGTATGCAAACACTATTCTGTGTTCCGGATTGAAGGGCAATGTTTCCAGCGAAACTACAGGGCACACAGAGATTTGACATCTTATATCTCGGGGTGACGAGCGCAGTGCATTGCCATCCAGGGTTTTGAACTGTTGAAGTTTAAAATTCTGAGTGGCGTTGAGCTGTTATTGGCAAGCGTGAAGAGCCATCAGGCGAGCGACTTTCCTCGTCTCGTCACCCAGTATCATAAAAAAAGGCCTCCAAATACCTAATAACTCTATGAAAAAAATCGCGTCGATCTTTTCCGTTTCCGCATGAAAGAAGAACAAACAAATTAACAAACATACTTTCACGTTTTTAATTGAGTGATTTTACCTTTTAATAAAATTTTAGGGACAAATGTTTATTGGCAGCTTACTGGCCACTTTTAATCCACCAAGCGGCTTTTAGTTTATTTTTTAAGTTATATTTATTTGGAAGTAGTTTTAAGTTTTAGTTTATTAGAAATTGTCTATTATTAATCAAATTTGTGACACTAATCATCATCATCATCATAATTAATCAGCCTTATCAGTCTACTGCTGGTCATAGGTCTTTCCAAGCACGCAGCAACTAAGCCCGAGTTTATGCTGACCGTTAATGTTTTATCGCTCGAGACGAAATAATGAAAGTTTACGCGAATTTTGATGAAGCGACTGGTGACTTCACTTCATCAAAATTAGCGAGAGCTTTGGCAATCCCACTCGCGCATTTAAACGGATATGTCGTCAAGTTGGGTTGCGTTACATCAATTTGCGCGGATATGGAAAACAGTACCAAATTCATATTTTGTTTATAAGTAATTGAGGATGTTGTACTTTTAGAAACATGATGGAGACACTGGCAAGAACAGACTTTCTAAAAACGTGTTTTTCCCCGAATCTTGAAATCAGAATCAGAAATCATTTATAGTCAAAACTGCATGCGTACAAAATAAGATAAAACAAACTATATGTTAGTGCCTATCAAGAGTCTGCCCTTTACGAGATTAGAGAAATTTTTGATAGTTCGTTTTTTCATATTCGTATGGCCGTTTATCTAATTTAATGTTATTTAGTGTAAATACAGTTTTTTAATCAGACATAAACAAGGGTAACTTAAAAAACATAAAATTAACATAAACTAAATATTAACTAAAAACTTTAAATTAAAAAGTAGCTAAATAAATACCTAAATTAAATCTAAATTAAACTGAATATTTTACCTATCTAAACGTGTAAACTCGTTTCAATTTAAATTATTGGTTAGTTTTGAGGAGGGCGTCGACTCGTGCCTATATATTTTTCTGCAGATGTAGATCGCATGGATTTGTCACTGTTTCGCGCAAGGGCAAAATTGGATTTGAGTTCACGACGTGGTAGCGATTATCTAATCTTAAAAGTAGGTACTTTTAGGTAGGTATACTTCTACGAATTCGACTCCACGCTAACATTCCATGATATCTCCAAGGCAAGTCGTGAATAGCTCTCCGGTATTAGTGAGTAGTGGCCGCCAGGTTTCGGATAAGGTTGCGTTGCGAGTGGGTTGTCCAGCTTTATGTAAAGCACGTGTTGAACATTAATCTTAGGAGGCTCCGTCCGGCCATGGTATATTCTTACTGAGTGATTACTTCAATGTTCAATACACAAACAACGGTACATTACTGGGCCCCGATTCTACTAAACCAATTGTTTTTAAATTGTTAATGAATTGCCTCAAAAATTGCCCTTCTGACACTTTTGGTATAGATAAAGTGTGAAAAGTGAAAAACCAATTGTTTTTAAATATGGTAATGAATTGCCTCAAAAATTGCCCTTTTGACACTTTTGGTATAGATAAAGTGTCAAAAGTAAAAAATTGAGGCAATTCATTAACAATTGAAAAACAATTGGTTTAGTAGAATCGGGGCCCAGTACAGATACCAATAATCTCACTAATAATTCGAAAATGTAGTTATCTTTGTAGACCAATGATATACTTTGACACTCAACTGCTTTAGAGTAATGATACGTTTTTCTTGATTAATAACTAAATCACACTAATCACGTCATCACACTTCACACTTGTCTTTAAATGGTATAAAAAAATATACAGACGAACATAGTACCTCTTCTTTTTTGGAAGTCGGTTAAAAAAAAGTCTCTTTCCGCGTTTGCCTGTTTGTAGGTATATTCGCTAACTCCTCCAAACTACGCAACGGATTTTGATGCGGTTTTCACTTTCAGTTAGAGAATTTTTCACGGAAGGTTTTACTTTATATATACATGCATAATAATACCGCGTGAAAAGCCGGGGAGGGTCTCTTGAAGTACTATAGAAAAAGTTAAAGAAAGTTTGTGTGTTAGTTCAGACAAACACATAACATTTCGTATGGAGGAAGCTTATACACATAGGTTACTTTTTATTCCGAAAAATATATATGATTCCTGTAGGATAGCGGCTGAAACCACGGGGTGCAGCTAGTCGGTATTCGTAAAATATTTATGCCGCTTGGCGTCGAAATTTTGTATTTTGGTCCATGGGGTTATTTTACCATAAAGAAAATATTCAAACAAACATCGCCACTATTAATCGATGCCGCTGGTATATAGTAAGTATATCTATATAGCTGGCTCATTCCTCGCGCAGAGAACTTTGGCTATTCAAACACAGAAAAGTTTTTTTTTTTGGTTAAATTAGAACGGCTCAAGGCATTTTTGTAAGAAATTTGTTGTAGCCACTTGCACTCATATAAACCGTGTTAGCAACTGTGACGCGGAGTTCGACGCGTTGACATAAATAAGAATATTCAATCACATATCTGCCACAATACACGACATAGTTTACTTCTCATTTCCGTTCTATTTACTTCTCTTTCTGTGTAATCAACAATAATGCAGTCTGTGTTCTTGGTACTGGGCCACATGGGCTACCTCTTCATTTTAATTTTTAGTTTAATTAAGACAAGTGTATTTACGTTTTTTTTTAGATATAACTTCGTTTACTGTAAATAGATTAAAATGACTTCTAACATTTTCTATTTCTTAAGTCTCTACAATTAACGGTACTAACCGATAATTGTTTAATTTTTTACAAAAAGGTACCTGCGGAGCACCTAGATGAACCACGGGTAAGAAACAGTTAAAATACCTTCACAAACCTAGACTAAAATGTTTATGAATCAAACCTACGTTCGTCAGTCATATCGAAAATTAATGGACTAACATTATCTCACAGAACGGACCTTCAACCGTCCAGCCAACGTGTACGACTGACAAACTGACTCACAAATGTTTAGATTCGGCGCGTGGCATTGTCTTTGTCCATAATGTTATGTCAAACAGTTTCGAGGTAATCGTAGCCAATAACATCGGTGTTTATTGAAATGTCTTTTGTGTGTTGGTAGAAATGGTGTGTCATGGTCTGGAAAACTCTACGTTGACAGGAGTAGAGTTGAAGCGCAAAACAATGGGGTTAGTACGAGAACTTGCGAAAAAGTTATCGTTACGTAAACGATAGCAAATGTATGAAAAATTCAGTTTCCTTTTACGTCCGATGGAGGTGCTTTTCATACATTTTGCTATCGTTTACGTAACGATAACTTTTTCTCAAGTGTTCGTACTAAGGCCACAGGCACGTAGACATAACTTCGGTAACGCAGGTGCGATTTTGAATTGACAGATTATTATTACACATTCATAGACATATTTCAATAACACAGGTAGGTATGCATATGCATGTGCCTTCATTAGGCTACTACTGAAAGTTCGAGATCGTTGTTTCTTCAGATATCTTGAAGGTTAAAAACATAATGATGGTTAATAATTTTGACGAATTTAGGTAAATAGATCGTTCTATACCAAATGTATAGTCATACCCATATGTATTATTTTAATAAAACATGTTATGTATTTAAGAACTCCATGTACCTAAAGTTATATGATTATTTACGGGATATTTACCGTGGTAAGGTTGTGGAAGCAACCTTACCACGGTAAATATCCTGTAAATAATCATATAACTTTAGTAAACAACCGTGATAGTTTAAAACAGTATCCATGTGCCTACATAATATGTCTGCAATAAAATATTTTATAGGTACGATAACTTCGCCGATTGTGAACCAATTTTTATAATTCTTTCGTTATTGAATTGGCTATGTTTCAAGGTTACACACGTAAGTCATAAGTAATTTATTGATAAAATGGCAATTTACAATTCAATACATTTTCACTAAATAAGGGAAAAAATAATAAATGATAATTAATTGATTGATATTACAAACATATTAATTAATAACATTATAAAATATGAAATAAAACATGTCAAACAAATTGTATAATTATAGGTACATTAGTATGCCAAATATACAAAACTCATCAAAAAAAACATACATCATCAGCCAGTAAATGTTCACTTTTGAACAAACTCTAGAGAGAGGTTTTGCCATAATCCCACGCTTGGCAGGCGGCTTGGGGATCGCAGTACGTTCAACATGTACTAATAGGTCGCTGCTGCCCATCCTTCGGTGGTTCTGGTCGCGTGTTTAAAGGAATGTCCCATTTAATTAAATTTGAAGAAAATATACTTAAAAGAGTAAAAGGAAACCTCTGAATCCCGTTTATTAATCTTTCCGTGATGTCTTGTTCTTTTTTGTAAAATTATCATTATTATCAGCCATAATATTCCCACTGCTGGGACACAGGCCTTCGCGCTCAGAGAGAGAAAGAGAGAGAGAGAGAATGGACATGGAATGCATTAAGGTGAATGTCATAATAGGTATGTATCCATCAACTTTTGAAATCCTTGAAACTACGTATAGTATGTCAGTTACCTCACGATGATTTCCGTAAAAAATGTATGTACGAATTATTATAGTTTGAGTTTTTTTTTTTGGGATTTGATTACAATCAGAGGGCATTTTTAACGTCTTGCAGAGTCCAATGACTTGGAATAATCAATCTTGATCAAAGACTGTAATAGTTCCTTTGTAAAGGAATGCAATAAGGGCTCGCTAGCCCCAAAATCCGAGTGTAAACATTCCACCCACGGCCGCTGGTAACTCAATATTCGGCGAGCTAGATCCCATGTAGGGTTGCAAGACTTTTTATTAAAATCTGCATTAAAACTTTCATCCTCGGGGCTTATTTGAAAACACTAACTTTTAGGAGAAACAATTAAGTAATTGTTCAACTCTAGTAAAATAAACTCAATAGAATATTATTTTCTTTTATTGTGTATCTTCTCAAAATTAAAACTATATAACTATATAGATTGATTTAACATTTTAAAATGATATTACTAGAACGTAATTATGCGAATATCCCATTACTGCACTAGATAATTTATGTCAAAACTAAACTTGCACTTTTTAACAGAAGTCCAAAAAAGAGAAGGTACTAATTTACTATTTATGTTCGTCTGTGTTTTTGTTAAAGTTTTACTTTCGGTGCCACGTTCAAGCAGTCGCCTTCTAATAGAAAATCCATTTATCTCTATACCCATGTCGCACGAATTATAGCCAGCATTCTACGTTACACCGGATGTGCCCAGCCTACAACGAAATATGCCATTACTTAGATATTTTCAGTGATAACGTTAATTTCTACAAACAAAATTTTCTTTATCATAATCTTTAATTTGTTAATCTTTAGTTTATTTAAATCAAATGTTTAATTAGCAAAATTCTTAATTTTTCATCGTTGAGTGTTACATTATTTAATTTTGTGGCATGCTGTGTTCAACTCTAGAAGGTTGTGCATTCATTACGTGTATGAATTTTAAGACAAGAGTATATGCCAATTTGGTGAACTTACAATAAAATAGTACATATTTTTGTGAGAAAGAGAATAATTTGCATGAGGGCGAAACCTATCTGATTATTCCTGCACAAGGCACGAAGCGAGGAAAATCTCAAAGATAGATGAGACAGAGATAACCCTACATCCCTGCACCAACCGAACACCAGGCCCCTTCAATAAAACATCTCGATAATGAAAAGTCAGGCAGTCATAGAGGGTGGCGAATTAACCCTCCACCGGGAGACGACACACGTCACGGGAAACTGACTCTTACGACCCTAGACCTTGTCCCTAATATTAAACGACACTTCATGTCTGTACCGCCGCGCAATAAATATCTTAATGATATGGAATCAGAAAGTATCTTCGCGTTTTATGATCGTAAAAGAGCTTAACTGCCATCGGGGGTGAGGAAAAATGAATTTTCATTGTTTTAGCGAAAGTTTATTTTGGAGTTGTGTTTTTTATGATGCTGACTTTGTTTTTCGGATTCTTCAGATGACATTTGACATTCATTGCGTTTTATTTGAGACGGCACGTGCGGAGCCACCTGTCGCTGATTCCGCACTTGTTAGATTCACGTAGGCGTCATTTAATGAATAAATTGCATACTTAATTACGGTCTACGAAGAGTAGATAGGATCTTGTCTTGTGAGATCTTCGCATTTTCTTGTCGCGTATACAGGGTTACGCATATAGACTGTGCTAAGCCGAAAGGTGGTCATTGTAGTCATCATTATGAACAACTTTTAGTATGGGGCCTGTAATCTCGAAAAAAATGTTAGCTGTTCCATAAAAAATGGTCATAGACACTCGACAAAATGTATGGAACAGCTGTTTTTTTCGAGATTTCATAGTAAGAGGTCCTTTCAGCTTAGTACGGTCTATAGAAGTAATATTTTATTTTTAAAAACTATTATTATAATTAATGCATTAAATTAAGACCGCAATTTAGACCACGCTCACCGGCCAGAATTATTTCTTTGCACGTTTTCAAGTAAGTAAGAATAATAAAAAAACAAATGAACATCTTTAGAATAACATAGGAAATGGTATAAAGCTAACGTGTTGATATTTTACGGCGGAGGAGATCGGAAAAATTTAAAAGGATTTTTAGATCTCTTACGCCAAGATAAAACAACAAAATAAAAATACTTTAAAACATTTGCAAAAATACTCGTATACGTATTAAAAAAAAATGTCCAATCGTTTTTAGGGTTCCATACCCAAAGGGTGTAAACGGGACCCTATTAATAAGCCTATTTTATTCCGATTCAGTTTAACGAATTTATATTTCTAATATGTTTAAAATGTTTGTGTAATAAGCGACCTATCCCATCTGTATTTAATCTCTTGCACTGACAGGCTAGGTGAGTTACCATAATCTCAAAAACATTCTTATAATAACCTTACATTGACTTTTGTCTTGCTCTCTCATTAGCCGAGAGAGCGAGACAAAGCTCAATGTAAGATTATTATAAGAATGTTTTAGAGGTCATGGTAGCCCCCCGTCTCATACATTACCGATCTGGTATGCGGCCCGCGCTTCCCATATCTACGATTGTTAAAATCGAAGAATGGCCATCACCATATACATTTTATTTGTTTAAAGTTTTATAAATCGATTCGAGTCGCGTTCGATGCAAATGGCCGGCGCCGGATGCGACCTCCCATCGGCTCCCAATCGGCGACAATGCATTCAAAATGGCGCCTCCATGGTTTATCGCACCGACACTCGACTGGACAATAAACACTTCCGCTGCTTACGTGGGACGATTAGTTGAATGTTGAATTAGATCTCACATTTCAATTTGTGTTTAGACGTTAGACAAAGCGCAATGTTTCATAATTACCTACCTACCTACATTCTGCAACACAATAACATACCTACATATTTTGTGTGGAGTAGGAATTTGAAGTTTGCTTATTTGTCAAATTAAGTACAAGCAAGCATACATGAAATGTCTACATAATATAAAAACTTCATGTGCAAAAAAAAAATACTGTATTAACTTATTGTTGTAATCGATTCTTTTTTGTTCTTTTTTAAAACTGGCAACTGCCTTTATTAACTAAATACAATTATCAATTAAAAAAACCAATTTCACAAAATTTGTAAAATATGCAATTTCGGTTCCTCGAATGACATAATATTGCCATTAAAGTAACAATATTTTCCAGTTATTTTGATTTATAAGTCAAACTACTGAACCGATTTAAACTATGAAATTTATCTTCTATGGGACCAATCTCAAAGCATATATACTTTCAATAAATTTATTTTAATCCAAATAGGTTTATAAATGACGGAGTTCTGAGGTAACAAACATTAAAAAAAAACGAATTGAGATCCATTTCCTTTTTTGAAGTTGGTAAAAAAAAGTAGCTTACATAAACAATTCAAAAATAGTTAGACTGCCCATAGACCGTTAAAGGTCTAAAGACAATCCAAATAAATAAAAATGTTTGGAACGATCACATATTGAATGATTCTGAACGTGATAAAAATGCTAACAAGTATTTTGGGCATATAATACATATTTCGCCTTGCACCTCAGCCAGCCAGCGTTTTGGGCACGTTGCCTGAAATTAGAGATCGTATCATATCATTTATTTACTAAAAATACAAAACAGAATGCATTAATGCATTTAAACTATCTAAGTATAGGACTTCGTTGTCTATGGTATCCATAGACTACATCCATAGAGACTTACTAGTAGATAAACGATCTTCAATTAGTTAAAGTTTCGTCACAATAAACCTAATCAATGAGAGCTAGGATAATGGTTAGTAGAACGTAGTATATTATGAAATCTTTCGATTAATACCTATCACAGCAGGTGGGGGTTATTCCGGGATGGAAAATAAATATGTATAATTAGTTTGTTCACGGGCACTCTCATTCGGTTTTATATATGTGTGTCGGCGAGAGAAACAATGTCGCATGCACAAGAATAACTGACCAGTCTTTATTTCCAATGTATTAATTCCATAACTGGATATAGAGCGTGACTGTACAACGCAGAATTAGCGTAAAATATGAATTCCGTGAGAGAAAACTACATCGTGATCTGTCGCCGGCAACAGTCGTGACACGTTGCCTCACGATAGAGCAATGTAGAGCCGTAATAGAGCATACACTATCGACAAAGATATTATACAGCATCTAAGATTTGTGAACTGAAAGATATCTAAGTACTTGAGTTATATGATTATTAACGGGATATTCACCGTGGTAAGGTTGTGGAAGGAGTTCCCGATATTTCGGCGCAGTTACATGCACCATGTTCAAGGTAAATATCCCGTAAGTAATCATATTTTCATTTAATTTTTAGGGAAACTTACAGCCTAATAGTATAAACTTAAAAATAGATTTGGTGACTGGGACAATTACAAGTTTCCGCCTATAGAACTATATAACTGTGTGTGTATGTATATATAACTGTGGCCCTCTAGTACGAGAACTTGCGAAAAAGTTATCGTTATGTAAACAATAGCAAATGTATGAAAAATTGAACAGCGCCTCTATCGGACGAGAAAGGAAACATTATTTTTCATACATTTGCTATCGTTTATGTAACGATAACTGTTTTACAAGTTCTCGTACTAAAGTCACTGTCGTGAACAACCGTGATAGTTTAACACAGTGATCTAAGTACTTGATTCCACGTAATTAACTACTTTGAATGTGTTGATATTATATTTACTGTATTCTGTTCCGTGATGACCGTTGACTGTAGTAAATTGCAGAAGAAGAATGAAAACTATTACTTTGCATCAATCAGCCATTATCCGATAGTAGAGACTATAAGCATAGTCTACTATGACTATATTATGTTTTAATTTAATACAATTCATACATTTACATTATTCGTCAGTTATAAGGTTCGTCAATTCATACACATTTTGAATATGTTTTAATAATATTTACTCGTAGGCCTTTACAAAACTATCTGATCTTTGATCATACTAGAACGATATATGCAAAAACTAAAAGTAATCAATTTATTTTTCACATTAATAAATATGTCGGTAATCTAATTAAGGCGTCTAATTAAGCAAATCAAATACGTGACTCTGGCCGTCGATGGAAAGACTCCAAGATGTGTTATTTACAACTTAATCAATTATCTATCTTACTTCTGAGATCGACGTTTAATTGGACCGAATAATAAAATTTATTACCATTTATCTATCTCTCAATTACGGCGATTGAGTTAAGCCATAGCATGAGATTACTCAGGGTTTATTAAGGAAGCAGGTGGCAGAGGCATCATAGTACTTGACTCTTCATGTTGATGGTATAACTGTAATTGAAGATTTTATTAGGCCCAATTTTTGTAGTCGATCTCGTCAGACCACCAGTGCTAAGGTAAGTATAATTATTTGTGTTGTAAATATCTTTTATCCAATTAGTATAAACTCTTTGGTAATGTATTGTGAAATAATAGTTATCTAGTTTTCATATACAGAACAGATAAAAATATCTATGTATTTTGTACCTACCTAGGAACCTATGTATAAATAGGTAGAAATGGCGAAAAAACTAAGAAGTGTTATAAGGTTGACCCCTCTGTCTGTCTGTCTGTCTGTCTCACGTTGACGTTTTGAATTATAGACTTTAGCAAAATAGACCTTTAAAATTGTTAGGCAAATTAATGTTTAGTCATACTTCATTTTAGACAGTATGGTAAGTAGACGTTTTGCTCTTTAGACGTGACGTTTAGGCATTTTGCTTTGTTGAAGATTTACTTTTATCTCAATGTGATCCAGAAGCGTAGACCTTGAATACATGCACTGCAGCCTAGAGCGATCTCTTCCAGGCAACCGTAGGATAGAGTTGTGATCCCTCGTAATCTCTACGTAGTATAAAATGAAGACGCTTTCCGCGTCTGTCTGTCTGTATATCCGCTAACTCCTCCCAAACCACGAAACGGATTTTGATGCGGGTTTCACCTCCGGTTAGATAATTTTTCACGTAAGGTTTTTTTTTTTTTTTTTTTTTTAATTTATTTAAGGATCAACAAACAGTATGCAACAAAATTAAAAAAAAAAAAAAAAAAAAAAAGGTTTGTTTTGTATATGTAATACATATAACTTACACCCGTGCGAAGCCAGGGCGAGTCGTTAGTTGTTAATAAACAGTGCGACAGTTCATTCAACAGACTTTGGTAAATGTGATTCAGCATTGCTCTAACCAACGGATATAGTCGTTTTAGAACATTAGAAAAACAAAAAGCAAATAGTGATATAGTTAAATATTGTGAATGCTCGTCACACAGAGGTACAAAGGGCCATCAAAACCAGTGTCCCGCAGTCGTCGGTATCAGGAATAGTAAATTAGGACGCGCACCTGTGTGGGCCGTTGCCGAAAAAACGTGGGCGCAACCTCTGGACTAAACGAATTATTAACCCACTACCTGAGATTTACACACGTGGTCCCTTATTCCTATCCAACACTATCGCTTCGATACTCTATACATCGAAGGCTTGTCAAAGCTGAGCCTTTTTTGTATATAGACTGGGACATCGATGGTCCCGAACAGTTGGTTTTTCACGTGTCACGGTGATTTGTAATAATCGAAATATTAGTCAAGTGGACCCGCCTTCATTCTCAGGTGCATTTTTGTATTGAAGAAACGTTTGTGTTTTTTCTTGTCCTGTTTTAAAAGCCTTTAAACGTCAAGTTTCCCAGGATTTTTGTTAATAAGGTAATTTTTTGGAGTTCCTTGTGGCGACAATAAAGTTTTCTGAAAAGTTGTAATAGCCTTTCTATTATATATAGTAAGCAAATTAGCAAACGAAACTAATGCAGACTGCCAAATTTAACTAAAGTCGCAGATATTAAAAACTTTTGTAACACTTAAGATAAATAT
Organism: Agriopis leucophaearia; assembly: GCA_949125355.1. Classification (NCBI taxonomy): domain Eukaryota; kingdom Metazoa; phylum Arthropoda; class Insecta; order Lepidoptera; family Geometridae; genus Agriopis; species Agriopis leucophaearia. Next base: position 10,801,468 of record OX421273.1, read on the forward strand.
TAAGCAAATAATAAATAATTTATATGGAACCCATTTAAGAAATGCTAACTCAATGTAGAGACAATCTTTGACAAGTCATTCTATGTCATTATAATTTTCTGAGGTATTTTGGAATTTAAATTAGGTTAAGATAAGACGATTAATGTAGTTTTTGTAACAAACGACACGGTTTTTATAGGCAACATTAGTTTTGAAGGATTGAATTGTCATTGGCTTACCTGCTGTCATTTATTGGATTTTGGGTACTAGACCACTAATTACTTACTAAATAATAGCTTGTAAAAATGGATGCAACATCGCTTAACGTCTAGCTAGATGCATGCCATCAAATTGCGAGGCGTTTTTACAAAGGATAAAAATTTTCTATGAAGAAAAACCAACGCACCGACAACATGTATTAAGTATTACAGTTGCCTAAAGGTGTGCGCTCCGGAGGTCCTACTAGCTTAATATAGTATAACGTAACATAATATAGCGTAAGTGGCAAGTCAACTAATCGTCGAAGAATGCACCAGCAGGTTGTTAGTTTGGCGCCGGATGCTTAGGGTCGATAGCAGAGTAGATAAACTTGAAATTCCAAAATACAGTAGAATATTAAGGACGTAAGAAGGGACCAAACACAGGGCATTTTAATACTACAAAAAGATTTCCTAGTTTATGCAGTCGGAAACTCAAGCAAACACGCAGTAGTGCTGTCATACGAATTGAGAGATGTGAATAATTGACCAGATAAGAAATATTACGTACGTGTCGCTAATAGTCATAGAGTGCAGGTGGACAGTATCTTAGTACGTCTCTGGCGCCAACTTCTCAGACTGATAACTTTGTGTAATTAGACAAAGGGATCGAGATTTCTAAGGAGGGTTTTTTTTTTCTTTAGCGCCAAACTAATGCAAGGTTTACATGTTTACATCATACGGGTTTTGCTTTGGAAAAATACGACTTTCACAGTTAAATAAATACGTATCAAGGTTTGCTTTCAAAACACTGTTATCAATTAATTAGGTATTTAAAAACAAAAAGTTTACCGATACGTCAGTAAAGTTATAAGAGACAAAAGAAAAGGTCACAAAGAAAGCGATTTGTTGACTTAACTAGACTGGGTCATGACCTGTATAGGAATGACTCAGTAATCTGAATTTCGTTTTCACTTATGCAACTTGTTTTTTTTTCATATGCTGGAACTATTATTTCTGTGGTTGCTTGTTCACCATGCAGGTACCTACGTGGAGAGTGGAGACTAGTGACGTCACCAGCACTAATTGCACTGAGTAGTGAGTAATGAATGCACAATGCACAGCAGGTTGATAGCTCGGTGTCGCCGTCTGGGCCGATAGCCTATAGCCTCGCTACTACCGATGAAAAATACGTCGGAATGTGCATATGCATAGATAAATTAAGTGTCGTTGACATAGAAAAGAAATCAGGACATAAAGGATTCAATTAGTTCTTCACTAAGGTCTTAAGTTACTTATATTGCTCTTTTTGCTTCTTTCTTGGTGAGGAGGATTTTGGTGTCGTATGTCTTGGTCAAGTTTTGAAAGATTTTCAAGTTTTTACCAGTAGTAACACGGTACCTTTTACCCTTACTATTACTAGTCGTCTGATCTAATCAGTGTGTACATAATAATTAATGTTATCGCTTAAGTGATTTCGAGACAAAATATTATCTTGTAAATTTATTCAAACCCAACAAGGGAGTTTAGAATTATCTCGGAATCGGATCGGAATGTTTTTTTATCAAGCAGAATATAAACAACGGGGTCGAGTCTACGAACAATGATAAATAACAATGTATCAAGGTTAATGACATAGAGTATTTACCTAATTTAATTAATATCCAATACTGGCGTTTATCTGGCTCAACGTATCATCATCATCAGCCAGAAGACGTCCAATGCTGACCATAGGCCTAGGCCCTAGGCTAATAACATAGGCTCAACGTGTAAGCATTGCCATTCAGCGTGGTAATGTCGCCAGCATGTTGAGTACCTACTTGAGTACGCCGACAACTGAGGCTTGATTATTTGGATTATTTTTGTTATTACACATTAATTGCTGATTTGTTTCACATTTCACAAAAAAATTGTTTCAGATTTTATATTAATTACATATTATTTATTTTTATTCTTCGTTTTTTTTACAATTTATGAAAAACATGGTTAATATATATTTAATTTCATAAATCAAAATAAAACTAAACCTAGAGTGCCACCAGTGCCACCCACAGCGGGGCAGGGCCCAAGTTACCTGTGTTTAGGGCTGCAGAGTAAGGAACCTCCTGACCTCCTCGCCTGATGGTAGCGTCTCGTTTGTTCATAACATGTAAGTGCCACCCAGAATTTGAAATTTCTCAAAACACTCTTTAGATCTCAAAACACTAAAGCAATGCACTGCGCTCGTCACCCAGAGATATTAGACATTGATCTGTATTTTCAAACATTGCCCTTCATTCCCAAACACAGTAATGTGTGTGTTGACTGCCCCGGTGGCTCAGTTGGTAGTGAACCTAACTTCTGTGCTTGGGGGCGTGGGTTCGATTCCCATCTAGGACAAACATTTGTGTGATGAACATTTGTGTTTGTTCTATGTCTGGGTGTTAATATCTATCTAAGTATGTATTTAAAAATATATATGTATGTATATCAGTCTCTGGCAGCCATATTACAAGCTTTGCTTAGTTTGGGGTCAGATGACCATGTGTGCAATAATGTCCCAGATATTTATTTATTATTTATTTAAACTACTGCTTGCCGGTTGAATAACCAATAAAAGTGTGGTACTCCAGGAGGACTCTGCAGACGAGCTCTACCACTACCTTCAACGCTCTCTGCGTTATCCAACTGTTTTTTGTGTAATTAGGCTAAGATAGTTTAGGTTCTTATTTAGCTTGTATTTTGCTTATTTAATAAATATTTTATTACGAAATAAAGAAGGAAACAGTTAACATAATTATTATTATTTACGTTTTTACTGTCCTTTACAAGTTCCTTATTATGATGCCTTAAAACAGCACTTACATTTTAGTTCACCTGCATCCACGCGAAATTCTTATTCCTTTTACAACTCTACATAAAAATGTACATTTTTAATCCAAATATGGCAGACGGAATGGCTTATGGAAGGCACTGATTTCTTTTATTAACGAGCTTCGACGTAAGGCGATGTCAACTTTCCTTGCAGAGTTAGAAACAAAAACAAACATCGCAGCCTTTTGCTAAAGGTTGTACTTAAATGGAGCCAGAGGATCGATGCGAGGTCCTATATCAGGGAACGACAGGCAGTTAAACTTTTTCTGATTCCGTGATCTTTTACTTCAAATGGTAATACGTCCAATGCTGCTTAGCCAATTTCAATAGGAACACATATTTTACATTTAGGTACCGCTGTAAAAATGACATCTGTCTCATAAACAGTGGCAGTATGGACTATGGACAATAATAGCACCTACTCACAAATTGCTCAATGAGATTATCGCTCCGGGCTTCAATAAAGTGGGTAAAATATTCAGCCGGGTTTGATGTCCATCTAACCATTTAATTGGCCGGTTTACCGATATCATATCATTTAAAGGTGTATCGAATTTCTATATTTCGAAAGAGAGCGGCGCAAGAACCGCATGGTGATTCGTAATGGCTTTTTGCTTGAACAAGTTTTAAAAGCTTCAAACGGAGCATTGTTCGGCGAGCTGGCGCCGTCCAGTAGAGGTAATTAATGACGTCACCGCGTCATGTTTAGATTTATGGATGATGTCAGTCACAAGTTAGAGTTAAGTGAAATCTTGCGGCTGCAATCTCGGTTTTATGTGAGCCACCTGCGAGTGGCGAGTCAATGATCTTCGTCGGCCGTTGTCGCGATTGCACGTGCGCCAGCGCAGCGCAGCCCTTGACTAGACTCGTTCCTATCTGCATAATTCATGGCTGTGCAGAGCCTCGCATGACGTAATGCAATTGCTGGAGTTACATACATGGAGCTATCGCCAATTTGTTAGAGAATCTGAACGCCCTGATATGGATGAGCATTTTATTGACCTCTCATATAATTTTATGAACCTCTGATGACAAACAAAGGAGTTTTAAGTTTTAATGTTCCTATTCTTTGACAGTAAAGTAAAAAAAGGTCTCTAAAAACGAGTGGACAATAAAACTTTTGTCTTCTTTTAAAAGCTTAAGAACAATTTGAATACTTAGAGATAACGTTCAGGTACTCAAAAATTATTATTTGAAGGTATAATATCTTAAGTGCATAAACAAACAAAATAAACAATGGTTCATGAACGGTGCCTCTGAACCACAAAAGTTGAGTAGAGTGGTAGATTAATCAACGCAGATAAGTTTCTTACGGTACTCTAAAGCTTTTCCTATTGAATTTGTTACACAATCATGATCGTTATTTCAATCGATAATACGGTTTAAGATTTTTATTTCCTCAAAAGAATTTACAAATTTACTTATTGAGAATTTACAAATTTACTTATTGAGAAAACAGTAATAATAGGTAAGTATTATAGCGCCACTGAGCGTAGTTTACAGAGATATTACAATAATAAATTAACTAATCAAAACATTTAACATAATAAATTTGACAACCATTTTATATTATTTTATTTTACATGAAAAATAAACAGCTGCTAACCAACACGTTAGATAAATACTTAGTTACAAAAGCCAAAAATTTGTTTTCACTAATCCAAACTTAATTAGTGTAAAAGCCCCGTTGCAAAACCAACTTAGGCCTGGGGCCTTACCCCTAGCTTAACTTTTGCGAGCCAACTTTTAGTAGGTACCTGATAGGTACCTAAAATTAACCAACTCATTTAAGCTGCATCGTTTAAAAGCGTCTAACTTGAATGAACGAAAATCCGTTTTACTATGCGTGTGATTGTGATTATCGTTCATTCAAGTTAGACGCTTTTAAATGATGCAGCTTAAATAAGTTGGTTAATTTTAGGTACCTATCAGGTACCTACCAAAAGTTGGCTCGCAAAAATAGAGCTAGGGGTATGGCCTCTGGCCTTGGCCAATAGAATTTGGACAATTGGCAAGACAGGTAGTATTTTTTAAAGTGTATGTATTTATTAATTATTTTGTATGGAATTTAAATCATTTTGCTGTTGTTTTTCTTCTGGCAAGTGCCTTTATTAACTAAACAAACTTATAATCTACCTAACAATATATATCTAAACTACTTAGCCTATTATATAAAAACGTTTGGACTGCCCATAGATAGTTGAAGGCGTAAAGACAATCCAAATGCACAATCCCACAAGCAGTAGGCAGCGTGCCCAACATGCTGGCGGCATGAACACAATGAATGGCAATGCCTATTTAAACAACGCCAGCATCTTGGTATGTTGTATTGTTGATTTAGAATTTTATACCTAGTAAGTTTACGTAATTGGGTACCCCTTTTTTATGCCATAGGTAGCAGACAAGCTTACGGGCCGCCTGATGGTCACCGATTGCCGTCACCGATCACCTACTTATATCATCCTAAGAACGGCGGAATACCTTTGAAATCGTCTTAAATACAGTTGTTGTCGAAATGTTCTTTTGTGTATGGAACGGTTGCTCGCACCATTCAGTACAGCAATACCAATACCAGATACTATGTGACGCTTAGCACAATATAAAGAGCTTGCTAAATACAAGCGTGGTGTTTGAATACGAGTAACAATTTGAATAATGGTCTGCAACGTAGACATAGCAAGCGTTTCGTTTTGAATGGCGCGTCGACTGTCAACACGGGTTGCGTCCGCGGGCTTATTGCCTATTGTTCGCGAACAAACGCAGGAAACTGTAAAGTCGAAAGTCCGTTTAGAGATTTCGCCGTACAGACAGGTAGGTCGCGCAGGTGTCTCTATTCTGCTCTCGAATGGTGCCTGAGCACCGCCATAAACAATGTTCCGAGCCTCAGAGATGTTGTAGATGCGGTTACTGCGGAACAAAGGAGAGGAAGTTGTTTTCAAGAGTTTTGCGAGAGTATAAAAGGATTTTTTGATAGTCAGTAAACAGCAATAAAGCACGGCTGTGCGAACTGTTTTGTTGAATGTATCTATTATCATATTACTTGAATAAAGCCTTTTTAGTGTAAAGTGGGATGGTTGATGTTTGAACACCTCTTTGCTAATCCACACACGGCTTGAGACTGGATAATTTTATAGAAATCTTTTGCTGCCTCTTTCATTACTTCTGTTCTGTATATAGACGTTATTGAAGTAATAACTGTGCGTCCCTATATTGTATTTACCTATGCACTATATTATATTACTTACATCAAATATTTCATACTATACCACGTAATAAAATCTTTGTATTACATATTTTAAAACAAGCTTTTATTTAAAAACATTATTATAAACAAGGTTTTATATGATGCTTTACATTTTTATTTAAATGTTTATATTTTTATTGTGGCGGCTATTTTAAAAAATTCTGCTCAATCGGAAACCAGAAAGTGAGTCAAATTTGACTTGCAAGATTTTCTTACAGGCAGACACCGGGACAGGTGAAACTAAATAAACGCGTGTAAAATATACTTAGGTAAAAGCTTATTAGGTAAAAGTTTGTTAATGTTTCGTGAACACTAACGACCAGCTTCGCAATCTAAATAGGTAAATACTTTTACTAATAAAAATTATATCAATTAGAAATATTACATAACTATACAGCAAATATTTCATACCATATCATACTGCATCTATACATACCGATTTCAGTAGACAACTCCTATTCTACAGCAGGATGTCTGTAGAGCCTACCCTAAACTTTCCCCTTCGAACAACGACGCGTTTCCATAGGAACGGCTTTCCATGGCTACGAGCATTGGTCGGAAAATTCAAAATGGCACCCGTATCGATCGCTGGAGGGTGGAGGAGGTTGTGAGGGTCGCTAGGGGATGCTAGGGGAGGTGGAGTACGCTAGAATATGCTTACTTTGTAGTCCCGTAATGAAGACTTAATGGGAAGGGATCGATAGGGCAGGTTTAAAGTTGTTAAGTTTTTGCAGATGTTGATGTTATTTCTGATGCTCAAAATAAAGTAATTGTATTTGATTGTTAAGGTTAAAAAAACAAAAGACAGCTTTTCAAAACCATTACCACAAATCAGCATTCGCATCAGCATCCACATAAAATTTTCATACTAACAAATAACTTGTTTAAATTCTACCTAAAACAATGTTAAAATCTTGATTATCTTTTCTAGTAAGACCTTCAAAAACAAATTAGAGTAAGGATGAAACCGATAAGCTACGTGCACTAAATGTCACTTATATGTATTTTAAGTACATATACAAATGCCAATTAAGGTTCGTATATCTTTGATTTCGTAATCAATCAATCAATCGTGTCGTCGTGTCGTTTGTTTTGTTTCGTTTCGTATGTTTTTGTGTGGAGGTTAAAGAGGGAGGCCTATGTTCAGCAGTGGACGTCTTATGGCTGATGATGATGATGTCTTTGATTTCATTACGAGTGTGTTTTTCGGTGTGTAATAAAGAGATATTGTATTGTGTTCCGGAATGAAAGAAAAACACACGGTTAATAAAGTTTACGCATTCGTAAATACCAGCTATACTGGGCTACGCGGAAAGGGTGTGCTAACCTGACAGGAGGATGTGGTCGACGCTAAATTCGCAACCAAAAAATAGCTGTTCCATACATTTTATTGATTGTGACTGACATTTTTCTATGGAATAGCAGAACTTATTTTCCGCGATTTCAGTGTCTGCCCCATAATAAAAGTTGTTTATAGTTATGAGTACAATGACTTGCTTTCGTCTTAGTATGCCCTTTCCACGTAACCCTGCATATGCTTTGTACCAACGCACAGTATTTTCCAGTTTTCTTCCAGAGTTAAAAATACTAATCCAGTCTGGAGAGTATTCGAATTCAGAGATAAGGCATTAATTGCTTTTGGGGTAAAATTAAAACTCAAGCTCAATGGATGTCAGAAAATGGTGCTATTGGTTTTGATGTAAAAGTATTCTTTGAGGTGACTATTTTTAGCGTGTAGTGGCGTATCATAGAGTAGTATCGGAAGTATTTCGCGGCGGAAGTGAGCTCGATTGTCTTTTAGTTTCTTTTTAGCGAGGGGACATCATTTATCACAACAGTATAAGCAAATTTTTTAGAAAAAACGCAAAAATTTTATAAAATCTATTTATTTGACCTAGTACTTACGGTTTGATTTTGTTATCAGGAGACTTTACAGCTAGATGTTTTATTGATCATTTTTACTACTTAAAACAACATCAGAGAACAAAAGTTTGTTCTGGTCTAGGCGGTAGTGTATTTTCCTTTCACAATACAAGACAAAATATTTCGACAAGATGAAAGTAACATTTCAAACTGACCGTTTACTGCCGCCTAACAAATAAACTGGCGGATTTTAGTATCGATATATCGTTTGATGTGGTGTTTTATCTGCTCGGTAGGCGTGTCCTGGTGCAAGACAATGATCTATTTTCGCCGAGAAGCCACGTGGCCGCCAGCTGCGCGCGCGCACGTGCCGGTATTTATACTGACGCCGCCCGCCCTTCGTCAGGATACCGCCGCTACTTATTCTTGACCATCGTGTAATTAAGAAAGTGTTGCGGGTTCATTACTTCTTAGCACTCGACATGACCTCACATCAGACAAACAACGAAGATATGGTAAAGTGGAGTGGTTAATGTTTTTAGTCAAACTCACCCTGCAGACGATCATGCAACTCTTTTTTGCATGTGGACTTTTAGCTAGTTTATTGGTGTGACTGCAAGTCTTTTAAGGTACGTGAAAAAAATTAGTAAGTGTGCCGTTCTTACAGTTTTTTAGCGTTATATTAAAATATAAGTAGGAGAAATACGGAGACATTTGAACTCGAACTATAATTGTACTAAGGCATATCTCCCTTGTTTGTCTGATCTAGGGACATGACTTAGTAACGAATCACATATTTATAATCACATATTAATGCGAAACTTTGTAAGTGTGTAGGTGTGTCCGACAACTTCGTAACAACTGAACGGATTTCAATGAAATTTGCTATATGGAGGTACGAGTAGCTTATAGAAACACTTCTATATCCCGGAAAAAAATCATGGCTCAATTACATACTTACTATCAAGATCTGATGTGTCGTGAAATAAATTAATGAGAAATCCTATATATGTAAGAATTTGTTTATTTACCTAGTCTATGTATCTAGGACTTTCTTTATAGCAACCAAACAATTTTCTCATATATTCTACTTAAGAAGGAAATCAAAAATCTTGCTAATGTTCTAGAATCGAGCCGATGAAGAGGGAAGAACAGCCGCGCCCGTCCGACGGCGAAATATGAACACCCCGCAGGTTATTAATCTACTCAATTATTATGAAACTGACGCACACACGGACGCGCATCTTCTTTGTCGCATCCGTTTCTAGCCAGGGCTGGCCAGTCTACTATAACACCTAACATGTCTATCAGTAGCTATGTATAAGAGAAAGAAATGTTTCAAATCACGAGCGAAGTCAGTGCAGTCTGTTTTTTATGCATCCAAGTTATTTAAAGGCTAATGGAGTTACAAAATTGAATAATGTGACAAAACTAACTATGTACATATAATTTAAGATCGAATTCTATTTATTGCCTCCGCACAAAACTTGAGAGAAGTCGACAGGATTACCCGGGAAACTGAGAAATTTTCATAGATATATTATTTCTATGATTGTATCAACTCGGAAAAATCAAGAAAAATCAATCAAAGGAAGGAAGAACAGTCAAACGGAAAAAAATCGTCTCCTTTACTTTTCTCGATATGAATTTCTCGGAAACGAGAACTAGGGAATAAACCCATAGCCACTAGTAAAATCGATGTCGAGTGGACAGTGCGAAGTCTTCGCGTTGTCCACTATTTTCGCTTTCAAATCTAAAATAGACTTTTTTATTTGCTCGATTGCAAGGCAAGGTAGCGCTGATCGGGTGCTGAAGCAATAAATGGACTGCAACTTTTAACGTCAAAGGAAATTTGAAAGGGTTGGATGACTTGGCGACTTTATTTGAGTAACCCAATCAGCTGAAATATATCTAATTAAATTATTTAGATGTAGAAGAAGTGTGGCAGTAGCAACCCTAGCACAGAGCTAGTGCGTCGGTGGTGAAGCGGGTAGCGGCGGGCGGCGTCCAATGCGCGCGGACAGGTGCGTGCGGCTGCCGCGCATTTTCATACAAAACCAACGTTTCAGATATAAAAGGCACTTCCTTTCATCCCACCACCTAACGTCGGGAATGCCCATTAATTTGCCAACGCAATATTTTTAGTGCGCGGCTCGCGTGTAATATATCGTGGCCACGTGTCGCCGTATGTCGCCCGAGGAACGGCTGCGTCAAATTATTTTCGTTCATGTCACAAGATACGGCGCTCATCTGGACGTTTTTCCTTTAAAAATCACACCATTTGCTGGCTTAATGCGGCTCAGGATAACGCGCATCCGGTGTCGGTGGCGTGGAAAATGCGCATACGCATCTACAGTGAAAATCGAGCGAACAGAGGGTTTATTCTCGTAATTCTATTCCGATAAATAATGAAATTAAGCACCTGGAAACTTTTATGTCTTTCCATCTTTCAAAAGTCTGATTATAGTGTAGCAAAAGAGCCGGTTGTCGGTTGCGGTGCGTTAAATCTGTGCAAGCGTAAAAATTGGCGCAACCTGTGGTTACTGCAATCATACTGACGCATCTCGTTACTGTGACTGCTTGCAAATCACAGAGCAATTTTCATGAAAACGGAGCGTTTTGCCAGACGACGAATGATGGCCGGCGGCGCTCGCGCACTCATCTCCACGTTATGGCAAATTTTATATTTCTCCTGCGAATATCATCCATCAAGGAAACCTACCCTGCTCCACTTACACTTTTACCACTTCGTAGTTTATTTTATACCTCACTTCACTCTGTTCAATTTCACTTCGTGCATATCAATAAATCTCCTGAGATTGCGGCTGTTATTTTTTGGATGCCAGATAATAGTTCTCTGTGATATATGATTTAACACAATCCTTTTTATTGCCAGCAAGACTTATTAATGGTTGATTTTCAACAGGAGATCAACTTCAAAGGTGACTAACGGAATTACCTATATCAAAGCGCTCATCTACGGATTACGAATGTTGTCGAAAGGAAGAGATATCAACGATAATGCGGTAGGTATTAGTCGTTCGGTATATTTTTGTATCTGTGCTAGGCGTCGGTGGTCGGAGAGAAAACAAAACATGCGCAGGCGCGAAGGAAACAAGGATCTGACGAAAGAGACTTATAGCAAGGGTCGACGCTCAGGCGGCGCCAAACTATTTGCGGAATAGACACGTGCCGCCTTCGGCCATGTATCTTGCTCAACTTATTCCGAACATACAAGTAGTAACTTTGACTTAGCACCTCCTGATATAAAGCTCTCGTAGGCAGATAAATATTGTGCGCGTTTATCACGGTGTCGCGACCCGTCTCACATGAAATACGATTTTTCACGAAATTCCAGGAAAATGACCACATTTCACTTCATTAGACTTTTTGAAACAAATGTGACATCTGTTATTTATTGAGGGAATTTATTGCTTTTATTTGTCCAGCGAACATTTACTGGTCACTTTTATGAGATTTTTCTTATGATAGCGCGGATTTACGTCAGATGAGGATTTTAATAAAGGTGAGGAATGTTAGCGCTAGCGCCTGCGGACAATGAATTAAATTGAACATTATTACGTTGAAGGAAAATAGTTTGAAATGATTAATGTCCGCGGTGGTAGGATGTAGAGGCAGCTCAAGACAAACGCCGTCAACAACTGTTGTCTGCTTGTCGCGACAGCTGCGCTCCACTTGTCCCTAACAACGAGCCACACTACCAGCGGAAAACTATTTTGAAAATAAACTATGTAATTAAAATTTACGGTTAGAGCTTTAGAGCTTTAGCTTCATTAGAAGTTTTATTTAAAAACATTATAAAGATTTGTAAGTTTGTTGTGTAAGTGCAAAGTTTCACATCCATGGACATAAAAATTGGATACAACAAATTGTGAACCAACAAAGATGCTGATAACAGCGATACAGAAACAGCTTTCACAGAGAACGAAACTTTTTCGCAAACTAACAGAGGCAATGTACAAGAACGAAACATCGACACGAGCATACTTGATCATATCTTTGATTTTTTTACAGGCCTATATGTAACTTGCAATATTTTTATGTTAGTTTGCTTGTTTAGGCCAAATATTGCAAGCTGTATTAGAACCAGTTTCTCCTAACCGTTTTCGCTGAAATTTTGCATACACCTTTAGTTTTGGTGACAATATAATATGCAATACCCAATATTGAAATATTTTCAAAATGTAGCTGCCACAAGGTGGCGGATGGTGTATATTTTTTGTCAAACCTCTTAATATGGGTCATATAAAAGAGCTTGAAGAGTATAGGAAACAATAAAGTGGCATCACACTAAATTCAATATGGCCGCCACTCCAAGATGGCGGTTTACATTTTCTTAGCTAAGGCTAGAACACCTGATTTAAAATGTGTTTATTTTTATTTTTTATATGTATTATTGGATATATTTAACTTATATTTATATTTAACTTATTGGACTTTTTGTTCGATTTGAGCATTCGCCTCTCGTTTTGCTTTTAGCTAAAATTCTAAGCTTTTTTAAATTTTTGGAGATGTTGTGTTGACTTGTAATTAAACAATGCTTAGGATACACACGCATGCTAGATGTTTTCATAAACCCACTGAATTTTAGTTACCTTGGACGTACAGTTGAGGTGTATCATCACAGCGATATACTTAAATCAGTAGATACAGGTTTGCACAGCTGTAATTGAAAGTAGCTGTCAAGAAACTCGCTGTTCGATATTAGTCATGGAAATTGCCCGGCTTTGTATTTCATCAAACTAATAGTCGATGTTTATAAATAAAGCATCTGTCGATGTTGGTTCTGATTTAGATCGAATTTTCACGTTGTTTGTATTTTATGTTTTGACATGTTGTTTACAAGTTTCAAGAATGTAATTTTATAGAAGTAAGAATCACACACGAGCAGTAATAATATGCATGATAAATTTTACATCAATTTAGTCATTATTCAAATTGAGTTGAGCCTATGGTCATGTGTATGTGTTTTTTAACGGATGCATGGTTTAATTTTTCGTACGTAAAGGCGACACCGTTTCAACGTTGATATTACGGAAACCCGTACGACGCGCTTTGATTTCACTTTTAGCGTGCAAACTGCTAGTTTGTAGAATGAGCTGCCTGAATAGTTAGAATCTGGTTCCCGGATAGTTACATTCTGGGGTATCTGCAGTTCACGAGTGTATTTTTTTTAAGCAAGAATGTTCCATCGTAGACTGAATCATCGCATCGACTGTATGTTCGTATAAGGCGAATGGCTACTTTGGATTTTGTAGATGATTGTGTTAACTTGTTAAGCAGCAAACATAAGATCCTTCCTTAAATATTTCCTGGATGTATTATCTCGCCATGACACGAGAATCAAGCTATTCACTATAATTTTAATGAGTTCGCTGAAGGTTCTGCCGAGTGAGTCATGTCATCACAGTTCGCCATTCACTGGTACAGCTCGTCATCCGATGCCACACTTGCGTGTGCGCACTATATAATTATGTAGACAGGCCACTGACCAAATTACGTAGTATTTAGCACCTATAGTACGTCAGACAAACTTGTTTTATATTGCACCTATTGCTAGTACCCATGGATTCACTCGCATGGACAATTTTGCAACTAACCATCAGGATTTCCACTTAGGGGATGATTTTCAGAAAAATTAAAAACACGTGTAATTATTATTATTTTCATATTTGGTATATACACAAAGTTTTATCATTAAATTAATTTCATAAACTAATATTAAATTCATAAATATAATTCATAAACATATCAAACCGATTTTAATAAGCATAACGGCATTTTTATATATTTCCATAATCACTTTGTAGTCTATTTCACCCCCTTAGAGGCGGAATTTCGCAAAATTCGTTTTTATTGTTCACCTAAACCTACTTATTTGAGAAACATTGGGTTCGGTTTTCACGTCTTATTAGCATTTGGTCTTTTTGCGTTGATTTCTAGAGTCATTCTAGGAATCAACGTATGTACTTTGATTGTTCTTTTATAAATATAGATTAAAGTGTGTGTGTCAAAACAATCTGTCTTATTAAACCTATCAGTAAGGTCGCCTGGAAGAGATCACTTATAGCGATAAGGCCGCCAATTGTTTCACTAGTTTTTAAGTTGTTTTTTATGTTACCTACTATGTACGTTTGTAATTTTTGGTGTGAACAATAAAGAGTTTTCTATTCTATTATATTCTATCCAAATGATTATAAATGCAAAAGGTATGAGAGGTACGAACGTACGTACGTAGTCGATAAATTTAAAATACTCAGCGTCCAGTTATGCCCAGTATAGAAATTATAGTTGGGATTGCAAGAACTGTAATTCAGATAATGTTATGTGAGATTTGCTTAGAAAGCTCACCAATGACGTGGAGCTGGTGACGTCACTGCAACAGCAAGCTTATAGCTTTGTAGGAATAAATGCGCTCGCGCAGGCGCTAGTTGGTATTAATCACGATCCACGCGCGATCATAATCTCGTACGAGGCGCCGCTGCGCCGCCCGCCCGCCCTGTTTGTATAAACGTATGGTACAAAATCTGTTTGTAATTTAATTTACACGCTTTGCTATAATTTTTATCAGTGGTTCGTTGGTTTATCGTATTCATAAACAAGTTGAATTTTAACTTGATTTCGTCACTACAACTATTTCAAGCTTTACGAGATATTCAATTAGCCATAATTGGTTTATTTTAAGTTTAATGAAAGCTATTCAGAGTGAGTATTACAAAAAAGTTCCAGCTACCGCGATAGATGGCAATATAACCGTAACTATCTGCCACATTGGGTATAAACCGAATAGGTTACGTATACCTACATACAGAACTCTTGGCATAGCTAAGTGAAAAGTTTCGCGATGATTTAGCGTGTGTTATTATTAGTTATTCTGTGGTTCTGTGGTGTATTTATTGTTTCTTGTAATTTATAATTATACTTATAAATTAAGATTTAAAGTTAGTGCCAACTAGTTAAAATAACGCCAAATAGGGCCCTCAAAGGCTCTCAAACGAATTTTCACCGACTTCAAAAAGGAGGAAGGTTCTCAATTCGATCCGTTTTTACAAGCTTTTAACTTGCAATGTTTGTTTTAGTTTGTTTGTTTATCTTGCAAGCTGAATTAGAAACGAGTCCTTCTAACAGAACAGCTGAAATTTTGCATACATCTTTAGTTCTGTTGACAATACGATATGCAAGACCCAATAGGTAAAACGAAAGGGCTTGAAGAGTAGAAAACGATAACGTGACACACTCACACACACACTTACACACACACACATACATAAAAATTCAATATGGCCACCGCTCCAAGATGTCGGATTACCTATATTTTCTTCGGTGAAACTAAAAAGCTTGTTTAAAAAATGATTTTTTTACGTATAACTTAATTTAATTATTTCCAAAACTATTTTTATTGACTGTAATATTTTGAAACCAACAATGCTCGATTATATGAACTTTTTTACAGCGTATTTAGATTCTGTGTATTGTGTAATATAGTTTCTCCTTGCGCCACACTGCTCCGTGCACGTGCGTGTATATTTTCACAACACGCCGAATTATTCGCCTTCGTCGACACCAATAATGTAAAGAGTGCACAAAGTGCTGTAGCTACAATGCTATGCTACACTTACCACCGCCACTTATGCTTACCATTCGCCTTAAATAAATTATTATGCAGTTTGGATGCCATCGCTCAATCTGGGTGTCTTCAAATCACGAGTGAATCGGCTTCTAGGCAAGCGTGCGCCATCGTAGACCGCATCATCGCTTAACATCAGGCGAGTTGGCGGTCAAACGCAAGCCTATTTATGCATTAAAAAAACAGTAAAGGAATACATCGCAAGGAAACCAGTATGCCCAAGAACCTCAAAAGTACAAAGACATAATGACATTCACCAATATGCATTGGACCAGCATGATGGATTATGGCCCATTCTCGCACTCTGAGAGAAGGCCTGTATCCCAGCAGTGGGAACATGATAGGCTAAAACTATGATGATGTATTCTCCCATAATTATAATTTATTTATTTATTTATTTATTCATCAACAGAATGCTTACAGTTAAAACCAAAGCGCAAACTATTTAAATAACAAATATTATGTATTCTACTTAATTACCTACTAAGAAATAACCCTAAATATGAGGAAATTATATTAATATTGTCATAAAAAATGTCAACATGCTGGAATTCTCGCGCAAATGCGTTGAGTAGCGCCACAGCCCGCCGCGTGGGCGCGTTGTTGGCGTGGTGCGTCCGCGGCACGGAGCACGCGAGCATCTGATGCCGGCGGCGGGTTCCACAGCGCAGATAGTTGTCAGGCACAAACAACCCAATACTGCTCAAAGTTTGTGGACTGTTCACTTTACTGCGCAGTATTAGTATGTAGTGAGTGACCAGCTGCTGCTTCCGCCTAAGCTCCAATGTATCGAGCCCTATCATCGCAGATACAAATAACGATGGATACAGATATGGATAATACCCGTATCTCCGCTTGTATACGTATCGAGCGAATTTCCGCTGGAGCCGTTCCACCATCAAAGTATATTTGGCCTCCCTCGGGTCCCAAATCATGGCACTGAACTCTAATTTGCTGCGAACGAAGGCGTTATACAGCACCATAGCAATTCTAACATCCGAAAACTGGGATGCCATACGCATTATAAACCCAAGAGTTTTATTTGCCGTTTTACAGATAGAAATAATATGTTCACGGAAGTCAAGACGGGAGTCCAAGGTAACTCCCAGGTCCCGAATGGAATTTACTCTCTCCAGTGCTGAGCCTTCTAGAGTGTATGGCGAGGTTAAAGGTACATGTAACCTAGAGAAGGTCATTGTTTTGCATTTGGCAACATTAAAAGAAAGTTTATTTAAACGGCTCCACGTCTCCACAGACTCTATATCCTGTTGCAAGTCTGTACAGTCTGATACTTGATCCACTGCGTTATAAATTTTCAAGTCGTCAGCAAACATCAAACATTGAGCTGTGTTCAGTACTTTAGGAAGGTCATCGACCACAAACGAGAACAGGCTTGGCCCAAGAGTGCTGCCCTGGCTGACGCCTGATCTTGTGTAAAATTCATTTGATCTATGCGTATGTAGTTGCACATATTGTCTGCGATCTTTTAAGTAGCTGGCAAAAAAAATTAAGAGCTTCGGAGATGCACCCAACCTTGACAGCTTCATTAGCAGTATATCATTATCTACCACATCAAATGCACGCCTAGCATCAAGGAACACAGCATCGACCTGTCTGCCGGTATCCATGTGTGCAGAGACATAGTCCACGAAGGCGATGTGGTTCGTGGTTGTCGAGCGGGCGGTACGAAAACCATGCTGCGCGTCACTCAGATTGACCTGGAGCTGACGTGATAGATGTCGGTTGATGATAAACTCAAACACTTTATTAAAAACTCCTAGTACAGCAATCGGCCCAAACGTAGCAACATCTATCGATGAAGCCACTTTGGGTACTGGAGTTACTCTGGAGATTTTCCATCTATCAGGATAGCAACTAGTGCTGAGGGAAAGATTATAAAGATGTAGGAGCGGTATCTCTAACGAAGAAGAACAGTCCTTTACCAGAAACGGTGGTATGGAATCTGGTCCAGCTGCTGAAGATGGCTTTAGACGGAGAATAGCCCGTCGGATATCGGCTACAGTGACGCTATCCACGCTCACGAGACGAGAGTCAACCTCATCAGAGTGCGCGGCTGCCTCAGCATCCAGCACCGGGATGCTAGGTAGAAATACGGAGCTGAAATATGCGGCAAAAGCATCTACTGCTTTTTGCCCTGTCACGATTTCTCCATTATGCGTATATTCATTTAACTGGTTCCTTTCTCTACGTTTATTTCTAATATGTGTCCAAAATTGCGTGGGATCCCGATTTATATTTGACTCTATCACACTAATATGGCTCTTGTACGCTTCTTCTATTAATTCTTTAATGTGGGATCTGTAGTACTTAAATACTTCATAATTGAAATGTAAACCTAATTGTTTGTATTTACAGAAATGAAAATATTTTATTTTTAACTTATTAATGATGTCAGATGTGAACCACGGTGGATATTGGCGTAGTTGCGCATTAGGGCGCGCTTTCTTTAAGGGCACATGGTTGCTAATAACATCATTTAACTTTGCATAGTAAAGCTCTATAGCCAGGTTAACATCCTGCTGAAGAAGCAAGTCAGACCAGTCAATAGCAGCTACATTACTATATAGCGCGTGAAAATCTCCTTTGCGAAAATTCCAATCAGGAGCATAACCAACATTATTATGAGAAGAAGTAGTAGCGATAGAGTAATCTGATCCACGTAAGAACGACAGCGTTATCTTGAGAGGAGGGTGGTAAGCGTCCACCGGCACCAAAGGCTCAACGTCCTCAGTCACAGACACGCAACAAGTATTTATGGTAGCTAACACGAGATCCAGCATGCCTCCATAACAATTGAAAATAATATTTGACTGTTCTAATTTACAAAATTCTACCAACATATCATATTGCAACTTAACATTAGCACTACACGAGTTTAGATTAAAATCTCCGACTACAATAATATCTAGAGCTGTCGAGTATTTACACACCATGTTTCAATACAGCTTAAAACATTTAAATATTGCATATCATTGTAATTCGGAGGTAAATATACAACACAAACTAAGAATTTAATATTTTTACACACAATTTTGGCCACTAGCATTTCTTTATCATCAGTCAATCCGTCCACATCAGTTACCTGCTTTACTGAAAAATTATCACGCACAGCCAAAAGAACTCCACCCCACCCTACATCGCCAGCGCGGTCCTTTCGTAGCACTACGTATCCTGGAGGAAACAATTCACCATCGTAAATGGAACTCTTCAGAAACGTCTCAGTGAGTGCAATGATATCGGAACAACTTGCCGAGACACCATTGTAGAACGTTGCAGTTTTACTCCTAAGGCCGCGCACGTTCTGATAATATAGATGTACGTTCTTTTTAGATTTGGGTTTTCCTACTTTCTCTACCTTCCGGCCGAAAGGACTGCTTCCAAGGCTTAATGCAGATATCTTCAGCCCAGTTAACAGGAGTCATTATGACGTCAGCCAGCTTGGAGGGGACATCCAATTTAAATGATGCGTAATTTCCTCTTGCTTTCAGAGCTACCACTCCGTAGGTACTGTTCGCACAGATAGTGTTCAGGTGATCTTGAATTTGCTCTACGGTAGTGCCAACCTTCAAGTAATAGAGATGTAGGTGCCTGCGGCGCTCCGCTGCCTCCAGCTTGGTAGCACCCGCAGCCGCTGCACCCCGCGTGACGCCTGTCGGACCACTGCGAGGACGTCTCTTCGCTGCATCAGTCCACTGAGTGTTAGCAATGGTAGACTGGAAGACCGCTGGAAGACCAGAGCTGGACTCATTGGCAACTGGAACAAAGGCTAATGCGCTCGGTACAGCTTGGGAAAGTGTTTCATCATTTATAGGCGCAGGGTGCGGCAAAGATTGAATAACGGTTACATCATTAGTTACGGATGTATTTTCCTTCTCCTCTTTGAACACTCTCAATTGACTCTCCAGTTCACTAACTCTATCAGTGAGGGTAGAAATTATCTTGTACAATGGCAGAGACACCTGCTCAGTGACCACCTTTGAGATCAGCATTGACACGCGCTCATCCAAAATGCGCTCGAATTCATCGCGAATAACTGTACGCAAATTCTCCAGATAATAGGTATCTTCCATGTATGAGCGGTCCACCTCTCGGCGGTCAGCGCCGTAGGTGCCGCGCACCATATTTACTGTACCCGTTTGATCAGTGTCACTATCACTGGACACGGGACTTATCCGATGAGGGCTTATTTGCTGGTTTACTTTACCTCGCAGCCCGGAACTGTGCGCAGCGCCTACCGGAGTGTTCACGTTTCCAGTTTTAGGCTGCTTACTCACACATCCGGGGCACTTCCATGCACTTCTCTTTTCACCTGTGAGGGTGCCAAAGAAGCGCGTCTCGGATACATTCGCGCATTCCAAGTCATACACACCTGCACAGATACTGCAGGTCAGAAAACAGCGCGAGTCTACAGCGCTGCGACAACCAGCGCAAACGAGTACCTTAGACGCCATCCCCGCTGTTACGTCACAGTATACACCACAGTACTGCAGGCGGCCGCGTTTGCAGCCACAGAATACACAGTAGTACTGCAGAGAAACCACGTTTAGCACGGCACAGATCCAAACAAATTCCAACAAGCAACACAGTCGACACAGTGCACGTCGGCGAGTATCGAAACACCGTCACATCGAGATTTACTTTGCAAAATACGTTTCACCGAGAGTAATATTTAATTATCCAATATCACTACTCTAGCACTTGCACAGTATTTGATTGATTTTAGCACTCCAAGTAAGCTAGGCACAGCTATTAACATTTATCACAAATTTTCAATATGAGCAAAACAAAACGTCGACTAACCTCCAATACAGATTTCAGCAGGCGTATTATGAAACTTTGATCGGGATCAGTCAGTGTCAGAATTGACAGAATTTTGACACTTGAAAGGGGTTATGACGCAAAATAAAAAAAAAAACAGCGTTGTCTATTTCCAATTTCATACTACGAAATTGGAAATAGACAACGCTTTTTTTTTTTTTACATAATTTTGACAAGTCGCGATCCCGATCAAAGTTTCGTAATACGCATGCTGATCCTCTATCTATAGTTAGACTCGTCCCTTTTCTTCTGTATGTGGGTTTTCCATCTCTGTCTTCTATCAAGTCATATTCTCAGATATCTGACCTCATTCCTGTGGGATAGTTTGTCATTTCCTAATTTCACTTTTGGGCTGTCACCTTTATTACAATTATTTGACGTTATTATACCCTTTCCGCGTAACCTATTTCTCAACTCTAATAATACATATCTATGTAATTATTATTTTTACTTTTGCAGAGCATTCAAGACAACAATAATGAACATGACAACGATAATGAATGTGTGTTCAGCACATTACATTATACACAGTACCCTGAATACAGTATGACGTGTTTAAAAGTTTCCAGTGTTATTGTTTACGTTTCCGAGTGTATAAGTCGGCCGACGCGTTGAGAGAAGCTTTTAGTTTAATATGTTAGTGAATAAGTAACGATTGGTGCTATAAACATTTCAGAATATAATTTAATGTTTATTGAAATCGATAAAGTCTTGTCAAGATTTATTAACGAGAAATGTTCGACGAACAGTTGCTCGGGAAGACGAACTTAAAAGTTTTTAAGACACCACAGAAATATATAACATTTTTATAAATCGTTTAAAAGTAACAGTTATAATAATAATAATAATAAGAAGCACCTAAATGGAGCTTTTTCCCCTCACATTTTTCACGAAAAAAGCAACGTAAACGGGAGTTCCGATTCTATTAAATAGAAAGATATAATTCAAATTCTGTAATTTTTGTTTTGAAAACTAGAGCTGTTGCCCGCGATTTCGTACACGTAGATTTTCATATAAACTTTCAACCGGCCCTTTCACAAAATAATATAGCCTTTACTTCAATCTGGTCATAGCTAAGCATATTCGTGAAAACAGCATTAAAATCCATCCAGTGGTTTAGGAGATGTGCGTGGACAAACAAACAAACAAACAGACAAAAATTCTAAAAACAGTCTTAACGCGTTCAGGTGCTTATTTTAAGACGCCTTGTGTGTTTTTTTAACATCTCGCAATTACAGATTTTTTTATCTCTACGTTTTAATTATATGTATAGATAGATACTTATAGATAACGGGTTTAACAATTTTAATGTTTTAGTTTACTTGTTTTATAACTATTTTGAAAATTACTGCTTATTTTTTTTCGTTTTGTGCCCGAAAATCCAGATACCTAAAATTTTACGATGCATTTTGTAACACGGCTCTTACACAGTAACTTAGCATGTAATTTTTAAAGTGCACGCTACTATACAAACAAACGCCATGTTTTCGTATAAAAGCAAAGACTATTTAATTACGAGGTGTAATGTGATTTAGCTGATGGCTGCAGGGGGTGGCTCGATACAAATTGGCGGGCGCATGTCACGTAACTTCATCACGACCCTCTACCATCCCCTCGCAAATACTATGGAATATTGGTTCTTCTATGTTGTTTGTATAGTTTTAATACTTCAAAAGACCGAGTTATTAGTAAGCATGGTGATTCAGACTTAAAAATAAATAGCTTTCATCTGTTTCACTGCGATATTTTCATCATCATCATCATTGACAGGTCTTTTATCCCACTGCAGGACATAGGATGAGCATCCTCTCTCTTTTGCCAAGTTTCTCTGTCGTTCAAGTTCACCACATATGAAATGGGAAGTAAAAATGCATGAGAACTTGAAAACGAAAGAAAAAAAGTTTATTTGTGACCAAAAAGCTGCGTATAAAAATATTAATATAAGACAAAGGTCACCAAGTCAAAATAAAGTCACAAATCGGACCACCGTCGGAATCGTGCAGTGAATTTTCAGGAAATCAAATTCAAGATGAATCCAGTATAGCCATGGTGTCTTCGCGGACGCATGTGCTATTTACAATCTGGCGTCATCTGATTCGATCCTTGGCCCTGTAAGTATGACTTATTTAGTACCTAAATCAATTACGTGCAGTTCCGATGCCATCGCTCAAACTTGGCGAAGGAAAACATCGTAAGGAAACCGGTATGTCCAAGAACCCTCGATGCAAAGAATCTCAAAAGTTTTAAGACATACGACATTCATCAACATGCACTGGGCCAGCATGGTGGATTAAGGCCCATACTCTCTCTCTGAGAGAAGGCCTGAGTCCCAGCAGTAGGAACATGATAGGCTGATAATGACAATGATGATGAATCCAGAATATGAGCTATCTCCTTATCAAATTCATCTGACTCCATTCGGCTGTAGCAGAGTTGAGTGATAACAAACACATAGCGCGCACGGAGACAAACACAGAAAAGAGAAGTAAATAGACTGTAAATGAGAACGAAACTCTGTCGCCAGGTATTGTGACAGATATGTGATTGAACATTCTTATTTATGTCAACGCGTCGAACTCCGCGTCACAGTTGCTATGGGTGTATATGGGTGAAAGTAGCTACAACAAATTTCTTACAAAAATGCCTAGACAGCTGTTCTGTTTTAAACAATTTTTTTCTGTGGAGACAAAAGTCACAAATTTACGCCAAGTCTTAGTTACATACATAAACTTTTGACTCTGTAACATTAGTGTGATAAGTCACTACATGAGCCCAAGTTACATGTAAAATCAGAGACACCCCATAAAAAGAAACCAAAGAAAGTTATCATCGATCGCGCTAGTAACAACGGCACGTGTTTCAGAGCCCGAGGGTTCCACAAAACTATACCTAACGAACTATGGGAAACCTTTCTATTAAATTGCTCCTAATGAACTATGGAAACCTTTTTATCAAATTGGTGCAGACAGCTGGCGGACTAGTGAGTAAGTACCTATACTGTTGTACGGCCTCGGCCGCATGATTTGTTTGGCAGACTACAAATTGGATTCATTTGCTTAATGGATCGACTTATTGATTCTTACGAAAGTTTATCGATTGGGTGGAATTACAGATACCGTATGTTGCTCAGATAAATTTTTTTTTCCGGGAAACGGCTCTATTTATCTACTATTTGCACTCCGCGGCTTCACCCGCATTATATAGGTATACCTTAATGAAGCATCCTCCTTGGTAATGACAGCAACCTCCTCAAACTTAGATGACAATTTATTTTTTTCTATGATTTAATATGCCAACTAGGTACTTATTCTAAGATGCCAACGTAAATAAATTAAGAATTTCTTTCCCACATTTTATTAATATTACACGGGAATTACTCTCAATTTTTCTATAATAAAATTTCTTTCCCGATATATATTCTGATCTATGTTTCATTCTTGTTCTTGTTTTCTGTTGGGAAAAAATTAAAACCTCAGACAAAGAACTAAAGCATAGATGTAGTGCTAATTTAGCATAAACAAATTAAACATGTTACATTCTTTACACATGTGCCAAAATCGTTGTAACCAGAACGAAACAGATATATTTTTGACAGGACGGCAAGTTGGAGGGTTGTATTGGTTGTACACAAAGATTTCATGTACTTAATACTTCGTATGTACACTATTTCAAATGTACTTACTAGGGACCTGTAAAAGGCTCCAAAGGCTACATACTATTTGGCAGACGGCCTTGTACGCTTTGTAATTGTAACTCACGTGACGGATTCTATATTCTTTATTATTCTGTGATTAAAACACCAAAAAAAAAAAAACAATCTGTGGATCCGATCTACAGTGAAGATTGTCTGAAAATTTCATCAAAATCGGTCCAGCCGTTTCGAAGTCCATAGGGAACATACATAAATAAATACATACATACACACATCGCCTTTTATATATATAGATATACGAGTATGTATATAAAAATGTATGTGCGTAGTGTATGTATAGGTGTATGTGGGTATATTATGATGTATGTATGTGTGTAACAGTGTGTATGTTCCCTATGGACTCCGAAACAGCTGGACCAATTTCTACAGGACTTTCACTGACCGAGAGATGGTGTTATAAGGAGTAATCTGTGCGGGTGAAACCCCGGGGCGCAGCTAGTATAAGATAAAATACAAGGTAACTAACACAAAACACAATTTAAGCTATTAAAAAACATAGGGATTGCCCAGAGACTATTGAACACGGATCACTATTACTCTACTGAAGGTCTAAAGACAATCCATAATAATATGCCACGGTAAACCAACAATCATCAACAAGAGAAGAATTTTTCACATCCTATTTCGATGCTAACTACAAATTAATTAATGTCAATAAATAACTTTGTATTTTTACCGACCTTCCATCTTTAAGTTCAAAAGGATTCAAGTATTGGAATCCTAAAACGTTTTAGATTCTAAATTATGTACTGAGGTAGCGCGCTGAGCAAAACATTTTCGATCAAAGTGACATTTCAAACTATAAACGTATTAGGGAATGTTGTAGGCACAAACCCACTAACTTAATCTGTAGATGTGGCGAAATGAGAGAACTAAAATTTTTTAAAGACTGCTGCTGTAGTAGGTTTAGTAAGATAATACTACGGTGGCTCCTTCACTCAACTTTACAAAGAAGTTAATCGCAATGTAGAGGGTATAGGAGGGTAGGAATATTTTGCGAATGGGAAGCACGTAGCTCGTAATTTTGTCGCCCGAGCTAAAGTGGAAATCCGTGTCAGCATAATTTCGTATTCGCAAAACGCGAGGAGGTTTTGATCGGAGAGATTCCATAAAAATAATTGCGTACCTAGTAGAAAACTTCGCGCTAATCCTCTCTCAAACGTCTCTCAGATGAACTGCGTTTCAAGGCTTGATCCAGGATCAACTTTTGTTCACCCATAAACCAATTTTATCTCTCTTCCAGATAAAATACCCACAGATAAACAAAAAACATTCAGTTGGCGCAGACTATAGCAAAAATAATTCTATTGAACGAATAATGCTACCAAAATTATGATTTTTACATCAGTGGTAATGTGAAAACCACGTCAGTTTCTGTAATAAGACAGCGTATGCTTAGTAATAGGGTTTAAGTTTAGGTCCCTTTGGGTATGGAACCCTAAAAAGTAAGATAAGTTATCGTTAGTCAAAAGCTCATGAATATGTGAACTAAAGACAAGCTAGCTAGGTATAGCAACCCTTTATAACCCCATTCCCGAGGGGACGCGCTCCGCCCGGTCTATCGCAAGCGTCATTTACTCCGCTTTGAACGGGGCTATCTATGGCCCGGCGGAACCATGAGACGACAACGTAGGTGTTGGTGGCGATTGTACTGATGTAAATAATAAAACAAGTAATTTAAATTATAAAAAAATATAACCCGACTGCATTATATAAATAGTAGGTACTGAAAACATAATTATCAATATAAAAAACCGAATTCATAAAAATGACAGAACTGGACCGAATTGAAATGGGACCATAAAGGAAGCACCAGCTTTAAAATAAAAATCATCAAAATCGGTTCACCCAGTCGCAAGTTATGAGGTAACAAACATTAAAAAAACAGTGGAATTGAGAACCTCCTTCTTTTTGGAAGTCTGTTAAAAGTAACAGTGGCGCAATGAGTAGGTACCTACCTATATTTACTCGTAGTAAGATACAGAGCTCTTTCACAGAGGTTTATTATTTACTAGTTTTTTTGCCCGCGACTTCGTACGCGTAAATTTTCATATAAATCTTCAATCTTGTTTTCTTCCCTTAATCCGGCCCTTGCGCAAAATAACATAGCCTCTACTTCAATCTGGTCATAGCCATATTCGTGAAAACCATATTTAAATCCGTCCGCATTTTCTTCCAGGGGTTTAGGAGATGTGCGTGAACAAACAAACAAAAATTCTAAAAACTGTTAAGTCGCCCTGTGTGAAGTATTGATAGAAGCATAAAAGTAAAAACACCGTCAACAGTTTTCAAATCGAAAAGATAATGTGACCACAGTGCAGAGCATGTTTTGAAGTTTTCTTTTTGTCTAAACCATAAAAACTATATCATGTCATGTGGGGATGATACATCTCTGAAATTTGACTGTCCAGCTTCGCTCGTTTGAATTTTTCTATGACCATGCAATTTCTGAACTATGAATACGACCACAAGTATATGCCTTTGCCACCGAACCCTGAATTATGCTTGTCTTGAAACGCTCTTGGCTAGTTATTTCTTATTTCGCGTGCATTTGTATGTATACCTTGATTAAAAAGCCATGAAATGGAACTACTCTATTTATCTGTTAAAATATCACAGTAAAATAACATTGTTTCTTTAAACACTGTTTTTAAACACTGTTTTAAACTATCACGGTTGTTCACTACAGTTATATGATTATTTACGGGATATTTACCGTGGTAAGGTTGTGGAAGGAGCTCCCTATTCTTTCTTTATTCTTATTGCAAAAAGGGTGCAGCAATGACTTATGTAGTGGCTGGTCACAAAACCAGACCTCAGACATAGATATATACATTTAAGTATAGTCAAACTTTACCTAGGGTGAAGTAATTTTACAAAACAAAAATAAAACATAGTGTGATAGGTTACTTAATTATATATGAGATCATACAAAATTTATGACGCTACTTTCTTAACTATTTATAGATTCATATTTATTTTCTAATTATAATTTTCAAAGTTTTATAGTCGAATAAATCTTTTATCTCGTAATAACATTTTTGGGTTAGAAACTTACGAAGTTGGTTCTGGAAAGTGTTATTATTTCTTTCTTTCCTTATTGCGTCCAGAATTTTGTTTTTAATATGGCTGATTATCTGAATGACAGTTGACAGTTTCAAATTTTTAATGGCTATGTCAATAACATTCTCTTTACTTTGGACCTCTTTGCTTGAGGCTATGTGACGATCCTCATATTACGTTTCGGGTAACGAAGAAAATAATCATTGATTTTTTAATTTCTTTTATGTAAGTAATAAAAAAGAATTAAAATAAATGATATAACATAGTCTATGTTTTAATCTGGTAATTTCTAAGCATATTCGTGAAAACCGCATTGAAATCCGTCCAGTGGTTTAGGATAAGTGCGCGGACAAACAAACAAACAGACAAAAATTCTAAAAACTGTCCCATCGTGTTCAGCTGTGTATTTTTTTTGTTATCTTTATGTTAAGACGCCCTGTGTATTTTTTTTTTTATCTCGCAATTACAGATTTTTTTATCTCTACGTTTTTATTATATGTATAGAAGATTTAAATAGATTGGGCGAATCCAATGATCTTAGCCACATCAATGGATGGTAATCGTCTGCTGATATCATCAGCTCAGCGTTTGACCCTGCATATGCATAATATGACCATGCAATGCACACAGCACTGAGTCATATCATGCACTAATGTCAAGTTTTGAAAGGAAATATTAATGTTAACTATTATTAACGGGATATTTACCGTGGTAAGTCTGTGGATGGCGCTATAGTCATACATCATGTTCACGGGGAGACTGATGCATGCGGGTGGTTTGTCGAACAGTTCAAAGTTAGGTGCAGACAAAATGATCTACCCTCTTTTTTAGTTTTATGTGTTTTCTTTATCTAAGTTTTTATCACTTTCTTAATCTTTTTCTTATAACTGTGGTGAACGACCGTGATAGTTTAAAACAGTATCATTAATGTTATGTTTATTTGTATCCAAGTTAGTTTAAAGTAACTGTGTAACATTACTCACATATTAATGAATACTGGATGTAAACATTACTCCCATTTAGGGCCCTTTCACACGGCACGTGGCATGGACACGCTCGCGCTATCGGTCGCGTGGCGTGTGAACACCGCCTTAGGAAATGCACATTCATTATTAAACGCATTAAGGACAGATAGAAAATGACTTGTATCATATAATATGCGTTCAGTGCAATGGAAGCTTTCGAATAGTAAAATTAATAATACATAACTCCAGCAAAAAATCAATATGGTATGTTATAATACTAGCTGAGCCCCGCGGTTTCACCCACGTGGTGATGAAAATCGGTGATGATGAAAAGTAGCCTATGTGTTAATCCAGGACATAAGCAATGTATATTCCAAATTTCATCCAAATCCATCCAGCCGTTTCTGCGTGATTGAGTAACAAACATCCATCCATTCAAACTTTCACATACATAATATGTACATATATGATATCAGCGTGATAGTGTGTTAAGCAACCCAACTCAACCCAACCCAACGATCCTCGGCCCTGGACCAATGTCTTATTTAGAGATTAAATAAATTTAATTAATTAAATGTGCAGTTTCGATGCCATCACTCAATTGAGCATATCTCAAAAACGGTGAAGCTAAACATCGTGAGAAACAGTAATTTCCAAGAACCCCAAAAGTTCAAAAACTGACATTCAATATGCACCAGATAAGCTGTTTTTCTGATGAATTTCTAGTGTAATTCCGCTTCTACGTCGCTTCAAGTACAATAAGGAATTTGGGATAAATGTTCCCTGTAGGTATTAGTTGATGAAGTTAATTTAATCGAGTTTAATTTTGCCTAACCAAAAATAAAACATTAATTACATAATAGAATTTTACTCTGTCCTTCTTCACTACTGCCAAACAGTAGTGTGCAAACACAAGTTGAATATAACTGGCAAAGGTGTGGTACTTCCCCAGGCGGACCCTTGCAAAAAAGTTCTACCACTACAGATATGTCTTGAAATAAGGGCGCCCTATCTACTCTCAGTTATCGATATTTCACTGGAGCTAGGCGGAAACGCGAACACTTCCGGCGCGGCACGTGAATACATATCCGGTCGCATGTCCACCCAAATCAAGGGTAAACCAAACTTGTGGGAAAACTCTATCGATTCACTGTCATATCTACTGATATACGAGTATATAATAGTATCTACTAATTATACAGTTGAAATTTTCACAGATGATGTATTTCTGTTGCCGCTATAACAACAAATAAAAAACAGAATAAAATACTTATTTAAGAAGGCTACCATACAACAGACGTGATTTTTTTGCCGTTTTTAAAGATAATGGTACGGAACCCTTCGTCCGCGAGTCCGACTCGCACTTGGCCGGTTTTATTTTACCACCTTGTACTGTATGGAAGCAATAAAGAATCTGAATCTTAATTATTGTATAGACGCATCAGAGAATATGTTATGTTCCTGACAGGTCTTATACCTACCAAAATAAATAGAAGCTCGATCAATAGAGTAGTTACTTCAGCAAACGTAAGTAAGACTTGTGCCAGTTATATAAATAATAAGAAATACAAATAAGAATTAGGTAAATGTAATCGGTTTCTTCTAGGCAAGCATGCTCCATCGTAGACCGCATCATCGCTTAACATCAGGCGAGTTGGTGATCAAACGCAAGCAAATTATATATTTATTTGATTATAGGCGAGCAGATGGACCGACGACATTGTGAGAGTCGCGGGCATCCAGTGGATACGGATGGCAGGATGTCGTTTAGTGTGGAGGTTAAAGGGGGAGGACTATGTTCAGCAGTGGACGACTTCTGGCTGATGATGAGCAGAATGGGTTGGTATGCCCACAATGTATGACCACATCACACAGTATTATGATTACGTCAGTAACCACGCCACTTTTCAGTTTTTTCTTTATACTTAGTTAATTATAATTTCACAATACTTATTTAACACTCGCACACGCTTTTAGTTCGAGTGAAGAGCGTACCAAATCGAAGATCGAGCTGTTGAAAGGCATTTTGCAAGAGTAACTGACTACATTTCCATTCGTTTACGAGATACACTCGTCCGTCACAGTTATAATCGAGTGTGAGCGTAGACGCTAATCGAATGACTCGCAGCTCGGTGCTCTCCGGAGTAGAACGCCACTTGACATACCTACTGTTACATTTGCTAAATACATGGTTTTTCTAGCAAACAATAGAAGACAGGAATTTTAATGAAAAAATGTTCTTTAGAACATAAGTAGGTACTTATGTTCTAA
The DNA here is from genome assembly GCA_949125355.1 of Agriopis leucophaearia. NCBI lineage: Eukaryota > Metazoa > Arthropoda > Insecta > Lepidoptera > Geometridae > Agriopis > Agriopis leucophaearia. Next base: position 10,832,102 of record OX421273.1, read on the forward strand.
AGAACATTTTTTCATTTAAGAACATAAGTAGGTACTTATGTTCTAAAGAACATTTTTTCATTTAAGAACATAAGTAGGTACTTATATTATGTTCTAAAGCACAAGGAATTTCCTTTTTTTTGTCAAATGTTTTAAGATTTTTTTATCGCGACTGAAATGGTTTCGTCCTAAACGAAAAAATTCTCACTTCAGTGGTTTCGTCTAGGTAAGCGTGATCTATCATAGACCGCATCGTCGCTTAACATCAGGTGAGCTGGTGGGCAAACGCATTTAATAATAATAATAACAACTAATTAGCGAGACGAGCAAATCGCTCGACTAATGTACGATTTGAAACACGATTTTAAAGGCCATAAGCTACCTAAATTGTTAACTACTAAAGTTACAAAAAAGTTGTTAGTGTAAAAAGACAACATCATGACCAAGTGGTCACCCATCCAAGTACCTACCGACCGCGCCCGACGTTACTTAACTTGGAGGTGAACAGAAAATTGTCACTGTCACTTGGCCATTACTTATTATTTGTTGTTATACTTTAGAGTGTGAACTAATAATAGCCGTAACAGACGGTGACCCGTCTGTGCTGACGCATGGCTGACGTCAACCACCTCAACCAACGAGAGAAAAAGAGAGGGAAATAATGTTCTCACTCTTTCTCTTCCGTTGGTCAGACGGCGGTTCGTCAGCCAAGTTCGATAGGTGATCATAGCCGTACATCTGTTACGGCTATGATCATGCCCAGTTTGACGCTTGTGAGTATTTCCATTTTTACATTAGAGCAAATACGTACGTAAAAGTCCCCGGGTATGTCCTAAAACTGCGACCAGAACCACCGGAGGATGGGCAGCAGCGTCCTAATAGTACACGGTGAACGTACTGCGATCCCCCGCCGCCGCCGTGGGGATTATGGCAACACCCCTCTCTATGAGGGAGGCCTTGTCCAACAGTGGACGTAAATTGGCTGATGATGTGTACGTAAAAGTACATAAAAAATATACCTACGTTTGTTGTATTTAATACCTTTAGTTTTCAATTATTGACTTTATTTTTATTTCTTAGTTAATCCGCCGTAACATTAAGTAAACGCCGTAACGTTAAATGTTCTGTAAAAAAATCAACTGGCTATCTGGTACGATTTATAAAATCAAGGATGATAACGTCGTGGTTCGAAAGATACACCCGTTAAAACAGACGGATGGCCAGACAGACAGATGACAGTGTTGACTTAGCAATAGGGTCCGCTTACACCCTTTGTGTATAGAACCAAAAAACGCAAAAAAGATCTACTTATTACTACAAATAAAATAAAATATTATCGAAGAATTTCTATGAAAAACATTTAAAGCACAAGCAAGCGTAGTTCTTAGGTAGAGTTTACATTAGATGGATAGGTATTTAGCACATGTCCACGGCGTACGTGGCGTGTGACGAACTGACAACTGACGGTGACGAGATGGACCAATATTTGAGCGCGGACAGGATGTTTGCCGACCACAACGCCAGCGACTAAACGCAAAGAAAATATTAAAAACTTCACGAGCAAACGATAAAATTATCTTTATTTTTTGAGCATGACTTCGCTACAATATCGTTTAAGTATCTTATCATGTCTGTAAACACTGAGCGTATATTTAAAAGCTCTTCTCGATATCCTTTTTTTATGAAAACCAATAAATAATCTTTAGTGATGCTGCGAGTCGTTTTGGGCTGCGCTTATCAGCTGTTGTTGTTATCTAGCGGAAGTCACGCTCTTGACCCCGAAATGATAAAATTTGTACCATAATAGCTATCGGGTTCAAGATAACAAAAAACTCATCGGGCAATGAGCATATTTCGAAAAATATTCAAAATTGCATTTAAATGTGAATTTAAGGAACTAAAATATGAGTATGTATGGTTCTTATCAAAATATCAGTAAAACGGGGTAAATGATAATCACGGGGTGAATAGAGTTTCTTTTAACGTACACTACTAAACCTATTTTGATTAAATTTCTATGCGACCGACCTGAAAGTATATCCTAACAATTAATAATTGTCCATTTTGGTTCATAAATGTCCGAGTTCAGGGGCCTTTCGCCTAACTCTAACTGCGGGTTCGAATACGCGCAGTTTGCAAAATCATGCGAACGCGAATCTTAACGCGCCGAAATACGGTTTGCGATCGCGCAACTTTTCGCAATCACCTAAACTGAATCGTTTATAACAGGTAGGCGTAAGGCCCCACATATATCTATTCTGTGCCTGAGGTAACAAATATAAAAAAAATATGGACAAGTACAAGTGATTGGCAAATTTATGTTCATTACCAAGTTAAGCAACGTAGGGCGTGGTCGGTACTAGGATGGGTGACCGCCTGGGTCTGATGTATTTTTGCACTACTTTTTGTATTTTGTGGTGGTACGAAACCTTTAGTGCGCGAGCCCGTCTCACACAGGTTTATAACTCTATGTTATTGTAAACTTTTTATTATTATTGTAAAATAGGCTTCCGCTTGGCTGCCAACTCGCCTGATGTTAAGCGATGATGCGGTCTACAATGGATCATACCTATTTTTAGTAAACTTAAAATATAAAAAAAAAAACCGAATTGAGAACCCCCATTTTTTTAAGTCCGTTAAAAATAGATAATTATTAAAATGATAGGTAGGTCCGAACGCAACAGTTTGTCACCTTTCAACATTTTTTACGAGTTCTAAAAAGCAGTTTAACCGCGGAATGCGTACAGTCACATCTTTGAAGTGCTCTGATATTAGGCATCGCGTCGCCCGCGATAAGAAACGTCGCTGTAAACTCGTCAACGTGGTCCGACTTGTGACTTTTATCGCCTCAACTAGTTTTTGCGGACTACTTCACATTTTAACACTTTATTATTCACTTTAAAGTCTTGATAAATGGGTTAATCAAGAAGTCTGCCGCTGTTTGCACTTGTCGAAGTATAGGTATACTTATTACACTAATATCATTTATACCTATGTGAAAGTTTGGATGGATGGATGGATGTATAGATAGATGGATGGATGGATGGATGTTTGTTACTCTATTAACACATAGGCTACTTTTCATCATCATTACCGATTTTCATCACCACGCGGGTGAAACCACAGGGCGCAGCAGTCTGTTTCACATCTTTGAATATAATATATCTTCCCATCGTCTTTTTGGTCGTCCTTTTTAGGGTTCCGTAGCCCGATAAGGAACTCTTATGAATTCGTTCTGTCCGTCCGTCTGTCTGTCTGTCTGTCTGTCCACCCGTCCGAATATATTAGAACTTTCTAACTTCTAATTAATGGCCCGCCAAAGTGGCAAAAAGTTGCCCCCCCCCCTGTACTTCTAAACTTTAAGACATAGAAACTTGTAACTTACATTACGGATAGATCATATTCATTAAGTAACTTTCATGCAAAATTATTTCGAAAATTATTTGACTATGACTTTTTGAGTAACAGCGATAAAACTGTAAAAACTTCAAGGCGTTCTAGCTTATAAGTCCTTAGTATTGACCTTCTTGTATAATAATCTTAACAAAGAATGTTTCCCAATCATTTTTCTTTACGGTTAAACCAAAAAAAGTATATGCTATGTCGGAATGACACATAGCTTCGTTCGTTCGAATTTTTCTATAACCATAAATTTCTGTTATACAATGGCTTTGGTTACGGAACCCTACCATATGCGTGTCACGACACGCTCTTGGCCAGTTTTTTCTTTTGTTTTGTCTTGGTTGGTTGGTACCTATTCTATTCTATTGCTATTTATTATTGTCACTATAATGTCTATTTTACTGTTAACAAATTACAAAAATTAGAATTACGAATTATTGTAGTTATTGGTATATATTGGTCGTTTAGTAACAAAAATACGCCAATTTTAGAGTCAAGACTTGTAAAACAAGCTGCTTGTTTCTTGTGTGTATACGCGTTGTGTGTATGTGTGTGTGCGTATGCGTAAAAAACATTTTTTGTGGAAATTAATAAGCAAAAAAGAGGATTTGAGCGACCCTGCCAGGATTCGAACCTGGAATCTTCTGATCCGTAGTCAGACGCGTTATCCGTTGCGCCACAGGGCCAGTTATACACGGTGCCGAATTTAGTAAACCATTCCTACAATCAAGATTTTGCAAATAAAATTACATTTTCTTCAACTTATTTTTTTTTGTTTTGCAGTGTTACGCTGCGATTAAATGATTCTTTTTATTCATAGGTCTCAAGAACTTTGATCACATGCCGGTACCATGTAAATTAATTCACACGGCTTGTTATACTAATTAAGTAGGTAAAAAAATAAATGTGTGTTTCTAAAGCAAGTAGGTAAGGTAACTAATTATTCAAAACAATTCGCGACAAGGTTCATTATTTCGCTTAGAAACCAAAATAATGAGGTCGTGTGCGAGTCGCGTGTCCTCGATAGTACGCGCTACGGCCGCATGCGGCGCCACTGTGCTCACACAATAGCTGAATCAATGATTTTAACTAATGGATGTTTTAGTTTCATTTGTACTAAGTTATGTTAACTATTTCGAGTTTTTATTACTAGCACATAAAACAGAATATTTTTAGAAGATGGGTTCATTTTCATCGTTATAGGCTAAAAAAATTCTTGTAACAAGAAAATATACCTATTTATAGTTCGTAGTTTCAAAAAGGTTTGTTACAAAACATAAAAATTATATGTTTTTTTTAATAATGTTACTCTGAGATGTACGACATCATATATCGCCAGATAAAACTTTCAATGTGTACATTTCGTTTCAGAAACGTCTTCATCTAACATAATTTTACCGCATTTTATATTATTTACCTAGATTCGTGTTATTTTTCATACAATAAAACATTTCAGCGAGGGCATTACGCGTGTAAATTGGCGCGAGGTTCCTGTTACCATCAAAGCGTCATCGCGGCCCTCGCTAGAGTATCCACTTCCCTCATAAAAATGCGGTTTTATAACATTTTAGGGTATTCATGCATTAGGATGCAATGCGTGGCGCATTGCGACACAAAACAAGTTTTTAATAAAATAAAAAAGTTATTTTATTTTTATTTTGGCGGCTATTTTGAAAATATTACAATATTGGGTGCTGCATATTGTATCACGCGAACGCGAACCTTAAGGCTGGGTATAAGGCAAGAAAAATGTCTGATTTCACCCGCGCGTCTCGCATCACCCGCATTAGTGTGAAACACAACCACGGCAGCGCGGCAGTCGCGCGCAGCTAAAGTGTACACAACTCGCGCACTCGACCTTGTAAAGCGGCAAGGAGCAATAACACACAGGATAAGCATAGTGTTGGTGCACTTGGTGTTTTGGCGATTAGCTGAGTTCGGTCGCGGCGCGCAAAACCGTAAATTGTTTATTTCACTTTTCAAAATTGTATTTGTTATTTATTGTTAGGTTTTCTACAATATAAAAATAATAAAGTATATAAATTAAATTGAAATAACCTAAATAAATTCTCTAATTAAAATATTACGCTGGAGACAGTGTCAGAAAGCTAAACATTAAACTAAACTAAACTAAACTGAACTATGCTATGCTATGCTTTGCTAGCTTGAACTTGCCGGGATAAGACCAAAAAACCCAAAAACCTCGTGGCACGGGGTACCCGATCCCGGGTCATATCTCCTAAACCAGACCTTTAACCCAAAAAAAAATACATAAAAAACAGTATATATTTATCTCTAGATTTATACAATATTCAGATTTTTACTTTTGAAATCAGTGAGAAATACATATAAATAGAAATAAAAAGGGGTGAAAACCACCCCCTACCACGCCCAAATTTTGGCTCGAGGTAGTAAAGCTCATTTTAAATTTGAGTAATTTTTTTGCAGATTTTTTAAAAAGCCGCTTCTAATATTTTATAATGTCATCTAATTTTTAGTTTCATCTTTCTGACTTTCTCTCTCTCTGCTTCTGTTATGCCCTGCTAAGCCATGCTGTGCCATACTGTGCCATGCCGGACCATACTATACCATACTATATTATACTATGCTATGCTATGCTATGCTATGCTATGCTATGCTATGCTATGCTATGCTATGCTATGCTATGCTATGCTATGCTATGCTATGCTATGCTATGCTATGCTATGCTATGCTATGCTATGCTATGCTATGCTATGCTATGCTATGCTATGCTATGCTATGCTATGCTAAGCTAAGCTATGCTATGCTATGCTATGCTATGCTATGCTATGCTATGCTATGCTATGCTATGCTATGCTATGCTATGCTATGCTATGCTATGCTATGTTATGCTATGCTATGCTTTGCTATGCTATGCTAAGCTAAGCTATGCTATGCTATGCTATGCTATGCTATGCTATGCTATGCTATGGTATGCTATGCTTTGCTTTGCTATGCTAAGCTAAGCTAAGCTATGCTATGGCAGATGGCAGAGGAAAAGTGTCCCCTAAATTTGAGAAGAGTGATCGACAGCTACCTCCGAGACCGAACCGTCAGAGTCAGATACGCCGGGGAGGAATACGCGAAACCAACAAGCAAGGGATGCGTGCAAGGCTCTATAGGGGGGCCAGACCTGTGGAACCTCCTTGTAGACCCACTACTAAAGCACGTGGAAGAATTAGGAGTATACATACAGGCGTTTGCGGATGATGTCGTCCTTGTCTTTGATGGTGAGACAGCGCAGGAGATTCAGGAGCGTGCCAATGCCACTCTCGAACGTGTTCGGATTTGGGGTATCAGAAACAAGTTAAAGTTTGCTCCACAAAAAACATCAGCAATGGTAATAACTCGCAAACTCAAGTACGATACCCCACACCTGAGCATGGGCGGCACTGACATTGGCATGTCTAGAGAAATCAAACTGCTGGGCCTCACCATCGACGACAAGTTGACTTTTAACGCACACACCGCGAACGTCTGTAGAAAAGCACTAAATTTTTACAAGCAGTTATCTAGAGCCGCTAAAGTTAGTTGGGGTTTGCATCCGGATATTATAAAGACCATCTACACAGCTGTGGTGGAGCCAACGATTCTTTACGCGGCTAGCGCATGGGGACACGCTACAAATAAATTGGGCATAAAAGACCACCTCCAAAGGGTACAACGTGGCTTTGCTCAAAAAATCACCAAATCGTATAGAACGGTCTCTCTTAACTCGGCGCTATTGCTCGCCGGTTTGCTTCCCCTGGACATTAGGGTTCGGGAAGCAGCCTTGCTGTACGAAGTTAAGAAAGGATATAACCGGCGAGTCATAGGAGACCGGGATATAGAGAGACCGGAACCGTACACAGCAAAGCCACACCCCGCTCTGCGGGCGGAATTCAGCTTCACACTCCTGGTGGACGGAGCAGCATTGGAGCAGCACAACGGCCTAAAAATTTACACAGATGGCAGTAAAATCGAGGGGAAAGTCGGCGCAGCAATATCCGTTTGGATATAAGGTTGCATTGAGGAAGTTGCTGTTGGATAGAATGACTTAGCAGAGAAATTTTAGTAGTTGATATTTGTTCTGTCCAACAGTAACTTTTGTAATTCGATTTTTTTGAATTCAATTTTGGTGTTGAACTGTTGCTCGGATTCTTTCTTTTATTGCGGGCTCTTGGCACTGTCCATTCCTAGTGTTCCAATGATGACCTGTTTCTGTAGTGTTAGTGTTAGCATGTATTTTGTTTAATTAGTAAATTTACTTGCCTTAAAAAGTAAATAAAAAAAATATTCTTACTCAATACTGCAATGTTGTAATGAGAGTAGATATCTGCCTACAAACTGCTACGCAGTTTGGCAGGGTTGTATATACATAGCATGTACTTTATACACTGAGATAAATAATAATAATAAAGTCATTCAAAATGTCGTGCACTGTAGAAATTGCCTCGCATTGTATTGCGGTGCGTTTTAACCTTTATAACACTTTATTATAGAATAACTACGGCGATAAAACGCACTTAATGAACCTATTTTAAATGCGGAGGAATATAGTACACCTTTATGACGTAGCTGTTAAAGATAATGCGCGAAAGTTAATTTTTAGGTGAATGTTGGAGGTAATAATTAGGACGTCTTATAAAATTATGGTTTTAGTGCAATTCATAAAATAATCATTTATTTACTTAGATTTAATGATAAAGAGAAAATAAAATTACGAGGATATACTTTTGAGGTAAGACAGAAACGTAATAAGTACATTACAAAAATTGCTGTTTCTAAAGGACAAATGATATGGATAATGTGGATATGCCATTTCATATAGTCGAATTTTGTACATTGGGCTATGCTTTATTTGGGATGTTAGGTACTTATGCGGTCACGCATTATTACTACTTACTTATAATGCCATTACAACAAGCGAGTGATATCATCGTATATTTTAAGGGCCTTACTTAAAAACGTTACTCAAGTTGATCTATGCTTTAAAATGCTCTCTCAACTTCTTGCTGACGGCAATCAAACACGCGAAAACGAGACGGAGCATATTTAAGCGTATGTCAACTTGAGTACCGTTTTTACATAAGGCCCTAATTTCTTATAATAAAAAATAACTGATCAGAGCACAAAAGCATGTGCAAAAGATTAAGCTCTGGCTGGTGAGCGCGGTCTTAAAAAGCTCTCGCTAGTCAGTTGAGTCAAGGGTTCGACGCAGAAGGCGGTCATCCCGGACACCGCGCGCATATTCAGGAGGTTCCTCACTCTTCAGCCCTGTCTCGCTACCCGCTGCGCCTTAGGTTTCATCATCATCATCATCAGCCAGAAGACGTCCACCGGCCAGCCTTAGGTTTAATTATATTCAAATCGTTAATCGTTCGTTATCGCTAGTGGCAGTGGGCAGGGCATATAACACGCAAAACTGATGGCCGATGGGGTCGAAAGGTTCTCAAATGGATACCATGAACCGGTAAGCGCAGCATAGGACGTCCACCCACAAGATGGACAGACGACCTAAACGATCCGCAGGAAAAGGCTTGATGTAAGCCGTTTCCAACTGGCTTTTTTGGAAATCGATGGGGGAGGCCTATGTCCAGCAGTGAACGTCCTATGGCTGAAACGAAGATGATGATGATGAAATCGTTCAAAAAAAACCTGGATTTAAATGAAAAATAAACGCCTAAAAATAAAGCAAAAAGTAATATCTAATTTTATTTTCATTTTCAGCGGTTAGTCAAAGGTTTCAAATATACATATTATTTTGGCATATAATAAATCGGTGTGTATGTGGCAAGAAACTCGTCAGTGAAAGAAGATATAAGTACATAATATTTTCAGAACCTAAAAAAGTTCTTTTTTCCTACGAAACAATTATGTGATACTCAAAGTTGTTTATCGTCCGAAGTGTGAGATGATAACAGACGACAGCTCAGACAGTTTCAAGAAGTTGGTGTCAACAGAGTTTTTTGTATAGCAAACGACACATTTTAGTGCATTTCATTGTAAATTCATATTTTAGTGAACCCAAATGTGGAAATAAAGGACTTACTTTTTTATTATAAAAAGAGCTGCAAACAAGCTTGCGGTCCGCCTGATGGTATGCAGAAACCACCGTCTAAGGACTCCTGCAAGTCCTGCAACACTAGCGGTGTTGACGGAGCTTTGTCAGCTCGGATAGATTATATAAGTACAATATACTACACCCTTTTTAAAACGCTACATATTGAAGCTCGGTGGAAAGACTTTTGGGCGAAGGACGTTACATTCTATAACTAGCAGGTAGGCGGAAGAAAGGAGTGGGACAGTGTGGGATTTCCAGCTTTGTAAGATGTGGGGGGGGGGGAGATTTTGAATGGATCTAAGGTAGTGGAAGTCCGACGCAGAAATGAGATTTCAGAGCATTCCTCTAAAACATGCGATAGAAAATACACAGCCCACATCTCTTCGGGGGCTAAGTGGGTCCACCTGGTTGTTATTGAGCTTGGGATCGCCAACAATTCTATATAGTGCCTCGCCTCTGTAGGGAGTCAAGAGACTGCAGCTGGTACTCCGGTGCGCAATTACTAAGACTATTCCGAATATAAATTTATTGACTAGAGATCTTACAGGCTAGGAGTTTTATTACAACTTTAGTCGATGTAAGGGTATGCTGACGATGTAGCCATACATGGCGTACAAGCGTAGCCTGGGAAGAGAACTGCGTTTTATCTTTAAATTATACCTAAGTATAATATATACTTACAATAAGAATGAATATAATTTCATTTATAAGAGGCGGTCTCTTTAATGTTTAGACTCAATTTAATAACGGTTCTTTCACCTCTGCCCATAAGATTCACACACTAGGAAATTAGCAGGTCAACTAAGTTCATATCAACCTTGGTTCAACGTAAGGGCCTCTTCGGACTATGCTATAATGTATCGCATCATAGCTTTATATGCACAGGCTTCTGTTCTGACTCGCCCTCATCGATATCATCATTTCAGACGTAGGACGTCCACTGCTGGACATAGGCCATCGATCTCCAAAGGGCCGGTTCCCTGCGAACTTTCTAAGGTCGTCTGTCCGTCTATTGGGTGGACGTCCTACGCTGCGCTTACCGATCCGTGGTCACCATTCGAGAACCATTCGGCTTTCTGACTCGTCCTGCGATCTGCAAAACGTAGTGCAGGCAAAAAATATTTCGTATTCTGAATGTACTCGTATATAGAACGGCGAAGGCGCGGGGCAGTGCGGAGTAAGCTATGGCGCTATGCTGCGATAAAGGTATCTTAATAGCATAATCTGAAGACACTACTGCCCAGAGCAGCGGCGCTCCGTCCGAGGTGCTAACCGCGTGGGCGGCCGTGGGAAACGCAAACAACTCCGTCTCGAAGCTGTTTAAAATGGTAATGTTCCACTACAATGAACCTGATGTTCATTCATGCTCTCAGCCGGGAAGAATGGGCCTTGGAAAACAAGAGAGATTTTTCATAAGGTTACTATAACTTTCGTCTCTCATTCACCATACCAACGAACACTTTTTTCTCGTATTTGGTTTGGTTGGTGTATGTTCCACCTCTAATTGGCTAATTTATCTTAGTGTGTCCACTGAACCCATTGAACTAGCTAGAGAAGATCTAGCTCGTATATCAGAACATTACTACTACAAATGCTGACTTTAGGACTTCGCATCAAATGCTAGAAAAAACTATATTCGGTCATAGTTTTTTTCTAATTAATCCGTGACAGTTATTTAATAGATGTTTTTAATTATCAATGGAATCTTATTTCACTGTAGGATATCGACTGCGGTCTTACGTTTTAAAATCTAGTAAGAGTGATCAGAATTTACGGTTTTTATTCAACTTTTTATAATCTACTCCATTTGTCTGTGCTATATAAAACTTGGACCGAGTTTTAGTAGTTTTCTTATAGCATATTAACTAATAGAAGACAAGTGATACTGCAAATCTTTTTATTTATTTATTTATTTAGTAATAGGCTTGCGTTTGACCGCCAACTCGCCTGATGATCTATATCTATCTATACATATAATAAGAACCCTAAAAACGTACAGATAAAAAAAGCAAGATATCAAAAAAACATACACAGGGCGTCTTAAAATAAGCAGCTGACCAGTGACCACGTTAAGACCAATTTTAGAATTTTTGTCTGTTTGTTCGTTTATTTGTCCACGCACATCTCCTTAACCACTGGACGGATTTAAATGCGGTTGTACGAATATGCTTTGCTATGACCAGATTGAAGTATAGGCCATGTTATTTTGCGCAAGGGCCGGATAAAGAGAGGAAAAAAGGGTTGAAAGTTTATATGAAAAACTACGCGTACGAAGTCTCAGGCACTAGTTCTAAATAAAGCATGTTCCAGTGAGAAAGCTAAGCATGCCTAAGACATGGCTCGTCGACGGTGTCACCTAACCGGCGCCAGAAAGCCGACATTCTCGGAACCTGAGCCAGTCACACGAGACCTGCTTATTAAGAACACAGGCACATTACGAATGCATAATTATTACGTAAATGTTGACGGGTTTTAGAATGTTTGGCGTAATCTAAGATTTTGAATATTGATTGCGCCAGAGGTTTTCCCGAAAAGCCAATGATCCTTGCGTAGGATATGAACAGTAATTATGATTTAAGGAAAATTTGCTATATAATTGATAACCTGTATAAATTTTCCAAAGTAAAAACAAACTAATAAGCACTTTTTTATTGTAAAATAGGCTTGCGCTTGGCTGCCAACTCGCCTGATATTAAACGATGATGCAGCCTACGATGGATCACGCTTGCCTAGAATAAACTGATTCACTCCTGACTTGAAGACACCCAGATTGTAACTATCGGGGAACACCCATTCAGGCAGCGCATTCCACAGACTAGCAGTTCGCACAATAAAAGTGGAATCAAAGTGCTTCGTACGGGTTTTCGGAATGTAAACCATAAAGCGGTGTCGAACGTTTTATCCAGGACAGTCAATGGGCTTTTGTTATTAAATCAAGAAAATTAATCGTCTTATATTTCCGACTGTAGTTTTAACTACTTCAGAGTGCATTGACTAACCACTGACTCAAACAGAGTGATGTTATAAGTTTAAAGTGTGTATCTGCGTGTCGAAATCGATCGAAATAGAAATGAGGAGATCCGTAGACGAACGAAAGTTACCGACATAGCCCACCCGATTAGCAAGTTGAAGTGGCAGTGGGCAGGGCACATAGCACGCAGAACAGATGGCCGATGGGGCCGAAAGGTTCCCGCGACTCTCACAATGTCGTCGGTCCATCTAGTGGGAGGCCTACCTACGCTGCGTCTTCCGGTTCGCGGTTTCCACTCAAGAACCTTTCTTCCCCATCGGTTATCCGTTCTTCGAGCGATGTGGCCTGCTCATTGCCACTTCAACTTGCAGATTTTAATAGCTATGTCGGTGACTCTGGTTCTTTGGCGAATATCTATGTTCCGAATTTTATGGCGTAAAGAAACTCCGAGCATAGCTCTCTCCATTGCCCGTTGTGTGACTCTGAGTTTTTCCAAAAGACCAACAGTTCAGGACCACGTCTCAGTACCATATGTCATCACTGGCAACACACACTGGTCAAAGACCTTTGTCTTTAAGCACTGTGGTATCTTGGACGAGAAGATTTCACGCAATTTTTGGTCTGATGGGTGAGTTCGACTAAAGGCATTAAGCCTGATTTTGGCCTGATACATTTGCACGTTAAGGTTGCAGATCATGGTATGGTATGGTGGTTATGGATCGATATACGTGTGGATATCTTCAGTAGATAACAGCAAAACAGTGTAGTGATTGGTCCATCAGGGCCGTGTGTGGTATTTTGACATCTGCACTTGTTCAGGCCAGTTGGGCAAATTAAGAAAGCTGAACTGCACTAATGTCCAAATTGTATCATCGTCCTTAATGCATTCATATGTCGTTGCATCAGTTTTACCGCCCCACACTATTATGAATTTTGCACCATTGAAATCTGACCTTCCCTTCTTCTTTTATTTACTCTACTATAGGGTTAATTTAAAGGGATTGTTCGTAATTCAGGGGTCTTTGATGACTGGTTGTTTGTGTATTGCACAGTGTGTGATGCCATATGGAGTATTAGCGGGACACTTGGGACTAGACGCGAGATTGCAGGGAATGGAACCAACTGTCTACGTTCGCGGGCAAACATTGTTTTAGGTGTTTTGGAACATGTGTAACCCTTTTTGCTATGCTGTCCATAGAGACCATTACCTTATCAAACATTTGGACATACTCGTATAGGTTTCTATTATCAAGGATGATTTTAATTCAACTAATCATATTTATGTATTTTATATACTTTTATATATTAGTATATTATAGTAATTTTAGGTTATTTAAGTATTAGAATGTGTTATTATTAGAATGTAGGTAAGTATCATATTTTTCACTGTTTCACGCCCCGCCTTCTACCTTCTGTTTGAATCCTCTCCATCCTAAGGTTGCCTGAAAGAGATCGCTCCTAGCGATAAGACCGCCGATTGTTAAGCTAGTTTGTTTTGTTTAAAGCTATATTATCGTGTTATATGTTATTTGTGGTGTGAACAATAAAGAGTATCTATGTATCACCTTTTTTCTATACATCTCTTTTCTATCGCATTCCTTATTAGGTATCTATAAGCTTCCGTGGCAGTATTTAAACGATCTTTTAGTATTTTAGCTAATTTAGTATTTTAGTTATAAACGATCTTTTAGTAGTATTTTGGTTTAGTATTTATTGTTGTTGTTTGTGTTATATTGCCAAATTAAATGGCGCCTGTACAAAACTATACCTACTATTGGAGATTGGATCTGATAAAAAAATAAGCCTATGTTTTCGTGTGACCACCTCGAAAATTTTAGATCAGGTTTTGTGTTGGATAGAATATTACTGCAACTGATCATGAAACAACGTTATTCGGGACATGATTTGTTTTAAACAACTGTAGGTAACTTTATCAATTCGTATTACAGCCAAATTAATCCGAAACGTGGATATTCGGCAAAGAACCAGAGTCATCGACATAGCTATTAAAATTTGGAAGTTGAAGTGACAATGGGCAGGCCACATCGCTCGAAGAACCGGTAATCGATGGGGTGGAAAGGTTCTTGAGTGGAGACCACGAACCGGAAGACGCAGCGTAGGTAGGCCTCCCACTAGATGGACCGACGATATCGTGAGAGTCGCGGGCATCCAGTGGATGCAGATAGCAGGTTGTCGTTCAGTGTGGAGGTTAAAGGGGGAGGCCTATGTTTAGCATTGGACGTCTTATGGCTGATGATGATTTCAGCCATGATACTGAAAACAATCTATCTCTATTAGTGAAATAACATAAAGCAAGCATAACAAATCCTTCTGCATTTTTAACGTCCAATAAAACGTCCAATCCATCATCAGTGCTTAGTGTCTAGTCTCATTCTAACGCCAATAAATTCATATCAACGACATAATCAAAACGTGCACTTGTTCGCCCTTCTCTATCATACAACTACTAAGCACACTGTGACAAATGTATTATATTAACTACGATGTATTCTGTAAATAAAAACTAGTGTTTAATCTATGGCGAGAGGGCGAATGTATTCATTTCGTCCGCAATATTTGTGCATTAGAGGTCTTGCTTGGATACGCTCCCTAGTTCCTCTCCCGTTGACTCTATGGCTTTTTCGTAGGAGGGGAGACAACCACTACCACTGGTTCTTACAGTATCGTTAAACATTTTAATAAGAGACCTGTGACTACACTGGTGGAAGAGTTCTTAACTTAAGACTCTTCTTAAGAATCTTAAGGGAGGTTTACATTTAGAGATATTTCATGATATATTATGTAGATAAGAAATAAAAACGACCATATTATTTTTCGGATACGTAGTAAACAAACGAGTATTAATAAATTTCGTCATTTCGTCATGAATTTTTAACCGACTTCCAAAAAGGAGGAGCTTATCAAGTCGACTGTTTTTTTTTAAATGTTTGTTACCTCAGAACTTTCGTCTGGGTGAACCGATTTTGATAATCGGTACTCCCGTATAGGTACCTACTTCTTAGTTCTATATGATCGTCCTTGTTATTAGTTATACTTATAAGTTATCATAAAGGACTACTATGAACAGTTTTATTATTATAGTCCTCGGTTAGTTTTCTTTGTTTTTCCCGTAACCTTATAGTAGGGGTGGAAAGTAACGAGGGGTTTCCTTGGCAAAGTAATGAAACCTTAAATCCCTGGTGCGGACTCCTAATCCCATGACGAAAGCAGGGGTGCCAGTTGGCCGAAACTAATGTGGTTTAGTGTTTCATTTCCAGACCAAATTGTGTTCTTATCTCGTAACATCGTTGTTTTTTGAGAGAGATTCGATTTGCATTTTAGAGTCACTCAAGGTATCTTTAAAATGTGTGAGTTTTGGATATTCACATAGATTGTCCATGGGAGTGCTATATATATATATATATATATATATATATGTAATGTCAATAAAATATAAATGTATAAATATTTAAAATCAAAGATTTACTGCAAGTTTCATCAAAATCGGTCCAGCCATTTTGAAATCTATAGGGAACATACATACACATACAAAATAAACAAAACGTAGACATCCATTATAATCATTAGACTTAATAATTACATACTTCATGAAGCAGTTCATGTTATGTTTCGGTTTCTTCTAGGCAAGCGTGGTCCATCGTAGGCCGCATCATCGCTTAACATCAAGCGAGATGGCGGCCAAGCGCAAGCCTATTTTACTATAAAAAATCATTATAAATATTTCTACAGTAAGAGCCTAAGCGGTCTAGAGTTCGTAATTTTCAAACTTCTTCCGTATAAACATCCAAGCCAGCGCATTGATTACGGAAATCAGAACTCCAGACCATTTGCCTCAGAAAAAATAAATAAATGGCAGTGTGACCTAAATTTCCCCCCCTTTAGCTCTTACACCCCCCTCCTCCTACTCCCTTGGTCGTCCGGTTGATCATCTCGTTTGCAGTTGTGTGCTGCTCAATATTGAAGTGTGCGTTTGTAGAACTAGGTACTAAGAATATGTCAGTATGTGCAATACGTGTATATACGAGTAGCTCGCTTCCTTATCAGTTCATGGCAGATATTTTTTCGGTTCTGGCTCGATTTTAAGTCAAATCTAAGCTACGAGTACAGATATATAATATGAACAAAGCCACTTGCAGTGGAAACGGTGCCTAAAACAGTTATGATTTAAACTGAATCTATTACTTAAAATAATAATTTTGTAATTATGTACAAGCGAACCAGAATTATAAACTTGAGTGTCTGTTGCTTCAGCCCGCAGAGCATCATTGCGCGTGCGCTTCCTTAAAAGTCTGCGATCAATATAAACAAAACCATGCTGTGACATAGCCGTAAAAATATTTTCATGTAGGTATACTGATTTTATTTTATTGAAATAAGTACGTAATTTCATCCTCGATAACGTGGATGCCTCGTTTTTTTTAAAACCTTTTACAACATAATGCAGCGCCCTCGGCACTTCAAGTGCATCATCGTGCACTTTCCCGAGCTAAAACAAGTTATCAATAAGTGGATTGAATGTATGGATTTTAATACGTACTTATTTTGATAAAAAGCCTGAAAAACTTTGCATGGCAACTTTAGGTATTATGTATATTATGTATAATAGAATCCTCTGTATTCTATACAGAGGATTCTAATAGTTCCCAAATAAAACTAAAATAATAAATAGTATAATAAAATATAAGTAAAAACCACCCACAAGATGGACAGACGAACTAAATGAAACCGCAGGAAAACGCTGGATGCAGGCCGTTTCCAACCGGTCCTTTTAGGAAATCGATGGGGGCGCCTATGTCAAGCAGTGCACGTCCTATGGCTGAAATGATGATGATAAGTAAAAAAAATATATGCAAAACAATTCGCAGTCGGTAGGATTCGAACCTACGCTCCCAGAGGGAATCTGATTTCTAGTCAGACGCCTTAACCGCTCGGCCACGACTGCCATGATCAGGTTGTTGAAATTTCTAATGAGCGTCATACGTTCTCGTTTTAGTAATACCTATAACGGCAAAAAAATTAAACAATACGGATTTGAATATACCTGTAATAATTTTTCCATATTTCCCTGTAACAACATAAATGTTGATAGACTGGTAAGTATTTGCTATGAAAACAAAACTCCCTCCAAACTTACGACCTTCCCATGGAATTAGCAATAGATTACTTATGACCTTATTTTCGTGCTACCAGCATACGTGAAAGCTAACTGATGCTTTATTGATGATGTAAATGAAAACACGCACTTTTACGGAGCGTTCGGCTAGTTATTTTCGGAATCATAGTGCGGTACATACCAAGTACCGCCTATTTACTCAGCTGAACGTGGCACTAAAACAAAACGAATGGACCGAGAAATCCGTCTGTGGCACAAGTGCGCTTTTATGATTATGAGATAAGCACGTGCTGGTGGAACAAGGAATTAATCACATGTGGTGTGCCCGTTCGCCTTTATGGCTCGTGATGACCGTTCTATGTGAAACACTTCTTTGGTTTATAGTCGCAGGATATAGCTGGGCTTGTTGGTATATTGTTTTCTTGAAGGTAAATCGAGTGAATTTATATTGATATAGCGATAGTTTAATGGGAAGGCACAGAAACAGTGATTTCACAGAGTTAATATTTTTTATATTTGAAATGTTGTGTTGCTGAGAATTTACTATTTACCGGGGTTTTTGTCGGTCACCAAATTTTTGAATTGTCTTTAACATTGAAATAGGATTTACGATGTTATTTTTTTCCATAAATTAGGAGACAAAGACAATTCAAAACAAACAAAACATAAAAAGCATTAAAATACAATAATCATTGGCACAAGAAATAACCATCGTTTATTTTATGAAAATGTTCTGAAGAAATACATTCATGCACCTGCATATTTATGCAGAATTCAATTCACATGAATAATGCTAAAGACATCCTAATGTAAATTAAGATGAAAATATAATGAAGTCGTTTCATATGTATAGAGTTATTGAAGCACCCAAATTGGGAGATTTGTAATCTTGACGAGACCTTCCGATGTAAACATACTGCAGCCATTATGGGCATCATGTTTACTGGAATTGAATGACTCCAATGTCATGTTCAATGTCCCTGATCAAATATTGTAGAGTTGTAAACACCTTAACAACTAACGTTATACGTTATTTAGTTAGTTTAATGATGTTAAAGCCAACGTTTACAACTGTTTAACTTCAAACTTTTTTACGGTACGATGGATAAAGACTCGAAGGGATGACCACTATCCCTTGGAAGTTTTTTGTTTTTATGATTCTGAGTGACGAGACGAGCGAAGTCGTTCGCCTGATGGCTCTTCACTCTTGCCCATAACAGCTCAACGCCACTCAGAATTTTGAATTTCAACAGTTCAAAACCCTAGATGGCAATGCACTGCGCTCGTCACCCCGAGATATAAGATGTCAAATCTCTGTGTGCCCTGTAATTTCGCTGGAGACATTGCCTTTCAATCCGGAACACAGTTGTGTTTGCACACTACTGCTTGTTTCTTGAATAACTGGCAAAGGTGTGGTACTTCCCCAGGCGGACCCCTGCAAAGAGTCCTACCACTATAAAGATGGAACGGTTTTTGGTTTAGAATGCTACATGTGTCGCACACTAGTCTCATCTTCCTGCAACTATGAATGGGGGTGCAAAGGCGCTACTACGACTTAAGCTGAAAACCTCAAACGGCTCAAATATGGATGTTTAGACAGGATGTTTGGGTTCAAGACATTTCCGAGAGGGCCAGCCGCTCTTGAACTGTATGGGGACCAAACGTTTGGTGGAAGAGACTGATGACATGAATGCTGGCTCCTACTTCGGCCATAATATTAGTACTGCCATTCAACGTGGCAATGCTGCCAGCATACTGGCCACTGTTTCCACGATGCCACAGTTACAATTAAGTGCTGCACTGTCTCCTAAATACCTCACACTTAGATATTTGTATACCAAGTTACTGTTGCACTTATTATATTCTAAGTTTGCACAAGGCACCGTGTCCGTGGTTAACCAGATACATAAGGTGTGATCATAATCCCATTGACACGCATGAAGCGAGGTGTCTACGACTGCTCGTAGCATAGCAACAAGCCCGTGACCCTACTACAGTCTCTGTTATTACAATAAATATAATCACCATCACCATCGACCATTTTCCACCCACTGCTAGATAGGTCTCCTCTTTAGCACGCCATTTTTTCCGGTCCAGTGCCAGTCTCATCCACTGCTTACCTGCTGCCTAAGCGATGAAGTCCGATCAGTGGTCGGCCATCATTCTATGCTTGCTTTGAGAGTTTCGAGACTCAAGTGGAGATGGGGTCACTTGGTAAGAAGGGAAGACCCAACGTCTTCCCTCTGACCAAGTGTCCCCATCTCCACTTGAGTCTCGAAACTCTTGTGTCGAAACCTAAGTCTTGAGCGCTGTGCATTGCCACGCAGGGTTTCGAACTGTTGAAATTCTGAATTCTGGGTGTTACTGAATCACTGAACTTTTATAGGCAAGCGATGGGCAAGCGTGACGGTACCCTTTGCCAGTCTGATCGGCTCGTTTGGATGAGAAAGTGCCGGTTGCGGATATTTTAAGTTTTAATTTTTGACACTTTAATATTATTGTGATTAGGTTTTTATTGTAGTAGGAAAGTAGTAGTATTGAAGTAGGAAATATTTTTTTTTATTTTTTTTATTTATCAAAGATTTATTGAAACAAAGGTAACTTAAATAACAGAAAATTAACATAAACTTAAATATTAACTAAAAACTAAAACTTAAAATAATAAAGTAGCTAAATAAATACCGAAATTAAATCTAAATAAAACTGAATACCTATCCAAAACTATAAACTACAGGTAAAAAACTGCATTAAGGTCACTGTCTTCGGGTAGGGTACCTAAAAAGCTAGCGACATTACCACGTTGAATGGCCAAACTTATTCTTTGGCCAAGGTAAGCGCCAGCTCTTTGGTCACCCGAATTAATTTAATTTTATCATATTTGTTTTATGACTTGGATGTATATTTTTGAGCTGACATGCCATAAAGCTTGTAAATTAATAAATTGAAATAAATAAATACATATATACCTAATGTTAGTGGGTAGTTTTAAATTTTTTTGATGACTGAAGGGGAAATAATAAATCAAAATTTTATACTTTTTTACGTCTATTCAGTCATAGGGCGGACTGCCGAAAAAAGAATTTTTTCCCTTCTCTTTTCTGTGGGCGGACTGTCCGCCAAACAAAGCATTTGTTTATTTACCTTACATAAAAATAACTGCTAAGTATTCTGTTATTAAACACTAACTATGGCTTATTCTACGGCACAGGGTGCTGCCAATACTAACTATGACTTATTCTATTGCGCAGACGCTGTCACGTCAAAATAATGTGAACCCTATATCTCACACCAGAAGGGAGTCCTCTGATATGAGATTGGCTGCCTTCCAAAAAGGATAAGAATGAGGTAAAGAATAGTCGATTCTGAAATGTAATCACAAATAACAGACACTCGAACTGAGTAGGTACAGAAACCAGTGGTAGCTTCGCTAGATTATTTAGCATACAGCTGCACTGCGCCGTAGGAACAATACCGAAGTGTGAACTAAGCGATTTATATTTAGACGCGAGACGATTGCAGCGCCGCGCAATTCATTACATTGCGATCCGTCTACACTGTCATTTGTGTACTATTACTACCTGCATAGACAGTACTTTAACTTGTGAAATGTCAGTCAATGGTCAGTTCTATCCGTACTACACTTACTACTACTTTTATACTTTTTTGAAGTAAAAACTTCTTTAGGCGCGTTGAGCATTTTTTGGGTGCTGAAAATTATGGAACTAGCTTCATCGTCACGCTGTACCGTGTATTTTAAAATAGCGCCATCTCTTGTAGAATAGGTGAATTACTACTTAAGTTTTCACTTCTGACGTGCAGTCCTATGAAAGATTCTTTTATACCCGATGTGCACATTAAAGAGTTTCTATATTTATATATCTATCTACTATACTTACCAGTTATAGTTTGCCCTGAACTCTGACCTCACAATTCCTATATATTCACGTCCCTTTATCAGTTGATCTTGAAATTTAATTTTTTTATTGTATCTGTATGTCGTATTGGCTTACAAATTTTAATGAAAATCTGATCAATGCCACGCAAGTTATCGTCGTACTTTACAAACAAAATAAATAATATTACCAATTTTTGCCGATTTATTCTAGTAAAATTTGAGACCTGACGACGCCGGTTAAATGTATATATTAGCTGCACCCCGCGGTTTCACCCATATGATGATGAATTATACTTTACGACCTATTCTCATACCTACCATATATACATTAAAAAATCCATAAAAATCGGTCGATCCGTTTTGGAGGAGTGCGACCACAAACACCGTGACACGAGATTTTTATATACATACATAGATATGTACATATAGACAGTTCCATCTATCCTTCTCATGTGAAAGGTTTTTATTCTATACTAGCCGCTCGCCCCGCCTTCGCACGGGTGTGCTCGACCGCTCGACCTACGGCCTCGCTACAAAATAGTATCCTATGTCCGTCTCCTGGTTTTAAGCTAGCTACCAATACTCTATCAATTTACAGCCAAATAGGTTCAGCCGTTCTTGAGTTATAAATAGTGTAACTAACGCGACTTTCTTTTATAAATATAGATTTACAAAATAAAATACACGAGCCAGGAAAACGTTATTAAAGATAGCCCTATAATATTGATAGGCATCTAAAGGACTGGGCGATAATAACCCAAGATGTGACTTCAATAGATCACTCTCTGTGTACATGATTGCCTCGAAGATATCGTTACAAGTGATAGGCTGCCATAATAAGAATAAGCTGCCAATTAAGAGTATGTCTGTGTTTGATGTTTCACTGTGCGGGAATATAATTTTTAGGTGAAGTTAGAGTACTGACCGTTTCTGTACAGCGTGTCACTGTCTCGGCAAATTGCCGTCTGTACCTCTCACTTTGATTTGTTACGCGACATATAATAAAACAATCTTATCTTGTTCGACTACTAACTCGTACTGAGAGGACACTGGGTTTCCAGCTTGTTTCACTCAGTGAAAACATTCGTAAGGATTCATTATTAAAGTTATTGCGTTAGATGTTTTTACTATCAATTTTTCTTCAAAAATCATTATAGCTCTATAGACATTTTTGATCAATGTCTGCCCAGATTCAAGAGTAATATAAAGAAGATAGCATTCACGGCACATGTGAATGTAGCTAGCTAAAAGTAAAATCTATAGTTAATAACCTAATTATAATTATTATAATTTGTAATGTCATACTGCTTTTATAATAACCATGATGAGTACGCATATTTTGGGATATGGTTTAGTTCACAATTGTCAACACACTTAATTTAGATTTATTATGACTATATTCTGTTTTGTGTACCTCAATAAATAAATAAATAAAAATAAAAATTGTTAAATTTAAGGGGTTCTTCCCGTTTACAGATCTTGCCCTCGGTCATTGATACATTATTGAATATTTTTCAGTGTCATAATGTCCATGAAATGTAAAACTATATTGTTACGTGTCAATCATAACATTACAAACTTTGAAAACATATTAGTTACTTATAATTTGACGGCGTAATTTAGGGCAAAAATGCAATTCATCATCATCATCAGCCAACCACAATGCAACTGTTCACGGCAAATATGACGTATACCATCATGCAAGAAATTGCTGATTTTATCGTTTGGTTGCATAAAAAAATAAGCCCTCGTTTGATAATGTGAAATCATGGATGGATATGTATATTAATAATTGTAAATATTTATTTGAATGACTCTGATCGCACAGTCATTCTTAAATAATGCATAGTTAACTTTGCACCAAACAAAAGCATACCTACTCGTACGTACTCGTATCTACAATTTCGATGGATTTCTGCCGTATTCAAGTTTCAGTAGTTTACAACTAGACCTCACGCATATTGATCAGTGATCATCATTTCGAGCTAAATATAGACACTCTGTCAGCCAATAATACAGTGAACATTGAAGTACGTAGCTATTTCGTGCACAATACTCGAGGCGACTGGGCCACCACTTCCTCTGTACTACGATATAACTACTAATGATTCTGCAATACAATATATCTTGCAATTTAGTAGGTATAATACATTATGTGTGTATTTATTGTCGTCAATTTAGCACACTATTATTATAAATGCAAAAGTAACTTTGTTCCTCAACTTTTGCAAGCATTTTTTGTAGTGGTAGGACTCTTTTGCAGGGGTCCGCCTGGGGAAGTACCACACCTTTGCCAGTTATTCAACCGCCAAGCAGTAGTGTGCAAACACTACTGTATTCCGGATTATTGTTCCGGCTATCTATAGACTAGGGTACAGAGAATCTCTTAGAGGAGTTTTTGCGCAAGTAAAAATTTTAACGTTGCCAAGTTTGTATATTTTTTTGAATATCATGTACGCACGTAAAAACACACTGATTTCACAAAAAGTGTGATAATTATAACTGTACGACAAGGAACAAGTCTAAACTTGTTCTGCCGAAAATTAGATTAGCTAAAACTGGCAACTCCTTTGTCATGAATAGTTTGTTATTTCATAACCTACTACCTGAAAGCTTAAAAAATAAGAAAGATGCTTCGTTTAAGAAAATACTTAAGAAATTTTTAATACAAAAAGCTTATTATAAAATTAATGACTTTATCTGTGACAAAGTATCTTTGCGCAAATTGTGTTTAGACTGCAAAGATAACTGATTAATTCTATGGACATACATACCTATTTGTAAATTACTGTTATAGGTACAATACCTATAATTTTATTTATTGCTGTTGACATTTTTATTTTATTCATAATAGTCAAGTTATTTTTTTACACAAGTAAATTGTAATGTTGACGTTCATAAGTGTACACTAATGTACCCATATTTGATAATAAATTAATTGAATTGAATTGAATTGAAGGGCAATGTTTCCAGCGAAATTACAGGGCACACAAAGATTTGACATCTTGTATCTCGGGGTGACGAGCGCAGTACATTGCCATCCAGGGTTTTGAACTGTTAAAGTTCAAAATTCTGATTCGTTGAGCTGTTATGGGCAAGCGTGAAGAGCCACCAGGCGAGCGACTTCGCTCGTCTCGTCACTCAGTATCATTAAAAAAAAACTACTGAACTGATATTGATAAAATATGGAAAAGTAGTAACAGAGTATACATCTTACCGGATGAAATAGGGGAAGCCACGAGCCTGCACTGGCCTGCAGTCCTACAGTGTATCTGTTTTGGAACTTATATCAATTGTTACTTGTTATGTTTATCATAAATTTTAAGTGAAAATTTATTGACTTGTATATTGCCGTTTTATCAAAAAATTACTTATAAGTCTTATAAGCTAGCCCGAAAAGTGTGAGAAAATTTGTAATTCCCCGGTAAAACCGCTCAGCTTAGGCTCAGCTAGTCATATAAGTCACCATCATTATCACTGTTGAACATAGACCTTCCCTTTAGAACGCTAACCTGAAAGACGACTGTCTTTCAGGTTAGCGTTCGACGACTGTCTTTCAGGTATCATCTGCATCCACTGGATGCTCGTGACTTTCAAGATGTCGTCGGTCCATCTAGTGCTGCGTCTTCCGGTTCGTGGTCCACCACTAAAAAAATAATTGTTATAAAGTAATAAGTTTATTACCTATTTTATTATATTATTTGTTCCTCAAATATTAGGTAATAGCTGCGCCCCGTGGTTTCATCCACGTGGATTACTCCTGGTAACATCAGCTCTGCCAGTGAAAGTCTCGTCAAAATACGTCCAGTCATTTTGGAGTCCATAGGGCACAAACATACATACACATCGCCTTTCATATAATAAGATGATTTCAGGAGAATCCAGTTACGTGATCGTCATATGAATTCTTGTCGTTGTATAAATTCTTATGATTGCTTCTTAATATAGCCAATGATTGTGCTCCTGATATAAGTAGTATAATTATATTTACAAGATAACGGCTAAATGAATCGCCGAATTATCGTCAAAATAATGTAAGAAATGACGTCACTCAAGATAAAAAATACGTGTGAAGGACTAGTCATTTTCTACGCAATTAGCTAACTCATAGCTTGATAATCAACGATAGTAATTGTACAATAATAGTATCCACGCCAATATTATAAAAGTGTGTTGTTTTTTTTTCTATAATAATGCATTTTTTGGGACTTATATTTAGATTTATTTATTTACCAAAAGTAAGTACAGAGATGCTTAAATAATAGACTTAAACCTCGGTAGTTACAAGTTCCGTACAATATCTGAAATAATTTATCAGTGAGCCCCAAACTAGGCACAAGGTCTGTATCTTGGGGCTCGAGTGCGAGGTTGCCAGAAAAAGTACACTGTTAAAGATGGATGAAAACAATAAAAGGTTTGCCACCTGTACTCAAAAATACAAAACCAAAGTATCAAAACTGGTCAAGATCTATGTACTAACATTTACATAATTTATTATATAACCCTCTACATGGCAGTCCCATTGTATATTATAATCTAGAAGACTCAAAAAAATTATACTCCAAACACAGACAACAAACAAACACAGGGTCAACCGTCACTAGAGGTGACTCACATATTCGAACAGCTCCCAAGTGTGTGGGTACGAGTATGTTTGTATGTTTGTTCCTAATCAACACCGTGACAGCTGATCGGAATTGGACGGAATAACTAGCATTTGATTACCTACAACTCACCTGATGGAAAGCGACGATATGGTCTAAGATAGAGCACGCTTGACCATGTAAGAGACTTTCCACTCTTGTCTTGAAGACACCCAGGTTGTACTTTATAGGGATCATCGAGGCAGGGAGAGCTTTCCTTCCACCTTATACCCTAGATTAAGACGTAGGGATTTTTTACCCGGAAAAATATACGGTCCCTGTAGGATAATAGTTCTGTGAAATCTCACGGCGCTGCATGTCTGTAGTCCATCTATTGCCATAGTAAGTCAATTCCACGTCAATTCGTACAGGCTTAGTGGTTGACCATAATGTAAGTGGTTTCAGACTGCCCGAAGACCGATACGTTTTTGCTTTAATCAAAACATATAAATATCATCATAATCTTTACCTACTGTAGCAGTGGAAGGTATACGTGTATTGTATGTAGGCAAGGGGTAAACAAAGACCACCCAAGGGAAATATGCGCAGTTTGCCCTTTACACCCCTTGAATATTTAAAACCTTTGCTACGTCAGTTTCACTCACTCCTGACCTTATAGAAGGTACGTGGAATATGCAATGTGGACTAAAACGTTTATTGATGCGGTGAACTGAATAAAATCATACATTCGAGCTCCGGTTTTCGTTTCCTTTGTAATAAAGAGTTTGCCATAGTGGCTGAAGATTATTTATTTCTGTTACTGAAAATGTAATTTTTTTTTATTGTTTCTAGTTCCTTAACCATTTCATAGTGATTGTTTCTATTTTATTTCAGCATAAATCTTTTTTATGGATACCAGGATAGATTTTGTTTCTAGGTATGCAAAGTTGCGCAAAACTTATGTTTTGGAATCCCTTTTTTTAATAATTGCATTTCAAAATGTACACAAGAAGTTTTCTATGAATGCTTACTATTCTTTTATAAAAGGTAAATATGCTGTAGAGTGGCTAGTAAAATATCTAATAAATTACCCGATGACTTAAAGAGTGACGAAAACGAACGAAATTTTGCAAAGAATTTGAAAAATTTATTAATTGAATCAGTAGAAAATTATCTAAACGACAAAACATTATAAACAGATTGGGCCGCTCCATACCTAAATTGCCATACCCAAATTGGGTCATTGTGTTAGGTGTTAATTATATACTAAGCATAATGTGCAATAAATTATTTGACTTTGAGTTTGAGTTTTGTACCAATTATACCAATACAAAATAATACATCATCATTATCAGCCTATACTAGTCCACTGAAGGACATAACCCTCTCACAAGGAACTCCACTCAGCCTGAACTTTGGTTTTTCTGTTTTATCTAGCTGCCTTACGTATATCATCACTGCAACAAGTCTCAGCTGAGCTACATTTGCCGATTCATGGTCAAATAATACAATTTTGTTACCAGCTTTTATTTAACTAGTTATCCACAACACAAATATTGAGCTGAAATTTTGCATACACGTTTAGTTTGGATGACAATGCATGGTTAGCTAAGTGACATATATTATTAAGTTAAATGAATAAATAAGTGACGTCCTTCTAAATCTAATATGGCGGACTTCCAAAGATGGCGGACCAATTATTTTTTATGCACTCCCATAAATATGGGTATCAAATATAAGGGTTTACTAAGAAAAATACGTAAAATAAAATTACATCACCTAAATTCAATATTGCCGACGCCTAAAAGGTATATTTTTTTATTAATAATATGTATTTATCTGTATAGTAAGCTAAAATACTAGTATATAAAAGTACTAAGTGCTAAAGTAAGAGATCACCTGTATTTTGTCGAATCCATAAATTCGTTGATGGAAATCGTCTCTATTTTGAATGTAGAGTTTGTTCGTTTCAATTATGGCATGCATAAAATATGGAGAGGTATCGTGAAAGGTTAACGAGGTTGACGTGCTCCTGACGTTGTTACTCTATTGATAGATATACACAACCAATAACATAAATAAACATAAACAGAATCCAAGAAAACCCAGGTTAATAATAAATATCATTTAATAAATACTTTTAAGAACAAGCTTTTTCGTATTCTTCTCAGCTAACCCTTTCATTTGATACCCATATCATGATGGTAGATAAGTTCATTTTGTCCGCCATCTTGGGGCGTCCGCCATATTGAATTTATCATCTAGGACCAAAGTGCTTGGGAAGACAAATCTAACGAATCCAAACTCGAAGTGGTTACGTCGTTTCGTTTAGATCTTCCTATGGCCACCTTCTGTCTCCATCATCAGACCAGCTCGATGGTACCATAACATTGCATTGTCACCGAACTTATATAAGTATGCCAAATTTCAGCTCAATCGGTTCAGGATGACTGGTCTAAAATTCAGTTGTATGATCCGAAACGGCTAGACTGATTTTGATGGGACTTTCAGTGGCAGATAGCAGATGTTATAAGGAGTAATCTTTGTGAAAAACCACGGGGTGCAACTAGTTTCTAGTATAATATCTATAGAACTTTGCAACCTGGTCAGAACTTGATGTTGAAGGAAAACTGGACCTTTTCTGATGACTTAATTAAAACTTATTTTTAACCACTCAATACTAAGTATATTCAGTGCAAATTAAGTGCAAACACCTGTAGATGTAGATAATGGTCTTTATCAGTTTATCGTGAAGTATTTACCTCTAGTATTTACCTCGTTTGCCATCACGATGTTGTATCGTGACGTGTAGGTAATAAATAAATAAATCGGACGATTTACTTTGTGATACCAAGGATGTAAAATGGATCTCAGTAAACACGTAATCATGTGACAAATATATAGACCAAACGACCGATACATAAGTTATGATTATGAGAAATGGCTGGTTTCAACAAAAAAGTCTTAAGGACTAAACTGAAAGCCAGGCTCTATATCAATTCCTTTTGTTATATATGGTAACAATAAATAAATATCTGGGACATTTTTGCACACACGGTCATCTGACCCCAAACTAAGCAAAGCTTGTAATATGGCTGCCAGAGACTGATATACGTACATATATATTTTTAAATACATACTTAAATAGATATTAACACCGAGACATAGAACAAACACAAATGTTTATCACACAAATGTTTGTCCTAGATGGGAATCGAACCCACGCCCCCAAGCACAGAAGTTAGGTTCACTACCAACTGAGCCACCGGAGCAGTCAATAATCAGAACTTTTTTGATTTACTTTAAATGAAAATATTCTGTTTCTTACCACTAAATAATATGTACCTTGGCATTTCATAGGAACTTTTTTTAATTTAATTTGTTAAAGGTACTGTTAGTTTAAAATTGAAGACAATTCATAGCGTTAACTGAAGAAAAAAAATGGCAGTAATTTATTTACGCGATTTTTTATTTCTATTTCTTTTAAGCTTTCGTACCCAAAGAGTGTAAACGGGACCTTATTAATGTGCCTACGTTGTCTGTCTGTCCGTCTGTCTGCATGTCTGTCTGTCCGGGACCCGGGTATGTCCTAAAACTGCGACCAGAACCACCGGAAGATGAGCAGCAGCGTCCTAATAGTACACGGTGAACGTACTCCGATCCCCAAGCCGCCTGCCAAGCGTGGGGATTATGGCAACACCCCTCTCTATGAGGGAGGCCTTGTCCTACAGTGGACGTTAATTGGCTGATGATGTGTGTATGTGATGTAATGTTACGGCGAATTAACTAAGAAAGGTAATTGTAAACCATATGTTAGTTGTTTTGTAATTTGGTGACTTTAGTGGCATATAATTTTATTATGCTCTTAAATGTGAAAGTCAAGCATCCGGGAAATATTTACGTTCGGTGTGAGTGTTCATTTCTGTTTCATTTCGCGTTAATTTGGTACCGAGCTTTACTCGATGAAGGCTCGCGCAGAACAAGTTTCCCCATTGATTTCTACCCTCAACATTGTTGTACATACCTACTGCAAATTTTATGAGTGTGGCGTTTTTGAGGACACTTCACATATGTGGTTGGTTGGTTTAATAGAAATGTAATACCAGATATGAGATTTCGTAACTCTATTCTAACCTGCCTTCACGCAAAAATGATATATAATATACCAGCGATCCACCCCGACTTTGCACGGGTGTAAGTTTTATTATATATATATATATATATATATACATATAAAACCTCCCGTGATATTTTGTTTCTAACTAATGGTTGAAAACCGCATCAAAATCCGTTGCGTGGTTTAAGAGGAGTTAGCAGATACGTATACAGACAGCCGGAGAGCGACTTTATTCTATATATATTTACTATTTTTATAGATGTCTTGTATTTTTCGCATGTTCTGGCTAGAGAGGTAGTAGCTGAGCAACAAAAGTTATAATAAATTGAAAAAAAAAAACGCATTGATTCTAGCAACGTGTATACATATTGTATGGTTGTACCTACGTTTATATTTTTGAAGCGTTGTTTGGGCTTAGATTGCGTGTGTGTAGTTATGCGGCTTTGTTTAGGTTGGCATAACCCACAGTAACAGTGTTGTCAGGTTGCGCGTTTAGCTGCCCCGTTCGAGCGCTGGAGTAGCGGTATCGTGCACATGCCATTAAAATCTTAGTTTACACGGTTCTGTTTCAACTTTATTGTCATACCACTAAGGCTGAATTTCAACTTCCATTAGCAATGTTTGCAGTTTTCTTTACGACACAGTTAATCATTATGTTACCAGCTGTCTTATTATGGATCTTTGATCGGGATCGCGAGTGTCAAAATTTTGACGCTTGAAAGGGGGTATGACGCAAAAAAAGCGTTGTCTATTTCCAATTTCGTATTACGTCACCTACGAAATTAGAAAGTCTATTTCAATTTGTGTTTTTCAATTTCATGTGTCAAAATTTGACACTCGCGATCCCGATCAAAGATCCATAATAAGGCAGCATGTCGCCGTAGTTTTTTGATTAGAAGGTAATTATGGCAATTTATTGTGAAAATTATTGACAGAACGTGCTTTCAGTTATGTAGTTGTAACAGTAATAGCGCACGTATTGATGTAGGAAAATCTAATTACTTTCACAATAAAGATCATCAGCCGGTATTTAGTTGCATTGAGGTTGCAGGTGCGCTGCAGATATTGCTCAAGACGGATTCTAATGTTTGTACAATTCGTGGTTGCCGTGTTTTAGTAATATACAATTAACCTTTTCATAGGTTTCTCTGCTCTGGGGCTCGATTTTTCAATCGCTCGTATGATATTTCGCAAGAAAATATCATGCGAAATGACTGACATTCTGACGAAATCACAAACAAAAATAGCATTTTTAACCGACTTCCAAAGAGGAGGAGGGTAGTAATTTTTAAATTTTCGCGATTGGAACACATGTTTTTTATATTTATCGGGACTTAGCGCGCAATATTAAATATAGGTAAAAATAGATACCTTTAAATAATAGATTTTTAAGTCCCGATAAATATAAAAAACATGAGGAGGAGGGTCTCAATTTTACTGTAATTAAAAAAAAAAAACTATGTTACAACTGTAATAGTGCAGTTTCATGCACGGACGGACGGACGGATATAACGAATTTAGAGTTCCTTGTCGGGCTTCGAAACCCTAAAAACGCTTTAAAAAAACTAGTGCAACAGTTGGCGTTATCGCTAAGAGCGATCTCTTCCAGGCAACCTTAGGATGGAGATGATTAAGTACTGAATATATGCACCCAATGTATGTCCTTCAAACGGAAAACGGAACATTCCGTATAGTAAACATTCCGTTACCATACTCCAGTCTCAAACAAGTGAACATGTATGAATAACCGCGTTATCAGTAACGTTATCACCTCCGGTGCGCATACACCGCCAAGTGCAAACACCTGCCCCCCACCTGTCCTTACGGCTAGAATCTTTACACCTACCTCTATCTGATAATAGCTGATAGCTGTCGCTTTTATTATGTTGAGGCATTTCCGGATCGATAATCGCTTTATATTTGTCATTATCAGATTGAAAAATAGTCTCGGAAAAGGAACATAGACGCGGTTTCAACAAGATAAGGTAAAAATTCTTACCAAAGATATAAAAACCAACATGTACATGTTCCATATGGACTCGAAAACGCCTGGACTGATTTTGATATACTTAGGGCAAACTTTTTTAAGGCTTAGCATTTGAAAGTATATTCAACTCTTTACTCCTAGGGGTAGAGGCTCAGGAGACAGATGAAAATGGCCACAGGCTATCATAACTATCGCATCATGCTGAATAGCGAATGAATCAATGGTTTTAAAGAACGTATTAAATCTTATGGCAAGGAAACATGTCTAAGTACATGTGAACTATTAGGTACTTAGTAAATGTGTGTTATCATATAGGTATCAGTTTTTAGAAGCACTTGCGTAGGCTTGGTAGGTATCGCACAATCAGTATTGTGGTTTAAACTAATAAATAGATTTATTACAATCTAACTACGTAGGTAAGTATTAATCGTTTTCTAATAGACTAAGTTGTCTGCGACTTCGTTTATACGCGTAGACTTTCATATAAGACTTTCACCTCTTTTGACCACCTTAATCCGTTACTGTCGTAAAATAGTTTCTTACGGGATATCTATTATTTAATACCACATCTTCTTCTGCCCAGCGTGTATACTGGCACGGGCCGGGGTCTGCTTTACTACTATGACTCTACCATTTCACTCGGTCGTTAGCATCATTCTTGGTGAGTTTATTGGCTTTCGTGTCATCTCTTACGACGTCAAGCCATCGTTGCTTTGGTCAGCTACGAGGTATTTTTCCAGGGAGTACAAGGTTCAAGAGTTGATTGCCGATGTACTCCACAGGTCTGCGGAGAACATGCCCCATCCACCTCAGGCGACTTTTCTGAAGCTTATCCGTGTCCCGTACTCCGAGGCTGCCACGGCATATTTAAGTGGTATACTTAACAATTACATCACGGTAAAGATACTAAAAACTTTGTTTGTAAGTGAGTGTGTGTGAATTTGGATGAAATTTTGTATGAAGGTATAGCTCATTTCCTAGATTAACATAAAGACTTATCCCTAAAATATCCCTTTTTATCCTAAAAAAAATTACAGTTCACGTAGAATAGTGGATGCGCTGTTGTAAAGGAATATTCACTGACAAATTTTAACTTAGGTTAAGTCGTTTTCGAGTTTTATGTTTTTTAGATTTTTTCCCCCTCGCATTATGGATCTAGATAAATCATAGAATTATGTTCGAGTCATCATTATTATCATTATCAGCCTATCATGATTTCAATGCTGGGACACAGGACTTCTCTCAGAGAGAGAGAGGATGGCCCCTAATCCATCATGATGGCCCAGTGCATCTTGGAGAGTGTCATATGTCTTTGTGAAGTTTGGAGGCTCTTAGACATACCGGTTTTCTCACAATATTTTCCAAGCGATGGCATCGAAACTGCACATAATATAGTTCAATGGCAATATGTATTTTCATGTTTCAATCATGAATTATAGAGAAGCTGCAAAGTAAATCCTGTTTTAGACTTTTGATTACAAGCCTTTAAACTCATAACACCCGTTGCATTAGTTGGTTCTGGTGTGTAATGCTATTTTCCACGGATGTATGCCACTCGACTGATAACGTGAATTACCTCCACCTGTGCCCACATACCGTGTGGTTCTGTGCGAACAAACTGTGGCCGCTTATCGCTCGGGAACATAAA
The DNA here is from genome assembly GCA_949125355.1 of Agriopis leucophaearia. Classification (NCBI taxonomy): domain Eukaryota; kingdom Metazoa; phylum Arthropoda; class Insecta; order Lepidoptera; family Geometridae; genus Agriopis; species Agriopis leucophaearia. The sequence continues at coordinate 10,865,882 of OX421273.1, forward strand.
GTATGAGTTATGATTGTTACTGGACTGTTTTAATATTTTGCTCTACATTTTACAATGGGAGGTTTTCCAAAAGGTAATATAAAAAAAAATTGTTCATTTAAATGCGCTAGATGGCGTTGACGAGACATGGTTATGAAGTTTTGCAAAACCACAGATGAAGAGAGGTCAATTACTTATAAAACTTGCTTATTCTCTTAGACAGACAATATCTCTCTGCATGACACTGTCTGTCTTGCTTGTTTTTGTTTTATTTCGTAGTATAGTATTTTGTGGTAATTGTTTTCTGACAAAGTACTTGTTTTTCACAATACGACACAAATTAGTAGGTACATATTTAAGTGTGCCTTGCCTAGCTGTGTTATTATGATGTCTTCTCTTCCTTGTTTTGTAGGTTTCATTGAATAAATGCGTTTCTTCAGCGCCATCTATCGATGGTTGCTGAACTATGTTTCTTCAGCTCTTAGAAAACCGCCTATTTCTGTTGTTTTTAGGGTTCTGTTGCCAGGGTGTAAACGGGACCCTATAAGAGCCGTAACAGACAATGTCAACTTGGCTGATGAACCACCGGACGAACCACCGTCTGACCAACGGGAGAGAAAGAGTAAAATTTATCTTTATCTCCCGTTGGTCAGACGGTGATAGGTCATAGGCATTCCTAAGCTTCTTAGTCTTGAGCATCGGCGCAAAGTTGCTAGTCTATCGGTTTTTTATCGGATACATTTTGGAGAGTGTGCATCTGATCTGCATGATTTAATTCCCTCCTGCCCTTTTTTCTATCGGACTGCCAGAGCGGGCACGAAAAATCGACACCGCTTTATGGTTGACATTCCGAAAACCCGTACGAAGCGCTTTGATTCCACTTTTATTATGCGAACTGCTAGTTTGTGGAATGCACTGCCTGAATGGGTGTTCCCCGATAGATACAATCTGGGTGTCTTCAAGTCACGAGTGAATCGGTTTCTTCTAGGCAAGCGTGATCCACCGTAGGCCGCATCGTCGCTTAACATCAGGCGAGTTGGCGGTCAAGCGCAAGCCTATTCTACAATAAAAAAAAAAAAAAAAAAAAAAAAAAAGGTCACCCAAGTTGACATTGTCTGTTACGGTCTGTCCTACTTTCTGAATGAATTTACGTCTATCAAAGATAATTTGTATCTACTATAATGCGTGTTTCAAATAAGAATAGGATCGGTCATCGGTCTAGCGCCATTTCGTGACCGATCCTATTCTTATTAGAAACGCATTATAATTATATTCTCTAACATATTTTTGGACAGCGATTAAATTGACTTTTCATTACTCATACTCGAAAAGTAGGTCTGAAGTTGCCTGAGGAGCGGGTTGAAAGTAATACATTTCAGCCCTAGGGAGAATCTCTTTCAACTGACAGTGACAGTTGACAAATGACAGACACTCAAATTATATTTAAAAACTGGTTTAATTTTCACATTTGTATTGAACCATGTTCCAACTTTTTTTTTCTCCTCAGAGGATTATGGTCGCACTTCTTGTGCATTTGCCAGTGTCATTTCATATTTATATTTTTAGTTTCCTTGTATTCGTAATGAAAAGCACAGTATTTACATCAGGGTTAAAGACTTATTTAGTCCCTCGAACTATTAGCGCCCGAGCGTAGTCTCGAGGCTAAATAAGTTACTTTCACCCCTAGGCTAACAATGTACTATTGTTGCAATTATTACTTATGTGTGTTGAGAAAAGTTGGAAATGTCCTTCAACTAATCTATAATGAATCTAAGGCCTCAAATAAACATAACTTCATACTTAAAACGAAGCGAGAGCAGTATACGAGCTCAATAGCGAGATAAGGCAGATGATAATGACCGACCTCTAGGCAAGCGTGCTCCGTCGTAGACCACATCATCGCTTAACATCAGGCGAGTTGGCCAATTTTTTATTGTGCAAGCCTATTTTTCATAATAATACTAAAAACTTACGATTTATTTACCGTGCGAAGAAAGGTCTCCGATTTGATGGGACAATTTGGCGTTTCTATGTGTTTGTATATTTATTTAACGATACTTAGCGTAGGTATAGGTGGTCCGAGCTGCGTTAAAATTTTGTAGGAAAGTAGTTCATTTCAATACAATTTTTAAATTCGGAATTTGATCAAAATCGGTCGAGCGGTTGCGAATATATTTTAGGAGTCATTAAATCTCAATTCGGGGCGAACAACTAGTACAAACTTTTTTTTTTCTTTAACGCGATTAAGCCCGCCTTTGACCAACCAACTCGCCTGTTGGTAGGAAAGCGACGATGTGGTGGAAGATGAAGCACGCAGATTTAGAAGATACCTATTCACTCTGGCCTTGAAAAGACCCAAATTATATCTCTCAGGAAACAAGGAAACCGGCAGGTTGTTCCAATCCTTGGCCGTTCGTATTAGAAACAAAGAATCGAAACGTTTAGTACGTATCCAAGGAAAGTCCACAATGTATGGGTGGTAGGTAATGGGCCGTTTTCCTACATGTTTCCTACTTGTCCTGTAGTAGAAAGGTGATGGTAGGATAAGGTCGTGTAGCTCCGATGCACATTCTCCGAAATGAATCCTATAGAAAATTGACAGACTCGCTACTTTACGGCGGTGACTTACTCTGAAGTATACTTGATCTAGGGTTTTATTAATAAACTAGTGCTGTTGCACGCGTCTTCGTACACGTAGATGTTCATATAAACTTTCAACCCTTTTTTCCTCCCTTAATCCAGCCCTTGAGCAAAATAACATAGCATATACTTCAATCTGGTTATAAAAATAAATAAATAAATAAAATAAATAAAGTAATTATAGCTAAGTATATTCGTGAAACCGCATTTAAATCCGTCCAGTGGTTTAGGAGATGTGCGTGACAAACAAACAAACACAAACAGACAAAAATTCCAAAAACTGTCTTAACGTGTTCAGCTGCTTATTTTAAGAAACCCTGTTTTTTATATCTCTCAGTTACAGATATTTTATATCGACGTTTTTATTATATGTATAGATAAAAATTACAAAATAAAGCGGCAAAATAGGATTAACGGCGTTTTTCAATTGTTTTACGATGTCTTATTAGCATTTTTCATGATTGCACTAAGGAGGTCATCCAGTGCAGGTACACTCGTCGTGGCTAAACGCATTAGACCTGTTTAGCTATCGATACGGCTTATCGTGTCGATATGTTACATCGAAATTAGAATCGATCTTTTGTACTGGGAAAATATACAAGGCTGATATTATGAGTAGGTATAAAAAGGTCTCATTGAGTTTAGAAGCTTACAACGCCTTTCTTGGTGAAAATAAAACCTGTTTTTCATAATCTCTTTTCAAGCTATTGAAAAAAATATTTATATGTCAACTTATGACATGCTAAACTAATAATCTATTTCCGGACAGGCAGCAACCGGCCCTGTGGCGCAACGGATAACGCGTCTGACTACGGATCAGAAGATTCCAGGTTCGAATCCTGGCAGGGTCGCAATTCATCTTTTTGTGTCAATTTTACTAGGTACATAAAATTTTTGGGTTGTATGTTACCTAGCTTTTTATTTAGCCGCATTGTTCCGACGCTATGACGGCATGAGCTAATATTTAGTGAACAAACATTTACAATTTACCAGTCGATGTGCTGTTTGTTGATTTTCAACTCAATATTGAAGTGACAAGGTGTATATTAGCTTGTTGAAAGTTCAATACCATCGCTAAGTTGTTATGGCACTTATAATGCTGTGTTAATAGAGTTGACTTTTCCTTGACGCTTGGGATTGTTGAACAACACGCAGCTGACCAAATATTGTAGTTGCGATAATTGACCGTGATGCAATCACACGTGATCTTGCGGATCTTTAATGATTTCTAGCGCAAATTGGCAATAGTGAAAATGACATTTAAATATTTTAATGCTTTTTCGATTAGGTTGTTCGAATTGTTCGGAATGACATTTGTTGGTCCACGAAATCTAATATCAATTAAAAAATCTGGCTTTAAAATGAGCAAATATGCAATTTCATTTACTTGGTTGACATATTTTTTTCCAGATACGTACTTTGTTTGAAAATATCTAAATGGATTTTGGTGAAATTTCTATGAGACTAATCTAAAAGTATATCCTTTCAAATGAAAAATCAATTTTCTTAATCGGTTTATAAAGGTAACAAACATTAATAAAAACCTTTTTTTAAATCGCTTAAAAATAGTAAGTATTATTTTACGACCAAAAGGAACCTAAGTGCTGAACAGCACTATCAAGTGAACATATCTACTACAAAATTGCTATAGGTGGACTTTTAACACATTTCAAACGTCGCGTCGCCTCTAGTGGCCTTACTAAAAAACGTTACTCAAGTTGACGTACGCTTAAATATGCTCCGTCTTGTTTTCGCGTGTGACGATTGCGTTCAGCGACAAGTTGAGAGAGCATTTTAAAACATAGATCAACTTGAGTAACGTTTTTAAGTAAGGCCCAAAACGTTACTCAACGTGATCTACACTCAAAATTTCTCTGTCAACTTCTCGCTGACGGCAATCGTCACACGCGAAAACGAGACAGCAATTTTAATTATAGATCAAATTGAGTAAGGTTTTTAAGTAAGGCACTAGTTGTTCACTATAGGTTCTTCTAATATCTAGAGAACTCCAAATTGAACTATTGTTTTTTAATCTGTTCGGATTGTTCGAAAAGGAAAAGGTAAATTGAATAAAAGTTTCATTTTGCATATTCGTACATCTTTTATTTTCTGTTTTATTTTGTTCTATCTGCATACTTACTCAAAAATCAGTGCAAAGTTAAAAACTAAATAAAAAGGAAATGATTGGTTATTGTGAAATGCACTTTAGATGTTGCAATTTTGTGACTTAGGTAAAAGTTTATATGCTCTAGGCATACACAATGTTTCAAGTAAAACCAAACTGAACTGATTCGTAACTGATCAACAAACGTTACTTTAATGCTAGTGAATCAGTTACATCTTTGACAGCAGCTCAATAAAAGTTAAAAGTCCAGTTAACAATGCGCAAAATTACTCACATTCTAACAACACCTTCTCTAGCAACACATCCTTCAAAACTAAAACTATAACAGTCTATTCAAATTATAATACACTTTAATAAGTAATATAAGATAGTTAAAGCATCTTCACCTTATAATAGAAATAAAATCATATAAGGTCTAAACTCATAATTAATTTTCCACTCTATATTTTTCATTTTACATTATTTACAGAAAGTTTTGTACCTGTGCCGAACGCAAACAATAAGTTATTTAAAAATAATTGCGTTTAGCACAAACAAATAATATTCTCATAAATCTAATAGCAACAAAATCGCCATGCAAAATCACTCAATTTTTTTCACTTAAAATAATAAAATTAAATAATGCAAACCAACTTAGAATCGGTTCACTTCTTTGACATAAATGGAAGCATAGTTTTATAACTAAAGATCTAAGATTTAAATTGCTGTGACATAAATTATTATTAGAAAATGCCTTTGAAAATCCGAAAGATTGTGTTTAAAAAGTCTAGCTAAACAAGAGTGTTTGTGTTACCTGCCAATACAATGTCCGTTATCAGACAGGTGTTATTAGTATTCATGTTTTCATAAATCACTCTCCATACTACTTATTTACAAAATCTGAATGTACACAACGTGACTAAAAACTAACTAGTAAAGCTTTTTACACAAATATTAATATAACAAAACATGCCTCCGCCGCGGTAGCAGCTGGGCTCGTTGCATTGCAATGCTAGTCTTCTGTGTAATGCCACTAATACATTGATCATAACGAGATCTCAATTAGGATATCATCGCTGCGGATGAAGTTCACTGGAACTGGTGGTGGAGCCTCCCGGTCGAGGTCGAGCTCCGACGTAGCCTCCCGTCGCGGCCACCGCGCCGCTCTCAGAGGTATTCACATTTACCATAAATTATTATTGTCTCTTAGCCTAATCACTTAGCACGACGGCCTGTCCAGCTGGTTTTGCTTTTCTGGCGTCTGTAACAAAAGGAACACCGATAAGCATAATGACAAAGGAAGCAGAAATGGAGATAAAAGTTAGATCGTGATGAGAACAGAAGGTGAGCTCATTTGACTAGTGGGTGAGGGCATGGCTACCAATCAGTGCACAGATGCGCACGCACATGCTCCCCTAGCTGACGCACCTCCGCATATGACTGCTGATAAGTCAAAGATTAAACCGGCATGTTCATTTGAGCTATAAACGCTTCGTATTTACTATGTCCAATAAAGTCGTCTCCCTCTCCATTTGGCTGTTATTAGTGATTGCGACAAATAGTATATCGGGTGGCACATGCGCATCCCGCCCGCGTCCGGCCATCTGTCACCGCATATGCGCTCTGTTTCAACACTGTTTTAATTCATTAGCCCGTACAATGGACCGATTATTTCACCACCCTAATTTTAACAGCAGGCCTCATGTTATGGCATTTTTAATAATGGCACGCTGAAAGAGTCAAGGCTCGGGAGGCATTTCCCAGGTCTCCAGTAGCCGTTTCAGTGGTACGTTTTGAGTATCAGTGAGTGTTGGATTACCGCTTCCCGTCCGTGCATCCGCGGCGCAGCTGAGCGGTCGCACGTGGCCACACCCTATTTACGGACACATACCAAAGGGAGAGCACACATGTCCCGAACGGATCGGGACTTTGCGAGAGCGCACACGTGAAATCCCTTTATGAGAGGAGCATTGTCGGTCGGATAATGAATAGTACGTTCTGTGTTCATCGCATTTATTTAGCTATCCGGCCACCGGCACCGTCACGTGTGTTCACACGCAGCTGTGAGCGACCGTTACCCGCACAATGCCCTCGATCGATCCGTCGACGATGGAATCCGACCGATCGGCGAAATCGCTGCACGTGTGCTGAGGTTCGCCAACACATTTCGCGGCAGTGCTGCATTGTCTGCTTGGAGTCCGCCTCGAGGTTTATCGCTTCAGAGAAACGTAAAGGTGCTCGTAAAACTTTCACGTGCGCGATTTATGCGAGAGGTGCGCGGAGACAAAGATATTCAGAGGAGCGGGTGGCGGCACACGGGCGTGGGCGCGGACACCTGGCGGCTCGTTAGTGTCGCCTGTCGGATGGACGCCGCGCGTAGGCGCTAAGCTGCGCCCGCGCCGCGCTATCTACCTACTATCTACCACGAACACGGCCTAATAATTGATTCCCGAGGGGTGGCCAATTGATTCTCAAAGAAACATGCGGGCCGGTAATTGAACTAACTAATATTGACGGCCTTAACTTGGTGACCTAAGACTATCCGAACAAACATGGATAGGAAACAAATGGTACGCTTGTTAATCGAGTGTCAATGAAACAAGAGATATGATTACGAATGGGGAGGGGAACCCTTTATACTATAAATATAGGGGTGCCACCGCAATGGATTACACGCCTAACAATAGTACTTAACAGCTTATTACGGTTGAAGTGAAAAGTCAAATACGGAGGAGAGCCAAACAGGCTATCAAAAAAGTTGAAAAAAGCAACAAACAGCGCATGTAGGGAATGATAAATTCAGCATTCACTAAGGAAAGTTTAATGAAAGTAACTCAAGCAACGAAAAGAGAATCAGGTATCGATCTCACGGCCCCGCGAGCGCCTCGGGGCTCGCAGCTGCGGGCAACAATTACTGTCGCGCTCCGTGGCTTATGCTCGTGACGGAGGCTTGCGGTGAGCGATGCCCTGCGAGATACCACCTCGTGAAATGCCGCCTCACGACCGCACTATGGTACATCGAATTCCTGCACGATCACTGAGAGCACTCTCTTTTTCTACTTATTACTTCGCGGTCGAGCTGGCTACGCAATCTATTCTTTGAAGAAAGAATAGTTAGTTTCAAATGTCAGACAATTTACATTTTTCATCGAAGAAAAAAAATACAATAATGCTTCACGCTCACAGATTAACATTGGCTAGAGAGTTTGCGTTTAATGTCCTTGCGAGAACAAATCGCGAATCCGCATTTTGTATTCAGGAATGCCGCCCGATTAGTCCAACATTCCAGTACGGCAGTAGCCGTGTTAGTAAATATCGGCGGATGGCGAGATACCGCCGGCGCCCGCGGCTAATTAACTCGATCTGTTGTTTCTTTAATGATTTACAACTTTGCTACAACATAAACTGGCTATTAGGTCCTAAAGCCATTGGTTGGCAATGATTGCTTGCATTTGAAAGTTAAGTAGACGATTCTCGAAAACTGCAAGCAGTCGAAGCAGTCTTGACTGATGAGGATTGTGATCAAGATTCATGAAAACAAAACAATGATGCAACGGCCGGGAGACGAGATAGCTTTGTGTCTTAATTTAAACTTTTAACATGTGCACATACGCTACGGCGCAGTCACGTTGTTGTAAATTCAACACGGGCAGCTTGCGTCTCCTAAATCACGCTTGTTTTGAACATTTCCCTCTGTTCCAACAACTGGCAGTGATTAAAATTTACGTGGCGCGACCAAGTATTAACGAGCGCGCATTGCGCGTTGGGCTCGTAATCGCAGGCGCATGAATAAATCCTGTGCGATGCACCTGCTGTAGCCGCGGCCGTTGCCGGATCAAACCATGAGCAAACTCTACACAATTTTCGAATTCCGAACTTTAAATGCTATTTTTTGAGCGACCTACATCACCATGATGAAATGGCAAACACACAGGTGTCAGTGGGAATGCTAAACGAGGTAAGATAAATATGTGTTGAATATTCAGATTGTGTGTCAGTACACGGTCGTTTGCGCGGCGCCGGCGCAGGTGGCCGCTCGTCAAGGCTGAAACTCAAAACAGCAGTCACGCATGCATGACCAGCGGTTTGCTTTGCTGCCTATTTACCTAATCTATGATTGAAAGATGACAATGACTACAATAAAAGTGACGTGACTATAACTATAAAACAATAAACGATTTCGAAAGATACAGCTGTGGAAACCATTGTAGGCTGGTAGCTTTAGAGGTGTTATAAATCAAGAAATAATAATGATTCAACTAAATGTAAAAAAGTGCTAAATTAAGACGATATTGTGAGCTTCAAAATAGCAAATATGTATATAATTTGGAAAGGTTTGTTTATCGATGCGTATGTCGCCACGTGTTGTGAAACCAAGCATCTCTGCTTTTACCTTCCCTCTTGCGAAACGTGCAGGTGCGCGCGGCAAAAACACCAACGATTTCATTTACTTTTTATGCAATAGTAGGTATTTACTATCTCTACTTTTGGTAGAGCTACGTTGGCTACCAACTTTGTTTGAATTATAAATAAGACATTTGAAAGTTTAACTAAGTAATATATATTACCACATTTTTGTGCATTTATTTATTTATTTTATCGTGAACTAGTTAGTCTGCGTTTGACTTACGATATTTTTATTACTTTGTTCTATGTCATGGTGTAAAGATTGGTTTGCCACTAAAAACTATGTTGCCACTTATTTTGATTATAATTAAGTCGTTAAATTGATATAGGTAGGTAAATAATTATTTAATGTCTTTTCTACATGGAGAGAGCCAAATTTTTGCTATGAGAAAACCATAAAGAAGTAGAGACTCACCGTTTGGTTTCTATGTTCCTGGGTAGAGGGAGATGTGCGGAGGATGGTGTTGGGGTGCGTTCGGGGCCCAAGTGGGAGGCGCGGGTGGCGCGGGCTCGGCGCCGCAGCGCTCGGCGGCGCCGCCAGCGCGCCCTCCGCATCGAACTGCTCCATGGCGGGGTGGTTCTCCAGCGCAGACTGCAAGTCGCAGATGTAGTCGATCACATGCTGGATCACCTCCAGCTTCGAGATCTTCCTGTTCTTCGGCATAAACGGCACCAGATCCTGCAGCTTCGAAAGATACATCTGGATCTCCGCGTTCTCTCCTTCCCGGTGCCTTTGCACCCGTCCTGCAGCGATCGCGGGGACCGAAGCGCCGGTTGCGCACACTGCCGTTATTGCTTTCATTGTGAGTGACACTAAACACGAGCACTGGGTTGAGGTTGTGAGTCGCGAGCGCGTGACGTGTATGCACTGCGGATCGCAAGCGAGGAATGAGGAGATGCGCGGTACGGTGTTGTATTTATGGTGTCTGGTGGGGCGCGGGGCGGGTCTCGACGGCCAATGGGCGCGCGGGGCGGGGGCGCGAAGCCTGATTTTCCCCATGGCGGCGCGGCGGCGGCGCGCGGCGGCGCGGTGGGCGCCTCGTCTGCCTGAGCTCTGCTGGGCGGCCCTGAATAAGGCCGTTGCGCTTGTGACATGCACTTTGTCCTCTGTATTCTTGTTTATTTCTGGGTCCCTAGATTATTTTGTTGTTATTAATTCCTCAGTATATCTGTCTGTGGGCATTCCGAACTTGTTAATTTTGGAGGATTATTATTATTGCATTCAGTATAGACAAAACTTAGAAATCTTTCTACCAACATAAAGTAGATACTTACCTAAATGTTAAATTTGCAAATAGAGGTAGCAGTAGAGCTTGAATGAGAAAATAAATAGTGACTAATATATTAATAAATGAAACCTAGAGAAGAATATATATACAATATTTGATTTATGAAGGAATAATATCTTTATTTATAGGTACAACGAATAAAATAAAAGCTAACTTTACAGCATAATCGTCACCCAGTAAGCTTGTCCGCGGGGATGTGAAGGGCGAGTGGCGGGTGGAAGGGGCGGAACAATGGTCCGACGTGAAGGCATCCACTTGTCGCGCTCTCACGGCCTGGAGGCTGTGGAAAAAAAAACTAACAGGTACCACGTGTAAATGAAATAAATTATGAAAAAAAAAACTTTTTTGGGTTCCGTAGCCCGACAAGGAACCCTTATATATTAGTTCTGTAAGTCTGTCTGTCTGTCTGTCTATCTGTCTGTCCGTCCGTCCGAAGAAACTTCTATGGTTATTAAGATAAGTACATGAAACTTTGCAAAATGACAGTTGTAATATAGATCTCAATTTTAAAAGTATTAAGAAATAATAATATTGCATTTTAGGGGCGGTTCTGGTATATGTGAAATGGGTATGGAAGAAAAATTAGGCACCTCGTCGTGTGGGATATCGTTGAAAAGGTCTTTTTAAATGACCTTCATTTAAAAGTGAAAGTTTCATACATCACTTTTTATAGTATATGGCAAAAAGTTGGTCTCCCCTGCATTTCTAAACTATAAGACATAGCAACTAGTAACTTATACGGATAGGTTATATTTAAAACCTTCATTCAAAATTATTTCGAACATTATCTGATTATAACTTTTTGAGTAACAGCGATAAAACTGTAATAAATTCAAGGCGGTCTAGCTCAAAGGTCATTGACCTTTTTTGTAAAATGATCTTAACGAAGAATGTTTCTCAATCAGTTTTCTCTATGGTTAACCCATAAAAAGTATATGCTATGTCGGGATAGTACATCTCCGAAATTTGTCTAAGTCAACAGTGCTTCATTCTTTCGAATATTTCTATAACTAATCATTTTATGAACTATAACTACACTTAATATGGCTTTGGTTACGGAACCCTACCATATCCGTGTCTTGACATGCTCTTGGCCAGTTATTAATTCATATTAGAAAGCAAGAATGATGATGCTAAAACTACTAATTTCAGCAAATAATTGTTTAATTCCATCAAGTTAGAAGTAAATTTTTTTCTTTTTGATTTTACATAATGAGTCACATCACATTATTTGTGACAGAGCTATGCTGGGAGTTTAAAATTCGGAACGTAGATATTCGCCAAAGAACCATTCGAGTCACCGACATAGCTATTAAAATCTGCAAGTTGAAGTGGCAGGCCACATCGGTCGAAGAACTGATAACCGATGGGGAAGAAAGGTTCTTGAGTGAAGACCGCGAACCGGAAGACGCAGCGTAGGTAGGTCTCCTACTGGATGGACCGACGACATTGTGAGAGTCGCGGGCATCCAGTGGATGCAGATGGCAGGTTGTCGTTCAGTGTGGAGGTTAAAGAGGGAGGCCTATGTTCAGCAGTGGACGTCTTCTGGCTGATAATGATGATGATTATTTGTGGTCAGTTTCCATCGGGCTACATTGTATAATTATACAATGAACTATTCTTAGCTTCCTCTTGTTTTGGGTGCTGATTTCGGTTGTATTGAATAGCCCCTTAATTCAAGGTTGTATGACAACCATTTCATATTAATGATTTCCTAATAAAGGTCTGAAATACCTTCGCGACCACACAAAAAGTTCCGATTCGTAATAATAAAGGCTGCCATAAAAAAACTTGGCAAAAAGTTCAAGTCACCTTGAGTTCAGGAGTAAAGAACTCAGGTAGCGAATTGCTTAATTTAGAGTTATTTGGATCACTTTTAATAATGTTATTCGATGAATTGAAATTATACCCATGTTTTAATGCAGAAGATTGTTTGTATGTAGGTTTATTGTTTTTTCAGGTATATTAATTTTTTCCCTTTTCACGCCGCAACAAAGCAACAGATAGTCTTGATTTTTGCATGTGTTTATTTCAAGGGCATGATTATAGACGTGATAAAATGAATTTAATTATAAGAATTTTTTCTATGACGTTACCTGATCTACCAAACTTATTAAAAAGCTCAAACACACTAAAAGCTTAATAAGGTAAAAAACGCGAAATAGTGACGGGCATTTGTCCGACGGGTGTTTGTACCACACAAAATTACTAGGTCATTAAGTGCAACAGCAAAAATCTATTATATCTAATATAAAAGGTGTATAGATGTTTATCTCCATGCCATGAAATTATACCCATCGTTTTATTTGCTTTCTCACCAAGAATAGGCTTCAATATAATAAGGTAAGTTTAATTTACTGACCATTTCCGCGTCAATACGTGTGTTCACGGCTACCTGAGAAATTAAATTTACAACCACAATTTTGTTTTACAGGCGAAGGTACTGTGTCCTCACGTATTGGCCTTTTGTCCGATTTCTTCTGATGTTGTATCAAAAGCACCTTGCTGTGCAATTGACAGAATATTGTCTTAGACGGACAGGTACCGTCCTTTTGTCATCTTTGAAGAAGAATAAAAAAAATGTACACTAAAAAACTTAAGCGACGCATAAACACCTTAAGAAACTTTAGGATGAGAATCTGTAAGGTGTTTTTATGGCGTCAACTTTAGGTCCGACGCAAAAAAAAACGTCAACTCATTTTGTCTCGCGCAGGTGTAATAAATAAACGCTTTCTGTGAACAGGCTTTATAATATTGAAGTGTGAAATTGGTAACAGCAAAATTGTCTTATTTAATAAGACGTCGTAATTACAGTTTTTGGTGTTTCCTGTTATTTCGTTCTCTGCAAACAACAGCTTGTTTTCCATGAGAATCGTACGTTGAATAACTAATACTCTACTGGATTGCCAGAAAATCGATCAGCAAATTTCTAAGTCAAGAACACGATAACATAAATCTAATTAATGTTGTGATCAACAATATCAGAACGTGACCAAAATGTGGCTTGTTTCTGGCTTTCAAGTATTGCCATTCAGTGTGGTAATGTTACCAGCATGCTGGGTAAGCTGCCAACTGGGCTTGAGCATTTGTATGGTCTTCAGATCTTCAACGCTCTATGGGCAGTCTTACTTTTTATATATTAAATATCTTGTATTTTGTTTAGTTATTAAAGGCCCTTGCCAGTAAAAAAAAACTATCATGATTGTGGCATTATTAAATTATTTAATCATCAGAAATATTTATAGTCTAGCACTTTCTGTGAGCAAATGTTCCTTTTTTTTGCAATTTAGTCTCGTTAATTTTAATTCATTGTTTAAAGCACTCTCATTAAAGGTTTGTATATTAACCTCGGGAGGGTCGAATACTTTGCCCTCTGCCTAGATTAGTAAACAGTTGAAGCGCGTGTCGTGGGAGTGCCGGGCGCGTGCCGCTCCCATCGCGTGATACCCTGCGCCCTGCCCTGAACCCGGCCCTGATTGATCAGCATTACTATGACGATATTATATTCGTTGTATGAAGCGGCTAAGTGCACCCCTAAATAAAGGTCTAGGAGCTTAATAAGCCTCTTGTCCGAGTTATATGTCAACTAGATAAATATAAATTAGAACATGTCTTGTGATGATACCTATACTTGTAGGAAGTAGGCTTGCATTGTCTTTAGACATTCAACGGTCTATGGGGAATATAACTGTTTTTGAAGTGTTAGTTAGCATGTATTTTGCTTATTTAATAAAAGCACTTGAGGTAAAAAAAACAATGATGGAAGATGAAATGATGACATCGGATTCTTATTTACATCATTATGAAACATTTCAACTAAGTATGTCCATTCTTTCAAATAGTAGATTGTATAACGAATGCATAAAACAGGCCATTTTAGCCGAAACGTTTATCAGCTCGAGCTGAAGACGAGGATGAAAAAAAGTCGGGTCAGGGAAATAGGTTTTATGCACAAGATATATACACTCGGTTTTTCATTTTAATTGCGAATAAATTAAACAGCGAGGTGATTTTGGCGGTTTTTCGATCCCTTCCCCTCTTGGATGTCGCGAGATTTGGCTCGAATCCCTCCCCCACCCCCTAAACTCACGTGAGATGTTATAAGTTTAACGTGTGTATTTGTGTGTCTGTCTGTGGTATCGTAGCTCCCAAACGGCTGAAACGTTTTTGGTTTAGTTATTTTTTTTGTTAGAAAGGGGAATTGATCGAGAGCTTTCTTAGCTAATGATTTAAGAAAACCTCTTCAGCCATTTGATGACCATCAGTTCTTTTGTCATGTTTTTTTTTTTTAATTTTGTAGTTTATAGGTAGGTACCTGTTGCTTGCGTTAGCGCACATCCAATATATTAATTTATTAATATTGACTGACGTAATACAATACCCTCGCCAGAAGGCATAAACAACACCAGCGATATTGGCTATCCGTTATTGCCAGAGGGTTTATTGACTGAGCAAACAGTTAGTCTCTACGTCCCTCCGGTCCCACGGGAGGGCGCGAGAAATCCTATAATTCGTGGGATTCGTGCCATGCAGGTGCGGGCTCATTACGCACTTTCCCGCCACGTGGCGGCGCGTGCGACGCGTATCGACTTTGCTATTGTGAATTCAATGCGTCCCACGCACTTCCAATATCACATGGGTTTAATAGACACTTGATCGACGGTGTCCTACATAGTGTATGTATAAATATCTACGAAATTGTACGTATTTTTCTATATAAACATTACATAATAAATCTAAGTAATAAATAACCAAATAATTGGTAAGTTTGTGGAATCAGAATCATGAAAAGACTTTGCCAGTCCGTAAAACATTCTAGCCTCCTTAGAATCAGGGAATTACTCTGAATTTTCCCTTTATTTACACATTGTCATATAATATGTACATATATTTTATGAAGTGGTCCTAATTCAGCTTGCAGGATTTGTCTTAAACAAACAAACATACAAACATTACAAGTTAAATAAGAGCTTGTAAAAAGAGGCAAATGCAATAAGGATACGTTAGAAGTCTAAGCCTTAGTTAATATAATTAAACTTCTAGTCTAATTATATTAACTAAGGCTAAGACTTCTAGTCTAATTATATTAACTAAGGCTTACGTGAATCAGTAATGTCTGGACAAATCTCATTAAGGAACTGACCCATGACCTCGCCCAAAATAAAGCTCTCACGGCTCTCAGTTCACACAGGAACATGTTCCACGGACTTTCATGTGAATGCTTTTAAGTTTAAACCAAATTATGCCGTTTACTTTAGGAATACCATCGCGTTCTCACGTCCACCTCCGCATACCTGAGTAATTCTACGTTTATAGTAGTTAAGAACATCCAAATTGTACATTATTACGGGCTTATGATTGTCCGATCACGGTGTTGGTTTAAATTATGTATATCGATATCATTTCAATCACTATCATTCGATTTAGAGTTTAAAAAAGCGCCAGTGTATTTAATATTCTGATCAGGATCATAATTAGGCATTTCCTACGTATTTAGAAGTCAGTTGGAACGGAAAGTGGCCATTTGCTTTTATATCGCCGCTAATTTACTTACTCATAGATTTACAAGGACTCTACCGTTAGTTGGCTGCATAGTAGCAGTCGGTAGTGCTTTTTATGTCAATGAAGGTATAATAAGCTCATTTGTCTTCTTCGCTTGTTTACTTTGCAGGTGGATGAAGATGGTTACCGAGATAATTTGCAACTCAAAGCTACCGATACAATATTTGTATGTAAATTCATCCATCATAAACTTTTTGACAAAATACTTTGAATCGCAGTTAAATTCAGCCGACTGACCCGGTGGCTCAGTTGGTAGTGAACTTACCTTCTGCGCTTGGGGGCGTGGGGTCGATTCCCACCTAGAACAAATATTCATGTGAAGAACATTTGTGTTTATTCTATATCTGGGTGTTAATATCTGTTTAAGTATGTATTTAAAAATATATATGTACGTCTCTGGCAGACATATTACGAGCTTTGTTTAGTTTGGGGTCAGATGACCATGTGTGCAATAAATGTCCCATTTTTTTTTTTTTTAATAATACCAAATGAGAATCACTTTGCTAGCCCTAAAAATAATTCTCGCAGTTTACAAAACTAAAAAAACACTCCTTAAATTCGCTTATCCTGAAGATCCTGGTAAAGATAATAGGACAAACTATACAACTTATTGCATTGTCATTGGTCCTTGATAAGTGTGCAAAGTTTCAAATCAATGCGTCGTTTTGAAAGGGGTGAAAATCACGTTCAAAGATTCCGTTACATAGATACATACCAAGCTAATAGAAGCGTGTTAATGAGTACTTTTGGACCAATTTTGATACTCTAAGCTTCATGAGTACATATATGTGTAGAACATACTATATGACTTCAAATTGTTATACTGGTCACCCATTCGTCATTTCGCCATTGGGTGGGATTCTGTGCACATTGATGAAATATTGTGTTTGTGTTTTTTTTGTTAACTTGGTTTTCCTTAGTCACTTAATTTTCTTAAACGAATAAACATTATCTTTTTTTAAATCAATAACAGCCTTGCGTTTGATCGCCAACTAGCCTGATGTTAAGCGATGATGCGATCTACGATGGATCATGCTTGCGTAGATTTGAAGACACCCAGATTGTAACTATCAGGAAATTCAGGCAGCGGACTCACAGACCAGCAGTTTGTTCAGTAAAAGTGGAATCAAGGCGCTGCCTGCTTTTTTACGGGTTTTCAGAATATCAAGCATAAAGCGGTGTTGATTTTTCGTGCCCACTCTGGCAGTCCGATAGAAAAATGGGCAGGAAGGAATTAGAACATGCATTAGATTATTTTTATTATCAGTAGATTTATAAGAATTACTCGTACTATCCGATGTTAACTTTTATTCTCATGAGATCTTATCGTAAGTGCTACATAAATTCGATGTAATGATGAGAACAGAACACGCACACAAACAAATATACTTACATGTTGCAAAGTACTCATACGGTATTGTTGATACGCATGCGCACACCCCCGGAGAGATGCGCGTGTTCAATCAGCGCCCGTAATTATCCCGACCTGTGACCTCCGGACCTGAGCCTTCCCACGCCACGCTCACACGAGACCCGACGCTTCCCATCGGAACCACAGGTTTCCAAGGAATCCACTCCACTAAACTGCACGATTAAATGTGATCGTGCAATGTTGATAATTGGTATGTCGTTGATGTCTTTTGTAGGAGATTTGGGTCTACGGAAGGTCTACGGCCTACGAATTAATTCTACAGAAATTTTGATTTTCAATAACGTTTTTTTGGCAAATAGATTTTTATGAGGTGCTGGATATAAATTATTATGTTATTCCTGGTACTGATAGTCTAAAATCGTGACCAAAAAAACGTTGGGATCTATAATTTTCTTGTTAGATTGTGAGACCCCGTGAGTGTAAGAGTTTCTATGTGAACTAACAAACCGTGAGAGCCTTATTTAGGAGGGAGGTCATGGGTCAGTGCTTTAATAACAATATCTTAAATTGATTTGGGTATAAATGGGCTGGATGTTGTCTAAGAATCATGAGCGATTTGATGAAGATGACTTTAATTTCAAAATGAACCCACAACCTACTACTTCTACGCTCTATGATTAGAATAGCTTTTAAGCTGCTCATTTTGGGAACTATCATCCACCCCGATCTGCTACGGTCGTCCAACTTAACAACCCTGTTCTAGAGATTAATAACATCGCTACCACATAGGCGGGGGGATTTTAATTCGCAATAAGCGTAAAAGGCATTTAATAATGCAGACGTCTGTCCACGTGCGTGCTCGATGAACAAATACCTAGCAATCTGAGTAATGAAGGCGAGGGGGTGGAGAGGAGCGAAGGAGGAAGAGGTCACGTGCCTGTCACGTGGCAGTTTTACATTACTTCTCTGGGTAAGGGTGCATTACATTAGACTTATAGCCAGACATTTTTATTATTAAAAGATTATATGCTGTACAAGAGATAAAACTGACATAAATTCGAGTTAATATGTACTCGCATTGAGTGAAAATTAAAATCCAGTATTATAAAACTGTAATTGTTTGCGTTTGGATCTTGCTACAGTTTCATTTGTGCCTTAAGAAGCGTGCCTGATATTATTATTTTTTTTTTCTTATTTGGGAGTTCCATTATAGTTTATTTTGTGGCCAACAACATTTAACCATGTCTGTATTACTGAAATAAAACATTGAAATACAGTTTAGAAGCTAGAAATACATCGTGGGGTTTTTCCTCTGTATGTTTCCGAAGAGGGAAACAAAAGGCCAACAATAGCAATGTCAAAACGTTACTCCCACAGATTTATAACAAAAACTGTGTGGACTTTCCCACAATCGGCGTCGTTGTAAATGGGGGATCAGAGGATTGGATCACTCCGTAAAGCTGACGTCACACCCCGCGTTTTTATAACCAGAATAAAAAGACCTATAAGTTAACATTACTTTAGTTCTAGATATTTTCAGAAGATTTAAACAAATCGTTTCAAACCAGCATCTATAATCAGCATTTCTAAGGATCTCAAAAAGACTTTTCTTTAAAAAAAAAACTCTGGTTCGTTAAGAATCTTTCTGATGTTGAGTTTTCCAGCATCTATAATCAGCATTTCTAAGGATCTTAAAAAGACTTTTCTTTAAAAAAATAACTCTGGTTCGTTAAGAATCTTTCTGATGTTGAGTTTCACACAGATAGGTACATCGGGCTTTTGAATTTTTGTATAAGTTACTTTTCATGCTTGTTTTCCAATTGTTCGTTACTTCATAGGCAGAGTGACAATGCGTTTGCCAAGCATCCAATTATCAGAGCTCAGGTTAGGCTGGTCGATAGTTATAGGGGTGTTGTGACACGGCGTGGGAGCAGCCTCCATTGTGGAGGCACTTAACTCGCCGATAAAGGAACTATAGGACCATTAGCCGGATTCGCCTTGCTCATTCGTTGGCGCTGATCAATGGACATTGGATTATGATTCGGAAAGAGATTGGGATGTAAGCGCGACGGAACGAATGCTGGGATTTGATTAATGTTGGGGACAAAGACCAAGCGCTTTTGGCGACTTAGAATCAACTTATAAGATTTTGAAAATTAAGATTTTTATGCCGACAAACAAATTTGCTTGTAAACAAATATTGGTGTTAAAAATCAGGTTTAAAACAATCTGACGGAAGTTGGGCACGTTGCCTACAGGCAGCGGTTTTTTAGATTAGTGTAGTTTAATATATTTAATTTATTTTATAATAATTAAGTCTGTTTCTTTATTTTAATTTAGGTTAGTTTATTTAATGGCATTTACTTAGGTAGTTTTTATTTTTAAGTACTTGACGGAAGTTAGTTAAATATAATATTTTATGTGCTCATCATTATTCACAAGAAATCTGGATAATGCACTTACCTACACAGGTAGTCCTTATAGATATTTTTTATTAGCAAATGCATTTAAGAGTGTCAAACAAAATATCAGCCAACTAAAACTACAAAAACAGTTGGGAGTGCCCAATGCCCGTAGATCGTTGAACGTTTAAACGAAATACATATCCTAATATAGCGTATCTAGTCTAGCTTTTTATAAAACACAAATTGTCTACATACTCGTACTTTTTAAAGCATTTGTTCTATGATAATCAGATTTCATAAAAATATTACTCAGATTGCAATCACAACAGCAAATTATTGAGGAAACAACACCAAAAATTGCTTGTCATTGTTTGCAAGAAATCAGGATAACATACACATAGGAATCAGGATAATATATACAGGTTTGCCCTTATAGCGTATCTAGATTTCTATAAATACACAAATTGTTTACATACTCGTACTTTTTGGACGAATTTTGTTCTTTGCTATGATATCAGATTTCATGTAATATTACTCAGATTGCAATCACAACAACAAACTCTTGAGGAAACAAAAAAATCGCATATCGAAATTGCACACAAGAATATGCCCCATTCACGAAACAAATGAGCCGTGGAAAGCATTATTGAATTTTTTCGAGTACTTTACACGGTACAATGAAATAGGCCAGGCCGGGGTGAAAGCCAGGTGTATCGGGGCACGATATCTTGATTCACTTATGAGGGTTTTATGAATGTTGGTTTTTATGGTGTAAGAACCGCTCTTCAACCTTTGACGTCAATTATTCGTGACCCTAATTGCAGATGATGCGATACGTGCCATTGTAGTCGAATTGACGCCGCTATTGGGTTATTTGTGAAGGTTTTTCATCTCTCGCTGCTGCGTAGCGCAGTTTGCACTCTTACAGATTGTTTACCTTTGTTCACTTTCAAATTCGTTACATTGTTAAGATGCTTGGTGATGCTGGTACATTGAAAATAAAATTATGATATAACAGTATAAAACGTTTATAAAGTCGTTACATATTGTTGCAAGTTTTTTAATTGCCTCACTTTATCAATAAACTGCGCCAAATATAGACACGAAGATTTCGAAGCGTTGCGCAACCATTTTATAATTGTCTATGATTGAATTAATGACTCGTTCGTTTTGGGATCTATATCACACTTGATATAAATTGATAAACAAGTGCTAAGGTTTTGTAAAGATTATGGCGTTTTAGTGTTCTTAAATGGTTATGTGATATTCTTAAGGCACATAGTCTTCGACCAAAATAAAATGAATGGACGGGCCCAGTAGAAGAGCATTTTTGAAGATTACAAAATGAGCGCCAGCTCTCATTTCGTTTCAGTCGGTCTCTAGCCGTAGGAAGTGAAACACGAGTCTATTGTTACGCGATAACGAAACATCTGACAAAATTATGAATTCGTATGCTTTACCGAAGTGTAAATACACAAATAAAACCGATATCTATTTTTTGTAACATATATACTGTACATTTTTATAATTAGGTGTTGAAGTATATGTCCGACGGTTTTGACTCGTTTTTACTGATCAAGTTCAATGGTTAGGGCCCGTCCATTCTTTTATTTTGGTCGAAGCAGATAGTATGATTTATATAGAGTGGAGCATGGATCATCACGGGTTTATAATGAAACTAGTTAAATCCCACGGTGTTACCGGCGATATTTTTGTGTTTTCCACGTTTTCTGAAAGAAAAGTTACTCTATGTCCGTCCTTAACCTTATGATGTGCACTATTATCCTGCCAAATTTTGTTATGATCAGCTTAGCCGTTTAGTCGTGAAAAACGAACTAATAGAGACAGAGTTCGTTTCGCTTTTATAATACAGCTGAACTCGCGGTGCTAGCCGCATTTTCCCGTTTTCCGGATTTTTTCAATACCTTCGAGTACTAGTCGTCGTGTAATTCTATTAGTTTTCCGATAGGACGATATCGGCTACTATATGTTCCTCAAACAAGGTGCTGCTACTACAATTCCCCTATAAAATCTCTATCACAGATGGCCCGTACAGCGTATGTGAATCGCGGTACGGCGGTATTCACATCGCGACCGAATCGCAGCTGCGCTAGTACTCGGTCGGACACACAGCTGCCTGTATGCAAACGCCCTAATAAACTAACACTTTTATTACAGAGGTCGCTTTCAAACGCGATGGGCGTATCGCGGATGAACATTACCTCTAATCCAAATGATAACGCAGCCCGTAGCTCTTGCAGGGAAGATATGAAATTCCCACGAATGTTTAAAAATGATGTTCAAAAGCCACATTTATTTCTCGGCAACAAAAGGGGATATAATGAAAATTTCATTTAGGAATAATTGTAAAATTAGATATATCAGATATCAACGTGTAAAAAAGTACCTACCTACTCTACATACTATAATCTGGTTAGAGAAAATTCAGTTCACGTATAAACTTTTCGAGCCGTTGTGGTACTATTGCCATACCGATACAATATGGCTTATTTTTTTACAAAAGTAGAAAGAATTATCTTTACTATTGGCTTTCGAACTAGTCTGGGACTGTGTCGGATGCCAGTGGCTTCTCATATCTTACATTGAAATCATACGAATATGAGAAGAGTATACTTATTTGTTTGTTTATTGTCCATTTGCGAGAAAAATACATCTTTATTGGTATTGTAATATGAAAGTACTGTTTGGTTGTTCCTGTTTTACATAACTGAGCAACGTATATTATCGACGTGTTTTTTTGCATAGAGATAGTTGATAGAACTTTGGTTACTTTTTATCTCAGAAAATGTACGGTTCCTGAGAAAAATTGTAAAAGCGAGAACTGTCCACGCAGGTGAAACCATGGGGCGATAAATTTGTAATTATATACACTTACCTACATACATTATATACATTCAAGCCTCTCTAATTAGGGTAGGCAGAGACCACATCTCTCCACTTGCTACGATCCTGATACACATCTTTCGCTTATTGACAAGCTCGAAGGATACTTTTGACAAGGCCTTTTCTCAACAGCCTCTTCAATTTAGTCTGTAATTTGGTCGTATATGTTCGCTCGCCACATAAATTTCTTTCGCCAATCTTATTTCATCCATACTTGTAATTATGTTACTAAAAGGAACTTGAAGGGTTTCCAAGTAATTACTAAAGTTATGAATTTCGTCTTAGAATCAAGGAACACGTGAGGGCGAGCGTTTTCATATGTTTGGCACATGCAACCTCTGATGGTCTCCACATGGTGGAACGGACAGATTGCCATTGTTGGTCGCTGCCAACTGTCCTGTCGCTGTGTTCTGTCAGTTACCAATGTAATACAAAACTCAAAGTTTTAAAACTACATTGTGCGTGCATCATCCGCGGCATTTGTCATGATTTTAAATATTTTACTTCTTTTTTTTCGGCCATAAAAAGAAGACGATCTCGTATTTTGATATAGATACTAGTCTATCGAAATGCGTTTAGGTATATTGTATAATTTCATTGAAAACATACACACAAACAAAAGAAGTTTTTTATAATTACATATTTATAAAAATGCCTACTAACAGCAGACCATGTCGAATCCTCTGATTAGTCAGATATAACTAACATTTGCTGAGACTATACACGTGTTTTTTTTTGTTGCTTTCGTCCAATATAGATGGCTTATACTAACAATTACAATAGACAAAGTGGCAAGTAATTGTTGAAACCATCGTTAATTAAACCTAAAATGTGCGCTCGCGCCGACCACGTGTTCCGAACATTTGGCGCCCAGGCAGGCGAGGGCGGCCCGCCCAACTCGTAAGTCTTGTACTATTGTTGGTAATAAAGGTATTTAACTTTATTGTTTTCCGTTTATTTTTGTAGCCCGTAATAATAATTAGAGAGAAATACACGTGTTGGCTACAAACGTTAAAATAGCTTTTTGATGTGCGAGTAAAAGAAGGTATACTTACCACAGCCAAAGAATGAAAAACTCTGCTGGCTTTATTGTTTTCTGGGCAATATAACCTGGGTCCACAGACTAGGTATATCTACTATGTAGCCCAGACTTGTAGTTACGATTATTTTCAATGGAAACAATTCAGTCAAATACCTGAGGGGCGGGGTGAGAGGTTACTAAATGCTAATTGGCCCATTCATGTCAGTTCAAAATGTAAACAAAGCATAGTGATGGCGTACCTATGGTATTGGTCGGAAATGACGTGAGGTTCAGTGGAATCAGTGGGCGTGTTTTTTATATCAGTAGTAATGTCAACTGGTGAAGTGTCTGAACTTGTTCGCCCTGCATTAAATGTCTAGTTATAGAAACTCTTTGCCTGGGTCTGTCAAGATCAGAGTAATATGTTATAGTAGTACACATAGTGTACATTCTTTATCGAAGGTCTTTTAGGTCTGTGTGCTCTATCTTCGTACATCTTTGACCATGGATGAGTTGGTGGTTAAATGCAGACGGATTTTTTTCTAAAACAATGTACCCAGAAAGTATGTATGTGTAATAAAATGTTACGGTCGCGTCGAAATTGATTTTTGTAGTTTTACATTCCTTAGAACTCTCAAACATTTGTCAAAGTAAAGTCCACCAACTGTGGTTTACGTAAATCTGCGACGCATACGCATCCATATTGTAGGTTTTTTGTTCGATATCTGTTGTTAAATATTATGACTGGCTTAAAGCTCGCCCTTTAAGGTACCTATGAGCAAAATAATTTGAAGTGTTATCAAACTACTAACTTCTAACATGATGAAGGGTTTTTTTAGTACACGTGAACTTACAACAGATAACATCATGATTGTAACGCATTCATAACAAAGATCATCTCTGCATAATAGTGTATTTTTGTATATCCTTTTATGGAAAATGAAAAAGATCATTAATTGACTACGTAAAGAGATGTACTAGTAACACCGTCGCCGTCATCAGTAGAACGCCTTTCGAGCTTAAAACATGCTTGATTGATATATTCTGTCTCAATGCTGCAAGTACACGTGAGGTCCATCAAAGCTCCCAGACCCATTGTCCCCTGGCATTTCGTCTGATTAATGACTCCTACATTGTGTTAATATTTGCATAAGAAACGGACAAGAAAGGAACTTATCACGCCGCAGATCTCAGTATATTCCGCTGATGACTTTTATCAAGAGTTTGGTTTAATCCTTTAGGAACCGTACTTGCATTTTGTAACTTGATGCCGGATTATTTGAGTCTATGTTTGTTTGACATTTATATTTTCTCGTATTTTTCAAATGCAAGCTTTGTACAAATAGTTTTAGAGTAGAAAATGAAGAAAATAAGTTCCTTCTTTAGGGGCTAACATAAGATCCAGTCCTGAAGATCGGAGTAAACCAGTCAGACGCGTCAATAAAAATATTCATTGGCTCACACTCTATTTAACTGTTGATGAGACAACCCTGCAGATGTCATCAAGGATGTGCGCTTTACTATAATAAGTTATAAAACTTATTAAGGAGATAGGCAGTTTAGACGTTCAACGGTCTATGGGCAATCCAACTGTTTTTGTGGCGTTAGTTAGCTTTTATTTTGTTTAGTTAGAACGAAGTCTTTAAAATATATATAATTTAGATCAGTAAGAACAAAATGTGATGCTTTGTCGGATACCGATTAAAAACTTTTGTGAATTTCTTTACATTATATTGTAACAGTAATTATTGTACTCGATGTTCTGCATCTTGCTCTACTGATATTGCTGTTACAATGATCATATTACAATAAAATATAATATATATTTTAGGTTAATAAAACTATGAAAAGTGGCACCCCTGAAAGATCCGTCCGCACAAGCGGCCTGATTGATGCAATGAAAAATGATGCGAGAATGTTTTGAGAAATTGCGTGCTCAAGAGGGACGCTTTGTCGCGAACACTGAATGGGATTTTATTACTTGCATAATTTAATATAAGCATATAAAACCGGATCAGTGTAATACTTTGTAGAGCTTTGTCCGGTGAGCTTTGATTAGGGACGTGACTTCTGACATTCTTTTCATTTTCATTCGCTGGTTGAGGAGCTATCATTTATCTACGTCTTATTTTTAGCTTTTGAAAAAGAAACATACATAATAATGAAAACAGACAAGTAATATTGCGGAAACTAATAAATTCTTCATCTGATTTATATCAATCTAAGGATATAAGTATTATGCTACAATGTAATTATAAACATTTACGTCATTATAGGTGCAGGTGGGTTGCACGTGCAAAATTAACTAGTAGATTTCCACAAAATGTAATTTCAGACAAGTTTTTTATTGAAAAATGTCTGTATCAAACCAAGCTTTTACGAAACTAATGATCGGAACGGTGTTCTGGTCAAAATGAGTCCAAACACTGGCAGTCTACTATTATCCATCGAGGAGTGCCGTTGGCCTCCGTCACCAACATAAAATCAGCTCGCTGTCAACATAAAATTGTAAGTGTCATCGGAACTTGACAAGTATGCCAAATTGCTTGCAAGATTACAGAGAGACAGACAGCGGGACAGGTGAAACTAAATAAAAGCTTGCAAAATAGGATGCTTTCATCGAACGACAAACCACGCGTGATTCACATAATAAAATATACCGATAATAATATCTGCCCACTTGTGTGCTATGTCACATTCCTGAAGAAAAGTTCATTTGAATGTTATCAGAGACGCAAAGAATTACAGATTGTTAGTAGTTCTAGCAGCTCATTTGAAATATAAAATTTATAATAAATGGCTCGGTTCAAGACAAAGAACTAATGATCGGTGTCACTCGGTCGTTTGCTGTTTAGCCAGCGTTATAATAAGCCAGTGGGACTATGAGATATTCGTCACCAGTGACTGCTATGATTAGTGGGGCGCGCCAGGTGTGTGACCGCAGGCTCCAACTCTGTCTGTCCACGCATTTGTAGCCGTCAAATAGTTATTATTTTTACTGGCATTTTTCTGTCGTGCTCGAAACGTATGTAGTTATTCACAGAATTTTATTTAATTCCGAATGTTTTTACTAACCCAAGAAAAAGCTTCATAACAGCTATGGCTACTTAGAATTCTTAACGGGATTAGGATCAGTATAACAATAAAATCCCATTGATGAGTTGGTCAGCTGTAAGACTATAGAATATCAGCGACCAGAACAGTCTGGTCGCATATTTTGACACCGCAGATGCGTCACATTTGTTTTCCTCTAGATAATCACGAAACAAAGACATTTATTGCTCCCGTCAGCTGCAGACGGGAACTCGCGCACATTTGGCGTTCACCTTTCTTTAGAAAGCTAGCAGTAAAACATCGGTAAAACATATGGGCTGCAAATGAAGCAGGTTCCCATACCGGAGCACGTGTGAGGAAGCTCAAGTCGCAAATCTGTGCAGCAGATTTTTGTTATCACCTAAGCGGTAGCATATGTACGCTCTGGTTGAGTTCGTGATAAGCTATCGGCTCTACGGAAATATTATGAGACAATAGATATTGTTTCTGTCACCATGAGATGAACATGGGAGTGAAGTGAACAAAAACAATGACAAATTTGTCGGACATGTTTCGGAACTAATTTAATTTTTAATTCTATGTTTCTAATCCATACAGCGCTCGGGGAGAGATGTTGGCCAAGCGGTAGCATGTGCGCTTTACAATCTGACGGCAACCTGTACCTAAATTGTAACTGTATTCAATACAATACAATAACTCTTTATTAAAAACCACAAAAACAAGGATAACATTATAAATTACAGTAATTATCTAGGCTTTTAACAGGCGGCCTTATCGCTTAAAGCGATTTCTTCCAGGCAACCGTGCACGGAAAGGAATTACATTAACAAAAAATAGTGGCCTTAACTAAAAATACAAAAGATAAACAATCAATAGACTAGAAATAAATACAACATATACATATATACATAATATACATAATTAATTAATATACATAATTAATTAATATGTATGTGCAGTTTCGATGCCATCGCTCAAAAACGGTGGAGAAAAACATCGTGAGGAAACCGGTAGGTATGTCCAAGAAACTCAAAAGTTCAAAGACATGATATTCACTAACATGCACTGTGCCAGCATGGTGGATTAGAGCCAACTCTCTCTTTCTCTCTCTGAGAAAAAGTCTGTGTCCCAGCACTGGGAACAATATATAGGCTGAAACGATGATGATGATGATGATAAATCCATACAGCCAAAGATTGGAACAATCCAGCTTTCTTGTTTCATCAGAGAGTTGGAGGCGAAACGCAAAATAGTTATGTCCCGTATTCAAACAACAGTAAAGTGACTTTAGTAATTACTCGAATGCACATTTACAAATTCACTGAGGAAGTAGAAGTATAAATTTTTGCGTACTTATATATAACTAGCCGTCCGCCCCGGCTTCGCACGAGTGTAAGCTCGGCCTTCGGCCTCGCTACAAAATATAATATAGCCTATGTCACCCGGGGATAGTGTAGCATCCCAACAGTGAAAGAATTTTTCAAATCGGTTCAGTAGTTTCGGAGCCTATTCATTACAAACATACAAACATACAAAAATAGGTACAAATCTTTCCTCTTTATAATATTAGTGTAGATATATGCATTTAAAATAAATAAATACCTACATAATTTTTCACCACTTCATCACACATACAGCTATGTCTGCACATATCATAATAATTATAATTATGAAGTAATTATTGACCTAAAAACTTCGTCAGTAGGTACATGCAGGTGTTACACACTCATTGTTTTACGCAGTTATAGCCAGCAGATTACTGCAGATACCCTATTATTAGAAGATTAGTCCTTATCACTAAGACGTGGGAATAGGTGTGTTTGATAAAGATAATCAACATGTGTTTATTTGTTTAAGTGCACCTGCACTTATTTTACTTTATTTTATTTTATTATTTTACTTTTTTTTTCTTTTTTTTTTTTTAATTTTTTAATGGCAAGTGCCTTTATTAAATAAACAAAATACTAGCTAATACTACTACTAAATACTACTTAATTATGGTCGAATTTGAAGACAGGAAATGCTTTTTATATTAGTAATCGATAACAACAAAATGGTTTTTTTTATTGTCTTGCGTTGGACCGCCATGCGCCAGCTCGCCTGATGTTAAGCGATGATGCGGTCTGCGATGGAGCACGCTTGCCTAGAAGAAACCGATTCGCTCGTGATTTGATGACTCCCAGAATATTACTAATACTACGTTTGTAATACTTATACAATATACCGTTTATATGCACATGAAGATTTCATATTATGTATCTAATCAATTTGTTAATAAACTATTAAACAAAATACAAAAACCATTTCAATTGTATTTTTTTTTGTGCGCTTATGCGAAACAATTTAAATTAAACATGAAATTAATATTATAATTTATAAAATTTATTTTCTTTTATATTGATTAAATACTTTATTATTTCATTATATATAATAATAAATATAATTAATTATATATAATGAAATAATAAAGTATTTAATCAATATAAAATGAATATCATACTTATAAACATGTCTTACTCTTAATATCAAAAACCTAAAAACATTGATATCTAGATTTTAGGTGTCAAAAACCTAAAACCTATTTGAATTTACTGCACATACAATAATTTTATTGGTAACGTTATTTACAGGCCATGTTTGTGTTATATTATACTAGTAAGTGTAGTAAAAGGTATTACAATGTATTAATTACTAACAATTACCTAGTACAGAAAATAAACTTGTACAGTGGCCGTACCGTCACCTGTGAAGCGATTCAATTTAGGTGATTGCGGAAAATCACAAGAACGGGCACAGAGATACGGTTTTCGGTCGAGCCACGTTTCGCAATCACCTAAACAGAATCAACGGTACGGCCCCGCAGACTCTGAAATGAAATGAATTTTATTCACAAAAAATAGGGTTATACACTGGTCTTAGGTATTTTATATTTAGTCTGAAACCTCAGAATACAGATCTGAGACATACATACTTTAAAGTATTATGTATGAATAGCATGTAGATATATTTACATTTAGATAATATGTAAATTCATAGACAGATGTGCGAGCGATAGCACTATCGATGTAATTAGAGATCGCGCAACAGTTGCGTGGCGATACGCTGTTATGATTGGAGCCACCTACAGCATGTATCCCGGTGGTAATTTTTTTTATATAGGCTGCTAGCGAATTTTGATGTTTACAGAAAGATCAGCGGAGGAAAGACAAGCACGAAACAAGCGAACATATTGGCGACGGAGTGCCGGGGATGGGCAAAATAGAAGATTTTTTAGGACGTGAGTTTTGATTGTTTTATCCACTATGGAACAGAGAAAGTACGACTAGGTATAGGTATGCGTTTGGGGCAAGAGGTGTGTTTATAAAGAAAAAAAAAGTAAAGATTGGAAAACGTTTATTTTGTGCACAGAACACTGCAAATTGAACATCACAAAACACAGAAAATTCAAAGAATGAAAAATGAAATGTTCAGTAGGATATAAAGATGTATGTTTGTTACCATTTTCACCCTAAACGGCCAAACAGTTTTTTTTAATGATACTGAGCGACGAGACTATGGCTCATTTGATGCGGTGTTTAAAATTAACAAAATAATAATAAAAAAATAGTGAAAAACACCTTCATAAATTTTTTTGCTGTTTGATCAACATCTCTTCAGTGATTGAAAAGTTATTAAAAAATAGTAATTTTTAAACTTTCGCGATTCGAACACATGTTTTCATATTATTTCAGTCAGCTCGTGACCACGGCCATTGTAACATGGTTGAAACGTCGAGCGAAAGGTATCTATTTTTACCTATATTTAATAGTGCGCGATAAGTCCCGATAAATATGAAAACAAGTTATGAAAAGTTACTCTTTGAATTTATCGTGGATTTTCGGCATTTAATATTAGTATAACACGCTGTATATTGCACCTGAACGTCCGATCAATCTCGATCGTTTGTTATGTTGGACTTCGATAATCCCGCCTTGACAAGTAATTTTATACAACGTAGATAGGCTCGCATGTTCCAAAGTTTTTCGTAGCTTTCAGAAGCTACAACATTCGCCGGACAGAGTCTCTGGGTATGTCTTATAATTTATTCTTGTTCACATACAATGTTTTCTGTAAATAATAGCTGGAAATCGCACAGGAAAAGGATAGATAGAAGGAGATGGAGTAGGCCTATGCCCAGAATTGGGACAACATAGGCTAGCAAATAAAAATAGGCACATGTTTTCAAAGCATATTTTTGGATAATAGCTCCATTTATGAAAACGCATACGAATAAGGATGAGATTGTTCCGACACACGTGTTTTCGATGCGCGGACGCAGCTGCGTGCACGTGTGTGCGTATCGTCACTGCCGCAAAAGTATTGTCATACTAAAAATGATAGAGCAATAATTTTCGTAAAAACTTTGGGAAAAATAATATGCTGCATAAAAATACATAATACTTGCTTATTTATTTCGATACAGGCCTAGTGTTTTGATTTAAATAGTTTTTTTCACATGTTTTTTCTTCTCTTCTGTGGTTTTCTTAGCATGCCTTCTGCCCGTGCCCGCGGAAAAATTAAGTATAATATAAATAGATAGATACCTACTTAAATGAAATTGCGCAACGTAAATAAAATTATGATTTTAATTAATTAGGTGTGGTTTTGAAATTCGATTTTAAACCGCCAAGGGTTTAGTAATACTTTCTCCCCTAAACATGTTAAGTGTGCAGGCAAATTTAATAATTTAGTAAATATTTAGTATTGATACATGATGCAGGCGATCGGTTTGTTTGTCTCGCCTAAGTTCTTTACAGCAATAAAAATATTATAATTGCATTTTTTACAGAAGCAAACGTGCATACAATACAATTGTAAAGTAGTTCTCACCACCATCTGCATCGCAGGATTTTGGGCAACGATTGTAGGAGAATGTGTCTTGCAGATGGCCAAGAGCGGTCCCATCAAAGTTTGGCCTCCAGGAATATCTGGCCATTATTGTATGAGGGTTGTTACTGTGACTTAGTAATGATGTGCATAATTGAAACCCAAATGTCAGAAGTTTAAAATAGAATTGACGTAACAATGACTGTGCCAAGCATTATACTTTATACGTTACAGTCAAAACTCTTAACAAGTCAAAGTGCTTTTTACAGAAACCAGTAATTTTGACTAAAATGTTAGTCAATAGGTA
Source organism: Agriopis leucophaearia (assembly GCA_949125355.1). Classification (NCBI taxonomy): domain Eukaryota; kingdom Metazoa; phylum Arthropoda; class Insecta; order Lepidoptera; family Geometridae; genus Agriopis; species Agriopis leucophaearia. The sequence continues at coordinate 10,897,792 of OX421273.1, forward strand.
TAGCTTTTGATCAACGTCTCTCAGAATTTGATCACACCACCGGTTGTTCAGACTATCGGTCAAAACTCTTAAAATTTAAAGAGGTTAGTGAAAATTAGCAGTAAATGCGTATAATAGTTTCTTAAAACTATTATACATTTGAGAGTGTTTTCTATAAAATTATGCGAAAGTGTTGAACGGTAAAAGTTGCATGAGAAAATTTCGCTATTACCTTTGAAAAGGCTCTATCACAGAACCGCACCGCAGCACGCATTTTATAAAAATTTGAAACTAGGACTAGATTTTTTTTTGCAAGAGATCGTCAACTTGTATTGTGCCAAAGATGTATACTTACTCATTTCTCATTTAATTAAATAAATGAATACATTACTATGTATACATCGTTTGATGCGTTTGATGTGTTATTTTATTAGTTGTCTAGACATGACGATTTTAGCAATTTTACTACATAAACAAAACACTTAGAGTACCTCTACGGACTACAATAGAATTCCATGTGTCGGGGATGCCAAGGAACTGAAGGAACACAAACGCAGATACGCATAACGAAGCCGCTGGCAACTCTAGTTAGAATATAAAACTTAAAAATAATACTGCGACTATTTTAATTAAAATATGTTTAGTATCAAATCAATTTGTATACTTTAAAAACTCAAGGCATTATATCACAATTATCAACTAAAATATATCTTCACCTAATTATGAGAAATGTGTCTCGTATCCACGCAACAAGCGTTATTTATAAACGAGCTAATCATATTTTTCTAGTTCACCTAAATACGTCGTTTCTGGCAGTGACAGACAGGCGCGACACCGCAGTTCCTCATTCTAAAGGAAATTACGAAAACGATACCTAGTTGTCGGAGAAAAATCTCTCATTAGTTGGCTACAAAATGTTTTTCTTAGCTAGTAGCCAAAAAAGTTACTACTCGACTGTATATTTTCTTATCTTCAATATAAACGCATTCCCGACTTCAGGTCGGGAAGAGAGAGAATTCCCTCCCCGGTCAGCCTTCCTAACTTTTCTCCTCCACTTCGCTCTATTCTCTACATCGTCTTCGGAAACCTTACATTCGCATATAGATCACTTCTAGGAGGTCGTACATTGCCATATTTATAAGATAACGAATCTGAAGATGTAATGGCGAGTTTAGTAAACAACAAAAAAAAAGATTTGCTTTTCGGAATACAAAAAGCTCTATAGAGAAGTAGAGAACGCTCATCTTGATTGAGTGTGTAGAGGCCCTGCGAAGTTTTGAGGTGTCACTACATATGTATCGATCTTCGGAAAATTGGGGAATGTCCTGACCTGACCATTATTACATAGAGCCATCGTATTTTATAAGCTAATAAGACAGTAGGAGTTTACTTTTTCAGTTTCAATGATTTGATCTTATTGGTACCTATTATATTGCTGGCAACCACAAAATTCCTGTATAAAGAAAAAAAGAAAAAACTCACTTACAAATCGTCTTTAAAGAAGATAATTATTAATTATAGTAAGAAATTTTATTTAATTGTGTCCTACGTTACGTCAGTGGGCATTGTTCTCAAAATTCTGGCCCCATTACTATGTTGTGTAGCAAATGCTCACCCTTTGAGCATATCAGAAGCTAACACTTTGTTCACGTGTTACATAGACCAGAAGTGATGATAAGTTTTGAAAAAAAATATATAATGACAGTAATTATTTATAATTACTATTTCAAATAATTCAAGAGTCTAAATCGGACATTTGTGAGGCATTGGTGGGGCCGAAGCCAACACCAAGAGGCCCAGCTATATAAAAATATGTACTATTATGGAATATGTGTGAGAGGGAATATGAAACTATGGTACAAATGATGTATAGTATAGGCTTACTAAGAGTATAGGACTGAAAAATTCCGTCGAGGCTATTTTGCGGTAAGTTCTTGATATTGCTGACGTACTGGTCAATGGTATGAGGTACGGCACCCACCAATTATTCCTCATGTCTAAATATACCACTGACTACCATCTTTCTTCATTCAACATTTAAGAGCGTAGCTCTTGTTGGTGGAGTAATTTCCAGGCCTGACGGTCTTCTGCCAGCGTTTTCACCTCCCTGTACGACATGACATTTGCCTTCTCTTTTATTTGGTCTACGAATAATCTTCTTGGTCTTCCTCTCTTTCCTTCTACCTTTCCCTCTCTTAATCAATATTATTTTATTTTTATTACTTAATTGTGAAATAGTAAGTATAATAATAGTGTCTCCTATGTCAAAGTCATGACGGGCCATGGATAATATGGATATGCCGTATGATTTGAATATTGATTATGTTAATGATGCCAAGTTACTGGTATCGCTAAAAGAATAACATATTTGGTAGACATCCGGCGGATGGTGTTTGCGTGTTCAGTTTGCATAATTAAATGCGGATAATTTTGCTATTTGGTACCTTTTCAGACTTACGTAGTAGGTTTACCTAGTCTATATTATCAGTGATTTTTATGAGATAATTCAACATCACGTCTACATCACGTCGTATCATCTTATGTATTAACTGATGACATCATATACACAAATAACACTATGTAGTTCCTCAAATCACACCAACGTTTGCATGTAGGAGTGTGTGTACGTTTGTCCGTATTCAACTCTATAATAGCTTTACAGATTTGAATGAAATGTTGTATGGAGGTAGATTATACCTTTGATTAACATACAGACCTCTTAATCTTGAAAAAAAAACATGCCCTGTAGAATAACCGGTGAAACCCTGGGGCGCTGCTAAAGGTAAATAAGATTGGTTGGAATCTAATATATTGGAATACCATGTTTTAAACTATCACGGTTGTTCACTAAAGTTAAATGATTATTTACGGGATATTTACCGTGGTAAGGTTGTGGAAGGAGCTCCCGATATTTCGGCGCAGTTACATGCACCATGTTCACGGGAAGACATATCGAAATATCGGGAGCTCCTTCCACAACCTTACCACGGTAAATATCCCGTAAATAATCATTTAACTTTATTGGAATACCATTTCTACATAGTCGAAATGCCGCCGGATTGAACTAGCTGGTTTGCCTCCGAACCGCTAGGGACTAGTGTATGCTTCGCCATCGTCCTTGTTTCTGAAAACTATAATCTGGGTGTCTTCAAGGCCGAATGAATAAGTACCTTCTAGGTCTATGTGCTCCATCTTCGGCCACAACATCGCATTCCATCAGGTGAGTTGGTGGCCAAACATGAACCTATTCTATATTAAAAATAATAATATAAACAAACTCAAACCCAACCCAGACCAAACCAAAGATCTCTATAATCTTCAACTACCTTACTTATACTAATCTGTTTGTGAATCCTGTAACCTATTAGGTTACCAGCCTCAATGTGTAAACGTGTGATCAGCCTCTAATCAGCGAGTTAACAACTAATTAGCCCTGCATTTCCGTCAGTTGTTTCGTCCCTCGCATGTGGCCGTCAAATGTTGCGAGCACAAGGGCGGCATTCAGTCGCATGTTCACGTGCTGCGCAGACCAGCCATCTGCGAACCACTCCTTTGGCAGAACTTTAAAATTACAGTCTTGCTCTGATTGACTGCTAAATACTTATGGGAGCTTGAAAAGTACTTACTCAAGGCTATAGAATATGTCCGAAGCACTTGACTTTGAAGCATTTTCAAGACCATATCGACTTCTTCTTACTTGTCGAATCTCGGCGCATGCTTGGCCTTATAGACTTTTTGAAAGGGTTGTATGATAATTATTTTGAAAACATTTTCTTTTGTGAATCATCATCATCATCATCATCATTTTTGTCTATCATGTTCCCACTGCTGGGACACACTGGAAGAGCGATGGTAACCGAACGGTAGCATGTGCGCTTTACAATCTGACGGACCCGGTTCAATCCTCGGCCCTGCGCCAATGACGTATTTAGTACCTTAATGAATTATGTGCAGTTTAGATGCCATCGAAAACGGTGAAGGAAAACAAAAGGGAGGAAATCGGTATGTCCAAGAACCTCTTTAGTAAATAACGATATTAAATTCACCTCATTGCATTTGATAGATTAGATTTGGTGTTTCTAAGATTTACCTATATTGAAGACAATAAACACAATTTTATAATGGAAAAGTAATGCACTATGCAAAAGCCAATAGTTTTCTTGTTCGTAGGTAAATGTCATGTGGCTGAAAGCGAAAAGCCAAAGATCGGACTGAGGCCTATATCCAGAAGTTGGCTAAGATAAGATGTTTATGATGATGATGATCATGATGAAATCTCATTTCACGAGAGGGCTGTTACATCACTTGCAGTAGTACAATCTTGCCATCTCTCGCACGTTCAGTTCTAAGCAAAATAACGCACGTGCGATGCGGTGAAGACAATGGGGTAACAAGAGTACAATGATGTCGAGTGCTGCCCAGATAGATATCTCTTTGTGGTGCCGACCGTTTACTAGATAGAGAATTAGAGACAGATACAACCGACAACGATAGATTCTCATGACAATTGACAGCCCCGTTAGCTCAGTTGGTAGTGTACCTGTATTGTAGTATATCAGTCTCTGGCAGCTATATTACAAGCTTTGCTTAGTTTTATGTGTGCAATAATATTCCAGATATTTTCATGTCCCAGAGTTAAATTATTGCAGCGGTAACGATGTAGATTACATCCATTGACGTAGATAGTAAGGAAAGGGTTTGATGAACCTTTGCAATGGTACCAACTCAGGGGTCTCACTCAGTGGTGCTACAAGTTTACTGCGCACCAGTGTGAAGTCAGTCGCTTCGCAACTTCATTAGTGCTTGGCCGTTGCGCGTCACGTGATTCTTAAGAGCAAACAAAAATAAAGCTAAATATTCGGGTCGAATTGAGGTTCTTCATCCTTTTTTGAAGTCAATTAATTATTTTTATTTTTTCAATTTATTTATGGATCAGCAAACAATATACAACAAAATATAATACTAAAGAGGTAAAGAAAAAAATTGTTGTGATACCAGCATCGTTGACCACCATCGTTGACCATAATATACATATAAACACGTCTAGACAGGATACGTGCGAACAAGAACGATCATATATAGAGTATAATGGATCCTTGGTGCGACGTAGGTGCGAGAAACGACGCACATTTTTTCAAGTTCGTTTTAAAGACACTGGGACGCAATATTTGGCTCACCCTTTCTTGATATTTAGCTCAGTTCTATGGTTTCAGCGTTAAACGTATAATAAAATATGAGAACTATATTTCCAGGTTTTCTACAGGTAGGTTACCCTCATGCATGAGAAATCACGGAATTCATCAAGGGTTATAAAACTCCTATGTATACCGGCTTTTAAAACACCTGGAAAAAATGTGAATCAGTTTTTTATCCAAAAAATAAGTACGAGATTCACTATTTGAATAAAATATTCAAAACCAGTGAAAATATGTGCAGATTTTTTTATCTGCCGTATAAAATATTCAGATTTGTGCCCAAAGAAAAAGTTCCAGGTGGTGAGCTGAGTAGGTCTAGGTATTTACGAATTTATTCAAATTTTAGACCACCTGTAGGAATCCTAGAACTAATCTTGATTATATAATAGCATCATTTTCCGATGTCCGATAACGTTACTGTATAAGTATAATTACGTAGGTATGACGTTTATTTTTAACCGACTTCAAAAAAGGAGGAGGTTCTCAGTTCGACTTTTTTTTAAATATTTGTCACCTGAGATCTTTCGACTGGGTGAACCGATTTTGATGTATATTTTTTTTGAAAGCTGGTGCTTCCTATTTGGTCCCATTTCTATTTGGTTGAGTTCTGACATTTTTATGAAGTCCCGAGTTTACGATTTATACTTGTGAAATTATGAATATGATTGAAATGTGGAAAATGTCTTCAATGCTAGAGTGAATATCTTCTAGATCAACGTGTTCCATCCTTGGAAACACCGTAGCTTACTATAAAGATCAAGATCAATTTGTGGCCAATCGTATATTTATTCTACAAATAAGATAATATACAAACAAAAAAAAAACCGCCATCCTAGGACCAAAATCCCTGGGAAGAAAAATCCAACAAACCTAAATTCGATGGGGTTAAGTCGTTTCGTTTAGGAGTTTCTATGGCCACCTTCTGTCTCCATCATCAGACCTACTCGATGGTGAATAGATTTCTTCTAGATCAACGTGTTCCATTCTCGGTCACACCGTCGCTTACCATCAGGCGAGTTGGTGGCCAAACGTAGATCTATTCTATATAAAAAAAAGTAAAAAAAAAGTACCATAACTTTGCATTGTCACCGAACTTACATAAGTAGGTATGCCAAATTTCCGCTCAATCGGTTGAGGATAACCTGAAATTGAGTTGCAAGATTCCACCCGAACAAACATACATTGCAAGTTAAACAAAAGCTAGTAAAAAAAGTTTTAAAAAAGATATTATATTACTTATAGTTTAAAAAGTCAATGTTTCTTAAAATAAAAACCCGACAACAATATTTATAGCGGATCATATTTCACACGCGGTACAGCCGAACCAAAAAATTATGTACCAAACCTCACTTTTTATTTTAACCGACGAAAAAGAGGAGGAGATTTTCAAGTCAACGCGTATAGTATAATCTATCTATACATAAAGCAAAGTCGGGTTAGTTACAAACTCAAGAACGGCTGGACCGAATGTCATTAGTTGGATTTCTCTCCGCTTCGAATAGCAGAATAAGTATCAAAATATCGGAAAATTTCACAAAAAATAAATTATGATGAAAATTTATTTTCCCATAAATTTTGTATGGAACGGCAAGAATTGAACACACATGTCACAAACACACACAACACACATTGAACACAATTGTCTTAAGTACATTGATATAACATTACATAGGAACAAAAAGAATTTGTCATCTAAGGTTGCATCAAGGGTATATAACGCGGGTGAATCCGCGGGGCGCAGCTAGTATATTTACATAATAATATGTATTTTAAAAGACGTAAATGTTCCTTTCTACCTCACACGAGGGGGTACAGTAAATTTTATTTTTTCATTTTACCTTTACATGTCGCCATCTTGAATTTATGATGTGCCTAGCCTAAACTGACCTAATTATGATGACGTCACCTAACCAGTTAACATCCCTAAACTTTTTTGTGTATAGCCAAAATAAATTCGTTTAAGTTAACAAAAATTTAGTTACATAAGTATAACAAAAGTCACGGACCCCGGTGTCCGTGAAATGATTTAAATTTAAAAAATATATATTAAAATAAAACTTAAAATTATTTATCGATATCCCATTAACAATCGATGAAGGCGTTTAGGCATAGATATACATAATACATTATAAACAACACCTTCCTTTACAACCTACTTCTAAAAACCTCCTCGTCCTCAACTGGATTTATTGTTTTTGTTTACGTTACGCTATACCTTCCGATTGTGAACCGATTTTAATGATATTTTATTTATTGAATAGGCTATTTATATATTTCGAGGTTGACAAAAAAAAGTTAAAAAAAAATGCTTTGTATCGTTGAATATAAAGGACTAATACTTATTTGTTAAATGCCATCGCACGCGCAACTCATATCTGCATTACATCTAATGACAGATCTACGTGTATAAGGTGTTCTGGTTACTGTCAGGTGTAAGGTGTGTCTGTAAGGTGCTGTCAGAGCCACGTGTGCTGCTAAAGCATCGCAGGCGCAGCCTACATGTCTATGATTATACGCAGTGATTCCCTGCCACTTGGAGATAGTAAACATGTTCTGTAATGAAACAATATTACTTTGTAAGGTACTTTTATGGATTACTACCAATAAGTCTAGATCAGACAATGAATGCTGTCTTAATCCCCCTAAACCTTTTTTACGACACTCTTGAAAACCTTGTCCAGAAGTGTCATGTGCAGTGAAAGCATAAAAACATTCACCGGTCATGTGAATTTACAGCCCACTCTGAGTACCCCATGTAACAGTGCCACCAAGTTGTCAACAGTGACTTGAATTCGGAGCTACCACCGTATTTTCAGAACTAGACTCACAACCAGCAGTAGAAAATATTTAGTTCCATCATTTGGCCAACTGCACTAATACAATCGTTTACACAATCCTCTAGAGGATTTTTGGAGTGGATTAAAGACATTTTGGTCTATGAAATAGACTAAATTTTCGTCAATTCTAGACAAAAGGGCGCATGCAGCTAATTTTTGGCTCAGGATTAAACATGAACTATAATGATAAAAATATGTGCCGTTTCTCAAACCCGTGTATGTTCACAATGAATTTGACTGTTGATACAACCACAGACGACACAGTTAAATAATACATATTATGTGAATCTGAAACATTTTGCGTTTTCCATTTTGTTTTTCATCGCATTGTATACTGCTTTGCCAGGGCACTTCGAATTTTCTTTTGTTTGTTCGCTAGTCGATACTAATGCATGTAATTCAAGTTATGCTTGATTACGTGTCAACAAGGCGTGCTTCTGTTTTAAAATTGCATTAACATTTACATTGCCATTACATTACATCATCATTTACATTAACATTTGGACGTAATAATATGTGAATAATGTGACGCGAACTCCAACCTGCGACCAGAGCTTTGTATAAAAATACCCTGTTTTGTATAATTATGTATATTAAAACTTCAGGAAAAGGTAAAACATAAAGGGAACTTATTTTGCACGTCCAGCTGCAGTGGTTCTTCCAAACTCTCATAGTCTTTGAATTTTAAATAGATACTAGCTGCGCCCCGCGATTTCACCCACGTGGAATGAAAAATTGTGAATCTATTCCTTTACGACACATTCTTACCTGAATGCGAATAGAGAATTTAGAATCACGCCACTTAGCCCTGGTTTTCAAATCAATGCTTTCTGGATCCAGGCTAAATCCCTAGAAAATATATGCTTGTGTCAGCGCTAGACTCATTATCAAATGCTTTGCTCTAATTCCATTCCATACACTTGCTGTACAGTGGCATCTCAGTTTCTGTCCAAAAGCACCATAATACACGCAAACAATTTCCAAAGAGACATTATAATTTTTCAGCAGTCCGAACGGCTCACCGAGGCAGTGACGTCAGCCGGTCGTGATGGGTGGAACTCGTGAGGTTCTCGCGATCGTGACGGTCGCACGTGTCCGAATGTCCGCCCAGCTGTGCCGATCGAATTTATTGTTATTGAAATATCAATCTCGCTGCCAATGTCCACCACTAGACAGGCCGCAAGCAAAGCACAGTTATTCCAGAATACTGTAAAAATATAAGCCACAAAGTCTGTATGTTACATAAAGTAGTAAAACAACGAATTATCATACAAAGAAGTTTAGATAGAAATACAGTAGTTTTGCATTCACCAGTTAGCATCTACACAGACATAGATTCCTCGATAGATAGATGAAAAAATATGGACAAAATATAGAAGTCCAGTGTAGAAGTTCAGAATTAGATCAAATTTAAAGTGGCTATAACGAGGTGGCAAGAACAAAGCTGCGAGCTAAAACTACTTTACATCAGAGACAGTAGTCACTACTGGTACTGTTAGTCTGTTTGTTGCCACTGAATCAATTCATGTATTGTAATTCAATTCTGATACGAGACAGCTGGCGCATTCGAAACATCGGTGAAATCCGACAAACAGAAACTAAGAATCTGCTGGCTATTTTAAGTTCGCTAAAAATACTGAATGAAGTTATAGGATGAATATAGGGTTTCATATAGCCGCAGCCATAATTACCTGACCTTAAAGAACTAAGTTAATCACATCTTCGGTGTTTCCGATCGTAAAAGCTTGCAACAACGCGTCCTGTCATACTGAACATAATTTATGGAACATACTCATTCATGCACTACATTTGTTTGAAAGTTAAACAGCTTTGGGATTTGGAACTTAGTTTCAAGTGAACAAGACTGACGTGTTGTTTGGGGATTTAGCAGGCGCGTAGTCATCTCGAACGAGTTTGATGGTTATTTTACGACCCAGTTCTAATTACGAGGTTTCCTCTCTCAAAGACTAGGACACGGCAAGCAGATTGTTTGTGGGAACATTAAAATTTGTTCTTTATAAAAACTTTATGGTTGTTCTCTGTTTAACTCTTTGTTGTGGAATTAGTTTCGCGACAGGGTTACAGATTAGAACTAGACCTTATGATTGACAATTTGAAGATTGTTAATGGTTATTTAAGTTTCTAGAATATTAAAATATACAAGGTTTTGAGAACTAGTACCATCATCATCTTCAGCCGGAAGACGTACTGCTGAACATAGACCTCCTCCTTAGACCTTCACTCTGAACGACAGCCTGCCATTTGCATCCACTGGATGCCCATGACTCTCACGATGTCGTCGGTCTACTAACGGAAGGCCTACGTCTTCCGGTTCGTCAAACAACTGCACAAAATCCAATGGACCTAATACATTATATGGATAAATATAACTTGACCAGCTTAAATTAAATCAATCGTAATTTTGTTGCTATATCTAGTTATCTTCAAAATACCACTAGGTCGTTTATTTGATCGCCGGAGTAGCAGAAATCATATGCGAAGTTCTTCTAAAATATTGCCTGATCTCTTTTTTTTTATTAACACTCAGGTATTTTTTATCTTTAAAACGTTAAAAAGACGTGATCGAGACAGATATGGCGCGATCTGGGATCTTAACCAACTGGCAACAACTGATTGGTACAAAACATACTTTATCTTTATTCTCTCTTAAATGTATGTAAATAGATTTCGAATCTTTATTGGCAATCTAATAAATATAAAATAGATTCGTAATAGTATGGATGCTCTTCTGACCCTTTATGTCTGTAGCATAATTTTAAGTGTCCATTCTGTTTTTCCAACCATCAATTAATAAGGTGCCAACCGAATAATATTTATGGTTGTTCTAATCTCTCCAGGCGGGTGTTTGTGTCGCCAACTGTTTGTCGTTTAAAATTCAATATATTTTGCCATAAATATCCCATTTTACGAGCCTTCCAAACACATGTCAAACAAATTGTTGACACTTCTAAAATGCGATGGAGCCACTTAAATAAAAGATTAACAAACTCAAAAAGGATTTTTTTGTTTGTGAATTTTGTCTATGACGTATGTCTACACTATATAATATTATAAAGAGGAAAGATTTGTACCTATTTTTGTATGTTTGTATGTTTGTAATGAATAGGCTCCGAAACTACTGAACCGATTTGAAAAATTCTTTCACTGTTGGGAAGCTACACTATCCCCGTGTGACATAGGCTATATTATATTTTGTAGCGAGGCCGAAGGCCGAGCTTACACCCGTGCGAAGCCGGGGCGGACGGCTAGTATGTTATAAAACACGCAACACAATGTTCTCCAATGTTCATATGATTAGAACTATTAGACCATGAGTGAATGGGTTGAAGTAACCCATTCACTCATGGTCTAATATAATAGGCAAACGTACTACGTCGTAGACTGTATCATCGCTTAATATCAGGCGAGCTGGAGGTCAAATGCAAGCCAATATTCCTATTAAGTATCTTCTAAGTCTGCATGCTTCATCTTCCAACCGAACACCGTCGCTTACCAATAGGCGAGTTGGTGGTCAAATGAGGAATTATTCTCGATTTAAAAAATGGACACTTCAGAGTAGACGTTGATAACATCCCCACCGTAGATAGTAACTTTTATGTATGTGAAGTGGACGTTAAATTACAAAACGTATTCTTCTTTAGCTATTCTTCGTCCACCTCTCCCAATTTCATCCTTGATAAAAAATAATCTTTCGTCTTTCTATTTTTTTCATATTTTTTTGGGTTTTTTCTGCTTTGACCATCCACTCGTGATCTGCATGTCTTTGGATAAGCTATCGTTTCGGTGCCCTGGTGGTCTGGTGTTTGCCCATGGTCTCCACTCAAGGATGCGTCTTGTCCACCGGTGACTGTCCATCAGAGCTTAATAATAATCAAAGCTTAATGGCCAACCCAACTAAATGATATTATGTTTCTAACTGTATGTATATATATACCATTAGATTAAGCATGGCGAACAAAAGTTCATTATCGTAATGCGTTGTAACAATCTAAATTGAATATGAACTTTATTTCCATTCTGAAATTGCTTTAACCAATTACAAAATTTACGATCTTCAATTAGTTTGGTTTATTCAGTTTTCTCAATTAATATGTATATAAAACAACTGGGAGGATACGTAGGTGTTGAACGTTGTTGTTTAATTCCTTAATCAATATAATAAAAAAAAAAAACAAAAAAAACTAAAGTTATAGAAAGTGTATGTTAAATTTTACTGCACAAACGTTTACTCGGTATAGATAAACCATTAGATGTTTTCGTTCATATTATTAACATGAATACAATGACATCGTCGCTTACCAACAGGAGAGTTGGTGGTCAAACGAGAAATTATTAGCAAAAAAAAGTTGACAGTCATAAGTCAACTTTGCCATTTTCATCACTGTTTATATTTAAATCCGTTAATTAGCTAAGATGACATCATTAACACTCTTATACAGAATACGAGGGATTGGGATTTCCTTGTCAAGGAAAAAATATTTGAGATGTTTTAATTTTATCATCAATATTCTAAAAGCATCGTATAGCGGATGTTCGGTTAGTTAAGGATAACATAGTATTCATTATTATGATTAACTTTTACTATGGGACCAACCCTGAAAACGCCAAGAACGGGTGGAAATATATGGAGCAGCTGTTTTTTTTGCGGTTAGTGGGTTTTTTGCTAGTAATAGTTATTATGATATTCTCGAATGTGTCAGTCGTCTAACTGAACACCCAGTACAATATATATAAATAACTTTAGATTATACAGAGGGGTCAGTGTTAAATATCTAACAGCATATCTAAATAGTTAAATTTATTATGTTTTGTTAAAGAAATAATGAGGACAAGTCTTGTTGCTATGTCCATTACTTGTTGGTGTTTTTGGTGGTGGAGAAAGAGAGTTTTACTAATTATTTTATCCCAACTCAAATATAACGAACCTACTTAAATTTTTTTTTTGTTTTTTTTTGTTTGTAATTTAAGTTTTTGTTAGAATATTGTCAAAATAATTAGGTTTAGTTGTATTTTATACCAAAAATTACTACCTATAATATGTAAATAACTTAAAAGGTACGCTTTATTATTCTGTGTTTTTTTTATTAATACTGCTGGATATAATTTTAAGATAAATTTAAATAATTTATCTAGTTAATCCTGGATCACATAGTATTAAACAAATTAATTATCATTTTGTCAGCGGATGTATTGTTAATGTGAATGAGCTGTTAAAATAAACACTGTCAGTGACAATACTACTGAAATTGGTGTTTTATCTGGCGGATAAATTATACAACCAGTTTAACTGTAATATTAAGTAAAGGGCTTCTTACCATTTATCTCAGGGCCATAGCCGCAGGCGGATGTAAAACGATGTCACTGTTGCAGTTATTTATAGTTATTCGATCTCTTTTGGCATACATCATAATATATGAAACAGTTAAAGAATCTCATGAAAATTCCTCTAAGAAACAATGTTCATTAAAGCGCCAACCAAGAGCAGTGATATCTAGTTCCGGGTAGGTGAGATGACGCGGCATTTGACCGAGATAGCGCCGGTGCCAGGTGCAAGGCCACCAAGGACCAGCTATAAGAAGAAAAATGTGACCCCATTAAGAAAATTTACATTATTCATAAGATGCCGAATAATATCGACGTTAATTCGAGATCCTGCGATGCCAAGGCTCGGCCGAGGTCATCACACCTGAGAATTTTGTTTTCGTATCCGTGTGCAGAAAAAAACTTGGATTGGATGGTTTTTTATTGGATGTTTGCTACGTCTGAGATCTTGTTTACGATAAAGTGTTTTGGCTTGTAAAATATCATTTAACAGGGAGAATCTACAACTACATTTATTGTTTGGTTAGTTACCGAGTACTAGTAGGTAATTGTATCGCCTATAGATAGAAATAACTATTGATATTGTGATAGATAAAGTTTTGATTTTTGTAGATAATTTTAGGGCTGTTTGTACCACAGAAGTTTTTTTTTGTTTAAATTAGCACGGCTGTCAAGGCATTTTTGTAAGAAATTTGTTGTAGCCAATTGGACCCATAATAAACCCATAGCAACTGTGTTAGTGACTGTGACGCGGAGTTCGACACGTTGACATACATAAGAATGTTCAATCAAGTAACTGTCACAATACCTGGCGACAGAGTTTCCTTCTCATTTCCGTTCTATTTACTTCTCTTTTTTTGTGGTTTGTACATATCATTTATATGAATATCCTAACTAAATAAGGATCTAATTACATACTAATAAATAAATATATAATATTATTCATTGTTCATATCATAAACACACAGCTGTGGAAAGATTATACAAAAAGTCTAGACATTTACATAATAAAATTATGGTGGGTTATTCCTAGCCTAACAGTTACTTAGCAAGGTCGACATTTTTATTCTAATAGAAAATTGAATGTTTTATAGACCATGAACTTGTCTAGAATTTTTAGAGTATTTAATTTACGTGTGTTAAGTTAAAATTTTGTAACATTGTCGGGTGTAAATTAGAGCCCAGGTTGCGTTATTTATTACAACTGGCAATACAATTTGATATCTCGTAATTTCTAGATAATTCAACACTAACGAGCGTTTAGGATAAATTTACATGATGTTGGTTGAGCCATAGATAAACTGTCAGACAGCCGGCAGTGATTACCGGCCTTGCAAGGACGCAAGCTGGCGCGAGAATGTAGGTAGGTAGAATTGGTTGTTAACTAGGAATGTCAACAAAAAACTGACAAATTCTCAGTAATTTGGCAAAAAGTTGATAGGTGAGGCGAGGTGCTATCATAAAACTTAGATTGTTTATAGCCGATGACTTGATGATACTAGGTATTTTTAATTCAAAGAATTATAAAAGAGATCTTGCAAATATGAATAAAATTAAAATAAATCTTTGATCAGACAAACAAAGAGGAGATATGCCTTAATAAAATTATAGTTAGGTTTCAAATGTCTTAGTGTTTCACCCACTTTTTACACTATACCGCTAAACTGTTTAACACAAACACTGTGTACGGCACACTAACTCATTCAAGCACACTAAGAAACTTGCAGCAAACCAATTAACCAATATTCCACACAAAGATAGGACGCCAAGGTCGTCTACAGGGAGAGTTGGATCAAAGTCATCAAGCCCGATTTAGGCCTGATGCGTTCGTACCTGACTTACAATAATACCTTGTTTGTCTGAGCTGAAGCTAGAATAGATAGCTACAAAATCAAAGATAGTTTAGAAAGTCAATATAAAATGTTTGCCATACAAGGCGACATAATGTAAATCACGCAGCTGTGTCAGCCAGCAGACACCTCCACGTCACACAATTAAAGTATCACTCAGTACAAACACGTGCATCGTTTCAGTAAACAATTCGTTTTGATGGTCGCCGCCTGCGCCGCCTCTGCTCGTTGTCTGCGCCTCCACTTGACCTTTGCGTCGCTTAGGCTTTTTGCTACGGGTCAGCGGTAGGTAGAGTATGGTTCTCACGCTCGTACGTTTTTTTAGCAATCTTGTGCCAAAACTGTTTTTGGATTGTACGTTTTTAAACCGAAATATGTATCTATATGTTCTAGGAGTAAACAGATACCTATTTTGAAAACGAATAACAAACTTTTATACAAAATCACGACTATAGTCCTATACTGCTAAGAGAACATATATTTTTTACCAATTTCATATTTTACTGTATATTGGGTACCAGCTACAATCTGACATTCAAGAAGCTAGTAAAAGTTATCAGAATTTTCTGTTTTCTTTCAGCTTTTTAAAATATTTTGGCAACTGTCAGACGCATCTTTGTAGCGGCCGCACTTTAGAGGGCTTATAACGATACAGATTGTTGTAGGAACCGTATATATTTATATACATAATTTTATAATATGATAATGTAAATGCTCTAGAGCTCAAATACGAGTGAAGTCAGCAGTTATTCAATTAAAACGCACTATCAGTAATGGGCACAAGTAACGGCAGCCATCAGGCTTGTACCTATATAGGTACTTACCTAGTTAGAGTATTGCAGCGGTACGTGAGAAGTTCGCGGCGACGACGCTTCCGCAAATAATTGCCCAGCTGGCGGTTTGTTTTGGCGCCGGTCGGGAACTTGACCCGCTTACTGGACAACGGACGGTACTTCTGGGAACTGGATAATTTTACAGGACGTTTCTATGGCTGCCGTCTATGAAGAAATGACCTTTACAATCATCATTCCGAGCGAGGCTCGTTGATTGATATGAGAATGTTTATTGTTTGGTGTGTTTCGGAATAAGTTATTTGAGCTAGTTTTGATTGCATGCATTCATCTTTGACCATACCGTCAGGTTAATCATAGAAATGTAGAAGCCCAATCGATAGAATTGGCTATATTATAAGCAACAACGTCAAACCAACCAAACTAAGGTATCAAGGTAGGCAACGCACCGTTAATGCTCCAAAAGCATGAAGAAGCTGGCAGTGGAGCTTTTTCAGTAGACACACTTTGTAGTTATAATTGACACTATACGATGCGTCCTGGTCAGATCGATCTTCATCCCATAGAGATACAGAAAAATAAAACTAGAAATACGCGAATGAAATCACGAAGTGCAGTAGGTATAATTGGCCTCTGCTTTTGCTAAGTTAACAGTTACAAGCGACACTAAATATATGCAGGTTTAGGTCGAGGATACAATGTGACTTCATTTCAATGTAGAAACCAGTTTAGGTCTTTGACTGTTGGGTCAGCACTTAGGGAATGCAACAAGAGAAAAAAGCCTCGAAGGTAGTCGATGGTCGGCAAGGTAGATTGCGAATTAGCGTGGCTTAACTTTAGAATGAATATATTTATTCTAAAGTTAAACCAAGCTATCAAAATAGTATTTTATAACCAATAGCAAAAATATATGATAATAGATCACTGCTAATATTAGAGTAGGTAGAGTCTAGTATAGTATAGGGTCTTGAGAAAACTCTTGGTTTTGATTTGTACTTGTACGTATGTATATGGTCATAAACGGGGACAGACGGACAGTTGCGTAAAGAAGAATATTTTACCTACTGCAAAATGTTAAGTAACTAGGTGAACATCAACTAGCAAAATCTACCAAAAAAAATTTAAAGCAAACTCAGGTCCGATGGAACAAAAGGCTTTGTTGGGTTCCACGTATGATCAAGGTGTAGTGTTGCGGAATTCTTTAGTTAGCCGAGTTTGTTTAGCTTTGTGAATGCCTCTGGGTGTTAGAGGATCATGTTGTAGCCAAATAATATGTTATTAAACATTACGACCTGTATGTGGACTTCTTGTATTACGTAATTAGCGATGACTCGAGGAGACAAGCGATGTTTGGCGATCGCCAGGGACATTGGTATTTCTTGCAACTAATAAATAAATAAATATCTGGGACATTATTGCATACATGGTCATCTGACCCCAAACTAAGCAAAGCTTGTAATATGGCTGCCAGAGTCTGATATGCATACATATATATATTTTTAAATACATATTTAAATAGATATGAACACCCAGACATAGAACAAACACACATGTTCATCGCACAAATGTTGGCTTAGGTGGGAATAGAACCCACGCCCCCAAGCACAGAAGGCAGGATCACTACCAACTAAGCTAACTAGACTGTAATTGTAACTAGACTTGACATATTTTTGTATTACGTGACGATCTATTAAGTGTTACACTGACTGCATAGACCTAAAATTTTTTTTTGAAGGCTGTGTCAATAAAATACATATAAAAATACTATCAAACAAGGCACCCACCATGGCAATAGACACAGTTCCTATGAACAAGCAATAAGTTTGTGCTACATTCACCGCGGAAGCTATAATCATGACCAAACGAGCCATTACAGGGTCAGCCACATTGACCGCACCGTCCTAAATTAAAAGGCATGTTTGACTGCACATGCGCCTCAAATGAAAAGGCGCCATAAACATCAATCTGCCTTGCAATTAACGAGCGCTCCACAATGGACGAAAACAAACAACGCTGGAAGGTTGCACAAGCATCGCGACTCGCGTGATGCGATGCAATTAAAACTAATCGCTTCGCAACAACAAACAGCTGGTTCATTGCATAGGGCTATCATAATTCTATGAATAATTACGATTGTTGTCCAAAACTTTGAGAAGAAAACATTATTCCAATAATACGCTAAAAGCTAGGCAAAACAAATCGGTTATAGAGAATTTCGTGTCTATACATCGCAATAGATTCGCATGCCATATACATCATAGATTTATGTTGTCGATTTCTGTCACAACTTATTTGATACAATAAACGGATATCATGTAGCAGGTGTTAAGCGTTTTGATAATGACTTTTTCTGCTTATCTGGATAACCACAGATAGCCACCATCTATAAATAAAAAATATGTCGTTACAAAATTCTGGCAGCATCATTGGAAAGCTAGCTTTCATGAGAGCCTAGGCGTGTTTACAGTCTTCGAACACATTTTTTTAACATCAGGTGAACTATGGTCTAAATTCTAGCTTGTTAACTTTATTTAACGCTAGTAGCCCTGCAGTAGCAAGATGAATGAGAGCATCTCCGTATTCTCAGCAGCAGACGTGGTCGCGACGGCGGCGCCTCGTGGGTTATCGCGGGTCGCCGCTGCCGCCGGCGACTATCAATGGACTGCATAGGAGGCATGCATACTGCTACGTACCACCGATCGAGACAGTAAACTCTTCATAAGGTTTTTTTAATCAAGCCAATCCTTTGAACCTTTATTGATAAGTGTTTTAATGTATTATCACAGTATATTTATTATTTACTAATATGATTAATTAATATTTGTTTTCTTATAGGTATAAAATACAACTAACCTAATTATTTTGACAATATTCTAACAAAAATTTAAATTACAAACAAAAATAAAATATTTTTAATCGAATAACCCGCCCCTAACTGTACCCTGTGCGAAGGTGCCCATAACACTAGCAGCATTGCCGCGCTGAATGGCTATGGCCAACCTTTGCACAAGGTACGAGCCGGAGCGAGGGTCATTATTTTTCTCCCTCAACCTGCGCCCCAACTCACCAATGAAGCTTCTGGCTTCAGTGGCCCAACTGCCCATGGTCTCTACGGCAATGGGTACAAAAATGTACCGAGGCACCATAGCTGCATACTTCAGCCGCTTCATGCAAGCGGCATTCTCTGCTGCAGCTGCTGGGGAGTGAACCGTACGGCCTAGGTGGGTGGCAGCTACCGTGCTGACGCAAGTAGCGTCCCACACCAAGCACTTGCCGTTTTTCCACGGCACCAGTGTCAGGCCGTCCGGTCTCTTGCCGTCCGATCTGCAAAGACCAGGTGGTTCGAGCATACAAGGTATGTTAGCTGAAACAAGGGCTCTCCGAACTATGTCATTAAGGGCATGGTGACGAGGAAACCTACCTGAGCAGCGACGACAACTCAAAGCGTGATGGCCATTAGCTTCCACCATGGAACCGCAGATGCATAAGTGTGGTTCACACACCTTGCAGCCCAGGCGGAAGGCAACAGCCACGCGCAGTGAGTCGTCGTCCATTAATGTGCCCAAGTGAGGTGAGGGCAGCGCGTATAACCATGCCCCGGATTCAGACTGTGACACAGCTCTGAGTCTAGCCAAGTCAGCCCCTGTGGCACTCTCCAACAACTGCTTTTGGATCCGCTTTGCCCCGACGTCGTCCCACGCACGCTGAACATGCAATGCCGCAACCGGGCTAGATGCGCCTGTGTTAAGGGCCAACCAGGCTGACACAGCATCTGAAACAAATGGAATGCTCGCCCCGACACCATTAGAATGTAGTATTACAGTGACGAGATCTGCTACTCCATGAGCCGATGCCAAGAAAGCCGGAAGGCCTACATCACGTGCGCACCTCAACCCAAGACCCCCATACCGGATTGGGAGAGACGCCTGAATCCATTGCGATTCGTCAAGGGAGACATTTAAAACAGTCTCGACCGTTGACTTTAAGGCTTCATCAAAGCAAGCAATCTCATCAGGACAGATCCAGGTAGGGGCGGTTCGCAAAAGATAAGTTATTTTGGGAAGGGCAAAGCACGTGCGCAGCAACACAATCGCAACATGCGCTGAAAGGCCTCTGAGGCGCTCATGAGCGTTAAGGAGAAACTCTTTATGGGAAGTTAGTGCAGCAGGCAATCCATCGAGGAAAATAGGAGACCCTAGAAGGGTGAAAGTATTAGGAGTAAGTTCCTTGAGGCCTGGTAGTAATGCACTAAAGCGCGAAAAGTGTATGCGAGCTCCTGCGCCACAGGGAAAATATTCGCATTTGGAGGAATTTATCTCCAGACCTAGCTCTTTCAGGCGAGGGATAAGATCTGCCAGGTCATGGTATACATCTTCGAGAGATCCACCAATAGTGCCATCATCCAGATACCACACATTCAGTGCAGATTTAAGATCTGAAATAGCCCTGTGGATAGCTAGACTAAAAACTAGCGGCCCCAGCGGATCCCCTTGTTGCGCTCCTACTTGAGAAGAGATAACAGAGTTGTTAAAAAAGAGATGGGATGGTGAATAATATACCTGATAAAGAAAAGGGTAAAGGCTGGGAATTTTATCCTTAACTTCACTCAGGAGTACGTCTCTTTCAATGGTGTTGAAAGCGTTACGAACGTCAAGTTTCAGCAATACACAATTTACGTTAGTTGGGTCCATTACGAAGGCTCGCGTTGCATGAATAGCGGCCTCACACCCCCGACGCGTCCCAAACCCTAGCTGGTGTGGTTGTAGGTACTCGGACATTGCCTCTCTCACAGACCAGCAGGCCAACTTCGCCGTCAGCCGACGAAAAACGCTGCCAATCGCAATAGGCCTCACCCCTCCATCCTTCTTTCTGAGAGCACAAAGAGATGCTCCAAATAGATATGGGCACACTTGCAGATTTAGCTGGCCACTCATCAGGAAGTTGGCAAGTTGATAAGTGTTTGTAAAACGTTTAAAATCTAAAGTCATATTTTTCCAAAACGGTAGCACGGTAGCAGATACCTACTCGTAATAACGCACTTGCACGCGCCGTGCTCTACACAAAAATCCTTCCAAATTTATTTTATTTCCGTCTTTAGTACAATAGCAAAGCAAGCACAAAGTTACCCAAGTACGCAATGTGGTGAGAGGAATAATGGCGTATCTCAGAGGCAATCGAAATTAAAGCTAATATAAAATCACTCATGCATGTAACGTGTCAACTTGCGAGCTAAAAGTGTCTACGAGGTGCGTTAGTTTTGCAGATTTTGACATCGATTTTCTGTCATTTTCTACACTGAAGTAAATTTGACTGCTCTAAAAAATTATTGCCATGCTTTTCTTTTCTCACACGAAGAAATGAACAGAGACGCAGATAATTATAGTCTTATCAGATTGGTACAGTATGGACGTTATTAGCGTAAGTGTGCACGCAGCGTTACGCAGCTGGTCCGTACAAATGTAGGAAACTACCGCTTAATATTCCATTGATACCCTTTGCGCAATAAACACAGTTACATAGCCGCGTTTCTCAGAAAAACAAGTCAATATAGTACAAATAAACAAACCTATCTATTTATACATATTGCTTGCGACGTTTATCCTTCCTGATAACAGAATCTGTCATGGTTCTCTCAGTTTTAATTTAACAATTCTTGCTCAATACAAAATCAGAGATGAAAATAATCGAAATTTTAAATAGGGAATCGGGTATCCGAAATTTGCTGTCGGACACACAGCATTTTTAGCTAGCTAATATAAAAATAAACTAGCTTTGCCCCACGGTTTCACTCGCGTGGACATTCTTATCAGGAACCATACGTTATTGCGTGATTTATACTTTTTGTTTAAATCACTTTCCGCCCCTTTAAAATCATCTCTAAAAAAAAAACATTATCAAACAATCGTACAATCGAAAAAACGTAGAAACCAATAAACGAACACACTTTTGCATTTATAATAGTGGTATGATAATTTAGGTAGGTAAATGCCACGGAAGGGGAAAAACGTTTTCCTCTACCGTACAGGACTTTCAATACAAAACCAAGAAGACTCATCAACATATACACGCGAGAGAGAGAGAGAGAGAGAGAAAAAGAGAGAGCTCTCCCACTACTATCCTGATTTACACAATGCCACGTAAATTTAACACATTTTTCATATATTTTTCTCAAACATGGTAAGTATTTAATGTGTTTTTGAAGATAAATACCTACGACTAATATTAGACTTTAGGTTCCGAGCATTTACTAAAGTAATTAAAGTAGCCAATTTTTGTTTGCTCTAATATCTTGTGCATAAAATATTTCAATGAGGTTTGATACCGTTTTCCACAAAAACAGCTTAGAGGTTATGTACCTAAGAAACTACAGTTAATAAAAAAACAGATAGTGTCATGTGATTGGCCTGCTTAAAGTACAAGCCATAGCTATCTGAAAATGATTTTCATTTTTCAAAGTTCTGTTGGCATATATAGGCAACATTTTAATTGAACATAAAAATTGCCTCAAAATATTTTTGTAAATTTCTACGTGAATATACACGCAATGTTTGAGAAAAGTACTATACAAGCTTTGGAAGCTACTAAGCATTAACGCAGTCCTGCATGCTAGCCTCAGCTTCGCCTGAGCCCATCTCCACTTTCGTCCATAAAATAAATGCTTCTATTGCGGGCCGTTGCAATAATGTACTACAAATAAACTTAGCTTTGATAATTTGCAACATTACTACTCCACTCCATAAAATGATGAAAATATGCAGACATTGGAATAGGCGCATAATACAAGGAGTTTCACATTTCTGCATGCGCGCGCGCCGGCGCCGGCGGTGACCCGACCCCGCGCTGTACTCGCATAACGCTCAACAAGCTGTTCCAAAGCGGCGATATTCTACACTGAGCTGTGGTTTGTGCTGGAAATGGCATATGGTTAAATTTGAACAATAAACAGTTTGATAGTATTGAAATATGTAAATAATATTAGTTTTTTTTTATTAGAATCATTAGTGTAATTATATCAAATTATAAAGCTTAAAAATATTTTTTGGGTGCCATCATGACTGTAGTGATAAGTATATATTGTTTTTTAAAACCCCAGTTAAAGAACTGATAGTCTTCAACTTCAAGAGCTGAAGAGATTTTCTTGAATCATAGCTAAGAACACCTTCGCTCAAGTCACCTTTCAAACAAACAAAAAACTAAATCAATCAGGAGCTATGATACAACAGACAGACAGACATGCACACGTGAAACTTATAACCCCCTCTTTTTGCGTCAGGGGTTAAGTTCTCAGGAAACAAGGACGGCAAGGAGTTCCATTCTTGGGCAGTACGTATCATAACAATGTCGACCCGAATTGCTATGTACGAAATTCCACAAGGAACAGGTAGTAGTTTGCAGTCCTTCTACTTGTCCTCTTGTTAGTTTTAAGTTGATTATTATTGTATGTTCACAATGGACTTGACTGTTGATACCTACTTATAAGCATTAATTAAGACCATACATGTAACACAGTTTAACAATAACTACTATCTGAATCTGAATCTAGTTAACAGGGGATGGTGGAATAAGGTGATGAAGCTCTTGCGCACACTCGCCGAAATGTATCCGGTAGAATATAGACAGACACTTAAGCTACTGTAAGGCCGAGCTCGAGGCTATCAAATTTTTTGGTGACTAGTTTGCTGTAAACAATTAGCCTCATAGCACACCGGTCTACCAAAATTTGCAAGTGTGCCACTACAATTAATCAATTGATCACATAAAATCATGACACTACTGTTTACTTGTCTAAAGTACACTGCAGCAGTTGACCAGAAAGTGGAACATTGCAATTATTAAGTGACGCGAATAAAAACTTTGGAATTATTTGTGTGTAAGCTGACGTGCCCAAAGAAAGTTAGAGTATATCAACTGAAGTGGCGTGCCTATAGAAAAAAAAAACCTGAAAACTAAACAGACGTACCTGAAGAAGTCATCAGAACAGTTGGTCAGTCGTGAAGAATAATCTGAAATTACAAGAGTACTGGCGTAAATATGTCTGACAACGCTCAAGATACAAACTCACAGTACTTCCTCGAACTCACAGTTGCCGACAAATTAGTAATGATTTTCGCAGTTTTTGTGTTCATTGCAGCAGTGTTGTTCTTCTTCCGACAGATGAAGAACCTATTTGTGGAGTATATAAGAAAGGAAATAGAGAGAGAAGTGGAAGCGGCGATTAGTAAACAGCGGTTCGTGAATACAAATATTTGACTTCTTGTTTGGTTGGAAAATCTCATGGAAATTTACTTAAATTAAGGCCTGATGTAAGTTTTTTACCGAATCACTAACAAAAAGAGATTTTATGGTGCGTTTAATTTTATCTTTTTTAAAACTCACTTTGGATTATTTATTGCAAGAATGGTAATATGCAAAAAAATATTGCATAGTTAAGAAACGCATGTTTCCATCAAATGTCCCTATTGCAGAGTGCAGATTGCCTCGTGACAAAATGATGTGATTTTAATGACGGTGGTGTTGCAAAAAAATTCGCCACTCAACTCCGTAACGTTTTGGTAACTCCGTAACTGTAATGGTTGAAATTTGGTATGGAGGTAGCTTAGACCCAGAATTGACACAATATGTTTTTTAACCCTAAAATTATCGGCTCCCCTTGAAAAATGGGTGAAACCCCGACGCGTCGCTAGTTTTTAAATTGTTGGTAGGCTAGCCGTTTGACCACAGCTCACCTAATGTTAAGTGACATTGTGGTCGAAGATGGTAGTTTATAAAATTATTTGTACTACTGTATAAGCAGTAAATGCAATATAAGAGGGTATTCCCATACAACATGTCAAACGTACAACCCGTTATACAGTTAGGTATTTGCTTTGATTCGCGATAGCATAATGCGCGTTTATTCATCGTGGAACTGTTATTGTCCCATTGTGTTAACAACAATACAACAAAACACAACACAATGATATAACGGAGATTGCGCACACGCAGATGTTATATAGGCGCTGGCGGCGACGGCCCACCTGGTTCGAACGGTATCAGTTGCTAATGATAATACAATTTCCTAATAGGGTAATGCAATCGAGGAAAATGTCATCCTGCTGCGAACACAAACTGTTCACTGGTATACAGTCAATGACGATATTATATTAACTTTGTATAGTTATTGTTAACTAGCTAATCTTCCTCCATAAAACTTTTGTTCTATGACTTTTCACATCTATGTATATAAATTCAAACTTTATAAATTCCCAACTTTTTTAATGTTTTTTTTTTGTTTTATTTGTTACTCTTAAGCTTTGGCCGGGTCCGCGTTCTTTTTCATTGGAAACTGCGTAAAATTATTGCTATTTAGTTAAGAGTGCCAATATATTTTTTTTGGGTAAAAATAAAAACGATATTATTTTAGTATTATTTGGTATGTTATAGGGAAGCTGCCTGAGAGAGGTTATTATTAGTTAGTCACCAATAACCCTGTATGAAACCCACATTCTGTTGCTATGCTATATTTAATTACTGTGCTCAATTAGCTACGAGTATATTCAAGAATTGAAGTTAAAATGTATGTGAGACTGTTGTGATTATTATATCCTTAGCTTGTAGGCTAGTTAGGTGTTTTTTTGTGAGAAAATTGCAAATATATTGGAAATATATTCATGAGCATGATTGACACTTACTTATAGATGAACGCCTTGTTTTTAATTGCTTATCGGGGCTTACGGGGTCCCGATATGCAATTAAGACATGCGTTTAAATCGCGAAAGTTTTCAAGAAAGAGTTGTAATTTCTACCTCTGGTTACAAGTGCAAATATGCACCTTATTTGTAATTGATCCGCGCTCACGGCGGTGAGCTATATTGAGGTCCACTAATACTCATTTCATTGACTCACCATCATCTGTCATCAATGGACTTACAAACTGAGCAATAAATTGTGCTAATCAGTTGCAACGTTGACTAATTAGCTGTAATAATGTAAATTACGTTGCTATGATAGTTCTTTGCGATAAAGACAATTGCGCGCGAGGGCAGTGTTTTATTAGGTGTCATGTTCACCAAACAGGTTTGTTTTCTTCAAAATTGTTATTGCATCGAGTTATTGTTGAATAAGTTTTAGACGCTTATTATTCAAAATATGTTTGAACCGTAACAATAAAATCGATGTCAGCACCAACGTATTTTAGCATCTGTCAGTCGCAGCCGTCTGACATGTGCGAGTAAATAAACCCCTCATGAGGGGCGAGATTTGCAGCACCAGGCTCACCTGGCACCAGCAACATATGTGGCGTCCCTGGCGCGGCCCACGTGTGCGCCGGGGAACCCCTCTACAGGTGAATGCCGGCTGCGTAACGCTAACGTGTCTCAAACTCTCAATGAGCCATTGTCGCCCCCATCCCATTGATAAAATGTTTGAGCTGCTGCGCGCAATTTTGGCGGGATCAGCTTCTAACAAAAGGGTTGTATGCTTTGCCAGCTAACTGGACAGATTGATCGTTTGTTCTCATTATAGAGATGTTTTGCACAAACAATCGTTGGATTTGCTTTTGTGTTTGTGTTACTTTTCGTAACAGGTTCTGGCTTTTGACAGACTTATCATATTCATTTCATGTTTTACACTAAATACTTAATGCACAGAAATAAAATTCAGCTTACTATTATTAGAATTACTCTTAATAAATTGTTCATTCTAAATATATTTTTTGACTAGAAAAAAAAACGGATTTCGCAATCATTCTTCGTAATGTCTTTGTCATCGCAATATGTAACTTTCACATGCAGATTACATCACCGGAACGTTCAAATTATGCCTTACTGCCTATTTCTTCGATTCCCCTTCATTCCCATGATTAAGATTCCACAAAGAGTCCGACCCTTGGACAGGTGTCCTTTGATTAAGGTCGAGGTGTTCCCAAGAATAATAGATGTGACGGGTCAGCAGTCACCGCCTGGTAGACCATGGATGACCGTTGGATTAAAATATGCAAGGATTTTTTCTTGACTTTATCTTTTTTGGGGCGGGTAAGCTTCGTAGTATTTTAACTAAAAGGCGAATTGCAAGTATTAAATTAAGCACGTTTCAAATGTACAGCCAGTAAAATTTTATGTTTTGATAATTAAAATTCGGAAATAGTATTGGTATTTCCAACTCACAGAAAAGATTTTAGTGGAAGTGATGTGGGCGGCATTGACCACTAGGGCACTTACCAACTTTCTAAAGGTAAGTAATTCTTTACTTTCTAGCAGAAGTAACAACTCATAAAAATCACCATGAAGCATCAGGCATGTCAACTAAGAGAACAATAAGTACTGCATCGACGTACAGGATACATGGCCGCCAGTAACTGTTTCCTCATTAGCGGCGGTAATCGACGCTTCCGGCAACAACTCACAAGCACTGGACGACTCACACGCCGTGTAAACCCAGCTCATGATTTCAGCGTTGGAACGAATTGAACTGCTATCTTATTGTACAGGTACAAATTGTACTTGCATAAACAAATGAAGTCTTATTATAGACGTAAACGAGAACTATCAGATTATTTCTGGAACAAGGTGTGACTCTCTCGCAATCTTGTGCCCAAGTTGTTAGTCAAATATTATTTCCAATTGATCATAATTAAAGTAATGTCATACATAATGTGTCGAGCTAAGGATTTACGATCAAAATTCGCGCGTGACTACGCAGTTCGTGCACCAGGTGCGCGCGCAGCCTAATTGGCGCGTTCCCGACGCCCCACCGTAATTGGACGTCATTTGCGAGAATTGCTCGATGATTGGCTGATATAATGTCAGGTAAACGTCACGACGGTAGTAAAGAGATAAGTATTGTAACGAAATTCAAATTATTGATTGATGATGGTTTATCAGTGAACAATGCGTATTTAGGTACACAAATAACCGTAAACTGATCAATGATTAAGTTATAAATAAAGTTATGTAAACGTGTGTCAGATATGTATAATATGGAAGATAATTATGTGTGAAATGTGCGTATCGAGACTCAGATGCATAATAAAGGTATCTCGTATTTCAGATGATGAGAGGTAGCTACTGGTAATAAATAGTAACAAACATCACCCCAGTATTGTTTCCACCAGCCGTTCAAAGAAAAATCAGTTAACGGATCACCTCATGCCCATTCACCATGAATCCTGTGATTCACTTTTTCAGTTTTTACCGGTCATTCACCAAAAGGCACCAAAGCGCAACGAAGAAATTATGAGTTAAGGTGCGTCAAGGAATCACGGTGCCTACACACCCTAAAGGAAACAATTGAAGGATAATCAAGGAGTCATCAGACGGAACAATTGAAGACGTTGGAGGAACTTTGGCTGGTGGCCACCCTCACAGGAAGTCTCATTTGGGAGGTTGATGTGATTGGAGCGGAACTGTGTTATAATGGTCAAAGAATGTCATCCTGGTGGACCTAGTTCGTCCACCATCTGTTATAGTTTTAGTTAGTTCTGAGTTTATAGTTGAACGCAATGGAGTTGTTGGCCATGGGCGTAGCTAGAGATAGCTTTTTCATTATGGGGTCCGCGGGTACAAAAATGTACAGTGTTTGCCCGGACTTCACGCAGAAAAAGGAAGAATTCTATAAGTGCTTCCTTCGCGTGCGCAGCTATAGTTCGTTGTCACAGCATAGAACCGCATTGCTTTGACAACAGACGGCGCGTGCACATAATATATTTTTGTGGCACGGATTAATGCCATCTGTCCAACATTCCTCGATTTTTCTCATCGTATGTTGGCTAATTGCTAAGATAGCTATTAATCCTCATGAAAGAAGTCGCTTATAGCGATAGGGCTCCCAATTTATTCGCTTGTTTTTAAGTGATTATTGTATATAATATATATATATATATATATATAATATCTGGTGTGAATATAAAAAGTAGGTATATTTAGAAACCGGGTAAAATGTGGTAGGGGTTGGTCAGCCGACTATTGCATGAAGTTTTCTCAGTAATCTCAAATCTGTGTGACATTTTCAGTCTAATTAACAGGCCGTAACCAGGCATTTCCTCGTTAAAACGAGTTTAAATCGATAGATATTGTGGTCACCGCAAACCGACTTCAAATACAATTATAGTACACAGTAGCCCGCGACTTCGTACGGTTAGAATTTCATTTATTAACTTTCGAACCCCTTAATCATTTTTTTTTTGCCACAGAGATTAGTCTCTGTCGCAAAATCCCTTCTTAGAGGACCGCTACACCCCATAAGAAAACTGTCTGCCACAACTTAAATTACCTTTAAGAAACCCTCCTAAGGTAGGATGAGATCGTCAAAAGTAGAAGTCCAAACTTTAACGAAGTGTGTTCTTCAAAAGATGGATACACGAAGTACCATGTTTGAAAGATATCTTCTTTTGTACGCAAAGCAGATCATAGTGTCGGTCATTTATTGGATTAATTCGCTCTTCTACTTTGTAATTACTTAGCTATTTGCTTCAGAGCACGCACACTGATGACTACTCGAGTCAAAGAAGCGTGCAAAAAGCATACAGTACATCCCTTGGTCACGGGGTGGGCATTCTGATTGCCTCTTCAAGCTCTAACGACCGTTCCGGTGCCGATCCAAGGCAAGTGGCAGTGGTGAAAACTCACTGTGTGGAACCGTAATCTTACACCCTCGAAGATATTGTTTTACCATTTACGTTTCTAACGCCCAAGATTTATTCAGGCCCCGTTCTTATACAGACTCGGACGCGGTCTACTAAGTTTGTGTTATTTTCGCCTTTATTTCAATTATCTGTTTATTTTTCCGAGATAAAAAGAAGCCTATATGATACTGAAGGGTATGTATATCTGTTCCATATAATCAAGAACGATCATATAGAATGAATCCTTGATATAATTAACAGCAGATTTTTTTCGCTATTTCATGTTTGGTCCCATAGTAATGAGTATCCCATAGTTATTCATAATAATGAGTAGGTACATCTACATACATACCTTTCAGTATTACATCTTTAGTAAACACGTTGTATAGTTAGGTATGCAGGATATTGCTAGACAGAAAATCGATACGATTACAAAACCTTTCGTGACTACATTCGAACTGACTATCACTTTACAAAACGTTTCAATTACTCACTTAAAAAGCCACGTAACTTTGATAACTTTATTGGGCCCACCTGTTTTCTGGCCTGATTTCCCACGGCCTTGCAGGACGCGGGGCTTGAAGGATATCCGCAACACCGGCGCAGACGCATCCATTTCCAACACAGATTACACCACTGTTACTACGAAGAAACCTTCCGAATCGTCCACAGATTATGTATTAGCCACTATAAACGTTACGCTTGATTGGTGCTACCGTTCTAGCATGAAATTGCCTTGTTGTCTATGAATTATCGCTAATCCTTTGTTTAATGGAAGGACGGTTGTCATTATAGTTTTTATGCGTTTGAATTGGGGAAGCAGCAAACCACTAAGTAGCTGTGACTGAACGTGCGTATCTTTAGACCTAAAACCGTGGGAACAGAATACTCGAAGGCTTTGTTGGCTTTGTATGCAGAGTAGCAATACTAACTCATGCCATTCGAATCTTTGCAGAAACAAGCTTCTATTACAAACACTTATTAACAAGAAGGTATGAATTGGAAATTAAAAAAAAGTCTTCAAGTGGTTAAATATATTTTCTTGAATCATAGCTAAGAATACTCTCGATCAAAAAACCTACGTCGATATCGGATCTAAGATTTTACAAAAAAACACGCAGAGACTGACGCTAAACTTATAATACCCCTCTATTTGTGTCGTAGGTTAAAAAAGGTACCTGTAATGTTATATCCCGTGTTCTGGAGTGGAGACCACGAATCGGCAAACGTAGCGTAGGACGCCCTGAGGCTCGTTGGAGTGACGATATACGTAAGACGGCTGGCAGTGGCTGGAAGAGAAAAGCCGAAGATCGGGCTGAGTGGTGTACCTTGGGACAGGCCTATGTCCAGCAGTGGACTAGTATAGGCTGATTATGATGATGATGATGAATGTTTTATCCCAAGATTTTCTAACACAAATCTAAAGAATATATGTGCGTGTAACAGCTTCTTCTAAAAAGAATTCACGTTACACATAAAAGTTTCAGATTCCGGCTTTACAGACATAATACTCTACAGTAGTTCGGAAACAACAGTTGTTTTTCTACCGTTAAAACAGTTCGATCAAACATCTGACAAAGTAAATGTATTTTCAGTACAAACAATTCAAAGTATCTGGTTCACGCGTGTATTACAAACTCGCGAGCTTAAAGCACGCCGTACTTGTTGGGCTCACGGTTCTATTAAAAATGCTTAGGTAAATTTAGGTAGAAAACGAAAAGATTACAAAAAAAAGTAGCACTTGCTATAATCGGTCAGAATTGCCTTGAAAGTCTAATAAAAAACAAAAACTGAGAGCTAATGAACTCACTCCCAGTGTGGTTTGCAGTAGGTATCCACATCACATCATCAGCCAATTAACGTCCACTGTTGGACAAGGCCTCCCTCATAGAGAGAGGTGTTGCCATAATCCCCACGCTTGGCAGGCGGCTTGGGGATCGCAGTACGTTCACCGTGTTCTATTAGGACGCTGCTGCCCATCCTCCGGTGGTTCTGGTCGCAGTTTTAGAACATACGCGGGTCCAGCAGTAGGTATTACGTAAGGTAAACTTCAAAAATCAACTTAAATTTTTGTTTGTGTTTACTGCTGTGTTGCCCCAAATTCGCCAATGTCTTGAGATGCGCTAAGGAGGCATCGAAGGCCAGTGTATGGAATTTTATATGTTTTATTCATTTGAATATTCGTATTTCGCCCACATATCCGATTATAATTTCTACTATCAACTTTCAACGAACAAATTTCCTAAATCGACTGAGCGTATGTTCAATTTAACTGCAGCTTTAGAAATTAGGTGCACAGACCGCGCATGCACCGTGAAAATCGTTTGTTTTAAGTTGCATAGTTGAGATCAAGAGTAGATCGCTTTTGGAATCGCAGACGATGTGTGTGGCCGACTGGCTGGCCTCTTGTTGGTCTGGAACTCGCCGCAGACTATTTGTAACTTGATAAGAAATACAACGCGGGTTAATCATTACTATCTATGAATATCTTCAATACTATTATATATTCTGTGTCAATACCTACAAAGAATATAAGTGCAAACATTGTGCATTCCGTAACTCGTAAGTGACACAAATCCAAAATCACACTATGCAAAAGTTTGGCTACGAAGAATTTTGGACATTAGTTGGGTAGAGTTCACTTTACTTTTTGGATTTATGGCTTCTGCGACTATAGTGTCACAATTCTGCACATGTCCGTTTTGTGGCTGGGCAGAGTTTAAACTGGATTCCTTATTTTATTTCAATTTTGTCATAACGGATTTTGACCGTTTTGGTAAACAAGATTCCCCAAAATTCGTTACCCAAACTTCATGCCACGTATTGTTACATACAATATTATGATGACATGATGATGATGAGATTGTTAGGCAGTGGTTCGTCCCTATAGATAATTTGGAAATTTTGTTCGAAACGTCAGAAATCACACTTAATATTATAAATGTAATCACGGCTAAACGGCTTAACCAATCTCGATAAAATATTGCGAGGCAATGGTATGATATAATGATATCATGAGGACGGACATAGGCTATTTTTTCTGAAGAAAAGGCAGACGAAGTCGCGTGTACAGCTAGTTAAAATATAATGTAAAATAAATGCGATATAAATCCTTTAAATGTCAACATTATTGACTTGCCTAGAAAAGTATGTACGTACGTCTAATCATGAGTAATGTCGGTCGATATTGTTGGTCTGTTTTCTAGCGGATACATTTCGACGAATGTGCGCAAGAGCTTCATGACCTGATTCCACCTTCCTTCTTTTACTACAGAAGAAGTAGAAGGACTGCACACTACCACCCCTTCCTCGTGGAAATTCCAAAGATTCGTACTCAACAACTTGGGTCGTCATTTATGATACGTACTGCCCAAGAATGGAACTGCCTGCCGTCCTCCTTGTTCCCTGAGAACTACAATCTATAGGCATCTTCAAGGCTAGAGTGAATAGACTAGTTCAACGTGTTCCACCTTCAGCCACACCGTCGCTCACCATCAGGCGAGTTGGTGGCCAAAATTAGATTAAAAAAAGTTGGTAATCTAGGTACAAGATGCGAAAGCGCCGGCACCTGCGCAGCTTCCCACGGTGCGCATCCTTGCGTAGCGGTATATATTACTTATGTCACATCGAGCTAATCGAGCCAGGTTTTTCCAACCGTTCCTGTTTTTTATGCTCTATATGGCTCACCGGTACTTCATCTCATGACTAACCTGCAAGGAAGGCTATACAGGATTATACAGAAAAACGCGATAAAAATATCTGATGTTCCATACGTTTCGTGCAGTAGTGATCATAAAACCGGCCAAGTGCGAGTTGGACTCGCGCACAAAGGGTTCCGTACCATTATCTATAAAAACGGTACGCTCCCTTAAATTATTTTTAGTATTTATACCTACTCTTAGTAGATACAGAGCCCTTTCAGCTAATTGTTGTTTACATTATATTTTAACTAGCTGTTCCCCCTTTATCTGGTAAACTACTGAGCTGAGTAAGCCATACTGATGCTAATATTGACCCATTTAGCAAAGTTTACTATTTAAAAAAACAAAAATATTTATTGGACCTCATCTTGAATTCTTGCACCCTGTCACTCTTACTACTAAAAATATTCAAATGACACCTCACAAATTGACATCCATTAAGCCTTTAAGGCTATAGGGCGTACCAAAGAAACCTCACACATACATACTTACACTCAAAAAACATAACACTCCTATATGCGCAGTCGGGTAATAACGCGTGATGATACACGTTGGATTGATCAAATAAGATCATCTCTGGCAGTGCGTGCACCTGTTAATGTTTCCCACGATTTCTTCTGTTAGTAATGTCTCAGACAATGATGGGAAAACTTCTTTTCTCAGGTTCCGCGTAAACAAAGGCTGGAATGCTACTTTCTTCTATTAATAAGGTATTAGAAAACATTTAGGTAACATCGCGTATTAAATAACATTAAATAGCAATGTGATGTCATGGTCGATGCTCGCATGCACTTGCCATTGTTTAAAAACTGATTGGAGTGGTCTCAAATATTTAATTGTCCAATAAATTTTATAAAAGTATATCTACATTTGTTCCAAGTTTTTTTTTTTTACTCTGACACCTGCAGTAAATAGTAAAAATTTATAAAAACCGTAAATTTTGATTACTTGCTAGAGTTTTGAACGTAGGGTTGTACCTATAGCTGGTAACGAAAAATGATCAAAAAAATTAAATTATTGTTTACATTCAGGTATTTACAATTTTATAGCAGCTGTAAGCAAAAAATACTTAGACTGAGTGTATTAATTATTTATTAAAATTATAAGGTATTTTATATTACGACTAGGTCTTGCTCGCGGTTTCGCGTGCTTCGTGAACAAAACATAGCCTAGGTATATAATTTAGAATAAGTGTCGATTAAATTTGTGTCAGGGAAAGAGTTTTCAGTATCGGCTAGTAGTTCCAGGCCAGGGATTACTTCCTATAAACATATAAAAGTCACAAACTTTACGTCCTTAAAATATTTGTGTAGTAAATAAATGATAGGTTCTACCGCTTCTCTTCAAATACAAAATAAATAGTTTCCATATCCGTTGATTTTCTAGCTTTTATTTTTATCTAATAAGCAATTTCCAGGTGGTGTAAAGCTGGCAATAAATTAGTCTATCGCACGGGAGCCGGTAGAGATTTCCTGAGGCGCGCACCTGTCCGCGTTTCCCACACGTCGTACGAGTTTTTTGTTCATTTGCAATGCTTTTAGCGTTTGCAAAGGATGTAGACTGCTGGTGCTAACTGGTTAGTAAGATAGTGATTGGATTCAAGATATAATAATGATCGGTTTTTATGGGGTATCGTCAAGATAAATCTATCTTATCTTATTTTTTTTTTTATCATCAATAGATTTTCTATTGATAGATAGCAAATTCGAATGATTCAAATCACTCGTTGCGGCGGAGACTAGAGAAAAATAATGATTACAAAAAAAGCTACTTTTGTTTGGGATTTCGTTCGAAAGTTAGTTCAATGCGAATGATTCAAAAATACTCGTAGAGTGTAGGTAACACACGCTAAAGTTGAAAATGACGAAAATAATTATTTAGAACTAGCTAACCCGACACACGTTTTTCTATCTAAATTTCCATAAATATGTTTGACTTCATACAAAAATCCCATCGAAAAAAGTACGTTCAGTTTTAAATTTTATTTTTAAATTAGGACACTGCCCGCATCATCAACAATTTAATTATGTCCATGCCAGCTGCATCTTGCGGTTTTACCCGCGCGGAAATTCCTTCAGAAATCGTAAATTCTTCCGGGATAAAATAGTTTTTTATGTCACTTCGGCTCTCTAACAATCTCGCCCATTTTTCGATTGACCATAATGCTGGCGTATTTCTGGCTCAACGTA
Source organism: Agriopis leucophaearia (assembly GCA_949125355.1). Lineage (NCBI taxonomy): Eukaryota > Metazoa > Arthropoda > Insecta > Lepidoptera > Geometridae > Agriopis > Agriopis leucophaearia. The sequence continues at coordinate 10,933,277 of OX421273.1, forward strand.
CGTATAAGAATTGCCATTAGATAGATAGATAGATAGAAAACTCTTTATTGTTCACACCAAAATTACAAACGTACATAAAAAACCACTTAAAAAACTAGTGAAACAATTGGCGGCCAATATGGCGGAGATCTCTTTCAGGCAACCTTAGTATGGAGAGCAATTCAGCGTGGTAATGCCACCAGCATGCTGGATACGATGCCAACTAGTAGTGAGCTTGAGCATTTTGAATTTAGACCTTCTCCGAGCGATGGGGCCTGGGTGGTTGCATGTGCGTTTTACAATCTGACGGCAACCGGTTCGATACTTGGCCCTGCACCATTGACTTATTTAGTTAAATTATGTGAAGTGTCGGTGTCATCGCTCAACAACTGTGAAAGAAAACATATCGCGAGGAAACCGGTATGTCCAAAACCTCATAAGTTCAAAGACATAATATAACATTCACCAACATACACTGGGACAGCATAGTGGATTAGGGACAATCCTCTTTCTCTGAGAGAAGGCCTGTATCCTAGCAATGGGAATATGATATGCTGACCATGATGATGAATGATGAGACCTTCAGGGGTCTGTGGGCATTTCAACTGATTTTGTGTGTTATTTTGTATTTTGTTTGGTTAATAAGGCAGTTGCCAGTAAAATAATATCACTATGCAAAACATCACGTTAATCCATTGCTATGTTGCTGCGTGAAAGAGGAATAAACAAACCAAAAATAAACTCGTTTTGGCATTTATAATATTAGTAGGTACTATAACTTCGTGTCTCTGAAGTTGGCTGCAAGACGCTGCGCAGTAGCTAACGCCAAACTTCCTCACAATTGTACTTGCGAAATGGTTCGTACCTAACTTCAGAGACACAAAGATCCGCTGTGCCTCCTGTATGTTTTTCGGTAGCCAAGCCCCGATCTCGACGGATGCAGGACACGTAATGACAAGCCTACTCCAGATACCTACACCTGTCCGCGTTCCCACGGTGTCTTGATTATGAACAAGTATTGTCAATGTCATTAATATGGGAGGAAGCGGTTACCATCACTGCCTGCTGATTTTATTATACGACGACAAACTTTTAGTTTTTTTTTGTTGCAAAGCTTGCCCGTACACTAACAATCTTAATATGTAATAATAATTTAACGCAGTAGCGGCTTTATGGCGAGCCGTCGTTGAGTGGCAACACCGTGTACCCCGATTCCATAGGGCTAAATGAGACCCCGACCCTGATTTGCCTTAACTGTACGTTTGGGGGTAAAAACCGCTAAAGCTCCAGGATAATGCTGCAAGTAACGTTTAGTGAAAGTGCAGCACAGCTCTCGATAACCTAAGCCTCCGGCGCCAAAATACAGTACCCTTTATGGGTCCCTATTTAGTGGGTGGTAAATATATCACTCGCCACAATATCTTGACATATGGAATAATTGGCGGGTGCCTCATACAATAAACCAGGTCGACACCATCTAGAAATCATCACAATAGCCCAGATTTGTTCAATCCTGTACAATAGTTTCATGATTCCCATTCACATTTACATAATTATAATTTATACTCTACAGGGCCTCTTGGTATTGGCTACGGCCCCACCAATGCTTCTCAAATGTCCGTGAAAAGGTTGAAATATTAATAATATAAAACAACGCTTACCTATTGATTAAATTTACTATATCCACCTGCCGGCTTCATTATGAGACCCTCGTGACCAAGTGTAATCCTTGGACTTCTTTAGTTAGTTAAAAGTTAAGCTAATATAAGCGTTACACGCTGTGCTTGCAATTCAATGCTTCAAATAATGCTCTGTCAACTTTTCGCTGAAGAAAACTGTCACGCGCGAAATCGAGACTACAAATTTAAGCATTGTTTAACGCCTTAAAAGTTTTCATCATCATCATCTTTTCAGCCATAGGACGTCCACTGCTGGACATAGGCCTCCCTCAAAAAGTATAAGTTTTACTTATATGTAATTATCAAATGATAATAACTTCATAACATGATAGAAAGACACCTTATCATGGGAAATTATTATAATTTAATTTGTTTATTGACTAAACCGGCACACATCACCAATTACATCAGTCAATCAAAAATTAAAGTGAAATACTTAATATAAAACAAAGCTATAAAAATTTAAAACTATCACTCAATATCAATACAATTAATTCTACTTAGCATAGCACAAAATATAATAAATACTCAATAATAAATAAAATTAATTTAAATTAATGTCAAAAAACGTAAATATCCCGTATAACTGTAGTGAATAACCGTGATAGTTTAAAACAGTGTTTTTATGATAGAAAGAATAATAAGAGTCTTCCCTTTCCACTCATCATGTTCTGATTTCTTAAGCTTCTCATTGCGAGCGTTCTATAAGAGAAAGCTCGTAAAAACAGTGCAGCCACCTGCGCCGCTAGTAACGCACAGCTTCCACTGGCTTATCTGGCCAGACGATCACTTCTAGTTGAAGATAATTGTGTCAGTCGGGTACTATCAGATTACTCGACCAAATACCGCAGCCCGTCAGATAGATGAAACATCGCCTTTCACGTTTCATGCTCGGAGCACATTCGCGAGACAATGTCGTTCCAGTAAGCTAAAAAGGCCATGAACATGATTCCGAGTTCTGACAGTTACGGACTTTAAAACGAGTTCCTGACAACTTCTTGGACACTCCATATGACTCGCGACGGTTGATTGCGAATGTAGCCAGGATTTGACTTCAGGGAAAATTAATTTATAGCACTGGCTACATCACAGCGGGAGTTCATTCCAGCTAATTACACAATTCAAAATAATACCATTATAATGCGGGTCATTAAGTTTCCTTGCATGGCTTGTAATTTTTTACACCGCTAAATATTTTTCTTGGAGTACGCTTTGATATTCTTTTAGTGATTTATAATATTTGATATGTGATGATGGTGGTCGTACGGTAGCATGTGTGTTTTACAATCTGAGGGCACCCGGTTCGAGCCTCGGTCCTACACCAATAACTTTATTTAGTACCTCTATATATTATGTGCAGTTTTGACGCCATCTCTCAAAAACGGTGAAGGAAAACATCGTGAGGAAACCAGTATGTGCATCTCAAAAGTTCATAGACATAGTATATGACATTCTAGTCTAAGATCCCGCCATAGAACGACCTTCACCGAGCTGGTTAATGGATGAAAAGTATTTTATTTTGCAAATGGGTTGCCTAAAAAAATTCAGTCCAGAATATGGATTAGTTAACATTAAAAAAAAATTTTTTTTTCCTTTTCACTGGTTTGGTTAATAGACAATTATGGTATGATAAATGATAAGGTCTTTTAAAATGAATGTAAGGTTTCATACATCACTTTTTTGTAAAGCCTATACTTTGCGAAATATGGCCCGCCAAAGTGGCAAAAAGTTGGTCCCCCCTTGCATTTCTAAACTATAAGACATAGAAACTTGTAACTTACAACACTGGTCATATTTAAAACCTTCATTAAAAATATTTAAAAAAAAAAATATTTTTTTAGTCAATCATATTCTGTACTTAATTTTTTTTGACAACCCATTTGCAATATATTTATTGACATATTTAATTAAATATAAAATACTTTTCATCCATTATCCAGCTCGGTGAAGGTCGTTCTATGGCGGGATCCTATACTATTCACCAACAGGCACTGGGCCAGCATGGTGAATTAGGGCCCATTCCCTCTCTCTGCGAGAAGGCCTGTCCAGCAGTGGGATGTGGGGTAATAACGATGATTGTTCTTCATACACTGCAAAATATTTTTCTTGGAGATCGTTTCCATTCCATATCCTTTAAGGTATTTATATTTGAAATGTGATATAGCTACTCTGCGAATAAACGTATCAAAAGTGTTGCTAATGAGCATTATTGTTCATCGGATTAAATTATGAGAAATGTCGGTTGCTTTCTGAAATAAGGGTGTTTCTGCGGAGCTGATTCGCCCATGATAACCAGTCGTTTACGACTGTGGGGCAATTTAACAAAATCGGTTCACTTTCATGATTTTCAATATACCAGTTCACCTCTCCAAAATGATTCACTTCCATAATAAGTGCGTTTCTGAGTTTGTTATTATCGATGTCAACTTTATTGCAGAATGTTTCTGGTGACCAAAGCCTATTGAAATCAATTTATTCTCATTAGGATTCCTTATTTAATGTTGTTTACATGAAGTTTTTACGACAACTCCTGTTCACGTCGAGATAAACGCCTACGTCCAATTATAGCAACCTTGAGCGGATACTTGTACGAACTTGAAACCGCAATTGGATAACCACTTTAACGACATTGTCCTTTTGTCGCCAGCGCAGGCTCACGCAGGTGCAACGGTGACGTCACGAGCTGACCATGAGAATATCCCGAGACTTGCCATTCTCACGCCTCCGCGGGACGACTCTCGCAAACCAGTTACTCCATTTAAAAGTGCCGTTATCGCGACTGCATACATGCATACTGCTGTTTCCATAAGCAATGATCACCAAACGACAGCAGCCTACGTACTAACAACGCAATAAACTTCAGTTTCCTCCAGTAATTGATCGCGTGCGTTCTCATAGGTGCTAAATAAAGGGGAAAACGCGGGCACCGTGATTGCAATTACAAACTCAAATCGATAGATAATGGAGTGGTGGCCGGAGTGAATTCGGAAATTACCATAAAATCAGTCCCACGACGGCGTCGATTGTCCAAATCGGGGGTGGTGACCGTGTGAATGCGCCTCCGGAAGCGGCGGTGGTGCGTGAAATCTATTCCAATTTTGGTTTGTTCTACGCGGAAGGAGACGGGCCGTCTGTAACACCGATTTGGTTACAACCCTGGTCATGTTCAATGAACAGCGGTGATGCATGGTGCATTGTAATAGTTCATATTTGGCAAAGAATAGGGTCCTACTGTCTTTGAAGAGTTAGAAGATGCAAACATTAGCTTAACGGCTTGCTAACAGCTTTCCTATGTTAATAAGTTACGACGTACGGCCCAGTTGAGAAAACTAGTAAATTAGAGCTTTTAACTTAATCTTAATACGAAGCATCATAAAGAGCGTTTGTTCCTCTTTCACGTCACAACTAAGCAAACGACGTGATTTTTGCATAGAGATTCCTTATGGATTGTACAGTTCTGCTAAGAAAGGATTTTCGAAAGGGTCGAATTAAGGTGGCAAATGGGATTTGAAAGTTTACGTACGAAGTCGCGGGCAAAGGCTATATGTAATAGTTTACTCACATCTTGGTAATTAAAATGCACAAACAACGGTACCGCAACAGAAATGCAGTAGCCAATGCACATCGTATAATAATTACGATTGCGTTTGATGCTTGCGACCTGACTGATTTGTGAAATGTCTTGTTTTGAGGTTGATTACTATTTTACAGTCAACCCGTTTTGTTTATTGTATTCTTGATAATACTGGTACCGTTCAATTATTCAGTACCAATGTTGAAATTCCAAGAAGGATTTTCCCTGATGCTGTACCGTTACATATTTTACATTCAACGAATGAAAACCAGTATACAAGGTTATGTTGTCCACAAGTATACTTTCGAAACCATAACTTGCATTCGAAACAGTTATTATAACCCTTAATAATTAACAGGCACTAGGTTAAATTTCCTATCACTTCTCGGTTGGTCTCAAATTAAAAATCCGTACACGGTCAAGCAGACTTTCTCGGAAGCAACCGTATACCCTTATCGGTGTACAGAACCGTCACCTCGCGTGGTCTCATAAAATCATGGAGCCATTCGATACTCGACGTCGCTGTCGGGCACGAGAGAATGGTAACTGAGTAGACTTGCAAAATAACGGCGTGAACTATAGCGACATTAGCGTCACAGTGTCGCAGGTTGTCTTCTGGGTATTTTTAATACTTTTTATCTGTCTTTTATCCTAAAGCGCCCTATACCAGCACTTAAGCACTCACTGACTGAATGATTGTCTGGCTCATTACGAAATCTCGAAAACGACCTGACCTACGAAGCTGAAACTTGGAAGGTAGATTCCATACGGGGTGTAGTTCTTATTACAATTTGGTACAATCGAACTGATCTGATGATGGAGACAGAAGGTGGATAGTGGAACCCTTCAATGGCTATATACTAATAAACCCATCTAGTTTCGGCTCATTCGATTTGTTTTGAAGAGTCCCATATTATACATTTGTGACGCAAGTCGTATGATAGAACCGGGAGGTGAGTAGTGGGGCTAGAGGGCTCCTGAAAAGGTAAGCGTGTTTGTAAATAGTAATAATTACTTAATGTAATTTTCTATTGCACTCATTAAAATCCTTCCAGTGATAGCAATAACCAGTAACCTAAGCTTTAGGGGCCTTACTTAAAAACGTTACTCAAGTTGATCTATGCTTTAAAATGCTCTCTCAACTTATCGCTGACGGCAATCGTCACACGCGAAAACGAGACGAAGCATATTTAAGCGTATGTCAACTTGAGTAACGTTTTTAAGGAAGGCCCATGTAAGAATCGCGGAACTCGTTAGATCATTACGCTAAATGCTGATTTCTCAAAATGAGGAACGCTCCAAATCATAATTATCTGGCTATACTTAAACAGTCACTCACTGCTTAAGTATAGTTGCATAATATGAGTATAATCTGTGCTCTATTCAATATCCATACTAGGTAGGGTAGCTAGGGTATACTAAGCTGAAAGGAAGTAATTTTCTATCATTATTAATAACAACTTTTACTATAGGACCAACCCTGAAACCGCGAAAATAATATCTATAGCTGTTCCATATATGTATTTCATCATTTCATCTGTTTAACCGATAAAAAGGACGTTTTCAACTCGGCTGTATTTTTTTGTGTTACGGGATATCTTCGGCCATAATTTTAATAATAATTGTAAGTTTTTTTTGTCTTTTAATGGAACGAAGATGGAATTATTCACCAATTGAGATCCGATTTAACGAATATTTTTTCATTGAATAGACTATATCTCAAAATCAATAACACCCGAGAAGTCTTGATCTGGAAAATATTCTACCCACAGGGGTGGCAAATTAGGGGATAAATGCCGTTTATGCCGATTTCACCAACTTTCGGTCAGTCGGTGTTATATCATCATCACTATCGGCTTTACCTATTTTTACCAAATTTTATATGCGTATTCAGTAGGTCTGAGAATCGGCTACTATCTATTTTCCATACCCCTTCACCGATTTTCATCACCACGCGGGTGAAACCGCGGGGCGCAGCTAGTAATATATAAAAAAAACTTTGCAGCATCGCAATTCCACATGTCGCGTCGCATCATAATGTCGCAGTCGCAGTATTGCGACGTGGCTTAAGTTAACAGTAAGGTGATACGGCGTCAGGCGGGAATCGAGCAGGCTGTCGCGGGCGCTGCACACTTCCCACCTGGGGGCTCGCTCTGCTGGACAGACAGACAGACGGACCACCGAGTTATACAGACATCGACATGTGGCAGAGCCGAGACGAACTGGACCTTATAGTTCATAGTTAATTTATTCATATCAGAAAGATACATGTCACATACAGATTATTATAAACTTATGATAATTATTGCTTTAAATTATTAATTAACTAGCTAATGCCCGCGACTTCGTACGCGTAGCACAAAGTAATTAGTGGGTGGACGATTAGACTGACATATCCAAATATAAATGTTACACTAACGAACACGAACGGAACTTTAAATAGGCACAAATCCATCGAATTATTTATAATCTAAAATATAATCTATATAATCTTCAATTATTTATAATCTATTTATTTATATTTTGATTTATTCGGACTGAATATTTTATAGTTAATACCTACACATATGACATGATTGTAGATTTATTGCTCTCCATTTTAATGCGGATTGTCATACTATCGTCATAGTATGATTTTAGTCTAGTTTTAATCTGACTCGATACAGGTATCCCGACATGTCCATAGTTTCAAATATATTTCAAGCAAATAATATATTACTTTCACTGGTTAAATACGTTGGAAGTGTGGAGCCATGGAGCCAATAAGGAAAAAAAAATGGTTTAAGTCAAGCGAAATGTCATGCATGACAAACGTTATTATTGAATTATTAGTAAATAGTAAGTAGGAAGCATGGAGCGGTATCTATAATTAATCGCTGTTATTTAACATTACTCCGCGTAAAGACTGCCAATCAATGATGTCTAAATAATTTTTGCCCGCCTTCTGCGCCTCGACCCTTCCAACAACTAAACCGCTTTCGTTCACCACCATAACATCCAAAATAGCTGCTAATCATAGATCAGTAACAGATTAGATGCCGCGAGTTCACCTACTTTGCGAGTCTGTTATTGGTCTTAAGTTTGATCCTGGCAAAAAAATGTATTCATTTTAATCTCCGTCGACTTGGTATATTAGCACGTCAGAAGTCAATACAAAAATAAACGTACTTTAAATTACGCCATAATAAACTGTAAAACCTCTTCAAAAGCAGCTGTCCTGAAAATAACAAACACAAAAAAAACTATTTGGTGCAGTCTATCGGAAGTTATGCGGGTACATACATTTCGGCGATTCGTTTTTATTTCATCATCATCATCATCAGCCAGAAGATTTCCACTGCTGAACATAGGCCTCCCCCTTTAACCTCCACACTGAACGACATCCTGCCATCTGCATCCACTGGATGTCCGCGACTCTCACAATGTCGTCGGTCCATCTAGTGGGAGGCCTACCTACGCTGCGTCTTCCGGTTCGCGGTCTCCACTCAAGAACCTTACCTACTTCCCCATCGGTTAACAGTTCTTCGAGCGATGTGGCCTGCCCATTGCCACTTCAACTTGCAGATTTTAATAGCTATGTCGGTGACTCTGGTTCTTTGGCGAATATCTATATTTTTATTTACATATAGATTATATGGCAACAGCCGCTTCAGTCTTCCTACCTACCATGTCTGCGAGTAGAAGTCTGTCATTACGACAACATTACTATAAAATAAGCTAGATGGCGTTATAAATAATTATAAAAAAATTTTTTTTTTACTATTTATTATCATAAATTAATATAGCCTATGTTTCAATCAGGTATTTTATAAGCATATTCATGGAAACTGCTTTGAAATCCTTCTAGTAGTTTAAAAGATGTGCGCGGACAAACAAACAAACTGACAGCCGTCAGATTTGTAGTTCCATAGTTTGAAAATAGATTGCGTACTAAAACGATGTTTTGCGAAAAAATTGTAAATTTGCTTAAACTTTACGAATAATATTATTAAAAACGTAATAAGGTATTCAATAATTCCTAAAATAATGAGTGTAAATGGATCGTAGTTTCACAAATATGAAAAGTGCGTCTATTATAGGTAAATACGACACTTTATCTGAATCACGCAAACGGGATTTTTTTTGCAAGTTAAACCGATATCTGGTATTGCTTCTACTTAGTTAGAAGTCATGTGTGAAGGTATTTGATCTACACATTTATAATATGGTAGGGATTATATAATAACATTATAATAATTTAGAAAAAAAAAACATGAAAAATTTAAATAATTAATACCATCAACAAAAATTAAAATACTTATCTAATGCTATTAAATAATAATAAAAAACACAAAATTAAAGTAATAGTAATAAAATCATATAAAAATAGTATTCATTGTCAGTACAAAGAATGTCAAATAAATTAATGTTTTATTTTATTCCTTATATAGAGTATTAAATTTGAGCTTCTTTAAAAATGTCGAAATCGTAAAAAGTTTGCGCGATAAGCCAGCGTTTAAGACGAACTTTAAAACAACTCAGACTTGCAGAATTAGTAATGTTTTCGGGCAACATATTGTATACTGTTGGTCCCATGACATGTGTAAGTTTTTTGCTCTTTTTTATTAATATAGGTATACTGTCAAGCACTGTGCTGTCAAGGCAATCACTTTTCCGTGTAATGTCCCTTGTAGCATTATAAGAGGAGAGGTTCATCCTCACATATACCGCCACCTGAAAAATTACAAGTGATGGCAATGTAAGGATTCCCAGCCTCATAAAATGTGGACGGGCGGAGGTGTCTTGAGGGATCTTCGCGATGGCTCGGACGGCTCGTTTTTGCATTCTAAATGCACGCTGCCAGTCAGCAGCTCGTCCCCAGATCTCCACACCATACTGCAACACTGAATGAACTGTCCCAAAATAGCAACATCTCACCACATCCGGAGGCACGACCCTTACAAGGAAGTAGAACGCGGCGATCACATTATTTATTTTGCATCTCAGATCCTTTTTCTATTCCTCTCTGTTTTTGACAATTTGAATCCAGTCCTTCAATTAGGAGTACAGTTTGTCCCTCCATCATTTCCGTCTGGCGCGTGTTTAAATCTTTCATAAAAAAAAAAAACAATGTATCGTAAGATGGTACAGTGTACGGTAGACCGTATCATCGCTTAACATTAGGCGAGTTGGCGGTCGAACGTAAACCTATTCCTAAATATTAAAAAAATTCGACTAAAGGTATCATGAAACAGACCATAATTATTAGAGCATATAAAATAATAATAAAAAAACGTTTGTTGTATGAAAACATACAGTGATAAATAATTAGATTACTAATACATTGAATAATTAAACACCATTTAGAAAATTCGCATATTATTGAAGAACATTTTTTTTTGTGGTGTTGGAGAAAATATGTCAATATTATATTAGAATAGGTACAAGTAATTCTGCAATTTAAACAGTAAAAATAAAATAGAGATATACTTTTTTATGCTATGAAATACAAGACAGTCAGTGAGATACGCCAAATCAGCTTTTACTAATAATTCTATTTTGTCAAATTCTTGTAAGGTAATTTTTCAAGAAATAAAAACGCATAAGCATTACCATTCAGAGTGGTAATGCCGCAGCATGCTAGGTACGCTACCAAATGGCATTTGGATTATTTTTAGACGTTCAACGGTCTATGGGAAGTGTGTTAGTTAGTTTGTATATTGTTCAGTTAATAAAGGCACTTGCCAGTTATAAAAGTAGAGTTGAATATCTGGCTGCCTTTAAAATTTGTGTTTTACTTTTATACAAGTTGCCCTTTCTTGAAAATACTTGAAATAGCATGCGTGAGATCTGTAACTCTACCTACACCCACGACCACTCACGTGTCCACAAAACTCCAGTGCAGACATTGAAAACTGGAACTTGGTAACATTCAGAACTTTATTACAATAAATAAAACGTATAATGTACGAAGACCAAAAACGCCTGAGAAGGTACTTATTGTGATGTGGTAGTAAAGTGTTTAGTGACTGGGACTACCACCGGTGGCGTGCCTCAGGCAATGCAAGCCTCGATCGAACCAAATTAATTGCTGGTCAAAACTGCCTATCTCTGCTGTCCGTTACCAAACACGCGAAATTACCCATTGCCAATAATAATTTTCAAGCAAGCACGAAGGCGACAGTGATCGAGATACTTTTTCACCTCGTTATTTTTAATTGGACGCAAATAACTAGTGTAACTGGTGCTGATATATTTCAACATAAAAAAGTGAAAACAAACACAGCACCCAAAATATACATCATCATCAGACAGAAGACGTCCACTGCTGAACATAGGCCTCCCCCTTTAACCTCCACACTAAACGACATCCTGCCATCTGCATCCACTGGATGCCCGCGACTCTCACAATGTTGTCCATCTAGTGGGAGGTCTACGTCCTACCTACGCTGCGTCTTCCGGTTCGCGGTCTCCACTCAAAAACCTTTCTTCCCCATCGGTTATCAGTTCTTCAAGCGATGTGGCCTGCCCATTGCCACTTCAACTTCAAAATGTACATACATAAACCGAAAAATAAAGACAATATAGAAGGATGATATTTTTGTAATTGACCGAGTGAAGCGAAAGTCTCGGAGTCCACGAAAACAGTTAAGCGTGCGACAAAATCGGCAGTACTCAGCGATAATGCAGTTAGCGGTTCTCAAGTTATCGTCAAACAAATGTACTAACATACAAACTCACAGATATACATATTAGTACAAGTAATCAACTGCAAAAAAATATTTACTTGTGTAGACACTTATTAAAAAAAAAAAAACATTACAATATATACGAGTAATGGTGCGTATGGGCACAGGGTATGGATCAACTCCCAAAATCGCGAAAAAAAATCTGTCGTTCCACACATTTTGTCGAGTGTCAAATGTCAATGACAGTTTTCTATGGAACAGCAAATTTTTTTCACGAATAATTTTGAGTACAAACATATCCTTCAGTATTACTACACCTTTATATATATATAAATGTATAATATTATATATATATATATATATATCAGTTATTTAAATTTAAATTAACAATGAATATTTTTTGTCTCTTTCATATTTGACCGCCATGAAATTGTAAGTACAGTACGTAAAGTAAATTCAAATATAAGCAAAATTGACTGAAGGGATCGCGAGGTCACGGTTCGAGGCGAACAACGTAGGTAGCTAGAGATAATATTACAAAGTACGTATTGTAATTGGTACCGGAAGTGACTAACCACGTCCAATCAAACTAACCACTGCTACAAGTAGTTTAGTAAAGACTGTTAGATATAAATGTCGCAAGTACTTCCTTATTAACTTGGACACTTCCTGTCTCGAGCTATCAGGCCATTACTGCCCCTTAAGGTTAAACATGTGTATTGTAACTACGCTGAGATAATTGTTTGTTTAGTTAAAAAGTAATCTTAGCAATAAATCAGAGTTTTTTTTAAATATGGAACTAGTGTCGTTGCCCGCGACTTCGTACGCGTAGATTTTCACATAAACTTTCAACCTTTTCCCTCCCTTTCGCAAAATAACATAGCCTGTACTTTAATCTGGTCATAGATACGCATATTCGTGAATACCACATTTAAATCCGTCCAGTGGTTTAGATGTGCGTGGAAAAACAAACAAAAATTCTGTTTATTTTAAGACGCCCTGTGTGATTTTTATTTGATATCTCGCAATTACAGATATTTTTTTCTCTAAGTTTTTATTATATGTATAGAAAGGTGGCAAACAAGCTACGGGCCACCTGATGGTAAGACGTGGTCACCGCTTCCTATAGACACCTACAATACCCGGGCATTGTCAGTGCGTTGCCTACCTTTGAAGACTCTATTCATCCCTGAAGCACCCGTTTGAAGCAGTCCAAATTAGACTTCGGAGGAAAAACAGTAGGTGGTAAGCCATTCCACAACTTACAGGTACGTGGCAGAATAAGTCGATTAAATCGAACAGTACAAGACTTCTACGTACCTATCTATAATGTGCGGACAGCGAAATAATATTTCGCTGTGTGCGGATGACATTTCTGGCGATGGTGCATGGCCGGTTCGGTGGTAATACCGGAATGAAGGGATAAGGTCAAATTCATCAGTGCATTCCCCGTTATAATATCTGTAGAACAAGCTGATAAGATGAACTAGCCATCTCAACGGTATGCATCGGCAAAATCTAGGACTAAAACACTGTAGTAACAAGTAGACATGTCATTGTAGAGACCGCCAGGAGAACAATAATACAAAAAAAGTACCTAGTAAGAACTGGTTACTTATTATATTCATCATGGAAAGTACACACATATTAAATAGATTAGTTCACAGAACTTAAACTTAGCTAAGGAAGGCTTATGTTGTAGCTATCTGTGTACAAGGTTGCCTGGAAGAGATCGCTTTAAGCGATAAGGCCGCCTGTTAAAAGCCTAGATAATTACTTTAGTTTATAATGTTATCCTTGTTTTTGTGGTTTTTAATAAAGAGTTATTGTATTGTATTGTATACTTTCAGAGAAAAACTTACCTAGCGTATTAAAAACCATAACTGTGGACACAAACTTCAAGTTAAATTTCCATATTGCCGTTAATGAAGACAATTCTCGTGTGCTTTTTGCTGCTTATTTAAAAGGTACTGAAAACCAAGTCTAAAACACGTGTCAATCACATCGGATGACCAGATGGCGACCGGACACTGACCAAACTCGGTGGTCTAAGTAGAGCATTGCCATTCTAGACACCACTTTGCATAGCTAGGCTTAAAATGGGCATAGCTTCTGTTGGCATCGGATGTAATTTACGAGTAGGTTCGCGGTGATTAGATACACTGATCGATTTTGTACCATCTGCCATACTCTATCAAGGTTCTGCCCAGAACTCTATTAAGGTTCTGCCCAGAACTCTATCAAGGTTCATCTGCTCACAGCAATGAAATTCATTTTAGATTCAGCTTCTTAGTCTTGAACACCGGCGCAAAGTTGCTATTCTATCGGTTTTTACAAGATTTTATTTAACTTGCCTTGTTTTGAAGATTTGACTTATACAAAAGCTTTAATATACTTATCGTCCTTGGTATGAGTCTTGCATTATTCGTATCTCCAACCTATTGAGCTGAAATTTTGCATATACGTTTAGTTTAGATGACAATGCATGTTTACCTATTGAGGTGACGTCAATCTAAATTCAATATGGCGGACGCCCTAAAGCTTGTTTCTAAAAAAAACAGACTAACTGATAACCTCCTTTTTGGAAGTCGGTTAAAAACTAATAAAAATATTTAAAAAAGAAAGGCAATGGGCAGGCCTCAACGCTCGAAGAACCGATAACCGATGGGGAAGAAAGATTCTTGAGTGACGATCATGAACCGAAAGACTTCGGTTTGGATCCGGAGTGCTGGATATGCACACCTATCCAGTGCTCTATTATTGGGTAGTCATACAGATACATCCGTCAGGCGAACAGCTGCAGGTAGTTGTCGCTGCCGCACCTAGCGCATCAGGTACGCTACTTGCTTGCGCATGCTCACTGCGAATCCATCTATGTACGCGTAGTTCCCGTGGGATAGCAAGTAAACTGTGGGGCGCTGCTAGTAAACTATAAAGTCCAAATATATAAAAAGTATCCAATAAATAATAAGTAACGGCAAGTTCATTTTCAAGCCTTTTGAATTTGCTCGTATACCTATACGGGAGACTACGTCTTTATGTTGACCTGTGGTCGGAGCCCACCGGTAAAGTTCTCGATCTCGATCGCAATACTCTTTTTGCTTATTTACGTGCGAGTTAATTGCCTGCGAGTGATCTGACCAGTTGGTAACTGTATAGCCACTTATGTTGCGACCAACTTATTTGTAGCGGTGAACAAATGGAGGTACTGATAATAATTATCAACTTAAAAAACCGAGTTTACAAAATTAGTATATAATGGGCAAATTCGGTTATTAAGATGATGATATTGTCATCCAGATAACAAAATTTTCCAGTTATTTTGATATAAAAGCCAAACTACTGAACCGATTTTGATAAAATTTCTATGGGACCAATCTGAAAGTATCACCACCACCCTTCCACCACCACCAGAACCACCAGAGGATGGGCAGCAGCATCCTCCTACTTGCATGGTGGAGCCGCCTGCCAAGCGTGGGGATTATGGCAAACCCAATAGACAAACTAAAATATCCTTTCAATTAAATTATTATATGTATATCGGTTCATCATTTATGAATATATTCGATATTCGAACGACGTTCTGACGAACCGCCCGCCACGGCGCGCCGTCTGACCAACGCAACGGGAGAGGAGTGAGAACATTATTTCCCTCTCTTTTTCTCTCGTTGGTTGAGGTGGTTGACGTCAGCCATGCTGACCCGTCTGTTACGGCTATAAGGTAACAAACATAAAAAAAATTACAACCGAAATGAGAATCCCCTCCTTTTTTAGAAGTCGGTAAAAAAAAACAACGGGAGGCTGTTAGTTCAGAAAATACGATGGTGGTTCCTTCATTTAAATCTTCAGATAAATAGATCACGATGGAGTGAGTAGGTCTTCCAAGGGCGATTTTATAATACTTATATCGGGGAAAACGTAGATGTTTTGTGTAGAGCAAATTTCTGATTAGGTGATGAGACCGCAAACCGTATCACGGCGCGATAAAATTTACGTTCGCATGGTTTTTCGAGCTGCGCTGTTTCAGCGCTAATTCGAGCCTGCGTTAAGGGTTAGCCGTAAGTCTCCTGTACGGGGTGAGATTGCAGTTGAAAAAAAAATTTGATGTGACGCTCAACGGCCATCTTTCAGACAATTTTTATAAATATGTTTTCACGATTTCAGCGTTGGTCTCATTAGTCCCGTAATAAAAGCAGTTAATAATGATGAGTACCATCACATCCGAAAGGAGGTGATGGTACTCATCATTATTAACAGCCTCCTTTCGGATGAGTACCAGTGTACCGTGTAACCCGTATATGCGTTACTCATTCAAGTAAAAGGACCCAATAATCATTAGAGAAAACCGAAAGGGGGCCGTTGTACTCATCATGAAATTAAATGAAATAGTTTAATGTCCAGATTTGCATCCATAGCTTATTAAAATAAAAATACGAAAATTATAATACACATTAAAAATAAAAATGAAAATTAAGATTAATCAACACAATAATTACGTGAAAATTATACACATTAAAAATAAAAATTAAGATTAATCATTATAATAATTATGTGATAGGCGTGTGATATGAACTACTTTTTCTATGGGACAAACGCTGAAATCACGAAAAAATATCAGACTTTCCATACATTTTGTCGAATGTCAATATCTGTTTACTATGAAACAGCTGATAGATTTCTCCCACAGGAATTGTTCATAATGATGGGTATTATGGACTATGGACCCCTTTCAGCTTAGTAAACCCTTTCTGCGTAACCCAGTTTAGATAACTAGGTAGTAATAAATAATAAATATCTGGGACATTATTGCACACATGGTCATCTGACCCCAAACAATGGGACTGCCATCTATTTTAACTATAAAAGTCCTAAAAAAAAAGAATAAAAAAAAATAAAAAAACTAAGCAAAGCTTGTAATATGGCTGCCAGTGTCTGATATACATACATATATATTTTTAAATACATACTTAAATAGATATTAACACCCAGGTACTTAGCTCTTCTTCATTAGTACCTTAGGTAATGGTCTACATCAGCGTTTCCCATTTGATGTATTAGATTTAGGTATTTTATTTTGATCAAAATAAAACACCGGGCCGCAGCATTCTCGCCTACTGTTTTAAATTAATACTATCGAACGACACATCGATAAAACCTTTTTAATTATAATACATATCTCATAATATATACATACTTCTAATAACAATACATGTACCTACACCTCTTCCTCACACACACACACACACACGCACACACACAAACACACTCTCTTTCTCTCTCTCCTCTTATGCTCCCTTACATTAGGTTTACTACACCGCATGCTTATTATATGTTAAACTTAATATCTAATACCTGATGTATGTAAATCATAATTATTTACATACATTTTCATATAGTTTTAAATAGTTAAAATTTTAATTGTTTGTTTTAATTTTCCTACTAAATTTATGCAGAAAACTTTGTTAAAATTAATAGTGGTCAGTCGGAAGGCTCTAGCCTGTAGCACAGTTTAATTACTAGTACGGGTGCCAGCCAGTTCCAGACACTAACATTTTTGCTAATTGGAATGAAATCCTAATATTATGTCAAGTTCAATAAGTTATTTAACAATATTGTTGTCTTAAAAATGTTGGATCAATAAACTATTTATTTATTTATTTTATGTGGGGTTATAACTATTGAGTGGGTCACGAAGGGTCGAAATGAAAATTACCGGGCTAGGCAGAACAAATGGGAAACACTGGTCTACATGATCGTACGATATGTACATAGCATAGATACTTACTAGTATAAACACGATTACTAAAATAGATAGTTAGGTACTTATACCTGTCTAGACATTACTAGAATAGCAATTGGTGTTTGTCGCACATCTGTTCCATTGCGTAATATATCAATTTACGTGTCCATTTGATACAAACGTTAGGTAACGTCAGTGCGACGTGAAACGATAATATCAAGACATTCACACATATACACACACACATATCGTATACACGAGTAGGTATATCATTGGGTTTCATCTACGAATCTTTTATTTCAGTATTTTTGTTTTCTTTTGTTTCTTTACTTAATACACATTGTATATACCAATCGAATAAACTCGGAACAAAGATAATTAATATCGTCATTGACTAGTGCATGGCGATAAAAAAGATGTTCAATGTACATGACGTCATGTGAAAATGTTGAGAATTTCTGTTGGGAAACTGTTGTGTAATTTCAACACAGCAATCGTCGCCTCCATAGCTCAGGGGTTAGAGCACTGGTCTTGTAAACCAGGGGTCGAGAGTTCAAATCTCTCTGGGGGCAATGCAGTCGTTAACAACGTTTTGTGTAATTTTTGTATATGTCTATTTTTAAAATAAAACCACACCCCAGTGATTCGGCAAAATAAATTTTTTCGAACAAAATTACTACCACAATAAAAAAAAATACATCCTTACATAATTCGCCGCACAAAATAATGGCAAGTACCTATATCGATGTAAGTACATTAAATTATAAATATAGGTACTTAAAAATTACTTGCAAAAAAAACATATTAATCAATAAAACTGGCGTATGTAACTTATTTCTATTACACACTTTAAAAAAAACAGTAAATTAACTAAAACTTTAATTAAAAACTAAATCTTTTTTTACCTTGCAATAAATTTATTTTTAAAAGAAAAGGTTTCCAAGTCGAGTAAGCCCCATTTCGTTCGACACGAATGCCTTACAACATTTACTATGCTCTGTCTATTATGCACAACTTAAAAACAGAAAATTAACTAAAACTTTAATTAAAAACTAAATCTTAAAATATACTGGTGTATTTTTTTTACCTTACAATAAATTTATTTTTAAAAGAAAAGGTTTCCAAGTCGAGTAAGCCCCATTTCGTTAGACACGAATGCCTTACAACATTTACTATGCTCTGAGCAATATAACCACCATCTGACGCTCAGGTTGTCCTCCCCTGCGTCAATGGAGCCAGAATACAGCATCAAGCTGTGACGCTTTCCGCCCTGTCTCCGGGGACTTTCCACAGGGTGAAGGAGTCACGGAGACTCAGCAGGTAACCCCGTAAGTTGAACTGACTGGAAACCTCACATTGTTAAGTCAAAATGTAGAACATATGCTTTACGCTGTTATAATTTCGTTTGCGCGATGCAGGATTCAATGTTTAAAGTTTAATACGAAAGAAAATATTGATCGACATGACTCTAATCTATCTTTTTATTACTTAAAACGAATTTCTTACACTCATTTTGTAAGTTTTAAATTTTATTTCTGTATAATTATCCTCTAGAAAATTAAATAGTTTTTAAGATCGTTGCAAACCTAAAAGCGCCATCTAGTTAGGTTTTCCGGAACTGTGTGAGTAATTTGGCGCTAGTGTGATGTTGGTATCTCTTATAGAAAATCAAATACTATATACTTTGATTTTAATTTTGATTTCATGTGAAAACTACGCTACGATGGTACGATATGTGTCAAAGGAATAATCACCTCGTCGCAAACAGCAAAAGAAAAAGTCTAATCTACTAATGTAATCTAGAAATAATAATAATTCTCATAGTACACTCTCTCTTTCTCTTACACACACGCATATATAATTACTGCATGAATATTAATACTAAATTTATTTAATTATTAGTTTTGTCAATAGTCAGTATAACTGGGAAGGAACTGAGTCCTATAATACAGGTAATCTACCTAGCATAGGAGTCAGAGATTCACTATACTTGTGTAACTATTATTAAGAGCAAATAAATATTTTGTATATTTTGTATTTGTATTCAAAAAACTAAACAAAACGCTTTAAAAAATCGCTAATCCTGAAGATCCTGGGGCCTTGCCCCTAGCTCGAAAAGTTGACCCGCATAGGTGTTATTTGTCTAAACGGTACCATCAACTACGATAAGCGGTAGTTATTTGATAGCCGCCAAGCTTTGCTATTTTCACGCACACACGCATAGTAAAACGGATTTTCGTTCATTCAAGTTAGACGCTTTTAAACGATGCAGCTTAAATGAGTTGGTTAATTTTAGGTACCTATCAGGTACCTACTAAAAGTTGGCTCGCAAAAGTTAAGCTAGGGGTAAGGCCCCAGGTAAGGATAATGGGACAAGCTATTTAAATTATTGCATTGTCATCGGCCTTTGCTGAGTGTGCAAAGTTTCAAATGAATGGCGTTTTGAAAGGGGTGAAAATCACGTTCAAAGATTCCGCTACATAGATATACATCAAGCTAATAAAAGCATGTTCAATGAAAATTAAATTTTAGAAAAAGATTTATTTAAAATTAGACACAATGAAAGTATTATATGAGTAAATTAAAAAAAGTGACCAACAGTGACAACCTAACTTTCGTCACTCCAAATTTTACGTCATAAAACTAATCGTTCTCCAAACTTTCGATCTCAATACGGACCGAGCTTTTAAAACGGCCATAATTCTCCTGCTAAGGAATCTTTATAGTCATCCATTGACCGTAAAACCCAAGTTTGCTGTTAAGGTACAATGTTTTGTGTGGTTTGTTTGCTACATCCGTGATTCGTAATGAGAGAACATGACACTGACGAGGGGAATTCACCTTTATTTGGTATTACTAAAGTTTAATTTCGTTTGTGGCTGCCGAGATGCGCTCGCGCAGGTGTGCGGCCGCCAGGTCGTCGCCAGCGCCGACTACCGCAGGTTATGGTATTCATTTATTAATTTGCTTGCGTCGAGTTGACCGACAAGCCGGTATACTGCGTTTACTTATCGATATTGATTCCGATAACGTGAGAAGGAAACACGGATACAGTTAAATAAGGTTCTGATTTTTTTGCTGTCGATTGATATTGATTGCGGAGTCACGTGATGGCTGAGCTTTAAACAATATTAAGATTCTTTGAACATTGAAAAAAAAACTTCAAACGGAAGAACAGATTTTCTTGTATCATAGCTAAAATCACTCTCGATCAAGTCACCTTTCAAACAAAAAACTTAATCAAAATCGGTTTAACCGTTTGGGAACTAAGATGCCATTGCCACAGACAGACACAGATTCACAAATATACATAACTTTTTGCATCGGGGGAAATAAAGAAAATGATCTTATATTAAGACGTAACGTAGGTTTGAGTCGAAACGAAATAGTTCCTAACAAGCAAATAAATAGATCCAGGCTTCGACCAAAATAAAAGAATGGACGAACCCAGTAGAAGCGCTGTTTTGAAGATTACAATATGAGCGCCAGTGCTCACTTCGTTTCAGTCAGTCTCTGGCCGTAGGAAGTGAAACACGAGTCTATTGTTACACGATAACGAAACATCAGACAAAATTATGAATTCGTATGCTTTACCAAAGTGTAAATACACAAATAAAACCGATATCTATTTTTTGTAACAAATATACTGTACATTTTTATAATTAGGTGTTGAAGTATATGTCCGACGGTTTTGACTCGTTTTTACTGATCAAGTTCAATGGTTAGGGCCCGTCCATTCATTTTATTTTCGTCGAAGGATCCAGGATTTTTCCAGTGCGAGTTCAGTTAGTCCTATGCTAGATAAATCAAATCACGAAAGTAATGCAACTGACAACACAGTTCTAAAAACTTAGCGCAAAATACTAAAGCAGAGAACGAACAAGAAAGTAGAGATTTTAAATACTGCCAAAAAATGTAGGCTCCAATATATTTGGGTTTTATATTGCGTAACGAGAAATACGAACTTCTTTAGGTAATACAGGGGAAAATTCAAGGGAAGCAAGCACCCGGAAGAAGACGTTCCTCGTTGCTCATAAATCTCCGGACGTCGTTCAACCTGAACACATACTTATTTCGAACAGATGTGTTGAAAGTTCGAATAGCCCTTTTGACAGCCGTCCTCTGGTAAGAGAAGGCACCATGATGAAGAACATTATATTAAGGCCTGATTAATATTTTTAACATGTAGCTACACATGCAAATGCTCTCGCTTTAGTCTCAGGCGTTAGGTTATTTTACCTGACACTTTAAAAAAATCTGTATGTTTATCGCCATTATAAAGGAAATTTAATGAGTTTAAAAATCATAAAAAGAACGCCCCGTTATGTGATACACTAGAAGATAGTGGGTATACTCATAAGTTTGAGCAGAGTTTTCTTACCCGGAATTTAAAATGATTAGCTAACAAATATACAAAACAAGTAAGTAAATCAAGTAGTAATCACAGTTATGACGCAACGAAAAAATGAAATAGGGACACGTAAAACAACTCTGACTGCCAGAGTGGGCACGAAAAATCGACACCGCATGTAGCGGTTTTATTCCACAGAACCAGCAAAAAAACACTAGCTAACTAACTTTCTAGTTGTGAAATGGGTGTTCCCTGATATTTACAATCTGGGTGTCTTCAAATCGCGAGAGAATCGGTTTCATCTAGGCAAGCGTGCTCCATCATAGACACCGCATAATGACTTGATTTGGCGGTTAAAAGCAAGCATATTATTTAATAATAAAAAATAAAACTCGTCGAGGACATGCCTAGTAATCTAAATATTCCTAGATAGTTTAGGCAAATAAATAGGTATACTTACCTAGTAATGTCAATTAGTACCTATTATTGGAAACTATGCGGCAAAGGAACCAGTGTGATGTTAAGCTTGTACCTATCTACAACTAGGGATTAAACCTATTTGAAGTATTTTATCGATATTTTTCTGTAGAGCCGATTTTGACAGTAGAAAGTATTCTATCCACGGCAAATGATTTATTAGGTAATTGATGATCCGTATTTTGACGGCATACGACGCGTACATACGACCCCTATACAGGAAGATAGTAACTGAAACTTAGAATCAGTAAAGAAAAAAAAACAATAAACATTTGTACGTCTTTTATGCATTTAATACTTATAATTAATAGATAGTACGATATTATTGTAGATATTGATTATTTAATGTTTAAACATCTATCCTTGTATATACCGTTCGATAAGCTAAATATGTTTTATAAACAAGTACCTATATAAATAGAAATTAAAAAAAAACGATAAAGTAGGTGATAATCTTTAAACGGCTGAACCAATTTTCATGTATAAAAGCTAAGAACCTTTCGATCAAGTCACCTACTTCATCGGTTCAACCGTTTGGAAGCTACCTACGATGCAACAGACAAACACAGATAGGTACACCGATACACAAGTTAAACTTATAACACTCCTCTTTTTGCGTAGGGGTTAAAAAACGTTAAGCAACTCTAATAGTCAGCGAGAAGTAATTGGCAGATAATTATTTATCATAGACTAGTAAGACTAGCGACCCGCCCCGGCTTCGCACGGGTGTTAGCTCGGTCTTCGGCCTCGCTACTATGACCCGCTCCAGGAACACAAAATTTCATCCAAATCGGTCCAGCCGTTTTAATAGTTATTCTGCTATTCGGGACGAAAACAAATATAACAAATCAAAAACCATGAAAATCGATCCAGCCGTTCTCGAGTTATAAGTGTTCGAACAAACCCGATTTTGTTTTACGAGCATTCATGAGAGGGTTAATCGATATTAAACTAAGAAGTCTCACGTCTCTATTATATAGGTACTTGTATAACCTGAGACCTGTAAATCATTTGGAATTAATGCAGGCTAGCTGCATTCCTCAGGCGGTCGGCCAGTTTGTGGCCAGCCTTGCCGAACGCGGAACAAGGGCCCAGCTACAATAACTGACTATTTACTAATATGTGGATAGTTTTCTTACTTACCGAGATTCAATTCCGATCCCAGTAAAATGTTCCCAAAGGATAGTGTCTATTATACAAGTTCAGAACGAGTATGAATTGTTTCTTTTTTTTAACTACCGATAAAAGAGCTGGTTATCTTCAAACGGCTACATAAACAGACTTCCTTGAATCATAGCTAATAACTCTTAAAGAAAAAAAAACTAAACCAAAATAGGTTCAGCCGTGTGGGTGCTACGATGCCACACAAATACACACGTTAAACTTATAACACTCCTCTCTATGCGTCGGAGGTTAAAAGCAATTGAACTTGAAACTGGATTCAAACATCCGTACAAAGAGAATAGAGTATTTTGGTAGAACTGTCCGAGTACGGAATTTTATATAAGGAAAGATTCCATACAAGTAACTTAGCCTGGTTGTTTGCTTCTACGAATAATCGCGAATTCCAACTGTTTTGCAAACCAGTCATTGGAAAAACCCGAGCAACCGAAATGTATCAACGTCGTAGAGTTATGCAATCCGGAATCTCGGCGGTTCGCATCTATTTGTGGAATTTAGAAACGATTTGGTTTTTGCTGACAGCTTTTGCAAAAAATTAACCTTTGTCGGTTTGGAACTAGCTCAAGAGAATGGAAACTTAAATTAAATTTATAATAATTTACTAATCCCTTTTTTAAACGTAAAAGTTTGGTACTTATTTTATTTCTGTTATTCAAGATGAAAACGACATAGCGCCACGCTACTACCTTACCATAAAAAGTAAACTGTTAACAACTTCGCTTAAAGATATAAAATTTATCTAATGTCCAAGTATGGCCTTTACAAAGACAAGGAAAGCATAGAGAGCGACCGTAGAATGTGACACTTCCATTTACTGACGACAAATGAGGAGACATGAGCATATAAAGGCTGAACTCTACTGGCTTGAAGCTGCGCTACGAAATAATGTTGATACGATGACAGTAGAAAACAATAAAAATAATATAACATATTTATGTTTCACTAACTGTACAAACTCTTCTTTCTTTTTTCACTGGCCAAGAGAGACAAAATTACTTTGTGGTAGTGTAGTGGTAGCAAGGAATTTATATACTAAGTAAGGTCAACTCGGCGAAGACCGTCTGTCGGGAAAGATCGTACAACAAGAATTACCACGAATTCAGCAGAACTACGCAGATGGCAATACCATATATAGTTATAGTTCTTATTAATTGATATAGATAGCGGTATTTATAATGTGAACGGAAAAAAATGAGGTTGTTAATTTAGTACGGTGAGCACCTTTGCATTGGAGTGTGCCACGTGCTTACAAAAAAAAAGGATTTAAAAAGAAAACTCACATATTCAACAGATCTATGCAGGTAAGTTTATTCTTCATTAATTTATCTATTTGATTAGTAAATTACATTAGTATTATAGACGTTTTTTAGTAATTTATGGTTGATGAAAATAAAAACTAATCTCAAAATATGTTGCGGGGAAGTCCGTCTAGATCTTGGAGGGTAATAAATGTCATATGCCGGTCTTCGCCTCTGACAGAAATCGTCAACCTTTGGTGTTTTGTTAAACCTTTCTAGAATACCTATATAAATTATCAAAGTGTCCTAAATATAGAGTTCTACAAAGTAGCACATATTATAAAATCAAGAATATATGTCCGGTTTTTTTTTAAATATAATGTTATGTATCTTGTATAATCAAAGTATATGTGTAACATATGTGTAGGTTTTCAGTTCCGTACTCAAATGATACCAAATTCTGCTGTCTGTCCATTCGTCTGTCACAGGGTCAGCACCGTGAGCACACTCTCGTGAATGACGGTGAGTGATTATTTCAACCACTCAGATTTGCTGTTATGGTCACGTGACCGATTTTCTATTGATCTGATTGGGAGAGATAATTAATTACTTATAGTCACTCACGATAGGGTACTAGGCGTAATTTATTTCAATTTTTAGTTTTAATTTATTTTAGCCATGGGAAAATATACGCGAAAAACGGAAAAAGGGTCGTATTCGAAAGAGAAATTAAAAGAAGCTATACTAGAAGTTCAAAGTTTTGCACCCCTGGAACTGCAACGTAGCCGGTCTTACCCGACAATTGCAGCATTTTGCGAAATAAGCGTAATAAAACCTTATTCCTGAGAGTTAGGGTACAAATATTAAGTTGTTACAGGAACTGGCGTTCGTACACTGATTCATTCACACAGGTCTTCGTATCTATAACTACGCCAACTACCGCTAACCAGGGAAATTTGCCACTAGACGGTCTTAACCGACATGGGAGCCAAATCCGTCTATTTCTCTGTGTTTTCAAAAATCGTTTTTATTTTCTGAACTGATAGTTTCTTTGTCATTTCGACATATTTATTGTCAGATCATCTAAATATATTATTATATAGTTTAACCAAATTTGGATTTAAGATTATAGAATAGCCACAATAAGACCATTTGTATTTTTTTAAATTTAGTATGCCGGTCTTCGCCGAGTTGACCTTATATAAATTCCTTGAGTGGTAGTTACAATGTATTTTTCCCCTCTGCCATATTTGAATTCGCTCGAAAAAGTCATAGGACGGAATAATTACTGTGGAATGTTAATGGATGGTTTCTTTTGGATTTCTACAAATAGAATAAGCTACCTATACTTGCTGTTTTATCCCGTTCACCGTCTTGTCAATGAGGTTTTCTGAATTTTAATTGTTACAGGGAATTCAGTTTCCTAGATATAGGCTTGCTTAGTGAGGAAACTAATAGATTACTAGTACTAGTGTTGTAAAATAATACCTAATTGTTTATTATGGAAACTGACGTGGATTTTACACATTTTATTTATATTACACGGGAATTACTCACGTAAGATTAGGCCGGATACTCCGACTATAGTTTCAACCGCATACGGCGGTCTTCCACAATCGGTCGGCCTAATCTTACGTGAGTAATTCCCGTGTAGTATAAATAAAACCTAATTGTTTTATGCTAAATACTTTTAACACTCTCATAGAATATTTGCTTACTTCAATGTTCCGTTGTTTTTGCAGTATTTTTTTGGCTACTCCACGTTTATTAATGCCTGCACAATGTACGGGAGGATAGATAAAATGCCTCACTTATTTCCAATGGTCTCTCGACCTAGAACGAAGTCCACAGGTGATTGTGATTGAATGTTCACTCGTAATGGCGCGAAGCCATTAAAATATTTCCTACCACCATTAAATTAGGAGGCGGATTAATAAAATAACTGTCATTTTATATAACGCCGCCGCGCCGTGATATTTATTTTATGATAAATGCATTACAAGTGTGGACCGTTGATCTCGAAATTCTCTGATCATTATCTTGGCTACCATAATACGCGTTGAGAACTTTAACTGCCGAAATAACTTTAATTTCTGGGTAAGCGTCCAAATTTGATTTGATGTAATTTAAAATTATCTGATATCTGTAAAATTAATTTTATTCAAAGTTACATATTTTTCGTTTGATCTCGATAAAAATTTAAATAACACCATAATATTTCTCTTTGAGTTTTTAAAAGACGAGCGGTAACTAAGAGAGGACATCATTGCGTCTGATGCATTTAAAGCAGAAACATTTTCCTTGGAATAATAAAAGCGTTTAGAAGATACGAGAAACTATAACGAAGAAGACATTTTGATTCTCGGTACGCGTATATTAAAACCCGTCATTTCCTTCCTTTTAAATACGGTTGCATCTCACGCAGAACAAATTACAAGTGCAGGTGGGAGATGACGCCTCGTTTAACATATTAATTTATCACACACCAGCACTGAAATATTAACCCAACTGTTGAATATTAAACGAATGGTATACTGTGGCCTGTTGCAGTAAACGTATATTAGGATAAGTTATAGCAGCAGCTTCTGAAGCTGAAGGGGGAAGGTCTGACTTACCAGTCTTTATCTTGCTAAGGATTGATGGGGTTAACGAACTGCGATTTATGTAAAAATGCAGTATTATACCACATATTATACTAAAGTTATATGATTATTCACGGGATATTTACCGTGGTAAGGTTGTGGAAAGAGCTCCCGATATTTCGGCGCAGTTACATGCACCATGTTCACGGGAAGACATATTATACTGTACTAGATGCGCTGTTTTACCCGCGTGGATTACTCCTCGTATTGGGTTACGCGGAAAGAGTGTACTAAGCCAAAAGGAGTCCATAGTACCCATCATTATAAACAACTTTTACTATGGGACCAACCCAGCAATAGGGTAAAAATATCCATAGAAAACGATCATTAACACTCGACAAAATGCATGGAACAAACACATCGAGTTATATGTACCTACTACCTGCGTAGTAGGTACATAATATATATATATAACTCGATGATGGAACAGCAGTTTTTTTTCGCGATACATTTCGTCCAAGTAAACGAAATTACGTATTTAATCATTTTGAAGTCGGTTATTTAAATTGATTATTATTGATGGGTGAGGAGTTCTAGTTTTCTGCTTCTTCCAAAAGCACAATTCGTTGTTTTTCCGGTAAGAAGACTAAATTACGTACCACTATTACCACTTACACGATGATCGCTTGACGACGTCTATTCACATGTTAATCATATTGTAACAGTTCAAAACGAGCTGTTGATTAGCCGTTATTACTGTTATCTGCAGGTGTAATGAGTGACCGGCGCGGGCGCTGCCACGCCCTTTGACACGGCGGTCTAAGAACACAGTCATACATTTTATAGTTCATTTTTTTAGCCATTTAAATTTTTAACTTTAGTGATTTGAACACATCTTTCAAAAGATTATCGGGACTTATCGCGAATTATTTTGTTTAGGTAAAAATAGGTAGTTAAACTCAAACATGGTCGAAACGTTGAGCGAATGGTACCTAATATCAGTAATATCCCACTAATATTATAAATGTGAAAGTTTGGATGGATGGATGGATGTATGGATTGATGTTTGTGACTCAAACACGCCAGAACGGCTGAACGAATCTGGATGAAATTAGGCACAGAGATAGATTTAAGTCTGGAATAGCACATAGGCTACTTTAAAAACGGCTACACCGATTTGGATGAAATTTTGTGGCTCTGGAGCGGATCATAGTAACGAGGCCGAAAGCCGAGCTATGCGAAGCCGGGGCGGGTCGCTAGTATCATATAATGTGAAAGTTTGGATGGATGCATGTTTGTTACTCAATAACGCAGAAACGGCTAGACAGATTTGGATGAAATTTGGAATATACATTGCTTATGTCCTGGATTAACTACTTTTCATCATTATCATCATCACCGATTTTTTTTCACCACGCGGGTAAAACCGCGGGGCGCAGCTAGAAAATAATCCGCGACAAGTTCCATGCGGCACTGTCGCTCTACCTACTTGTTACAGAACTTCAAGATTAGGTACATAATTATGTCCATTTCATAAACTCGATGACAAAGGCATAGAATAACAAGTGGATGACATTAAAAACGGCGTTAACATAGAACCTCCGCCTTTTTTTCCGCCTGTTTTAAAGTCTGTTCTAACAGCCTGAAAGAATACAATTATCGGTCCATATGTAGTACGTATAATTTTGAATAATAATTCTTTTAACTCCTAACCGTTGAGGAGTTGTACCCTTCATCATCAGCTCATCCATATGAGATGATGATTATCAGACGCAAATACTTGTTTTGACAGAATTTTCTTTCAACTCCTAAACGTTGGGAAGTTGTACCCTTAATCATCAGGTCATCCATATGAGATGATGATTATCAGACGCAAATACTGGAACAGCTTTAGAAAATATATGAAAAACGTAATAAGTGCCTATAAAATTTGAGGGTTGCCCTCGATATCTCTGAGATCCCATCATCAGATCCTGACTTGCGTGACAGTGGGACCAAATTGGAAGTATACCCTACCGAACAAAAGATTTTTTTATATCGGTCAACAGTTGGCGGAGATATTGGTGAACATACATTTTAAAAAACTGTGGAACACATAACCTTCATCTTTTTTGAAGGCGGTTAAAAATAATCCTTTATGACGAACTCTTCAATTGCTCAATTTAATACCGCCAACCACATTCAACCACAGCCCATCAACTGTAATAAGCACTTACAACCACTGCAACCATCTGCAACTAAAGAATTTAATAATGTTTAATCGAATAGGCTCCGAAACTACTGAACCGATTTGAAAAATTCTTTCACTGTTGGGAAGCTACACTATGCCCGGGTGACATAGGCTATATTATATTTTGTAGCGAGGCCGAAGGCCGAGCTTACACCCGTGCGAAGCCGGGACGGTCGACTAGTGTTAAGTAAAAGTGTAGTTCTGTCTATAACTTTATTGTTAGGTTAGAATCAAACTAATATTATAAATGCGAAAATAAGCTAATTTAAAGCTTTTGGGTTCATACCCCAAATATAAAGGAAATACCTTTTTGTATAAAGTGCATGTTATTATAATATTAGAAATTAATATAATGACAAAAGATATAAATATTATTGGTATAATTATTTATATTAAATTTATTTAAAGTCTGTGAGTGTGTGTGTTTGTATTCTTTCACGCAGAAACGGCTGGACGGATTTGGATGACATTTGGAATATACATATTTTATGTTCTGGATTAACACATATGGTACTTTTCATCATCACCATCACCACTACGCGGGTGAAACCGCAGCTAATATAAATATAAATTACACAATCTAGGATCACACATCATCAGCCAATTAACGTCCACTTTTGGACAAAGGCCTCCCTCATAGAGGTGTGTTGCCATAATCCACACGCTTGGCAGGCGGCTTGGGGATCGCAGTGCGTTCACCGTGTACTATTAGGACGCTGCTGCCCATCCTCCGGTGGTTCTGGTCGCAGTTTTAGGACATACCCGGGTCATAATCTAGGATCATCACCGTCGAATTGTCATTCGAGGCATATAAGTCCTACCTCCCTCACATTATTTTACGAGCGAGGTAAATAAACTTTTTTTTAACGAATAACTCTTGTTTGAATTTTATTGAACATTTGTAATGTTATTTTCTTGATTCGTCCTGCTTTAATTTCACATAAGTACATTCAGTCATTTATAAATTCAATAATGTTGAATTACGCGAGCGAGATAGAGGACACAGAAAGTATAAACTCATAAGCAAATAAATTATAATGATTCTATTTTTCCTTGACTCGCCTGAACAAGGATTCCTGACTTCAGAGTGGTGGAAAATTGCCTTAAAGCCTTACATGAAAATGTTAGCCGCCAAGAATTACTACATACCTACAAGTATTCCCATTAGTTGTCGGCTAGCGAAGCGAAGCCCACACCTATCGTGGTTCTAACGCCAGCTGCCACCTGCCGCGGCACTTTTTAATCTTGTTACTTACCATACCTTATACGTACTCGTCTAGGATTACGCCATTATACACTCTGAAGAGCTAGGTGGCAAGTAGAAGTGGCATTTGGAAGCATATTTGCTAGAAATAAGAGTCGCAAATGTTGCCACTCGGTCTTCAATATCTCAGCTTTGATGATGGGCCGAGAAGGTTATGCACGGAGTTTCTTTGTGCGATTGGATCTTTTAAATATTCGCTTAATAACCTGAGTCACCGACATAGCTATTATGGAAGTTGAAATGGCCATAGGCATGGGCAGGCCACATCGCTCGAAGAACCGATAACCGATGGGGAAAAAAGGTTCTTGAATGGAAACGGAAGACGCAACTTATACGTACGTCTCCCACTAGACGACACCGAACAACGACATCGTGAGAGGCATCCAGTGGACGCAGTGGATGCAGATGACAGGCTGTCGTTTAGTGTGGAGATCATAGGGGGAGGCATATGTTCAGCAGTGGACGTCTTCTAGCTGATGATGAAATATTTTTTCTTTGACTGTAACAATTAGAAGAAGTAACTAGAAAAGTAGGTAAATTAAATAGGGTTAACTCGGCCACGTGGCTAAGTTTATTGCCGCCGATATAAATCCTAACATTGATTATTCATAACCGATGTAGAGCTGTATGACTTTCCTGTCAGCTTTTTCATTTATCATGTTAATTTTAAATTGTTAATTTTATTATTTAAATCACAACGTCAAGTGTCGATTAGTTATAATTAGGACCCGAAATAAATCAATTAAATTTCCTAGTCCTGTTTTTTTTTCATGAAATGTTGGAGTGTTATTTTGTTGGTGGTCGGGGTTTCAGGCAATCTTCTCTCGAATAGAAGCCTCTGAAATGATTTTGATTCCACTTATTTTTTTGTTTGGACTCTTTACCCAGTTCTAAAATATTTCTAAGTCTATAAGCGGGCATAGTCCTGCGGCTAGTAGACGTGATTTGAGCTCTAACTCTACCACCACATAGAGCATACATACATATTGGAATTACAGTTTCCGATCTTCACACAAATACAGTAATAGCATTTTGTGCTAAAATAATGGCAGGTTACAAGTGCACTTTTAGTTCTTATTTATAAATAAGATTTTATGAAATGCTAACTAGATGCATCTCTATTTAGACACAAGTTTTATTTACATTAGTACATACACAGGTAATTTAAATTGACATACTAGAGAACTTTATTGAAGTCAATTGAAAAATTAAGAAGTTTCTCGATTTGACTAAATTTATTTAGACTATAAGAATACCTATATATATATTTATGTAGCGCACGTAGCTAAGCAAATTTGGTTTTCCTAACCGATCACTAATGTTAAGCGACGGATGACACTGACAATATTTGGATGGGTGGCCTATATGAACTAAACTTATATGCATTGTATATATACTACCTGTTGCAACTTTGTCACGTAGACTTTCATAAAAAAATTCTACTTCCATTTGTTACTGAATTTCGCTAAACCCTTTCTTAACGGACCTTTACACCATACAAAAAAGTAT
This sequence comes from Agriopis leucophaearia, assembly GCA_949125355.1. Taxonomy (NCBI): domain Eukaryota; kingdom Metazoa; phylum Arthropoda; class Insecta; order Lepidoptera; family Geometridae; genus Agriopis; species Agriopis leucophaearia. Next base: position 10,965,750 of record OX421273.1, read on the forward strand.
TTGCCAAATTTCAGTTGAAGTTTTCATAAAATGTCATGTAGTATTTGATTTTTGTAACGACTTAGTCAGTTAGTAAATGGTATTTCACTTTTTTATATAGAGTTACTTCCTGTATTAATCTGACCAAACTTTTTCGTATAACTATCGCAGGTTGTGAAAGCAAGAGTTTCAGTACTGCCAGTATAGTCCTAGTTGCATAGAGCTGAAGCTTCGTCCTGTCACCTGTCGCTGCATTCCTTTCCGTGATTATAAGCACCTGTATTCTACTCCTAGAACGTGCCTCGGAGGATGTAATACTCATGTTTGCTTTAAGATTTAACACAGGAAAAGGATTCAGGAAACATGTTTAACGTAAACTATTTGGTTTACTAATTAGATGCTTACAATGTAAGTTTATTTGACCAAGCAAAGGTCTCAAACTATTTTACTTACATTGAGAGAGTATTGATATGCCTGAATTATGAAGTTATGGAAAAATGACTTAGTTGATTCGTTGTTTCGTTAGCTTCACTCAGCAGTCAGCACAGAATACATAATAGCATAACTCACCCAATGCTTCGTCGCAATTGAATGATGATCATTTCTTTTGCTTCCTGCAGGAGATTGGTCATCTTCCACTTTATTCAAGTCCCTGATTTCTTCTGTAATCATGCACTTTTTTCAAGGCACAATTTAATCGTCCAGTCTTAAATATACTTACGGCAGACTATAATTTTAATTTTGTAAATCGCTTAAAGTAATATATTTTTGACAGGACGACAAATTGCAGGGTTGTATACAATTTCAATGTACTAGGGACCTGTAAAAGGCTCCAAAGGCTACATAGGTACTATTTGACAGACGATTATGTGTTTCACACAGAAAGCTTTGCGAAAAAAGTTTCAAATTCTAGTTCCAAATTCACGTACTATTTATATTATGCACGAAATGGTTGAGCTGTTATGGGCAAGCGTGAAGAGCCATCAGGCGAGTGACTTCGCTCGTCTCGTTACTCAATATGAAAAAAATAAAAAATAAAAATTAGTACTTATAGTAGTAAAGTAAGTAAGTAAATTCTATACCTTTATAAAAGCGAAGACTCACTGACTCTTTTTTTTTATTCGGTAATAGGCTTGTGTTTGACCGCCAACTCGCCTGATGTGGTCTACGATGGAGCACGCTTGCCCAGAAGAAACCGATTCACTCGAGATTTGAAGACACCCAGATTGTAACCATCGGGGAACACCCATTCCGGCAGCGCATTCCACAGACTAGCAGTTCGCACAATAAAAGTGGAATCAAAGCGCTTCGTACGGGTTTTCGGAATATCAATCATGAAACGGTGTCGATTTTTCGTGCCCGCTCTGGCAGTCCGATAGAAAAATGGGGAGGAGGGAATTAGATCATGCAGATCTGTTGCACACTCTCCGAAATGTATCCGATAAAAATCTCATCACGAAATCTCGAAACCTGCTTGACCTATGCAGCTGAAATTTGGCAATCTACTCTACTAAGGGGGCCAAAAAGGAGTTGAAAATTTACATGAAAATCTACGCGTTTGAAGAACCAGGCAACAGCTAGTGTTATTAAATTAAATAGTCGAAACAAAGATCTAAATAATATTTAGTAATTAACAGATGACTAAAGAAGCCATGATAAAACGCCTAATGAAATACTACAAGCAAATTACCGTTCAACACAGTGATTTAATTAAAATTTAATGATTTCTAGCTTTTAGGCTGCTAATTACTTATTTGTAACTTACTGCTTCTCTATGTACAAACGCCAAATTAAATATACTTAGGCGTTTGTAGGTGCAGTAAGATTTATTACGGGTAGTTTATTACTTTCCTTCGTGCCCAATTGGCCAACATGGCGGAGAATAGGGATGTGTGGAAAGAAATGGCCATTAAACTCTGTATAATAATTAGCTACTTCATGTAATCAAGATTAAACAAGAAAAAGCAAACAGAAAGCGCTTTGAACTTAAAGATGACACAATTTTGTGTTAATTAACAAACATACTCGTAAAAACAGGCTATAGTAGGTACAAACAACAACAAACTCAACAAAGTACAAATACAAGTAGTAGTACAAATTTGCTTTGCTGTCAATAATCGTCATTCATTAATTCATGCTAAATAAATCAGTTCTTTTTACATACTACGTTGTTAGTTTTAATTACCTGTCATCTATTTCTGGACTACTGGAACTTCTTTAATTTTTAACACGCCTTTATAAGCTTGGTATGTAAATGTATCTATGTAACGGAATCTTTGAACGTGATTTTCACCCCTTTCAAAACATCGGATTGATTTGAAACGTTGCATACTTATCAAGGACCGATGACAATAATTTAAATAGTTTGTCCCATTACCCTTGCCAGGATATTCAGGATTAGCGATTATATAACGTGTTTTTTTAGTTTTTAAACTACGAGAATTATTGGTCTCTAGCTTATAGGGAAGTATAAGGAAACCGCTTTTAAAATTTATACCGAACTGATAAAAAGTCGAGCTAATATAACCGTCGTAAAATGCCTACCAAAAATACATCAAAAATAACGTTTATTCCGAACAATAAACCAAATTCCAAAGTCAATAAACCAAAAAACCATTGCAACAGCTCCCAGCAGAGCGTACACAAAACTGGTACATACTCGTATCGGTATTTAATCAAAGCATTCACCAGATATGTGATTGGAGGAGGCCGGCAGGTGGCAACCATTACTGCGTTTCCTATTAGACTCGAGTTAGAATCGTGTTAGAGAACCCATTCCGGGGCTATTAGATGGCAGGTGCACCGACTTAGTATAGTTACATGAAAGCCAAGTCAGATAGCAACGCAGCCATTCTAGAGGTACTTATAAAGGCTTTGCGGCTTATGATTCAAGCATATCTCAATATTAGCACAGAATACATAAAAGTACAATGATATTAGTAACTATCATACTTACTAACTAATGTTATAAATAGTTGATTGAATCAGGCGTTACTTTGCGGAAGTGCTTCTTCAAAACAGTTTTTTTTATGAATTGAAGCGACGTAGAAGCGGAATTACATTAGAAATTCATCAGAAAAACAGTTTTTTAATGTCATAAATGCGATAGTTTTGTTTGTTCCTCTTTACCGGCAGTATCTTTTGAACAGAGAAGACGACGATCGAGTTTATACATTCTTTTGCAGTACATTTTGTTCTTTTCTTTTGTTGTATTTTTTTTTGAGATAGCTGGTAGAAACTTTCACAGAATATGTACTATTGCGGCGAATTAACTAAAAAATATAATAAAATGAAAAAAAAAAAGATATGGGGGTTCCCATGCACACAACAAAGAATCAGATTCACCAACATAGCTATAAAAAATTGTAAGTTGAAGTGGCAATGGGCATGCCACATCGTTCGAAGAACTGATGACCGATGGGGAAGGTTCTTAAGTGGAGACCACAACCCGGAAGATGCAGCGTAGGTAGGCCTCCCACTAGATGGACCGACGACCTCCGACTGACGACGACGATTGTGAGAGTCGATGGCAGAAATGCAGATGGCAGGATGTCGTTCAGTGTGGAGGTTAAAGGGGGAGGATGTTCAGCAGTGGACGTCTTCTGTCTGATGATAGTGATGATGCTGACACAACAAAAGTATTTTTTTATCTAGCGATTTTGGTCTTTGCTCGAGTGCAAATAAGGTAATACACATGCATCAAACTTGGCATGGTTATAGTAAACACTCTAAAGTTAAAAAAAACCGCTCAAGTGCGAGACACATGCTGAAAAAACCGAACTGAATGAAAGAAAACCCATTCGGGTGCGGAAACTTCGGTGCGCGAGTATGACTCACACTTGACCAGATTTTTATTGAGTATTTATAAATTTATCTCAATCAATTTGTATTGTATATATATTATGAGGATTCTGTCACCGATCTACTGTCGTCGCTGGTCAGCCGATGTTTTGTAATCAGAGTTTTTGTAAAGCAGTTGTATAGAGATGACTTTCGTGTTATTATATTGCGGAGGCCAAGGCAGGTTAAACAATTTATACATATCCATAAAAGTCATTGTAACTTTATTTTACTCTAGACTGTAACAAAACAACGTAGATGTAAGGTGTTACTGTGTTTTGACTTGAATGAAAGCTTATACCCTTTTCATCCCGCAAAAGTTCATAATTCCTGTGTGAAACCGCGCGACCCTGCTAGCTGCTAGTTACATATGAATAATGTTTATAATAAAATTCGATTACATCTAAGGTCATCATCATTCCACCGTCAATCATGCAGGTTATCGACTCGGGAAGTGGCGTAATGTCAGAAATTAGCAGTACAAAGTAGACAGGTGCCAGGTGCGACCGCGGCTCTTACTCCAACCTGTCTGTGGTAGGCGTAGAAAATCTGCGCACCCGCCACCTGCCGCTAGGGAAATTACGATTTTCTTACAAACTGGTTAGAAATATACATTAAATGTACATTCTTTGCATTCCTGTGCCGATGCCGCTCAGTTGATCATCTATTACTTTATTATAGCACTTCCGTAGCATAAGTTTATTTTAGTATCTTTTTAAATAAAATAGATAGCTATCTAGATAGTTCACACTAATAATTACATAATAACTAAAAACTCAGATGTAAGTTACCTTTTTAATCCACTTCAGAAAAGGAGGAGGTTCTCAATATATTCTCTTCTCGTATTTTTTTGTCTGTTACCTCAAAACTCTGTCATTTCTGAACCAATTAGAAATTTCATCAAAATTGGTTCAGTAGTTCGGCTTTTAGATCAAAATTAAAGGAAAATTCTGACGGTCATCCATGTCACTTAAATTGCATATTTTACTAATTTTGTGTAAAGTCGGTTTTTAAAAATTTATAATTATTCTCGGACGGTTTTATTTACATTACTTATTTTAACACGTTAAGTGCGAAGCGAGGCCTAAATCACCCCTGATGCAACTTCCCTGTGGTGCGGCAAGCAAAAAAGTGAATTTCTCTGTCGTGCGAATGGCATAGCTTTGGTTTGGTCAAGTGTAGGAAAGAGATAAATATATATTTGAGATCACTAATGGTTCCGGACTCGGTGGTGTACCTACCTTGGTACCGGATGTCTTAGGCCTCGTGCCGCACTGAATTAATATAATTTTAATGCAGTGCGGAACGAGGCTAAAACGTCCCATATCACCCCTGACCTCGTACCGCACTCAACGCGAGCTTCCCGCGACCAGTGTTGTGCATCACGTCGATTGATTGTTTTACAGCACCTGAAAGCGCACGCCATTGCCTCGAAAAGGGTGAAAAAAGGAGAAGATGTGTTGGTTGTTACCAAAAACTACGCACATTTTTACAATCTCGTGAAGCTGATAAAAAATCCAAAAAGATTTTGACTCAGTGCACTCAGTGCAAAAAATCTTATTGTCTACCCTGTTTCAATGAAAAACACTCATAAATAAGTACAACATATATATTGAGATTTTTATAAAAAAAGTATATTGATACTGATTTTTTAATGTTAATTCAAGTTCTAATAATTGTATTTTTAAAGCCCGAGGCAGAATAAATAGGACAGTTTCTTTTCTACTTCTGGTTGCCTTTTTTTTCTATTCTGTGAACCGCATTAAGATTTTCATATACCAATAGAAAGATAAACCTTATGCATAAACCGTAATCCATTATTTTCCAATAATAAGTCTGTAATAGGTGCCTCTTAATGGTATAGAATGGAACGCTTCGTGCGCGAGTCCGACTCGCACTTGGCCGGTTTTTTTTTTCTTTATGGCGCCTTCAAGCACAATTTAGATTATTTAAAAAAAAATGTATCCTTTGATAGCTTTGTGTTGTTTTGCCAGGTTTTGCCCTTAAAACGATCTAATGAGATATAATTGATCAAAATCGGTCAAGTCGTTGCGTAGTTAAGACAGTTTAAAAACGTCGATATTATTTTTCCCATCACTAAACGCAGCGAAAATTTGCCCTATTTCAGTGCGTTACGAGGTATATAAGATCCCATATTTTGTTTTGCTAATAATTCCTAAACTAGCCATCAGATCCCGGGGCGACGGTGGATTAGGGTTCATCAATTCACTGTCTATATCAATAAGGACCAAAATTCTCATTTATCTTTGATTTCGCGCCAGAAAATGGATTTTAGTCTGTAAAAGGAGGTGGGGTCTAATAGACCGCGTGTCGCCCTAACGTCTGGTCACGGTACGGGCCGATTATACCTCGTGCCGCAGGAACGGAAAGTATGCAAAAATTGGTGCCGCAGCTAACGTGTTAAGAGACAAACCCCACTGTAAGCACGTATTGGATTTACTTTGCACATGACCACCAACTAAGCTAGTAATCATCACATTTTTCCACACGGAAATAATAATGTATTAAACGTAGCGATGTAGAAAACGTTGCGGTTGAACGCATGGTGTATCTACTATATTTTTAGGAGTAGGTAGGTAAGTCCATAGATTTAGGATGTCAAAAAAATGTTAGGTCTGTGGGTAAGTCGACAAGCATTACGCTGTAGAAGGTTGCTATACATTCTTTTATCAGTATGAGTATCAGTGTTGATGGTGTGAATAGATTTAGTTGTTTATAACTGGACCTATTTGAAGTAGTTTTGATCTAGATACTCCATTTATATACTAATGTAGTAAAAAAATCATCATTAGATGACTTACCACTGCTGGGACTCAAACGCCAGAGAGAAAGCACAAAGTTTCGATAACAGCCTTTTTATAAAGACATTATCGTTAACTTGATCATCAAAAGACTTTTACCTGGATAATAGAGACATTCGTTGAGTCGTTGGTAGAGTAATAGAGAGCTAATCAGGCTATAATTAGGTGCTTAAATTAAACAGCAGGGATCAAATTAGGCGATAACAACCTGACGATTGCAAGCACGTAGTTATAAATATCTACTAGTTAAAAGTTAATTTTTGTTTGGATTAGGTTATATTGACCAATAAAATATTTGAAATTTATCTACATACGCCACATTAGATTGTCGTATCAGATATGATGAAATCACCTGCAACGTAGTGTTATCTGTCATATCAGGGGAAAAAAATACCAAAGTGGTGATCATCAGATACGACTAATGAGAACGCGTCTTTATGGACGTAATGTTAAGTACTTAGTAGTAAGAGATATTAATGAAAACGAATTTATTAAAAAAGCAAACTTGATAATACTAGTTTTTAACTAGCGTTTGAAATAATCTGATTAGCTGCTTTACGATACCATCAATATCCGTGATAATGAAGTGTTCATTATCTAACGACTGATTAGCCGATACCAATAACGTTTTCAAAACACAATTACTAAATCGATGGCCTGTAAAAATGCCAGCTAAAGCCAGCCGAAGAAAACTCTAATGTTTTAAGCGAGTTAACAACTCTTCTAAAGATATTTTTGGAATTTCTTGAATAATAATAATCCCTAGTAAAATGTGTTATTGGACCATTCATAAATGAATTAAAGCGAATAATTATGATTTTGTTTCAAATTTCTATACAGAAATAAGAGGACGGCTGAAAATTGTAACAATTTTAGATCGAATATTATAATTACCATATCAAAACTGTAGCACTCAATCAATCAAATCAATCAATTTTATTTCCATAAAGAAGGTACAATAGGTATTTGCAATAGTACATTTATACCTACTTAGGTATGGCGAGTTTTTGTTTATTAGTATCAAACTTTGAATAGGACAACAATATAATTTATTATCTTGAAAAGTTTCAACAGTTCCCAAGATGCCCAAGAAGTACGCCTTTATTTTGGTGATTCTGAGATTCCAGAAGAATTAAAGAAATGGTGCAGAGATTTTATGATCCCTTTCAGTACGTTTGACTGACTGATGTTAAAAAACAATTTGATTACGCGACTAATATGTAGGTACATAATTATTATTATATTTATATCTAAAGCCTTACACTAAATAAAACAGTTTATTTATTTATTTTATTGATAAAACTTGGTTGAATTGAAAACTACTGTCCATTCTAGTCTAGGTATGTTAACCGTCTTCGACCACACCGTCTCATAACATCAGGTGAGCTGTAGTCAACCTCCTAGTTTGTCAACAGTTAAAAAAAATGTCTAGACATTGTCAACACAAACATTTGGTATGAAATGTCTACAGATATTTGCAGGTGTTTCCTGTAAGTGGCCAATAAACTTTAAATTCAGGTATTCCGTGTACACCATGTTGGTTTTATTTTTAACCTTTTTACGGAAACGATATACAGGATGCTATAAAATAAATTTTCTCAACGTATCGTGGCTGCAGCCCAGATAAATATATTTTATTTGCACAAAACACTTTTAAATCATTCATTTAAAAATACATGCACAATAGGTCATCATCATCAGCCAGAAGACGTCCACTGCTGAACATAGGCCTCCCCCTTTAACCTCCACACTGAACGACATCCTGCCATCTGCATCCACTGGATACCCGCGATTCTCACAATGTCGTCGGTCCATCTAGTGGGAGGCCTACCTACGCTGCGTCTTCCAGTTCGCGGTCTCCACTCAAGAACCTTTCTTCCCCATCGGTTATCGGATCTTCGAGCGATGTGGCCTGCCCATTGCCACTTCAACTTGCAGATTTTAATAGCTATGTCGGTGACTCTGGTTCTTTGGCGAATATCTATGTTCCGTATTTTATCGCGTAAAGAAACTCCGAGCATAGCTCTCTCCATTGCCCGTTGTGTGACTCTGAGTTTTTCCAAAAGACCAACACAGTTATGGATCACGTCTCAGTACCATATGTCATCACTGGCACCACACACTGGTCAAAGACCTTTGTCTTTAGGCACTGTGGTATCTTGGACGAGAAGATTTTACGCAATTTTCCGAACGCTGCCCATCCGAGTTGGATTCTTCGGTGGCACAATAGGTGTTTCAGCAATATTAGTAAATTTGTATTATGTTTTACCTATAGTTAGTAGGCGCAGAAATCTAGAGAGATGACATAAAAATGTCAAATCTATACATATAATAAAAACGTAGGGATAAAAAAATCTGTAATTGCGAGATAACAAAAAAAAAAACACACAGGTCGTCTTAAAATAAGCAGCTGAACACGATAGGACAGTTTTTAGAATTTTTGTCTGTTTGTTTGTTTGTTTGTTTGTTTGTTTGTTTGTCCGCGCACATCTCCTAAACCACTGGACGGATTTAAATGCGGTTTTCACGAATATGCTTAGAAATTACCAGATTAAAACATAGGCTATCTTATATCATTTATTTTAATTCTTTATTTTTACATAAACGAAAATAAAAATCAATAATTTATTTCTTCGTTACCCGAAACGTAATATGAGGATCGTCACATAGCCTCAAGCAAGGAGATCCAAAGTAAAGAGAATGTTATTGACATAGCCATTAAAATTTTGAAACTGTCAACTGTCACTGTGTTCGGTTAGTCAGTTTAAATTTAAAGAAGGTTCCTTAACCTTCTTAGATGAATGAACGTGTAGATCAAGCATGTTATAGGCCTTACAACCTCTTTGGTGATTCATTCCAGTGCATGAAGTAGGAGTATTACATTCTCTTGGTTTTATTCTATGTTAGCATTTAAAACACAAAATATACCGCATCCTATTTTAATTCAGTCCCGCGAATGGAAATATTCAAAAAAGGCCCTTTGTACATGAAATAAACCTATACAACAAAATTCCGGACGCAATAAAGAAAGAAAGAAATAATAAAATAAAAAAACAGAACCAACTTCGTAAGTTTCTAACCCAAAAATGTTATAAAAGATTTATTCAACGATAAATTTTAGAAAATTATAATTAGAAAATAAATATCGATATATAAATAGTTAAGAAAGTAGCGTCATAAGTTTTGTATCATCTCATATATAATTAAGTAACCTATCACAGTAAGTATGTTTTTTTTTTGTTTTGTAAAATTACTTCACCCTAGGTTGAGTTTGAATAGTAAGTATATATAATAGATTTAACTATACTTAAATTTATATGTTTATGTCTGTGGTCTGGTTTTGTGAACAGCCACTACATAAGTCATTGCTGCACCCTTTGTGCAGGGTATATAAACTTAGCTTTTAGAAGAATACAGTGTATATTTGCAATAAGAATAAGAATATAGAAATAATTTTATTTTACTGTGATATTTTAACAGATAAATAGAGTAGTTCCATTTCATGGCTTTTTAATCAAGGTATACATACAAATGCACGCGAAATAAGAAATAACTAGCCAAGAGCGTGTTAAGACAAGCATTATGTCAGGGTTCCGTGGCCAGCGAAACTGGACAGCCAAATTTCAGAGATGTATATCATACCGACATGACATGATATACTTTTAATGGTTTAGACAAAAAGAAAATTTCAAAACATGCTCTGCACTGTGGTCACATTATCTTTTTGATTTGAAAACTGTTGACGGTGTTATTTATTACTTTTATGCTTCTATCAATACTTCACACAGGGCGATTTAAAATAAGCAGCTGAACATGTTAAGGCAGTTTTTAGAATTTTTGTTTGTTTGTTCACGCACATCTCCTACACCCCTGGAAGAAAATGCGGACGGATTTAAATGCGGTTTTCACGAATATGCTTAGTTATGACCAGATTGAAGTATATGCTATGTTATTTTGCGCAAGGCCAGATTAAGGGAAGAAAAAAGGATTGAAGGTTTATATGAAAATCTACGCGTACGAAGTCGCGGGCAAAAAAGCTAGTTTATAATAAAACATGTATATAATTATGTAGTTGAATCAATGTAATTAATAAAATAACAATTTATGAATATAATTAATTAACAGATTATTATTAACAGATGATTTCTATGATAACTATAAATAAATAAAAAACAATGACCAATAAAATAAAATGAACAATATGAAATCATTGATTAAAACGATGGCCACCGTTACTTATTTTTACCAATATTGTAAAGAGGAAAGATAAGTATTTTTGGATTTTTGGATGTTTGTAACGAAATAACTCAAAAACTATTGAACCGATTTAAAAAAAAAAACACTGTTGGAAAGCTATACTGTCCCCGGGTGACATAGGCTATATTATATTTTGTAGTGAGGCCGAAGGCCAAGCTTACACCCGTGCGAAGCCGGGGCGGGCGGCTAGTCATTTATAAAATACAAAAGGGAAAACACAAAATCGTTTTTTCATGTCGTTAGGATTTTCTCGCTACTACGCACTTACTATATATAGCCACTGACTCAAAAGTCTATATATAAAAATAATATGTGCAGTTTCAGACTTCCTAGGCCACTGTAACACGCACTGTACACGTAGCCTGAAAAGCCTGTCAACTAATTAATGAGTCGCCAGACTTTTCAATCCCAATGTGACCACGGCCAGACCTGGAGCTAAAATGAACAACAGAGGCATACATCGATATGAGCATTTTGTCGGTCATTAAACGTTGTTCGACAAATTCTCTTGTCCGCTGTGACCTGTTTGTTACTTGTAATATCTTCGCTAATAACTCATTGACAAAACAAAACAACAAACAAATGAATACTTACTTGTGTTCTTATGTTCATCAGTGCCTTTAAAGATAATGTGTGACCGCGCGAAGTCCGTACATACGATATGATTATTTCTGACCTCCTAAAGTACTCTCCCTTTCTCTGAGAGATGTCCTATGAACTCAATATGTCAGTAGAATTATTCTGATAAGATGGAGAAAGGAACGTTTTCGTATGCATTTACTGATAAAAATATTATAAAGCTGCAGGATATGAAATGCGGGTTGGAGTCAGTCTATTTAGGACTGTGTTCATCGGATCTACATGATCTAATTCCCATCCTAAAATTGTCAAGACAATTTTCTATCAGACGACCAGGACGACCATGAAAAGGTAGTTTTTTTTTTAATGTAGGCTTGCGTTCGATCGTTGCCACACCTGTAATGCGGTTTATTACAATTTCAACCGATTCCAAAAAAAG